>OX456999.1:1214587-2426674 GCA_949752705.1 Callimorpha dominula | reverse complement strand
ATACCTAGTGTAAGTACATCAAAAGTGTAGAGCGTTTAAAGTATAGGTTAAGAGCATAATTAATAATTTTTTTTTTCGTGATTTATTAATTATTTTATTTTCCTTTCTTTGACACAAAATCTGTTACATAATCGATTTATATTTAGCAGATGTTTTGAAAGAAATACATATATTTGAATGCAGCGTTTCTGAGTAGTTAAAGTAGTAGACCGATGAGTAGTAAAATACGGAACTGTTGATTCAGATCGTCATGCCTGCGTTAATGTTAATCTTTAATCACAAAGCATTTGAGGATAAATCTATTTCTGTCTCTCAATAAAAACGATCTGCTTAAACATACATATCACTATTATATTACCATAACATTTTTTTTCTAGAATTGAGATTTAGACGTGTTTACGTATTTAAACCACATGCGAGACATTACAACTCTTGTAAATATAAATATTAAAGTATCTAGTGATTGAAATGGAGTAAAAACAGGTCATATTTTGACCAACAACAACAATATTTCGTGGAAATGTACTCGATAATATTTATAATGATGTTGTTTTTAATATTTTTGAATGAATACTATTATTTTGGTAGTATTGACCTTTAAGCTTTGAAGATTGGAGTTTTGTACAAAAAGATTTTTTTAAGAACGATCCAAATTATACTGTTTGAGCAAAAGATTTCGCTCGGAGATATTTTTTAACATATGTCAGTTTATAGGTCGAGGTGTTCAAAGCGTCACCTTCGTGACATCGCAGAATTAAACAAAATGAAGGAAATTCCTTACAAAATGATATGTGAGATCTTCTTTAATTTGGATTGTTTACCCCAACCCTTATAGATGGGGCCTATACGGGTCGAGGGTAACAATCCAACATGTATATGCTGACGCAGCATCACTAATTCCGTGTTTACTGAATTGTTCCGCTGTGGTTTCTTTATTGGTACCTTACCTTACCTACTTATAAATAATATATATAAATCGGGACTTTAAAAAAGCCACTGAAGTAATATAATTAAGTAAATGAAATCGTCGGTAAGTGACGAACATTGTTCTTACCAAAAATTAAGTCAGATTTAACTTTGGAACGAAAAAGAAATGTTTTCAATTCAACGCTCTGCATCACGGGCGATACAGCTGCAAATATAATATTGTGTGAATAATAACTACAACTTTAATTGTCCTGTATGTTATATGTATGACCTTGTTTCTAGTTCTTCATTTAGATCATGAGTACCTTAAATGTATACCTTATAACGTTTGGAATAATGAGTAGCTGTACCTTTTGTATATCTGATAAAAGAGGCAACAGACTTACTGACAACAAAGTGAACGCTAAAAAATAAAGGAAAAATAATTTAAATAAGAGGATTAATGTATATATTTACTTCTTGGTTCTTGGTATGGGAAGCCTCTAATTAATTAAATTTTATTAAATTAATTTAAAAATTATTATGTTTTTTATACTTAATTATTAACTATTTTACTTTATAATATAATTATTATTATTAACGTGTTTAATAGGTGAAGGAGGGTAATTAGTAACTATTTTACTTTCAAATATAATTATTAATGTGGTAACACCTCTCAGATGAGGGCTCCTCCAATGATCGCCATTTTTCTCTGTCTTGAGCTATCTGTTGCCACATACGACACACTATGTATGTCTAATTCTTATTAAATTTTTAATATTTTTCGTACATGCTGCTGCTGACATATTTGAATACTCTATGAAACTATAGTCGTGTTTCGTGTGTTTTTTTTTTAATTCAATAAATTGCAAGCTTGTAAATTATAGGAGCAAATAAGTTAGGGCTTGGATGGTGACGCGTCCATTTTATGAATTTGTCTTTTATCCCATTAGTTCTTACTGTCTGTGCATCGCAGCTACGCCAACAACAATATGTTAGCTAAATTGTTTCATTCATTATTACCGCCCATAAATATGTCTACAGCTGAATTGTAGGCGCTCATTAGTTCCAATTCACATAATACCTGCAATACATCATCGTAGTTGGAATGAAATTGCAATTTAAACTAATGACGTGAACGTGCTTTATATTACTTTGCATACTTACAAACTATTTCTTGTCGTCGATAGTATAAAATTACTGAAAGAGTTAAAATGTTTTCGGAAGATAATATTTTCGCCTTCACTTTTCGATTATATTAATATGCAAAATAGTTTTGAGCTATTGATCACCTGGCATACTGACCCAAGTAATCTAATAAATAATAATTAAAATACGAGTACCAACGCTGTCTGCCAAGGGTTGTCGCTGCAGGATGTCGAACCAAGATCTAAATCAAAGGTGAGTCGATTTTACGATAAAGAGCAAAACCTACTTTATGTACCATTTCCATTACTAAACTATGGAAATTTATATTAAGCTTGACCCGATACCCAATTGACATTTTCTTATTGCTGTACTCACTCATATGAAACAGAAAGATTATTTTCCTTTATACTTTTTTGTACTAACTATCTACCTTATTCACTATTTAATTAACTATGAAACATAGTATAAAAGTATTTTATACCCTGTATCATCAAATATTTATCTAATTAAGTAATAAATGATTATGGTGAAAGTCCTTTCCAGTTTCACGATAATCATTCTATCTGTTTCCATAGGCAACTGTTATATTTGTTGAAACATTACACTTACCCATATTTTATTACTGGTTACTTAAAGACTTTCAATATACTATTGAGATTATCAGCACCATTAAGATTTAGCCTCCGATGATGAGGACATTGTTAACCGACAAGGAAACGGAGGAAGTTCTCAAGTCGTCTGTATATTTTTTTTAGTATGACCAAGCATGACTTTTTTTATTAAATATTTCGATAATTATTTTTTTATTGGATAGTGTATACTTGGAACTTGGACTCATTTCAATTTGAAAAAAAATCAACTCACAGGTTAGAAAAAATCGATGATTGATTGTCAACACACTGGATTTTCATCTGTAAACCGATTCTATTGAAACTTGACACACATATATACGTCTCATGACGCTACCACATGACGGAGACCTGTAGTTGATCTAACGACGGAGACGCAAGACAGTTGAGGCAACTCCTCAACGGTTTATAGCAGCTACCTCGTGTTTGGGCTTATTTACATACTTATTACTTGAATGTTCACATGACACCTTCGTATTGCGTTGGTAACAAGACGATATGAAATGAATTGAAAATGAATTACAATCTTCAATTTATTTCTCCACTTAAATTTTATTACGTTCGTTATTATATTACGGCAACTACAACTATGAACTACCTAATCCTTAACTAAGTGGATCGTCACATTTAGCCCCATAAAGTGGTTATGCTCTCCTCTAATGGATCATAACTTTCAAAGATATACTTAAGACTTCCCACACAATGTCATAGTTCAAGTAACCGATTGTTTAAGCACTAATAAGAGAACAATCAGTTTGTCAAGTTGTAACTTTAGCCAACGAGAACATTTTTACAAGCTTTTATTTAACTTGTAATGTTTGTATGTATGTGTTCGGCACGAATCTTGAAGTTAAATTAGCACCACTTTCCGATATCCTATTGGGCTCAAATTTGGTATAGATATGTATCTGAAAATACAATAATGTGGTACCATGGATTGTGATGATTGTGATTGAAATGTCTTTGGGCTCCATTCTGATGGTGGAGCCCAAAGACATTCATAGGAACTTCTTAATTGAACAATATAGACCCATCGAGTTTCGGCTCATTTGTTTTATCTTGGTGAGAACTTTGGTGCTACATGATATCCAGTGTATTATGATGAAGTCCGAAGGTGGCCATAGGAACTTTTGAACTAAACAAGATAAACCAATCGTGTTTGGGCTCGATTGATTCGTCTTGAGGAGTACTTTTTTAAACATCAAATGTACGCTAAAATATTCAAATTCAAATTCAAAATCATTTATTCAATTATGACACTAAGTGACATTTATGAACGTTAAATTAAAGCTAGAGTTAAAATCATAGATCGACACAAACAGACGCCACAGCATGTACTGTATTGTCAAGGTAAATTAGGTGAAAAACACCAAAATCTACTGCCTGTTTGTGTCGATCTATAACTTCCAGTTTCCAAAATGCGTAGGGCCTTATGAGAAGAATACTGGCAAAGAAACTCATGGCCACTCTTTTTGAAAGTCAGATCTTCAGGTACAATAGTGTTAGGAGGTACACGAGAGGTAAACAGGATGCAAGCTGATGCCACCTGAATTTAATTTTATTGAAATGCTCCAAAAGCTAACGTACTAAAAAATAAAAATCACTCAGTGATACCGTTGAAGGTTTGAACCTATTAAACATAGAAATCATTCAAAGTGCACATCTGCCTTCATTCAGTTGCAAAATCTACTGTTAAATAATTCGTGACTGGATTAAGAGGCTAGAGTTGCAGTTGATCGAACCAAAATAATAGTATAGGATATAAAGCATCGCTGACTAGGCCGACCAGTCACCCCAAGCAGCACCCTTATAAAACTTATTTAACCCCAATAAGACTGAGTTTGAATGAAAACTTTATTAAAAAAACACAATCAATTTATTAGTTCCTCAAATCAGAACCATTTTATGTAGTTGTTTTTAGTACCTTATTGTCTTAAGATGTAAGCTTGGTGCAGAAATACGCTTTAAAAACGGACGAAACTTTCATACATGCCTATATAAATATATATAAAGGAAACCAGATAACTCACTGTGGACTAATTCATAGACAGTAAAAGGACTTTACAAACATTGAACACACGAATACAAAGTATATACCTACCTACAAAACTTATATTAGAGAAAATGTCTGAATCACATAAATTGCATTGCTGGCGTCGACATTAAACAGGCAACAATTAATTGGTGCTCAGTCTTTTTTTAATAAAGTACACTAGACGTGGGTCGCACATTACTAGTATTCTTGTTAACCCCTCTAGCCAAGCTAAATGCTTGTGTTAGGAGTGGGTTCACGTCGGTAGAGCACGGGGAAGGGTTCGAACCCGCAACCACTTGATCGCAAGTCCGATGCCTTAGCAATTACGCTACCACCGCTTAATTCATTCACAATATTATCACCTACCTAAATTACTGCGCTGTTTGAGTAAAAATAAAAAAAAATGCCTGAAAATGTGTTTTCATCGGTTTCAAAGATTTATTATTTGACTTTATTGAATGACACTCCCAAACCTAATTTAACACAATTAATTAATTAATTTCATACTTTGGGCACAGTAATCTATGTACTAGAATTTTTCAATTAATAGTATTAATGACTACAACTACGTCAGTACTCAGTATGTTATATACGTTCATTCATGTTATCTCTGCAATTACACAATATCATGTTCTCTCGACCATAAAATTAAAACATTCTTATCATAGATAGCGTCACAGGATGACGTAGTTTCATTAAACACACAAAGGGATATAAGGTAGGGGATAAAGACCAATTAACTAATGGATCGGATTTGTCTGGACATTGAATAAATCAATTAGTTAAAGTAATTTATTCTGTTTGCTGTTTATCTGTGTTATTATGGCACATAACATAACTTTTTTACTGATTAATGAAAAATAAAATGGGATGGTTATGATAATATAAATTGTAGAAATAAGAATCTATTGGTGGTGTTAAGGTCTAATAACAAACCCTGAAGATATTATAGCATTTAAAAGTTTATCTGTCTGATTGTATGTAGAAGTCAATAGATTTACTTATAGTCTCAATATTAGGATTAAACCAGTACCAGGCCCTTTATTTCATTTGTAGTTCACATGCAAAAGTTACTCGCTAAAAATAATACTTGTAATGAAATAAAAAGAATGGGAAAAAGAAAAATTAATACGCACGCCATAAATTGAAATCATCTGTTTCTCAAAAAAGTATACAACTCTTTTAGTTGTAATGTCCGCACTAAATGAAACAATAATTTTCCACGGACTGTTGTTATGTTTGCCAGGTGCGGTCTTCGGGAAAATGTTAGTCACTCTTAGATAATAAGCATGTAATGGACGCGCTTTTTACCATTATGCGGACACTTATAGGCATAAAAATACTAAATAAATCACATAACATATAAGCCACGCTTCCTTTCCCTTTGTTATTCCCGATTTTATATTGCACTGCTTTCTACCTATAAAAAGGCTTTTTAGATTGGATGTACCTCAAATTGTTTCCAAATAAGATTGAGGAAAAAATGGGTGAATTTGGGTGGGTAAAAATATATGAGATGGTTGATGTTTCTGTTAAAACTTGGCGTACATATGTATGATATAAATCTTATCAATCAAAGATTAGACGGACAAAAGAGGGGACTGAAGAGTTAATGCCTAATAAAAAATGTTTAAGACAATAATTTTATAACTGTTTACTAGTCATATAAATAAATTATTACTGTGATAGCCACATACTCCTCTATCGTTTGGGTATGTATAAATTAAACAAGAATGTTGTTTTATATTTTTAAAATTACCTACCAATAGATTTTAGGATGAAATCTGTCAAAAGTATATACAAAAGTAGTTCTTCATGAATTCTGTGTTCTGTGTCTGGGTAAAATTTATGTATTAAACGTTTGTATTTAGTAATAAATTAGTATGATTATCGGCGCGTCAGCATCGACATCGAACAACCGATGAAGTACTTGGGACTCGTACTTGATAGCTGATGGGACTTCGGGCCCCGCTTCCGAAGTCTGGCTCCCAATCTTAAAGGGACGGCGGCCGCACTTTCACGGCTTTTGCCCAACTTAGAGGGTCCCGACGCGTTCTGCAGGAGACTCTACGTAGGGATTGCGCGGTCCATGGCCTTGTTTGGGGCTCCAGTTTACGCACCGACTCTGACGGACCGCAATATTGTCAGGGTCATAACAGGGTATCATACAATCTCTTTTGATGCGGCAAGTCTCTTAGCCGGTACTCCGCCGTGGAACTTGGAAGCGAAAGCCCTTGCGTCTTCATTAAGAATGGAGGATATAGACGCTTGACCGTGGGCTTTTTCCCTTTTAAATCAAGGCCCAAAGGTCCCAGGTCTACAAGGTACTCCTGGCTTAGTGAAACTAGTGGAGGACCAAGCGTGAGGCACGCCTCAATTCTGGCGCTATGGCCCGTCGGGGAGGAATGGCTACAGAGGCGTTCGTGAAGGGTGACACGGCGCCGAAACAGAATGAAATAGTAGCAAAAAGTTTGTTTATCAGCAACCTGTTCACCATAGTACAGGCTCTGCCTAGTTTCGGATCAAAGGGCCGTGTACGAGTTGTCTCAAGTTAGTATTAATATTAGACTACAATGTCTAGTTACATTTCTACGACTTTTTTCTGTATCACCTAAAACATAAATATAATAAATACTGTTTCTATAATAAATTCTCTACGATACAAAAAAAAAACATTCAAAGCAAATACCCATTTATGCTTAGTATTGAAAATACTTAAGCACAAGTAAAGATTTCGAAATGGTAATATCAGGTCATCGAAACAAGGTGTAACATTCTGCTGAATTGGCAAACGTCATTAGAACTTAACACCCAAAGGATGTAACTTGTTAGGGATTTATATTTTTGAGAGAAAACCTAATAATAGTATGAAAGACGGTGCCTAAGTTTGACGTCAAAATTGTTACTTAACACAAATTTCTTTGGAACGTAGCGTTTTGACTTGACACTCAACCACCATATTGGCAGTCAAGTACTCAACAAAACCTTCAACCTACAAACTACCTCGGATAGGCAGCACTATAGACACAGTGCTTTTTTCTGATGGTGAATCAGTCTCCCAAGCTTAATCAATGCAGATCAGATAGATGTAGGAGTCTGTTTCTACAAAACGACAAGGAAAAGGATAACATTGAATAGGTCAGCTTAGAATAGAATAGAATATTCTTTATTCACCACATAAAAAAAAAATGGTTCTTAATTTAGTATCGTTTATTCGATTTTTAAATTAATTTTCTTTATAAAAAAGGCGGGTTTACGCGCTATGCGACTTTGCACTATTCGCGTATGTAAAAAAACAACTAAAAGGACGCTATAATTATGTATTTAAACGGGAATTGCAGCTGACTCTGCCTGTGACCACGGCCAGTGCAACCTGGTCGAAACGTCAGGCAATTCAGAGGTATATAATACCTTTCGTGATCACGTTAATTCCCGTTTAAAGACATAATTACATCATGGAACGCGAAAGTTTAAAAGTTAGTAAAAGGACGCTATTTTCGCGCAATGAGGAGCTTATAGGAGCTTTTGAGGAGATATGCGGCGGTGTTCTAGAGGGATATTGGAGCAATGTGTTTAGCATCTGGTTTATACGCATGAATACTTGTATCACTAACAGTAGATGCTTTTAAAAAAAAAATTCGTAAAGTACGACCAAACTTATGTAGCGCCCTATTGGTTTCTTCCTAAGTTTAAGCTTTCTGCTTGTCAGTTAGCAGATAGTTGGTAACATAGTTTTGACAGTTACCTGTAATGAGTACCTAAAGGTACACGGGATTAATATAAGTAGTATCGAGCAGTTGGTAAGCGACGAGTATCCTAAGTAACCAGGATTCAACCATATCCAGTACACGTTCAATCATGATTCCATTTAATCGTGGGAGAGCCATGCTTTGGCACGTATGAGACGGCTAAACCGGAGTGATAAAACGGCCTCACAGAAAACCGACAGTAAAGCAATGCTTGCATTACTTTTCACCGAGTGAGTGAGGTTAGCGGAGGCCCTAATCCTTCGGTCCGGATGTCTTAATAAAAGCTGTTCCCGGATCCCTCCTACTTAAGGCGCAGTACGGCACACCGTGTGGTTTTAGTCGGTTCGATTCCGACACACCGCCCCACCGAAAACCCCGGTGGGGTGACGGCCCGAGGGGGTTTCCACACGCACAAAAAAAAAAAAAAGGCCCTAATCCTTCCCTCCCCCTCTCCCTCTCTTTCACCCTTCCCCTACTTCCATCTTAAAGGCCGGCAACGCACTTGTGACTCTTGAGTTGCAGGTGGCCATGGGCGGCGGTGGTCATTTACCATCAGGTGACCCCTCTGCTGGTTTGCCCCCTATACCATAAAAAAGAAGTTGGTCATTTTGGATTACTGGGGTTGAGAATTAGTTAACTTTTTGCTTTCACCACAATCATGCTTACAATGCGTTTAAAATTAATAAAGAAATTATTTAGATTGATAGTTGGTTTAGTGAAAAAAGACCTACTTACAGGGCCTTTTAGTTTTGGTTCAGTTTCACTCAAACATTTTGTTTAAGGATTAATAAAAAACTTATGTTGCATTTAATTTCGTTGTAAATTTATGAGACCACACGATACAGATTGTCTTAGTGAGGGTATCTTGTATAACGAACCGTTTTTTTTACTTACAATTACGTGGATAAAAAGAATTACAAATTTAACCTTTCGTTTGTATATTACGTAGTGTTATAAAACTTGAACCCAGCATAAATTGATTATAACCTTTAAGGTTATAATAATATTACGATGATGATACGACGATCATCAAGTTATAACCTTTAGGGTTATAATAAATTTATGCTGGGTTTAAACATTCTTTTGCAGTTAGTGCGGTCAAAATAAATATTCAACTTCGAAATAATTCGGATAGAAGTGAAAATTGGTATAGACGATAAATATAAATAAAATAACAGAAAACTAAAACTATACATATTGAAGAATACGTGAATCTTACAAACCAATACTTTCATTATTTGTTACTCATATTAACCGCCTAATGACGGATACAGGCCATGTGTGTGTATGTTATTATTTTTCATGCTAAGTCCCAGGAATAATGGTTTGTTGAAAAAAAAAAGTTCCCAGATAGTCATATATTTTAGTTTAGAACATCACTTCTTATCCTCTTATTCAAGCAATTGGCTAACAACGGATTTCAAGGTTTTATACAATATTTAGGCTTTTCACATTGATAATAAATTTTAAAAGAATACCAATTTCAGCGTTTCTGTGATATTACAATGTTCAGAAGTTTACTGTAAAACTAAAATCTCAAATTTTGTTCAGTTGTTCAAATTTATTATTTTTAGCAATTAATAAAATGTAAAATAAAGTTGAAACATGTCAATTTACATTCAACGAAAAATGCCAAATACAGAATTGTGTTTGTACCTGAAATTAAGCATCAGCAACATTGTGTTCGTGTCAATGAGCCCCAGTGTGCCGATTGCTGTTCACTCTCGCGGCACTGTGTATCGTCAATGTTAGTGGAAGAAATGTGTAATTGTGATATGTGATTGTGTGTATTTTATGCCAAAACTACGCAATGTAAGTATTAATGCTTGCTACGGCTGTTGCGTGATGTTATATAGCCTATAGCCTTCCTCGATAAATGGGCTATTCAACACTAAAATAATTTTTCAATTCGAACCGGTGGTTCCTGAAATTAGCGCGTTCAACCAAACAAACAAACTCTTCACCTATAATATTAGTATTATCTTTATGGAGGGTTGAGAGAGTGAAGACCGTCTCTACGTATAAAGAGTGTCCGTCAAGAGGCTTTATTAATTAAAGAGAAACTTCCGCTTTGGAATAGCGCACTTTTCGCAATTAATATTAAGTAGGACAACAACGTTACCACCATTAAATTAGCAGACATTTGAGTGATTTGTTTTTTTTTTATCATCATTAATCGTTTTATGGACTAGTGTATTCCTTAAAAAATAACTATTTTAACTCAGCACGCCTCACTTCGGTACCACCCTAGTGTTAAGAAGTATGTTTATTATTATGTAGAAGATACAAATAAAATATGTTTATTTATTTCTTTCTTTCAAATCTGCAACTGAAGGAATTTTTATATAAGAATATAATGTCAGTATGATGCAAAATTCTATGTTAGTAAAATTAACCTTATTTTTTCGTCCGGTGAGTTGTTTCTCCAAGGTTCTATACGGTAACATATATAATATTAGTATGGGATATACTACTTTATTATTCCTTACTTCTCTGTAGAGTTTTTTTACAGATTGCTACAGCGCGTAATAGACTCGGTGTTCCAAGCAATGGAACGGCAAACTAAAATCATTACAGCTCAGGGATCTTTTCAATTCCAATTGTACATTTACATGGACCTTTCATTATGAGCCCATTTGTGATCAGAATATACAAGTATATCCTTTTGTTACAATATATCGTAAACACGTTCCATTACGCTATAGACATAAGAAAATCCTAAAATATAAAACAAAACAGTATTACGTACAAATCCATTTTATTTCGCCTAGGAATTAAATTACTAAATACATTTGTTTCCATTACTAATATTGGGTGTGACACAATAAGTATCGCGTTTTATTATCACAATATATGACAGTCAGGAGACACGGTCGTCACTCAATATCCTATCGATTGGTTCTCATTTAAGAAATGGTTTTTATTATGTTTTATGACATGTGAGACGAAAATAAGTATTTTGTTAAGAGATTTTGTCATATTTTATTACCTTTCGGGCTCTATCGTGACTTCAACTGCAGTAAATGTTGTCCATGTAACACACTGAGCTCCGCAAACACGATATTTATTTTTTAAAACCATTAATACTTTTTAATCGCATAGGTATAATGAGAACATGTATTCCACCAGTAGATCAATACATAAAAAAATAAAGAAAGTACAGTACTGCAAACGCTTGAACTGAATTTCCCCGAGATCTTTACACATTTCTAACGGCTTGTTTGGATTTTAATAATAGATTATACAGCTTTAGCCATCCAAATGATTATTTGAATAAGTATTGTTTTAGAACTACAGTTTCCCAGTTTACCCTTGACACAGGAACATTCGGAGTAGATATTTGCTTCAATCCGACGATTGAGGTCCTGTCACGGTCGCCAATTATGTTTACGATAAATTAAACAAAGGTTTCTTGATTTTAGATATACTTCAAAAACGGAAATTTACAAATTTGAAAACGTGTTTTAACGATGAGTAGTTAGCGAGAGAATGCCTTGTACATAATGTAATATAAAAGTGAATGAAAAACGAATGGCGAATGGAATCGAACAAGTTCGATGAATGTGTCGTAGACAGGTGGATATTGAATGATGGCGGAGTAGGCTATTATCAAATGTAATATTGAGATCTAGGGATCTCAATATCACATTAAATTTGATAATAGCCTTTATCGCCTAGGGCCTACCCTAGGTGATCTCAATACTTCAATCTTCGAGTGAGGAATATTTTTAAATGGCCGTCTTGTATTAAATTAAACGATTTAATTGTCATAAACAGAACTAAGTTTTTTTTTATGGTTAATAATAATAATAGTTTATTGGTTTTCTCTCACATAAAATTACATATCACATTTAATTATAAAATCATAAAGTACAAAATTGCACAAAAGAAACCTATTCAAGACATGTAATCTTGTTATTTGGAAATAGGTAATTTTACAAACAGACAATAAAAAACCAAAATTTACGACTTTGAAATACGAGTATATTATCTGTGACATAGAGTCTGTAACTCTACAGTTTAAAAACCATATAGGTACGTAGCGACTTATCTGGATTGCATATATGATGCGGAGCGCCTGTGAAAGCCGATAGAGCAACGACCGCTGCCGTACGTCACAAAATGATTGTAGCATCTCAACGCTTTGTGCAAGGCGAATAGAACTGTTTGGACAAAAGCTTAGATGGTACTAATAGTACTTCTAGTTAATCTCCAAGTTTAGAGGCGCTCGGCTATGTAATATTCGGAGGAGGAACATTTTTACGCTAGTTTTGATCTAAATACATCTTTATTACTATATTCTCCATGAGTCCGTCCGTACCACCTAAGTAGTAATGAAAAAATAAGTCGATTTGATTTCGGCATTTTCGCTTCTGCTTCTCTGTGTTAGTTTTATTGTCGCCCAGAACTCAAAATTCGACCGTATTTTATTAAATTTAAAATAAAAAAAAGCTCCGTGGAAGGTAGGGACAAAAACTGTTTTATATCATCATCTTCCCCTATCTTTCTTTTCTTTTTCTAAAAATTATTTGGGGTCGGTGCAATGTGTTCTTTTCTTCCATTCTACTCTATCTTTCGTTATTTCTCTGCTTACTCCCTTTCTAGCTATATCGTATTTCACGCAGACCATCCATCTTTTCTTTGGCTCCAATATGACGTCATGAAACACATGTATGTATATTATTGTAGGCTTTAGCATCGTGTACATTATGTTCATATATGACTGAATATATATCAGCCACTTTTTGGGCTCAAAGCTCTATTACAGGCCTAAACCTCTGTCGACATTTACATAACGTTAAAGAAAAATTTGTTGTCAACTTTGACCCATTATGTGATAAAAATATAATTTTCTGAAGTAATAAGAGAGAAAAGTTTTATATTCTATGACTTTTAATTAATTACCTCGACATAATATGTAGAAATGAAATAAATTTTACACTTCACATAAACTTTGTATCCTGTCTTCGAGTTAGAATAACCTCAAGTACTAACAGAGCTACAAGGATGATATTTGGAAGGGAGATAGTATATGACTAGGAGACATCAGTTAAGAATGGATTTGCGACAGAGATGGATTAAGGTCTAAGGGGTCTCACAACTTTATGTGAGAGTCCTTGGTTTTTTGCTAAACAAGTTCAATACTTTAAGTTTTTATATTAGTAAGTATTTTAAGCGTACGAACTTACGAACTCGCTGGTAACAGCTATATAAAAACAAAATAGGAAAACATTGCAATTTTAGAATATTTATTTTTAAGCTTAAGGTTTTTTTTTAGATGTCTACAGAAATTATGGAGAAAGGGCGATTTGACCAGCTTGGTCTTCCTCCAATGGAGTTAGCAGAATCTTCACATAACAGTAAGTACTGTTTTTTATTTTTTAACTTTTCAACTTTCGCGTTCCATGATATAATTATGTATTTACACGGGAATTAATGCGAAACGAAAAAGTCAGCCTGTGACCACGGCCAGTGCAATCTGGTCGAAACGTCAGGCAATGCAGAGGCATGTAATACCTTTTCGTGATCGCGTTAATTCCTGTGTAAATACATAATTATAACAGTAAGTAATTTACACGTGTTTGTCTCGTTTCCTTACTTCTTGTGTCTTCCTATGTAGATAATTTGTAGTTGCGTATTCAAACCAATGGTTTTTTGTTTTATGTGTCATAAAGAATATTAAATACAAATAATATACATAGGTGGTATTTGCTGACTACATTTTCAATCATCTGAAACTTGTAACTTTATAGAGGCGCCATTATGCATAATGACATTTGAAACAGTTACATACTTATACCAACTTTTAAATTTTCGCGTTCCATGATAAAATTATATCTATGTACGGGAATTAACGCGATCACGTAATATGTATTTAGTGTTTTATTTTATCACATAACAGTAGTTTGTTTTGATATTTCAGGAGGTAATGGAATATATAAATGTTTGTTCCCCATATTACAAAAAGTTATGATAATGTTGTTACTGACTATATTTGGGGCTGGTACTTATGTTCTTCTGGCAAAAATGCTAGAGAATTATGGTAAGCGATTTAGTTACACACAACACAATACATATAAATCAAATTATCTACATATATGTAAATCTTCTATTATGTTATGGTTATACTTAGTTGGTGATTTCAGATAGCCCTAGAAACACTCAAATAATATACATCAAAGAAAATAGTGAGCCTTCTGATATGTTTAATTTTATACGATTTTTCAATACTACATCAGATACTGAAATATCAAGAAGAAAAAGAAATGCCGACTCTGTAACTGACCCAAATTTAGATTTAGATGAGTTTAATTCCATAAATTTCAATGAGGATCAATTAGAAAAAGCGAGAGAAATCATAATGAACCATGATATAACGTGTAGTGAAGAAGATAAAGAAGGTATTTGCAAAGATCTTGTGACAAAGTTGAAAGAGTTAACAGAAAGTAATGATTCTACAAAACAAGAAGGAGAAGCATCAAAGGTTACGTTAAATACTGACACTAACAAAACTAAATATACAGAAGCTGCCACAACTGACGTAGCTAAGCGTGAAGCGCTCCCCACAGCACACGAAGGAAATATTATTAAAACAATACCATTATCGTTTGACCTTCACAAAAACAGCCAATATGATTACACGCATTCGTCACCAAATGATCATACTGATAATTGCCTTTTGACTTTTCTAAAAAAGTATTCTCGAGTAAAAGGTTGGTATCATTAATATATTATTTTAATGTATCGAAAACAAATATTGCAATTTCGTGGTGATCGGTTTTTGTTGAATTTTAGTTTTCTTTTCGTTTTCAAATAATCAATAATTTGCAATGCATTACCCTAAAATAATGTATATGTAGGTTTAGTGTTATGTAAAAGAAAATTATAATTTTTAGTTAATTACTGAACTGAAATTAAAATAATTGTGACAATGGTATTATTAGCTTATTCTCCTAAACCTTGAAATTGGTCTTACATTAATGATTATTTAATTAATTATAATATATTTGGAGTTTGTAAAACTTTGAACTGTTCTGTGATGCCTATTTTCTGCACAACCAATGTGATCAATGACATATTGACCAATCTTCAAGTGTAGATGCATAAACTTTACAATACATTAAAGATTTTACGTGGGAGAGCCATGCTTCGGCACGTATGGGCCGGCTTGACTCCGCTCGATACCACGGCCTCACAGAAAACCGGCAGTGAAACAATGCTTGCATTGCTCTTCGCCGCGTGAGTGAGGTTACCGGAGGCCCTAACCCTTCCCTCTCCCGTCTTTCCGCTCTTCCCCTACTCCCACCATAAAGGGCGGCAACGCACTTATGACTCTTGAGTTACAGGTGCCCATGGGCGGCGGTAGTCATTTACCATCAGGTGACCCGCCTGCTCGTTTGCCCCCTATACCATAAAAAAAGAGAGATTTGTAAAGGGGCCATAGATTTCTTCAATTAATAATATTATCAAAATACTATAACACTAGATTTTATTCAATAAAATTATTCTTATTCCTTACATTGGCAATTCCTATTTTTACATACCTTAGATTCACAGTATCTGTGTGAAATTTTCATCTCCCAAAGTATTCCTACAAATCAATAAATTAAACTATCACAGTGCACTGATAATGAATAACGTGCTGAAAAAGCTAAGTATTTTTACAGCATAATTGTGTTATAATTGTTTTATGAGCAACCTATAAGTTGGGTAGGTTATTCAGGGTTCAGGAAATTCCATCTTATGTTACACATGAGCTCCAACCATAGCATAGGCGCCCGTGATGACACATCCTGTGGTTTCAGGTGGTTTGACTTGTAAAACTGTGACAGTTTAGCTTTCTATAACTAAGAAAATTAACAAAATCGGTAATTTCAGTTACTCCATATTAAAGTCTTAAATCACATCATAACAATACGTCTATATAATTAAGTATAGAATAAAAATACAAGGTTGAATAAATCCATATCTAACACCTTCGTTATTATTAGCCGCTAATAATTTCGTAATAAAATTTCTTTGTACTTGGTTACTTTTACAACCTGTCTAAAATCAGTCCAAGACCTTTCTAAATCAGTAGCAGATTATGTGGTTCGTGGCTAATTCTTTAGGTGAATTCATCAACAACATTATTTAAGAGTAAAGTATCTGAAACAGGAGTACCTATCGCGACATGACTTTCAAAAAAAACTTTTACATTATGGTTACCTTTCAATTTACAGATTTTTCGGAACAAAGTGAGGAAGATTTTACCAATCAAGAACCACATTACGATCGTCCATTATTGCCTCGTGGCAGGTTCGTAAGCAAAATGTCGGGCAAATTTATTTAATAAGCAAGCGCTTTGTTTTCTTTTGTGAATATTAACTTTCTTTTTCATTATTACTAAGGTTTTATACACCAGCTTCGTTAAAACAAGCTCGCAATATAGATGAGCCGAGACGGAAAATACACCCTCAAGATGTTGATATAGTCATGAGCTTCCTGACTCGTAAGTAAGTATCATGAACCACTTAATAATCTTTTTTTTTTCTTCAAATTTAAAAGCAACTGCCAATATTATCTGTAAAAATATTATAGATATGTATTGCTTGTCAAAGATTTAAAAACCAAATACTTATAACACCGATGGAGTACGGAAAGTAGGTCACACGTCCTATACAATTTAGTAATAACAAAATGTTGCAAACAAACTAAATATTGTTGCTAATTTGGCTACAAAACCACTAGTATGAGCTCTGAACACGTTTGATCACGAAATAGGTATATATCTGAACTAAGTATGGTCACAGTAAAACTAACCTACGCTTAGTTTGGGTCTACATAGATAGCAAGATAGTATTTGTATGTAATTATATAAAAAATGACCCGATGACACTTGTTTGTGAGTTATTCAAGGTGATTACCTGGTGTCCTGGACAAACTTGCATGCAATTTATAAAACAGAAAGCCAAGTTGGATACGAGCACTATAAGTTTTAAAGTATTCAATTATATCCATGTGGGTATTTCATTATATTTTTTAACCTGTAGTCCTAGTAGAGGAACATAGCTTTTTTCCGACGAGTTGACAGGAGTGATGGATGTCTAGGGATTTTATTCCTGGGTTACCGCTGGACCCTCGCCTTAACACAAGCACAAACTAAGATGATAATTCCATGGACATTGGATTTAGTAATGACTGGTTTTCCTTGACATCGTGTTTTACAAACTAAACTTACGTATTCATTCTTAGTGAACCAAAGTAATTTTCTTAACAATTTTTTTTTGGGAAAGAATATAAAATGTACTTGAATGTGATCCTTTTCGTGCAGTGAAATGATCGGAATAGCAAACAAAAGCACCATTATTAAAGCTACGTAACTAAAAATGTTGTATTTATTTTTCCCAACGCTTATTTCCTCAATTTTGTATGTACCTACTAAAAAATACTTTATTAGGTGTAGGTTTAAAATGCCAAAAATACATATCTATATAAATTAAAACCAATGTTTGTTTGTCCTCTATGCGCTCAGAAGCCATTGATCAGATTATGTTGAAACTTTGATTGGGTGTTTTTAGGGATAACGGCAAAGGTTCCTAGTCCAAAAAATCTATATAAAAATAATAAAAAATAGCATTGCAACGCATGTCGATTCCAGTTAGTTATACATAAACCGTTTTTGGTAATGATATACATCTAATAACTAGTTATTTGCTTAGATTGAGTACCCTAAGATTACAGTGTTCATTGCATTTTCAGATCAGATTCTCCCCCAACTGAGGCTCGGTCTAATTCCTCTTTGGAAATAATTTGTCCTTCTGGTACGGTTGCATGTTTGAGTGGAGACGTTTGCATAGAAAAGAAGCAGTGGTGCGATGGACACGTAGATTGTGATGACGTCAGTGATGAAGCTAGATGTAACTGCAAATCCCGAGTGGATAAATCTAGACTCTGTGATGGATATTTCGATTGTCCTTTCGGAGAAGACGAATTGGGATGTTATGGTAATGTTTGTTTTTTTTTCATATTAATTTTTGGGATTACATATGTTAATAAAATAAGCAGTGTAGGTAATAAAGTTTTATTAATTTTAATATTTTTTATTTAAAAAAAGCATATTACAAATTTATAAAATAATGTTTTAAAATTAGTCTATGTTTTTTTTAGTACAACACAATAATATTGTAGAACAGTATTCATACTTTTTTATCTAACAATGAGGTTAATTTTACCTTTTTTAATTTAAGGATGCAGTGAAAATACATTTAGTTGTGAAGACTTGGATGTAAACTCACAAAGCACATGCTTTAGTAAAGAACAGAGATGCAATAATGTAGCTGACTGTCCTAATAATAAAGATGAAAATGAATGTAATATGTTGGCTCCAAGTCTACTTATGAAACCGGTAAATTTACCCTTGTAGTTTTTAAACAATGGGAACTTTATTGAAAATGCATTGATTATAATAAATTGAGAACAGGTTTGCTATGTTTCATTGTCTCATAAATTTGAATCTAATCCTATATTTTTTTTTAATACTAGTAACGTGGGGTTCGACAACCACTTGATCGCAAGTCCGACGCCTTATCTATTACGCTACCGCCGCTTTGAACATTGATTTATCATTTAAAAAGGTTATTTAGTGCTCTTCCATTTCTTAAATTTAGTTATTTTAATCAAGTTCTGAGTTATATTTATTTAAAACTGGGATTTGAATTCACTTTTTGCTTTAAATTTGACTACAATAACGGCAGTGAAATCGATATTACTTTTTAACTCTAAGAAAACTAGTTTCAAGTTTAGCGATATTCAATTCTACTTTGTATGTTTTTAGCAAGTTGGAGATATTCTGGTGCTTTCAAATGATATTTGAAGAGAGATCCAATCTTAAATTCGATTACAAAGAATTAAGTGAAGTTTTCTTAAAAGCCAACTACGCTTTACTTTAACATTTTGTCAACTTCTTACTGCTTAACTTCTATGATTGACTAACATTTAATTTCAGATATTTTCAGTATCAAATACCGAAGGTTTCTTACACAGAAACTACAAAGGAGAGTGGTATGCGGTATGTAAAAACCCATATATGTGGGCTCATGATGCTTGTCGTCGCGAAGCAGGTCTAATTATAAGGTATTCTTTTTTATTTAAGTCTTTATTTATTAAAGGAGTTCTAAATACTAAAACATGTACTTTTCCAGGCCACCAATGATAGAAATTCTTCCAGTGGATCCAATGTTAAAGATAAACTATATTAACACAAATCATGGTGGCTTTTTGCATACGACCGATAGCTGTTTAAATTCTTCTGCTGTCTATGTCACGTGCCTGGATTTACTATGTGGAACACGAATGCAATCTTCATCACAAATAATTAGACAGGTATGTCAATGTTCTTATTATTTTCAGACACAAAAATATAAATAACGTTTCACTGCCTATCCGAGTAAAAGTATAATGCCAACTGTTTATTTAAATTGACCTTAAATTAACTTTAATAAAATTTTCACTTACACCTCCAGACTCTTTGTAAGTTTGGAAATTTGGAACTCTATGAGTGAGGAAGTACCTTTTTTCTACAGAAAACAGCGACAGAGTAACTCAAGTTAATATTGGTGCCTCGCCTAGCTTTTAAGTGTGCAACACTTTTGATGACGTGAAAATTAATAAGCACTCGTAACTGCCTGCCCTTAGGAGGGTTTTTTTTATGTTGTTTATTAACGCAATAGTATAAAAAAATATTTTTTCTCAAAGCGGTTAGTATCACAGCTGGCATTTGTAATTTCGTGCGTATATACAAGACTAACAGCGCCCCGCGGTTTCACCCGTGTAAGTCCCGATTCCGTTCGAATATCGGGATAAAAAGTAGCTTACATGTTAATCCAGGTCTCCAGCTATCTACATACCAAGTTTCATCGCAATCGGTTTAGTAGTTTTGGCGTGCAAGAGTAACAAACATCCATGCATCCAAACTTTCACATTTATAATATTATTAGTGGGATGACAATACAATGATAATTTTAATCGGACTTTTAAAACAACCTAAATCTCGCATTATGATTTATAATAAAAGTTAAAAAGTGGTTCATTCATTAGATCTAAATTGAAGTGATCTTTTATGTTGTTCATAAAAACTTATAGATATAGTATTTTAACTATAAAATCACGTAAATTAGCGAAATTGGCAAAATTTCGTATACGGCCTCTTAACATTAGAGTTGAAAGATTTGACAACAATAAGGAGTGACGTCATGCTTCGGTGTTTCATACAATAATGTACCGTACCTACCATTTGACGTTTACTAAAAAGATACTATGTTGGAATAAATTTAACACAAACACTCAAGCGTGTATCCCTGAAGAGGAGAGAGAGAGAGAGGAGGATAGGCAGAGGCGTTTTACACACACATTTTACCAAGTATACGCGCTCAACGAAGGGTCTGCTCCAAATTCATAATAAGCAACCTTTCAAGGGTACGAAGTGATGATTTGATACATGTTTTTCCTTTGTACCAGCCGTCCTCACGAAACGTGCGACAGCAAATAAGAATATTATTTTATTTTACAATGAATTCTAGTCATGTTACGCGAGTCAATTGATCACACAGTTTATGGCTTGAGTTTGTAACGGGCAATATCAATGAAGGGCTGCTTTTGTAATATACCTAGTCTATTTTGTATATATACCTAGTCTATTTTAATTATATTTTATATAAACTACTACTATAATAGACTAGACTAGAATATTTATGGGCCTATAGAAAAAAATTGAAAACAATTTTGATTGATTTGATTTTGACCATTGCTGATATAGTAGCTGCAGGTTAACCGGGGCTATTCCGAAACCCTGCACAAGTCTACTAGTACAGTAGTAGTCTAGTGTAGTGGTCTTTTTTTTATTGGTGAGAAAGATCAAAATGATGTTTTGGATAGCATTGCCAAAATGGATGGCGCTGTGTTTTTAATACACTAGTTATAAAGTTATAAGTTACCAAGTCAATTCTATGAATAAAAACCAATTCCAGAGTATTTGCGTTTAAAGAAAAATTAATAGAAAGACGGATGGTGATAATTTAAGCCAGGACACTAGGTAACAATCTGCCTTTTCGGTTAATAAAATGTTAAAACGGAAGTTTTCAATAAAATGTATAATAAAGATCTATTCCGAGCCAAACTTAATAACAAAAATATCAATATTTGTGTATTATACATATATTCCAATTTTATTTCATCACTTTCCTATTTTTTCATTAACATCATCACTTTATATTAAAACCTCATTCAAAACTCCTTTCGAGTATATGAACGGTAGGTATATAAGCAGTTCTGGATAAATAAAGCTGAATTAGTATATTTACTTACCCAGAACAGGTTACATCGTTCAAATAATCGCAAACAATAAACATCAAACTGGGCCTCTGGGTCTGTCAGCGGATAAAAGATTCCTCAACGTTTCTGAAGACGGTTTACGTCATCTTGCGTTAAGTTGCCTGGAACGATATTTATTCAACGCAGAAATAAAGTAAGATATTTTGATAATCTTTTTTTAGAACGCTGCCATCGAAAATCATCTATTTGGGAGGAACAAAAGATTTCTTCGACCCAATCATCCCACATTTTATGTAAACCGCCAAAAACGGGACGTAGATGATTTCGGTAGCAAGACAAATTACGGAATCAAATTCGGCACTTCGAAGATGGAAGATCGCTTTGTTAAAATGAGAAATAAAAGGACTGAGAGTAGGGTGGTTGGGGGTAATCCGAGTGAGCCGGCAGCTTGGCCTTGGTTGGTAGCTTTATACAGAGATGGAATGTTCCATTGCGGAGGAGTCATCATATCTCATAGTTGGATTATATCTGCCGCTCACTGTGTACACAAGTAAGTGTTTTAAATATAAAACCTATGAGTAAATTCTTCATTTTACTAGACTATCCAAAACGCCAACACACACATACTCGTAGATATTTTGTTTTAAAACCCCTCTGACGTTTTACGTTTCATTCAATGTATTTAATTGTTTTGTTTTGTTGGTGACGTCTACTTTAATTTTTTTTTTTTGTAGCCACAGCTATAAGGTATCTTGCGTAAGAAAGTTTCTTGAAGTTAAGTAATAAAAGTCTACCAATTTAATTAGATTGTTGAAAGCGTTTTAATTTCTCGCAGTTTCGCCTGCCTTTGTGGTCAATGCTCCGCTCCTAAGAGCCGTAGCATAATTGATGTTTTATAGCGTATATTATTTTTCAAAAAATACTCTATCCAATACAAAAAGAATAATTAAAATCTGTATAAACAAATAAAAATCTTCAGCTTTATTATATTAGTATAGATTTTCATTACTAGTCTACAGTCTACATATATTAAAATAAATTATGTAACAGTCTTCAGGATATTAAGTGTCATTAAAAATTCGAAAAGTTAAATTTCATATTATTTTCAAATATGATATTGGTTCTTAATTAACAAACCAAAGGTTAAAAGTAAATAATTTGAGAATGACGTCATAAACCAGTATTTCACACAAGTTTATACAAGAAGTATTATTTTGATGTTCAATAAAGAGGAACTGAATAGATTTTACTGTATTCCTTAACATATGCATAAATATATTTTTACAGATTTTGGGATCATTATTACGAAGTTCAAGTGGGTATGTTGCGTCGATTCTCATTCTCACCGCAAGAACACATTCACAAAGTCACCCACGTCATAGTTAACCAGAAATACAACCAAAAAGATATGATAAATGATCTTTCGCTATTAAAAGTTGAACCAACTATCCAGTTCAGCCGTTGGGTTCGACCAGTTTGTTTGCCGAGTCCTGAAACGTCTGGACCTAATTGGCTTTGGGGTCCTGCAGCAGGAACACAATGCGTTGCCGTAGGTTGGGGAGCAACTGTAGAACATGGGCCCGACCGTGAGTATTAAAATTACAATGCTCATAAATTTTACTACAAACATATTTATATTCTAAAAAAAAAACCGGCCAAGTGCGAGTTGGACTCGCGCACCGAGGGTTCCGTAAAATATTTTTATTATATGATGTAACTAAAAAATTACGGTTTTCGCAATTTTTACTTTATCTGTGCTATAAGACGTTGCTTTGTACCAAATTTCAAGATTCTGAGTACCCTGTAGGTTTTGATTCCCTTGCGAGGGTCGGAAATTTGCGGAAATTTGCGACATAAACGGCTGTATCTTTTGATTGCGTTGGTTTAATTTTGATATAATGATTTTTTTACAGCTATAAGAGACAGTAAACCCGAGTATTTGGTATCAATTCCAGCTTGGTACCTTTACGCGTTTTTGAGAAAACGGGCCTTGACAGACAGACAGACGGATGGACAACAAAGTAATCTTATAAGGGTTCCGTTTTTACCTTTCGAGGTACGGAACCCTAAAAAACAACTAATTGCAAAATTCTACTACATTATGCCTACTGTTTTTGCTGTTTTATAAGTTTTATGAGATATTTTAAAATTTGAAATGATGACTCTTTGAACTGTGTGTATCTATGAGATAATACTGTGTACTCCTCTACTTTTTATTTTTTTTTAATTATCAAATCTCATTTGTAATATTCTTAGTTATTGATTATTTTGATATTTATATTTTTTAACCAAATAAAAAAACTTTTTAATTGTAAATTCTTAGACAAGATGACTATTTCAAAATTATTTAAACCAAAATTAGAGAGTTATATTTTTTTAGTATCTATTATTGTTCAGACTCTCTTCTTCAACATTAAAAATCAGTTTTAGATAATATGAAGTGTAATGTTAAGCTCCTCTGAACAATTGATTTGGCCTTAGCACGACCTCGCACTCTAGAGCTGTACCTTCAAACTTCGATAAAGACTTATTAGAAATATGAATAACGTGAAAAGTATTGTTCTGTCCTTTCAGCTGATCATATGCGAGAAGTTGTAGTGCCTATTTGGGCAAACTGTAAATACAAAGAAGATCGTGCTGGCAAAGAAATTTGTGCAGGTTTGAGGGAGGGTGGCAAAGACGCTTGCCAGGTACGTATTTAAAATAAATAAAAAATAATTAAGTGTATTTATAAGGTCGCTGTACCAGGTACTTCACGGATCGACAAAGCTGCCTAGCACTTTGTTTATTTTTTTTTGGAGCTCCATTCCCATACAATCAGGGCCTCTAAAAAGCCCCGGGAATTCCCGTGTTCGTCGTTGTCATTGTACCTGATTAGAAGTTCTAAATAGCGTCTTAAATCATACACCTACGACTTGTACGATTGTTTCAGGGTGATAGTGGTGGGCCGCTATTATGCAGAAATCCTTTGAATTCACAACAATGGTACGTAGCAGGCATCGTAAGTCACGGAGACGGCTGCGGTCGTGAAAGTGAACCTGGTGTTTACACTCGAGTCAGCCTCTTTGTAAAATGGATTAGATATCACACAGGTGAGTAGCATACCCTGTTCCCTTAGTCTCAAACTGCAGTAAATTCGCCGTTGTAAATTCATTTTAGTGCAACAAGTATAAAAAATAAATATGCAAATGGAACACAAAAACTGGGCAGTGATCTAGATGACGTGTCTTAAATTGTTAAAATATCACGCACTCTTAGTAGCTATACTTAGTAAATACTTAAACCTCATCTTACCTAACTACCAGACATTGTTACCGACAGACATTGTTAGTGGCTTAAGTACTGTGTATTTCTACAAGTATTTCCATTCATAGACTTCAACTGTATTTTTGTTTTCTTTGGTTTCCAGCATCAAACTCTTTACCAATAATTCAACCAGTACAAAAATGCCCTGGGTTTAAATGTCAATCCGGAATTTCTAAATGTCTTCCAATTAAAAGGAAATGTGACAGAATTGTTGACTGTCTTGATGGAGACGACGAAGTTAACTGTAATTTTAAAAATATGATTCCAACTGTTACTGATAACATTTTCTCAACTGCAACAACGAGTTTTACTGAAGAATTATTTGCTATAAAAGAAGCCAGAACAGAATCAAACAACTTTGATAGAGAAGCAAGTCCAACGATAGTCAATACTGTGAGTTCTACAACTGAATCAGAAGTTATAACTTCTTCAAAAAGTACAGATACAAAAAGACAAGAAAATGAAGATCTTATAAAATCAGTACAAGGTAAATTGAAACTTACTTGAATATTTTTATGTAACTTTTAGCGAACAGTCAACGGGAAAAAAATAATTAGCTAATTTACTTTGATCTTATACAATTTCTGCATGATTTCTTTACAATGTTTTACGAACTCTAAGACCTTTAAAATTTGACAATAAAACAGAACAAAGCTTAGTAGTGTTGTGTTTTGTTAATTGGAACATTAGAATGTATGATCCTATTATAAGGAATGCATTGAACTGGGTATTGTTTTTCTTAGTTAAATGTTTAACGTGTAAGTAAAAACACCGGCGTAAAATAACACCTTTTCTTTATATTTATTACAATTTTTTGAAGTACTTGTAGACTTTTTAATTTAAAGTGAATCTGCTTAATATCTATACCGTTAAGTAGAAATTATGCAGAATCAATATTATAATAACTTTTGTCAGTAGTATCCTACTGACAAAAGTTTACAATTAGAATCCTTTGAATGAGAATTCCTTATGTAAAATCGTTAATTGGGTGGTATGGATGGCCTAGTCTGCATTGTCTAGTGACTATTTAAGTGACTAGAGTAGGTGTCGCCGTTTTTAATTAATATGTAGATTTCCTGAACAAATAAAGTAGTTAGAGGCAGAATCTTGTTTTTTTTTGTTTTTGAGTTTACGGCTCATAGGTCTAGGTCTCTAGGAGATCAGAGGCGTAGACTGCAGGAAAACACTTTATGAGTGTTTTAAACTATATTCATGTGAATAGAGTCACCCTTCATAAAAACACAGCACTTCATTGCAATTTACAGAATTCGATTTTCTTTAGTACCCTGTTAATATGTATATCTAAAAAGAACCTCTTGTTTTAATAAATAATGATTGTGTGTTAAGACTATTTGTAGACACTAGTCTACAAATAGTCTTAACACACTTTTAACTATAATTTGAAAGTTAATTTTCAGTTTATCTGTATTTTATTGTTACCTGCGTATTTGAATTCCTATGATTTTTTTTTTTAGTATGGGGCTTTTAAACGGTTTTTTCTTAACAATGTAACCTTCTTGGCGGGTGACAGGTTTTCCTTTTCCATATAAACCATATATAAACATGACTTTTTGTATTTAAGAGACCATTAACACTTTTCTTTTCACTGTACTTATAGTACAGTAAAAAGAAAAGTGTAGCAGTATGTACTGTGGCTGAATAGAGATGCAATAAACCTACTTAAAGTTTATTGAGAAACAAAAATCTTTGCCCTCGGTGGCTAAATAAGAAGTATAGTAGTAGCACCCGGGAGAAAAGTAAATAATGACTACAAACTAGTTTAAATGACTTTAGTTTCTCCGTAAGTGTACAATATACCTGCTGTTCTAAATTAGTTCTGTAATAAAACGTATCAGCAACAAGCATAAATTAGATCTCGGGTGACCAGTAACATGAAGCTCTCGTGAGAAAATCTACTGTACTATCTACTAAATTTCTACTATATTATAAATAAGTTCAAATATCGAACTTATATTAACTTAATATATAAATAAATCTGTGGTAATTTATTATATATATATTATAATAATATTGAACAATAATTTATTATACATTTTATATTTAAATACATTGTTACTTGACGATAATATTTATAGTTTTATCCACATATGTTTGACTGGCTTGTTGGTCTAGTGGTTAGTGACCCTGACTGCTAAGCCAGAGGTTGTGGGCTCTGTTCCCACCCAGGACAAATAATATGACTGTTAATGTAGTTAGGTGGGAGAAATGCAATAGGGTGCGTATAATTTAAGGAAATCACGGATTGCTGATTTATAATACTTCAAGCATAGACTTTTGAGAGATTTCATATTCCTTAATCCGGCCCTGTCGCAAAATCCGTTTTTAGCTGTCGTTTCCTACCTATAATCTACTTCCCTGTAGGTAAGTCCCTAGTACGCCATCAACTACTACGTTTTTATTAAATAATTTTGAAATTATCTCCATCCTAAAGGTTGTCTGGTAGAGATCGCTTTTAGCGATAAGACCGCCCATTGTACTCTGGTTTGTAAGTTATTTATTATTCAACTGTATTTTATTAATGGTGTACAATAAAGATTATTCTATCTATTTATCTATCGATCCCTGCCAAATTTTAGATCTGTAGTTGAAAAAACCAAGACCTTTTATACAAACTTAAGAGAGCCCTTAGATCTCCTTTATTGAACCTGTCTCAAAATCCGTTACATGCTGGCTTGCCCTATCTTCAAACTACCTCCCTGCTAAATTTCAGGTCACTCGTCCAAAAAAAACCAAGGACTTTCATACAAACTTGCGAGATCCCTTAGACCCCCTAGTATCATTTTCTTGGCATGGAGGCGGTTACAATTTGTCATTTTTGGGCAATGTTTATCTTCATAAAATTTACTTGATATAGAAGTACTTTTCGCTCGTAAGGTTTAATATGCCATGCCTAATAATAATGCTTATTAATCACTTATTAATTTTCAATAATTTTTGTCACAAAATACCTTATTGTTGCTTATGTATAAGAGATAGGCATATGGTGTTTTAGACTTCTTTTAAGACATACTGAGGACCAATATTTTTGTAGAACATTGGATTTACGTATCACCAACCATTACGCCAGCGCACGTGGATAAAGCAGTTCGGGAACACTTTTTCGTCCAACTAACTTAATAAAATCAATATTTAAGGCTAACTAAGTAGTGTAACCTAATGCTTGATAGCCTCATGACTCTGGCTATCATATACAATTTTTTTCAAATTCGACTGATAGTTCCATAGATTAGTGCGTTTAAACAAACAATCCAACAAATAAAAAGCTCTACAGCTTTATTATATTAGTATAGACAAAAACTATATAGTTATAATTAACAAATGTATATATAGTTTCTTTCATAAAAATAACTGCCGCTGTCATTTCTGAATATTCGTAAAACAGTGACGTATGGATGAGTGAATAAAACGTTATTTGTTGAACTCTACTTAGATACCCCTAACTTGAAAATTTTAAACTAGGTAAATGTAATAAGGAAGCCCTATTTTAACATTGTTGATCATCCATAATCAGAGTTATTTTATTTTAACAAAATATTTTCAACCTTAGACATTTAATTGCTAAAATGCACTTACTAATTTTATAAGTGTATTACCTACAAACTTGTCTTTGGTTAAATATGTCATTCTAGTTAAGGTACTTGAATTTGAGTCCTCTGATATACTATAAAAATGCTTTAATAATCAATAACTTATATTATAATATACTACCTACTCATATAATGTTTTATTCAAATAAAATATTAATAATGGGTAGTACAGTACTGACTTATTTTTATTAAAGATAACCCAGTACCATTTTATTGACTGGCCTGTTGGTCTAGTGGTTAGTGAACCTGACTGCTAAGTAAGAGGTCGTGGGTTCGATTCCCACCCATGACAAATAATTGTGTGATGAGCACGATCATTTGTTCTGTGTCTGGGTGTAATTTATCTATAATATGTATGTATTTAGAAATATATAAGTATGTTTATCAGCAGTCTGGTTGCCATAGTACGGGCTCTGCCTAGTTTGGGATCAGACGGCCGTGTGTGAGATGTGTGGAGTGTGGAGTTATTATATTATTATATTTTCTAATCTGTTACATACAATATTTTATTCTAATCTTAAGGCATCTGTGATTAGCAAAAAATATATATATCTACAGGAGAGAAATGTATTATTTCAAATTATAGATGTAGAGCAGCCAAACTTTCAACACTCAACAATAATCGAGACCTCAATTTCAAGAAGTTCGGAAGACTCCAGTAATGTCTATGAACATGTTACATCACAACCCGATGACACTACAAGCAAAGAGTTTATTTCCAAAGGTCGTGGAGATACAGAAAGTATTGCGATCGAGTTGATTGGAGATTCTCTAGAATCGAGATCATCAGTGTTAGGAAGACTACGTGAACAAACCACAGAGACAAACAATGATGATAATTCTGATTCGGAACTAGAAATAATAGAGCAAACATCTCAAGCATCAACTACTTTATTTGAACAACACTCTCTAACGGATATAGAAATTTCTACACCAATAAACTTACATGAAAATAACGAAATTCCTTTAATAACGACCCATAATTTAGAGAAAAATCAAAATGAATTAAGAGTAACGACAAGCTCACGTGACCTTATAGTAGAACTTCTTCCCACATCTCATGTAGGTTTTCCTGATCAAACAGGTGCAGATACCGAACATATTACTAAAGCAAGTACATTTTTAAATAAAAATCATACTAAAGATGGTTCATCAAAGACACTATCAGATTTTGATATTGAAAATATTATTATTTCGGAACTACAGCCAGCCACGTTAAGGAGGAAACATCACATACCTAAAGAATTCCAATGTCGACGGTGAGTTAGCAATCTATATCTATACTAAAATTGTAAAAATATTACGCTTGTAGGGTGGTACTAAGCTTGGGAGTTTGAATCCACGGGGCTCGGATCCGGTCGGGATAACTTATCCGATTATATAAAATAGATTTCAGATTTCAATAAATCACAAAAGATCTAGTTCTATTTCGTTGTTGGTCAAGTTAGAAAAATATTTCAATATTGGTTTTAAAAAATCTCTGGAATTACTTTCAAAGTGGAAATAATTATACATGTAAGATATTTTTTTGTTTTAATCATACATTATACTGATTACAAAAAAAAATTGTTCAATAATTGAGAAAAGTGCAAAATGTTTACCAAAACTTACTATTGTACGTGTTGTTACTTATCTAAGTGTATTTAGAAGCCTGTTTAGGAAAAAATCATAATTATTTGATATTTGATTTTAATTTCAAACATTACAGTATTTTCCAAATGGTGCCTTATCGTCACCATTGCGACCGTAAAGCTGACTGTGAAGATGGCACCGATGAACTGGATTGTTCATGCACTGACTATTTATTAACATTTGATGAAAAGCTTATCTGTGATGGTAATTATGATTGTGCTGATGGCCATGATGAAACTAGCTGTTGTAAGTATTAAAACGGTTATGGGTCAAGTTTCGTAATTATTTGGTAGAGGAGTTAGTACGTATAAACATTTGTTTTTATTTACAACGATAGGAGTTAAACTAAGTAAAATTTCCTGTAATAGACACAAGCATGAATGCAGTATTATGATGATTATCACAACACTGCCAGTAGTTTTAGTGCCACCGTGTTATCGAATTTAAAAAGGAATATAATGGATATATAATTTCCAAATGGTTCGCATAGCTGTTAGTCTATAAAGAAAAATGATTTCAGTAGATTAGCTTTGACTGTAATCCATTATATATAAAAACCAGAGAAATGTTACTGGGTTATTTCATGGAATATTGTATTTACAGATAGTTGCGAAGAAAACCAGTACCTATGTAAACAAAGTAAAATATGTTTGCCCATTAATAACATTTGTGATGGAACACCTCAATGTCCAGAAGGAGAAGATGAGTTGGATTGTTGTAAGTCTAAAATAATAATTTTGTAAAATAAACCTTTAATTGCAAGGGACAACAGCCTTAGTACAAATTATGATATTTTTTCAGTCTCTTTAACTAATGGAAAAGAAATTGAATTTAATTTAGATGAAAGACCCGCAGTTAATTTAGAAGGTTACTTCACCCATAAACGTAATAATGACTGGCATATAGTTTGTGATGATAAGCTATCACTTGAACAACAAGAACAAACTGCTACACATATTTGTCGATATTTGGGATTCAGGTAAGATATTTTTTTCAATCGATTTGTACTTGACTATATCAATAATATAAAATTAAAACATACGAACTTTTCATTATAAGAAATGCAGTTGTATTTAAGTAGTCACTGTTGATCAATAATTAGTGATCCACAGTGACTATTTAAAGAAAACTGCCGATTTACAAGCTATTAGAAAACAAAATTTAGCGTGCATTAATATTTATACATAAGTTTATTTGTTTCAGTTCTGCAAACAAATTTTATGTAAAATACATCAATATCAAAGAAGACGACATCCTGAAGCACACTTTAGATAATAAGAATAGAAGAATAAAACGAGATGCTGTACAACGCACTCCTGTCCATTTTGTCTACCGGCAGGTTGATGATCACAACGATGCAGCTCAAAATGTTTTCATACAAAACGCTCAGGTTATAAAAGAGGAATGTGTGCCTAATATAACAAAAACTTGTAAATCACTGTACGTTGTTTGCGATCATTCGCTTTTTACTGATCCTGAAGAGCTCAATAGTATTTTTTTACGGAATACTGACACTGCTATCCGTATGTGGCCATGGGTTGCCAAAGTTTTCATTGAAGGAGAATATAAATGCACGGGAGTATTAATAAATCTATCATGGGTCTTAGTAAGTGAATCTTGTCTGTGGGACTCGATGTAAGTACTGTTGTACTTTTGATTTCTTTTTATAATATTCATGCATCCATAAGTTACGCAAAACAAAACGGCTACTATAAAATTATACATCTAATTATATAGGAATTCTTACGAATACATTGACATTTTGTTCTGCATAATTTATTGATTAAAGTATGCAGTAACTTTAATTAAAATTACTTTATAATATATTCGTGGGAGAGCCATACTTCGGCACGTATGGGCCGTATAACAGAAAACAAGCAGTGAAGCATTGCTTGTGTTGCTTTTCGCCGAGTGAGAGAGGTTCCCGGAGGCACTAACCCTTACCTCTCCCCCTCTTTCCGCTCTTTCCTCCTCTCCCCCTCTCCCCTTCTCTCCCCCCTTAAAATTCGGCAACGCACTTGTGACTCTTGAGTTGCAGGTGCCCATGGGCGGCGGTAGTCATTTACGATCAGATGACCCATCTGCTCGTTTACCCCCTATACCATAAAAAAAAGAAAATATATAAGAAGAAAATATTGCAGCAGAAGTGAAACTTCTAAATTAATTAACCCACGAATTTGAATACGCAAATGCACAAAAATGATACACCTGAATTATACACAATGTTGACTATGACGCATTTTCTGAAAACTTCGCAGTACGCAGGCGCAAAGACACGTACATAGCATACAAAGATTATAGGAAACACTGTATACTTGCTACTTTATTCTCTCGTAGGCTAAATCCTATTCATGAATGTGTTTGTCTCTTTTCAGTGCTGTATACTTGTTGTATTCTATCTCATTCTCTCCCAGGCTAAATCCTATTGTATTGTGTTTGTCTCTTTTTAGTGTGACTTTTTCGTTTTATCAAATTTTCAAATCACAACAATTCTAAAGAAGTTTTACTTCAATACTCCATTTCAGGATTTCCCGTGATTACATAACAGTTGTCCTTGGTTCACGTAGAACTTTAGAAGTAACAAGCGGAATGCATGAACAAGTTTACCAGGTTAATGCTAAAAAGGATATTTTTCGCAGCAAAATAACTTTACTACATTTGAAAGAACCAGCTTATTATTCTAATGCTGTAAAGCCAATGGCAGTATCTTCTTCGTAAGTTAACATATCATCACATAAAATAACTATTACAGCTAAAGTGTAAGGCGTAAAAAATATTTTTTTCTTTCTATTATTATAGATTTACCTATCTCGATCCAAAATCGACGTGTGTAGCTGTTGGTGAGGATGATAAAAATAATACTCTAAGCATTATTTTAGAAGAAACAAGTGACAACTGCAAACGAAATAACCGTTGTTTTGTTCGAAAATCAAATGGAACCATGTGTTCTGTAAGTACTAGTAACTATATATAGAAGTATGACGAATTTTGTTTGTGTGATTATTTATTATAACTAGATGTCTCTCCATTTTTCTAATGTTTCAATGTTTTGTTTTATATAAAATACCAGTAAAACTTGAACTGTAATTGTATAACCATTGCGTACCGTGACAGGTCAACATTTATGCTGGCTCCTGTAGCTTTGTGTAGCCGTTTTCACATAATATTTCAATTTATTTAACATGTTGATTTTAAATGTAAGCTTCCTGCACTTTTTTATATAAACTTTAAGTATTTCAAATATGATCTGTTCTAAATCACTATATGACACTAGTTTTAAGATAGCACAAGTATTTCATATTAATTTTAATAAAAAGTTATTACTTTCAATGCTCGGACCGAATATATTCTAAGTGGGTATTTCTATAAAGTGTTTTATGTTTTATAAAACACTTTATAGAAATACCCACTTTCGAAACAATACTTTGTTTTTTCCAGAATCAATTATTTGGGCAATGGTTTAGATGCGCCTTGATTCTTGAGATAGAAAAATAATCCTTAAGCCGTTTAATGGTTTTACACAAGCCAGTTAATCCCACTAATATTAAAAAAGTAAAAGTTTGGATGGATGGATGGATGTTTGTTACTCTTTCACGCCAAAACTACTGAACCGATTGCAATGAAACTTGGTATATAGATAGCTGGAAACATATAGGCTACTTTTTATTCTAAAATTCCCACGGGATCGTTACTTACGAGGGTGAAACCGTGGGGTGCTGCTAGTGGTTTTATAAGTGGCATAATTGCTCACTATGGTTTGAAACATGTTAATTGACAATTTTGGATAAATATATTTGTTTCTTTTAACAGTTAAAACTGTATACGAGATGGATAAGTGTAGCAAGTAGGTATGACTGCTTTACTAAGTAAAAAAGGATGAGCATAATATTTAAACACTATCAACATAACGCATTTCAATCAATTGTTTCAGCCTAACATTTCATCTAATCGTCATTGGGCCGGAATCATTAGCTGTCATACAGATGAAGGCTGGTTCCCTGCAGCTTCATTTGTAGACAGTAGAGGAGAATGTGGTCTAGGTGATCATATTAATGCAACAGATATTGAAAATCTTAAATACGAAATTATCCATGTGAATAGTAAGTACACCAAGAAACACGTTATTAACAAACTGGAAGATATTTAAGCTAAAGCATTTCTAGAAAAGTTTGTCAAACTACTCTACTGCTATCCTTGTCTAATTTTAGTATTCTAGATTGGTTACCACTCTTCTTTGATACTTGTACAAGCCTTTATCAAAGTTAAAACTTTTTCTAGCGTTTCCATTTCCAAAAACATTTACGCCCTTACGAAAACGATAATAGGTTGATAGTTGGTAGACAAATGTTCTTTCATTTAGCGGACGGTAATTCTATTCAACCTTTCTCTAAAAATATGGCCATGGTTTGTTTCACAAAGGCCAAGGTGTTTTAGTTTAGTTTAGGCGTATTATTTAAGTAGGCGTCCAAAGACTATACAAACACTACGTGAGGCGTCCGTTAACTACGAATATGTACGTGGGACCTAAGGGGAGGAAGTCGGGCAGCCTACATAAGTTCCAACGAGTGCATTATACAGAAAATTGAGCAATTATCACTACTAGAAATCGCCGTTTTGTTTCGGTACCTACAAGGTGTTGTTTCTACGTTCGCTCGGTAACGAACGCTTCGTACCGACAGCGTTAGTCAAAATCAATTAAAACTTATCACTGTCACTTGTCTACCGTTTCAAATTTTGTTATGCTTAGTCACTTGATATTTTTTTGGCTTATATCATTTTCTATAACGACTGTAGAATAGAAAAGTAAAAGTATGGGATTTACTTTTCTATTCTACAGTTGTTATAGAAAATGGAGGGCCACTTTTCTAGGCTTGCTGTATACACTTCTTTTCGTTTGTATGTAGAGCAGAGTTAATACATGATTCATATAATTTCGTTTTAATATTTGGTTTAATATTTTGTGTTATTTAACTTATCTTATTTTTCAATATTTTTTTAGATAATAAAACTATACCACATCTGGTTATTCAAAACCTTACTGATGATTGTGAAGGAACAAGATGTGGTCGAGGCCGCTGTATTCCCTTAGCACAGATTTGTGATGGCGTTAGAGACTGTGAAGACGGTAATGATGAGTCTGAGAGTGCCTGTGAGAAGAAAAATAATAAGTGCACTGATCCTTATCATTCTGGATGTGGTAATGTATATTTTTATAACTTATCTATTATAAAGATTCTCCCTTCTGCCATGGTTTCATAATTAATAAATTACTATAAGTGCAGCTGATAAACTAGTCAAGGCGAAAAAAATTAATTTTCGGAACATTTAATTAAATCTAAATAAATTGTAAACACATATTTCCGGATAAATCTGGACATCTCTTTAACACTCTAATATTCATTATTATCTATGGTTTGATTCATGTCAGAACTCCTACTTATAAAATATCTATATAGCTAAATTCCAAATTTTATATTTTCAGTTTCAAAATGCATTTTATATACCTATTAAAATCGTTAACAAACGACCTTACAATATTAATGATAGATTAATCCGTTTTATTCATGTGTGTTTCGGGGATGGCCGACCTTCCGCCGCGCGTCGGTGTGGCGCCTGATACCAACGTTCCGAAAGTATCATTATTATTAAATATGAACACCACTCACGAAAGTTTTATCTGACCTCACAATATAACTACACTTTTCTGTAACACGATGTCTTTATCTTAATAAATTACAGTGTATATATATTGCAGAATGTTCATCCGGCCAAATGAAATGTCGAAACGGGAAATGTATATCAAAAGAATTATTCAAGAATGGTAACAATGATTGCGGCGATGATACAGACGAACCGGGTCAATCATCATGTTCCCACTATCTAGCGAGAGTGATGCCTTCTAGACTTTGTGATGGCATACTCCATTGTGATGATAGAAGTGACGAAGATCCCATGTTCTGCAAATGTTTTGCAAAAAAAACTTACAAGTAAGGTTCCAAGGAATTGCTCCGCACTCTTACATGTATATTTTTCCTCGGATTAATGTCATATAATTTTAAATTTATTTAATTATTTAAATAGGTGCGGAAGTAAACTTAGAGTAGATCACTGTGTGCCTCAAGATACGGTTTGTGACGGTGTTAGAGATTGCCCTAATGGAGAAGACGAGCAGACTTGTATTGGTCTCAATGCTCCTCAAGGAACTCCGTAAGTAGTAAACATGATCATGAAGTCTAACAAAAAAATTGGTTATGTAAGTACTGTAGGTACTGCATGTTCGGAAAGCAACACAATAATGTATTGATACCAGAAATCAGTTTCTTGTTGTTTCCAATAATGGTAGGGAGTAATACTATTTACGAAACCATTATTAAACAGCTTGAGTGCTAGCTAACCGTAGTCTCTTATAGCGTGGAAGTACTTTCTTGTAAGTGGCTCTAATGCATCCTGCAGTTTAATTTATCTCTAATTTACAGATATGGTACAGGACAAGTAATTGTCCGCTCGCACGGCGTCTGGCATTCGAAGTGCTATCCAACACAGAACCACACGAAATCGGAACTGGAAGCTATTTGCGCAGAACTAGGTTTCATTAGTGGTCATGCAAAACAAATTCATCAATTAGAAGACCTCACAGTACACCCACACAATAACTTTATTCTAGATTCATTTACTAATATCACTCTTAATAATAATACAGTCATCAAAATGAGGAACACACATGAGCCTATGGCTAAGGCTGTTTACGATAAAGAATTACAGGATTGTTTCCCAGTTTTTATAGAATGTCTATAAATAATTATCTTAATTTATTTTATTTATTGATACGTAATTTACAATTGTACCATGATGTAACTAAAAATATATTTTAAATACAATATTTATTTTTACTTTCCACATTACGCCGAAACATTTTTTTTTTCAGCTCTAGAATTTAATTTAAATAGCTATTATTTAACAAACGCGACGTTGGCATTAAATGATAAGCTCCACCTATTGGTAAAAAAATTGTTTAAATAATAGCTTTGAGTTTCCCAACAAACGAGTTTTGTAAACCCAAATGTAAACACGTGCTGGTTTGAAATAGTTCTAAGTAGTTTTCAGAGATGGCGTTATACCTAAAAATAGATTTAAGACGAGTAACATTACAAAGAAAATGGATCGTATTGTTATACATATAGAATATATTATGCAAACTTAAACAAATGATAAAGATGTTTTTATAAAACTATGTAATAAAATACACAACCAATATCAGAAACATCAAAAGCGATTAAGGGGAGACTGACGAAGAGTATCCCCACTGATAGCAATCGTTTAGTAAAAGAAGGTGCTTCTTACGATTGTGACACAAACTATTGTTATGTTATATAAATCAAAAATTACTTTTACAAAAAAACCGATTAATAATTAAAAAATACTATACTGGTAACGTCAATTTCATTTATTCATATTCTTCATATTGTTTATAGTAGGTTTTTTTTTATATTATAGGGGGCAAACAAGCAGACGGGTCACAAAATAGTAGGTACACAAAACATAATCAATCAATCAATTTCATGTCTTTAATTAAGTTCGTAATCCTTTAATTGATTACATCATACTGAAACATTTTCTATGATACATATATTTCAAAATCAATTTGTTCATATTTTAAGATAGATAATAAAATAAATTGATAAACTCACAATTAATTAATAACATGCTTAAATGTTGACGCATAAATTTGACGTTAAAATTTATCAGGTCACGATCCCAAATTAATTTACAAAATTGCATTAAAAACGTAAGCTGTGGATCGAAATAATTTTGTGCGTAGGTATATTGTTAACACTTTGTTATTTTCGCCGTGGACCTAGTCTGCATAAAACTTTAAACGACGACGTGGAGTTGCTAGAAGCTGCTTAAGTTTGAGAATCAAATAGTAAATTTCGTTTCTATAAGAAAATTCAAGTGTGAAATCTGAATGACGCAAAGAAAAAAAAACACATTTTCTTAAAAAAAATTAAAAGTATATTATAATATTTAAAGCGGGAAAAGGGAGTTGATATCATCAGTGGCAAATATAATAAAACAATTTATTCAACAAATCTCAGGGTCAAGAATGTCACTTAAAAATATATCAATTTAATTACAAATTCTGCTGACATTAAACGATAACGATTCATACATTTACTTAATATTTAAAAAGCTACAACGCTAAGAAAAAAATATCATACTTATTAACATAACCAGTGGTAGATCGAAGTAAATCTTTAAATTTTAGAAAATATAGGTATTTGATCGTCTTATTAGTACACCATATGTACTTATAATAAAATTTTACATGGTAACTTTGTAATTATAAAGGCCTTATTCGAAAAGTTGGGAAATGAAACTTCATGGCATAAATTTCGTCCAATCGACCATATTCATCGACTAATAATAAAACAGGGACCATGGACTTACCATAAACAACAATTTACTATTAACGTCCGTCGAAAAATCTATATTGAATGAAAGAATAATAGACATACGAAACTTTAATTGGGTTTCCTCATAAAATGATTTTTAATAAATTAAGTTTAAGTCTAAAGGTGCGATTATATAGATAAAAACAAATTAAAGCCATTAATAATATAATCAAAGGCTAAATAGTGGTCAACTTTTACATAGGCTTAATACAATATTACAATGCTTTTAAATAATAATAATACATTAAATTTCAGAAGTGCTTCCATAAATTAGTTAGTAGGTACAATGGCAGACTTACAAACTAATCTTAGTAATGTTATACCTAACCTAACTTAAGTCTATACTGGGCAAAGCAGTTCAACACCTTGGGGCGGCGTTTACTTCACTGCATGCAGTCGTATCCATCGCCCCAAGAACGGAGAGTCCCACCGATCAACAAGTGCTCTCAGAATGCTGTTGGGTCTGTCGCGCACACGGTATAGCAGAGAAGCGCATCTCTTGCGCATAATTGCGTGAAAGTCGTCGATTTAAAGTTATGGCGCAAATAAAATATGTATTGCAGTATTCTAGATAAATGAGAACAATTTGAAATCGTTAAAATAATTAGTACCAGTATGTAACTAATACAGTACTTACTGCCACTTTTCTGTCCGTAATTTTACCATCTCTAAGAGTTTTTTCATTAACGGATTTGCAATATTTATGGTCCATGAATATATTAATTCTAATGAAACACTCTCGGTTGTGTGGTTTTTCAAGTCTAAATGAAACCATAAATAACGTCGTAGGTACTCAATAAAACTACAGATACACCGAGCGACGCCGTAGAGTCTGTCTGTGATGATGACACCACTATTTCAATTTGGGATATTTAATTCAGAATACATTAACGAAAAACATTATGCAAATTTAAATGACCATTGGAAAGAATTTCGAGCCAAGTCAAATATTTAACATAAAATCCACACAATGAAGCGGCGGTAGCGTAATGACTAAGGCGTCGGACTTGCGATCAAGTGGTTGCGGGTTCGAACCCCATCCAGTGCACTACCGATGTGAACCCCCTCCTAACACAAGCACTTAGCTTAGCTGGAGGGGTTAACAAGAATACTAGTAATGTGTGATCCACGTTGCTAGTGTGGCGACTTCCACATACAGCAACAAGAAACATCTACAACCTACTAATCCTGCATCGCGCTATGAGAGTTCTCGCGCCGATTAGTATATATACAACTTCTCAACATCTACCGTTTACCGATCACCTCGCCTGGTCGGAGGATCCTCCCTTTGTGTTGGAGGAACATGACACTCGTTCCTCCACACTAGTATTCTTAATTATAAAAAAAAAAAAGATCCATAAAAAAATTATAAATGAATAAAAGGTTTACATAAGCTTACATGTATTGCAGGATCATTGAATAAGTATATATAAATTTAACAATGTCCATTGTATTGTAATTTTGGTTGTAAATCTGAATTTTTAATGCGTCTCTTTAATTTACGCCGACCGATTTATTTTTGCACTAGCGATGTGCTGGACAGTTTTGACAACCTTCGTATTTAATGCCTTAATACATGCAAACTTTATTTAGTCACAAATTAAATTCGTAAGTATACCGGCTACCACTATTATTAACTATATAATTTCATATCATTATTGTTAAATATATGTAGACATTTTTAAGATAATGATTTGATTTGCCATTACCTTTTTAGTACCTCATTGATTTGTTAAGAGCGTTATATTATTTAGATCTAGTTTTCTGTATCTATTTATGAACGCTATCGCATATTCAATCAAAACCGGCTATGACCACGATAAAGGTTTTCGGATATTCACGATGAAGAAACAAAAATGGTATAAAATTGATCATTTGTTGTGGTGTCATTAACTTTGTACTTGCTGAATTTATTTAGGTATGTAGATACCTATTGATCAGTCGTCCGCATTGCTCACTTAAAAGAGTTGCGACAAAGCCTTGACTCGTAAAGATGGCTTTTGGGAATGCAATTTATTGGACGATTTATATGATAGCCCTTTCTTCTGATCATAGCCTTGAAATACTCGAATGTTTTCGACCAAAAAGTTTATTACAATATTTTAATGTGTTATAATCAGACATTGAATTCAACATAGTGTCAACATCTCTTATGATAATAACAGTGTTAATAAATATAGTTACAGGTTTGCAAATTTTATTATCTGTATCAGTCCTATTTTATTATCGGTAAGATTTAGGTTTTTATAGTGCGCCACGCAACTGTGCGTAGCTGTGAAAAATTCTACAGCCCTCAACTCTGTCTTAAAGTGATACACGCATTCGTTGACTTTTTGCGTTCCAAGGCTTTTCTTTCTCCAAGGTTCTTTGAAGTGGAACCAGTGGGTTTTTATTTCTCGCACGTAGGTAACTGTTTTACTGATGGTTATCGCCAAAAATAACCTTTAATTACCGTGTAGTTTGAGCTACCCTGACCTTTCACACATAAACCTGCCGACGCTACCTCCTCAGATAGCTGTATGTACTGATTAGACTTGACAATCTCTATCTTTGATTGTGCAGCGAGGAAGTAATGGATTAATTGAATAAAATGTTTTTAAGGGTAAATTATAGCAAGTCAGTTTTATCGTTATTATCTATCAGTTGCAAGTCAAATGTCACAATAATCAGCGTGATGTTCCATTGTTGGGATACTCATATCACTGACGTCGTCAGGCAATTAAGAGGTATGTTTTCATGATCGCGTTAATTCCCGTGTAAAAACATAATTACATCACTGATCATCAATTATGTATTTTTTTAATAAAAATACCTATAACTTTAAGACTAATCTAAAAGAATCATAAACCTATCCGAGGGCTGTTCATGAATAATGCGTCACATCGATTACAAAACGTAACACAATATCAATTTAGCGGCGGTTGCCTTTGAATTTCGCTTTGTAACTTACTGGACGATCCATATTACGATATCTCATTATTATGGAGTTATATCCTTTCTCTTTTCAAGACTTAAAAGTGATGTATTGTTTATAGAATTTAAGAAAAATGATCGTTTACTGGAACGTAAAACCTTAAAAGCAATCAAAGAACATAAGCCATTAGAGTATTAAATTATGCATGAGCCTTGGATAGATTTATGTAATGTTTTATTGGACGCGACTGTCAGTTTAACGTGTTTTTTAATATGACAAAGTTATTGTGCTAAATTAGGCACAAAACAAAGATCCACAAATATCGTTAACATCAGGAAGAATCCACAAAACATTACCTTGTACAAGTAATAAATCTGTCACTCGACACATATCAGAGATCTTCATCGATAAAGAACCTATAAAGCGCATCTAATTAATGATTTTTCAAACATAAAAAAGCCGACTCAACATTTCCGACATCAATATTTATTTATCTTTGAATGATTAAAAAATTTGCGCCAAAACTACTTGTGCTTTTAATCTTAACAAAAACATATGGGTCTTAATTTATCTTTACAATCAATAAGTGTCTATTTACTGGTTTTTAAACACCATATATGATATTCGTGTTGGCATTTCCTACAAAGACTTACGTTTTGTTCATAACCAGTGTTTGTTTCTTATGGAGTTTATAATATAAGGACTAGATACAACAAAAACACAAAAACTGTATGGTGGGCTCGCTACGTATAATTACGCCTGGGTACATACTTCCTTTTGTGGCGTTGTATTAAGATTCTTACAGTGGCGTGTAGGTGAGTATGTATATATTCACAGGACACAAATATGTCCGCGCTTGCACGTGTTTGCATACGACGTTGTATATGCAAATGAAGTACAAAGGACTGTTCGGAATATTTGTGATTCGAAATACAAATCGGTAGTTTTGCATTACTAAATTAGTATCATGAAATATTTGTAAATTGATGTAGTATTGATTCAGTGCATATCTTTTTCTTCCAAACAGTATAAATTATTTTAAAAGTTTTATTGTTTGTCGAATTCAAAAATGGTAATAATTATGATTGGTTCCTTTAAACGTTTCTTCGAAATGAAAACTTATGTTGCTATAACATATCTTAACATATATATATATATATATATACGATAATAATGTTAACTAATACGTTGATTGATTGATAAGGTACATCACTTCCTTTTTTTTTAAACGTCAAAACGGTACAATCAATCAATGAGCCTACCACAGTTTACTGCTGGACATAGGCCTCTCCCAATGCGCGCCACTGCACCTGGTCCTCCACCTTCAGCATCCAGTCCATCCCAGGTATCTTCTTCAGGTCAGGTCGTCAGTTCATCTGGTTGGGGAGCGGCACCTTCCGTTTACCGATTCGCGGTCTCCACTCTTTGACCCGTCTGCTCCAACGGCCATCGATAATTCAGCACACGTAACCAGCCCATTGCTACTTCAGCATGCTTATCCGAGCTATGTTGCTAACTTTAGTTCTTTGTCGGATGATCTCATTGCGAATTTTATCCATCAAGGAGAGTCCAAGCATAGCTCGCTCCAAAGCCCGCTGCATGTTGCGCGCAAAACCAAAGCGCGTTTACTTAGGTATAATAATTCGTTTAAAAAAGAAAACAGGAAGGAATGTTGTTTTTCGCAGTCTTATGACGTATTTAATTTCATTAGAATCGTTAAAAAAAAAACTACCAAAGGATACTATCATATTGTTGAATTTGAGATTAACACAAATTTAACAGTCATTAATAAATCATCAAATATTCCAAGATAGTTGCAAAAACTACTACGTCACTGAAGTGTCATTTAGCGAATCTTTATTCCTTGACCTCAAACATTGGACCAAGCTGGTCATATTATTTCATGCGTATATTTAAGTCAAAGAATGGTCCTACTCATATGCCATTAATAGCAATACATAATAAGTGAACAATTTCCTATGAATTTATGGTTAAGTTAAGACGTATGTAGTACGTAGTATCTCGATGGTTAACACAATAACTATTGTAGTAAATTCGTACTGGTAGAAAGCCTAAGTCACATGAACTTTTGAACATTCTCTAAATAAGATATGAGTCAGGGTAGTGACATCATTTACTGTTTTATTTAATGTCCACAAAATGTTAAAAAGAAGAAATATTGAATAGCGCTTGATCCCCTGACCTGATACTATTCGCATCGTTTTATAAGTAGTTTATTAAAACCACCGAACTAAACATGACTCACTATTATTATTTCTCTTAAATAAACTATATATTCAATGTCAATGAGTCAGATCAAAAAAACAAGCCCTTTTTCCTACTTCCTTCCTTTATTTAATATAATTGTCTTATACTTATTATGTGTAAACCAGACTTGTAAACAATTACAGAAGTCAAATTTGTTAATACCATAAAACAAGCATTTGTTTTTATGACATGTTTAATGAATGAATTGAAAAATAACTCGAGTAGATCTTTAGAATTTTTTAATATTTATATAAAGCCGATTACAAAAAAACTTATATTAACTAGTATTGATTTTTTAGTTAAAATATTTTAATCATTAAATTGTATTTAGCAAAGATTAATTCATAAAAGCACCAATAAAAAGTTCAGGACTCAATCATTGATTGGACAAATGATTGATCACTGATTTAATAAAGTAATAAATAAAGGTTACGTAACCTTGCTGTTACACGCATGTACACCTGCGCGTACACGCGTGTAACAGCAAATCTAAACTAGTAATAAGATAATCAATTTTGAACTGATTTAATCTAAGATTCTGTATGTAGTATAAGGGTATTTATATCTTACAGGTATAAGATATAGTTACCTACCTAATATGTATGGCGAATGAAAAACTCTGCTCACACAAAAACCGTTACGGTTTAAGTGAGTAGCTTACATGTAGATAATGTTAAATATCTGGAATTATTTTGAACAATAAAAAAAAAAAAGAAAAAAATACATACCCTTTAGTGTAGTTGGTACTACGATTATTAAAAATACCGTGCAATCATGATTGTTTAGTAGCTTCTGGTTGTTGTTTTCATGTACTATATTTAAATTTCACCATCTTTCTAATAACTCCTAATTTTATTTGATGATATTTCGACTAAACAACTTCCACACGTGTCTGAGCACCAACAGATGTCACCTTTTCTCATAATACGTGCAACATAATATAAACCTTTTTCTCGGTATTATATTTATGAAGACCGTTCAATATGCAAATTAATTTGAAATGTTACCAGTGCTTTTAGTGTCAGTGTTGCCAGAAATTTTTAGCTGATGTTTAATTTACTCGATGTGACTTTGGAGTGGGGTCATATTCAGAACTTATAAGTAGCCGTGCGGTAGCACTAGTTCAACGCGCAGCTCCTTTCGGACGACATTATATTTTTATGTTTTAACATTCAAGTTAGCGTTCAAATGTATAACAACTCTGAATGCCTTATTTCAAATTGACTTACATTATGATTTAGCTTGTAGCGCCTTCAAGCGTTAATAAATTAATGTATTTTGTACTGTACTACTGACTACTGTGGTATTCAAAATAATACATATACCTACACTAGCAGCACCCCGCGGTTTCACCCGCGTAAGTCCCGATCCCGTGGGAATATCGAGATAAAAAGTAGCCTATGTGTTAATCCAGGTCTCTAGCTATCTACATACCAAGTTTCATTGTAATCGGTTCAGTAGTTTTGGTGTGAAAGAGTAACAAACATCCATCCATCCATCCAAACTTTCACATTTATAATATTAGTGGGATTAGTGGGATTAAACGAACCTGAATTGAACTAAAACAAAGAATAAGTCTGATTTAAACAAGGCTTTTCAATTAAGTATTCGTCAGCCTAATTTTGCGAAATAAATATCAACCAGGTCATTTTTTTATTTCAGATAAAGCATTTACTGAATAAATCGTCATTCAATGTTAGAAAAAAAAAAACCTAAATTTAACAAACAACTGCTTTTTACATATAGATAATTCGTAAGCATCGCTGCGGTAGGTGCCAGTTGTACCGATAACTGAACAAGAAATAATGAAGGCTAACAAGGTGCTAAAGTAAACGCTATTTCGAACACCCATAAAAAATTAACGATCGAAAATTTTAAACTTGTCAAATACAATGAAAAATACCGGAAGGTTGATCAGGAAAAAATGTAAATAAATACTTGCGTACTTTCGGTAGGCAAAGTCAGTTATGGAAAAGATATCTATGCACATATCGAGAACAGTATTTTAATTGAAAATCTGTTTCTTAGAACTTTGAACTTGAATTTTTATTTAAATAAATTTTGACTTAGGAAATGTTAATAGTTTCATGTGTCAAGTCACAGTAAAGCACTAATGTAACCTTGTCGTTAATTATAATTACCTACCTAATATAATTATGTCGAACTAATGTGCAGTCTATAGACATTCATCATCCTGACAATATAATAACAATTGTAACTAAATATTTTAGTTTGGAAGGAAAACAATAAAATAAAAGCAGTTACTCTAAAGGATCGTATCGTTTAAGATGTCAAATACAATGTAAGTATCTACATAATTAGTGTTTAGCTATTACGTTGTTTACATATTCAGTCCAATATGATAACTACGTATTATGTACGTGCGTAGTTATGTCGTACGTTTATGTACGTATGATAATTGCTTTATTCAATGCTTTATCTATATCGCTGTACCTGACAATGGAACATTTACTTAAAACACTTTAAATGCCAAAATAAAAAAATATCTTCGATTTAAAATCTTTAACTCTATACATTCCACCTGCTTTTATGAGAAACGGAGGTGAAAATACCTGGAAATTGAAAATTTCATAATATTTAAACTAATGTTGTTTATTTTTGTAACTTTTTTTATGGTATGGGGGGCTAACGAGCAGACAGGGTCACCTGATAGACTATACTATACAGTATAGTCCATCAAAGGTTGTCTGTAAGAGATCGCAGACTGCGATAAGACCGCCCATTGTATGATACTTAATATTGAATGTTGTACGTATCCTATTTTTGGTGAACAATAAAGTATACTCTATCTATCTATCTGATGGTAAACCAAGAGTCACAAGTGCGTTGCCACCCTTTAAGGTGGGAGTAGGGGAAGAGTGGGAAGAGGGGAAACAGAGGAAGGGCGGGAATAGGGGAGAGGGGAGGAGAGAGAAGGGTTAGGGCATCCGGTAACCTCACTCACGCGGCGAAAAGCAATGCAAGCATTCCTTCACTGCCGGTTTTCTGTGAGGCCGTGGTATCACTCCGGTCGAGCCGCCCCATACGTGCCAAAGCATGGCTCTCCAACGACCAAAGTAACTGCTAGAGTTCTGCCCCTTCAGTGATTTAAGTAAGTTGTCATGAATAGAATTTTGTATGCATTTTAAAGAAAATTTCGCCAACGCAAGAACGTGAAATTTTAAATAGTTAAAGTTTATGTTTAAAAGAACTGTAGAAAGCTACAAATTGTAAGCAATATGTGTTACAAATTTAACATAAAACTACACGCGTCCAGTTTATATGTTGACCTATCATGATACGTAAGTTTATACAATTACATTTCAACTTTTGCTGGAAATGAATGGGTAAGAAATATATGAATTACTAGCTGCGCCCCGCGGTTTGGATGCCGTGGGAAAATCGGATCAGAAAGTAGCCTATATGTTAACCTAGATCTCCAGATATTTACATACCAAGTTTTATAGCAATCGGTTCAGTAGTTTTAACGTGAAAGAGCAACGAACATATATACATCCTCATAAACTTTCACGTTTATAATATTGGTAAGATAGTCGAATTTTAACCACCTGGCGGTCTCTAGTCTTCTATTTATTGATATGCGAGAAGAATTTCTTGCACTCATATTTTTAAGTTTACATGTAGAAGTGCAGAAAACTAAACATTTTAAGCAATATGTGCAATAAAGTAAAAAGCAAAAGTGTGTATTTACGTATAAGGCAACCAGAGCAATGGAAAGGGAACCATTTTAAATCACAGACACATAGTAATAGCAAAAATTTCAAGAAGAATTTGTTGTGTAAGATATTGAACGTGTTTGCTGAAGCTATGAGTGTTTGTTCATAGCTTCGGCGCGCGTGCCCCACCACCATCATACTTCTTACTTATTCCTAGTTCTGTGCTGTAGCGATTGTTGCACGCTACCTATATCTACTTGGCTTTGGAAGAGGATTTACCCGGGCAAGTGGTGTGAGAAATTACAGATAAAAGTGGATTAAGGATTTTTGTGATCATGCGTCTGCTAATTTGATCACAACCTTTGTAACCTGAGAAAAGGTGAATGGATTTCTATTAGAGCCATTTAAGCTAGCTAAGTAATCAACAGGCATTAAGTGGTTTCGTGATCTGGGTACCAAACAAACTATAGTATATGTATAATATTTAAAATAATTTAAATTGGATATTTGGTTTGTAAATATAAATTGACTGATTAAACATGCACGTCAAGCAAATTAGACTTGTCGTAAAGTTGTTGCCACTCTGTCTGCAGCATTTGTAGAATAATTAACATAAGAATCATGACACCAACGTGATCATCCAATACTTATTAACATAAATCGTAAATTTTCAACGACAAATAAAAAGAATACACGACGTTCTGGCCACCTGACCATTATGACTCGAGATGATGAGATAAAATCGCAAACGAGATTTATTTTGCGCCATCTCTAAGATTAATCGACAAATATTAATTAGCCCCTTGCAGAGGTCAATAGTCTTTTTATTAATATGTCACATTTAAAACATGTGACATTACAAAGAATTAAATTCTTCCGGCAATTTAGAATATCTTAAAATGAAGTTAAAGTTTTTTTAATAGGAAGAAATCTACTTCATTGAGACGAAAATGCCACAATTGACCTATCAATTTAAAGAGAACAATTTTTTTTTGGCAGTTTAGATCATACAACCACTACATCTCTGATGCGTCTGAAACTAGTCACTTTTCCCCAAAGTACTATAACTGTATAACCTTAGTCATTGTGTACCTACATAAAACCATAACAGTCGTGTGTTGTGGAACTACTAAATTCAAAAGATTAGCGCATTTAAACAATAAAACAAAAAAACTTACCTTTATTAGTCTCGTCTTCATTATTATCTATTAGTCGGATTTGAATAAATATTTTAATATGGGATAGAGTTTTTTTTATTAAAGTAAAGGCAAAAGTAAATTAACTTTTGCCGTCTAGACGAAAATATGATGCGAACAGATTAGAAAATAGTTCTGCTTTCTCCTTGGCGCTGTGGGCCAGAGGAATATCAGGTTTATGTAGAGGTGGGAGCAATGGGCGACAGACGTTTAAATTAACCAACTTGGCAAGAGAACAGAAAGCTTTACTCCCTGAAGGATCGAAAGCTAACTTGTCTCCAATACGGCCAATGTCAAAACGGGCTCTTCTGATCGCCTTTTTGCAAGACTTGGCAGAGACGTTATAAGCTTTCTTCTTGGCTGGAAGATCCATGGCTTTCTTTCTATGAGCGTCAGCCCACGCAAAATATTTCCTTCCTGTTAACGTCTTTTAGCTAAGAGGCAGTCAGCATTGAACCATGGGAGAGCTTTGGTTTCCCTTTGCGAAAATTGTGAACAGATATCTAACTGGTACCTGACGAAACGCACCTTGCGCGCTGATTGGTTAAACGTGAAGTCTTCTGATCCGCTATATTATATTTAGTTAGGTTAGGCTATTTTGATTTTACGGACCATTCAGGGACTAGGTTCATAATTTTACGGGTGATAAAATCGAACAGATTATGAAGCCTGCAGATTCGTTTACAATTTGACATTGAGAAATTTTAAACTAACGAAAAATCTTATTATACGAGTATAACTATGTTTGTATTTGTGTATGTATCTGTGTATGTGTGTATATATGTATAATATATGGTACACTAAAGTTATGAGTATTTATGTATAATGTGTGTGTATATTCGTATCGAATTTTGTATGTATTCACATTCTGTTTTTTCTTTTGTAATTTTTTTTCAAGATTTTTAATTGCACCTACTTCTTCTATTCTCTGCATTACCCAAAGGTTGACTGGCAGAGAATGCCTTAGGCATTAAGTCCGTCTATGTACTAATGTGCAAAAAGTTTTAATAAAATAAATAAATAAAATCTTACGTTAAATTGTAAACGGGTGGGTGCAGTTCATAATTTTCCGTCAGTTTATAAATTAACTATTTTCACAACTTATAGTGACATATCATAAACTCTAGAATATAAATAGATATACAAAGAAGCTACACCAAAAGGAATATTATATAATTATTTTATATTTATTTAATTTAAGATAGATAAAGTCTTTATACTAAAGTTTATAAATTGTCGTACATCTAAACCAGTTTAGCTAAACATCTTTTTTGTCAAGAACTAATCTCCACTTTACAAATTTACATAGTCCTCTTTCCATCAAATTGTACGCTGGTTTATCATTTTAGTTCTATGCAACAATAAATAAAATACAATTTGTGGTGTCCAATTACGAATAGGCCGCATTGAGTATTCATATTATAAATGCGAAAGTGAGTTTGTTTATTTGTTACTCTTTCAAGCCTTAACTACTAAACCGATCATGATGAAACTTTGAATAGACGTTGTCAGGTGTACAGAAAAGGTGACAGGGTACCTTTCATCCAAAAAATTAGTATTGTTTTCTAGAGATTTTTTTTTTTATTTTTTTCAACGGGGCAAACGAGCAGACGGGTCACCTGGTAAGCGACTACCACCGCCCATGGGCACCTGCAACTCAAGAGTCACAAGTGTGTTGCCGGCCTTTAAGGTGGGTAGAGAAAAGGGGGAAGTAGGGAGAGGGGACAAGAGGTGGATAGGGAAGAGTTATGGCCTAAGATGACCACACTCACTCAGCGAAATACAACGCAAGCATTGCTTAACGTGCATACGTGCCGAAGCAGAACTCTCCCACTTAAATTCACAAATGAATTTATTCACAAAATCTACATTAACGCAAGCCAAGCCACGGGCGATAAAAGACTCTCTCGATAAATAAAAAAAGTAATACCATAAATAATAAATTTTCAAATAAGTATAACTTGATGATACAACAGGGAAGGAAGATATTGGACAGTGATAGCCAAATGTGTTTATTAACTGTGGTCGATGACGGTATCGCTTTACGCACGAAGATATTGGCTCCGTATACGTAAATATATACACTCATAAAGTCATTTCGAAGACAATAACTGTTTAAAAATAAGATAAAGATATTAAAATGTCCAGAATATGAGACACAGCAGATATCTTTATATTACCTGTAAGCATCAGTTCTTCAGCAGTAGATCTGCAAGAGATAAGCAATGAGAAAAGATATTGGTGCGAAAAAAGTTTCGGTTAAAGTTCCGCTTTTTACTGATTGAAAATTGAAGTAATATAAAGTGTTACCTCAACTTTAAATTTGTTAGATTCTTCTTTTTTACCGCTGGCATATTTTTATGTAACACTCAGTTGTTTACATAAATTTTCACAAATCTTAGTTTCAGAATATTTAGTTAGTTATCGACATATAAGGCAGAATACACATAGTTCTGATAGTAAACTAGACTGAATATGGTTCTAGAAAACTTTAACTAGTTTATATTTTTAATAAAAACCGTTTAATAAACTCATTATTAGTTTAATAAACAAGATGTTTTCAAGTACGATAATACGATACAGATCTTGCTAAAGACCATCTCATGAAATTAAACACCGATACTAATAAAGTGTCACTCTATCAAACATTGAGGCGCGATATACGTTGCAGATAAAGTTTAGTTATTGTCCGACAAATACAGTTAATTCTATCCTATGTCATGTTTTCAGACAACAGCCAACATGACGCATGGCTTTCTGGCAGCTGAATGTTGTCAAGGTTTATTTTAAGACGCAATTACGACTCATAATCATCTTCTGCCTACTCTTGTCCCATTTATTAGCAATATGCTTTCTTCTTCCATTTTACTCCATCATTCGTCATTTTACTGCTTATCCCTCTCTAGTCATATCTTCTTTTACACAATCCATCCATCTCTTCTTTGGTCGTCCTATTCTCTTGTACCCGTCTACTTCCATACATAAAAATCTCTTCACGACATTTTTTTCATGTACATACCATGACAACCTATTGCTTCTGAACTTTTCATCCACTGTCGCTACTTCAGGCTAAATGACTGCTAAACTTCTGAAAGTGGGCAGTATGACGATACTTTAGCATCATTATTACCAGAGGATCATCACCAAAAGCCAAAAGCAGAAAGAGATCGATGTTAAAAAGTGGGATAGCTGCCATTTCAAGAATTACTAGCTGTTCTCACTTCTCGATACCTCCTAAGTATACTGAGTCATCTAACAAATTAAGGTATTTTATTATTTTTATATAAACGTACATAGTAAACCATGATCTTTATGTTAGTGTTAAAAAAAAATTAAAAAAGAACAATAATTACCGAGATAATTTCACGTATACTGATTCAATTTCAACATCAGTTAAAATCGTACATTGTATACTGATCCAAATAACATCGTACCAGTGTACGCGGGAAGTGAGGGGGGACGCATCGATACAAGTTCATTGCAGCTCAGTATACGATGAATGACGGCAAGTGTGCACGTAAGTTAAGTTTTCTTCATTTATGTGTTTAAGTGTGATTTTGTTGTTTTTGTTTGATAATTGTTGTTCACATCGCTTATTACCCCATATACTGATACAACTACAGTTACACCAGTATACGGCGAACAAACTTTATTAAGAAAGACGCTTGACTTATCTGGCTATAATAATGTACTTATTAAGTTTTTGATATTTTTGGGTTAATTGTGTTATAAAATATATTTTTTATCTGTTATATATTTTGTTACTTGTTATTGACATGTTTAATGCAAAATATTAATTGTTGTGTTTTTAAATTAAATAATATTGTTTGTTTTAGAGTCTCCTTTGCCATGTGATGAAAATTTTACGGAGGTGGAGCTATCAATACTTGATGATGTTGATTTGAATGATAGCATGGATGTATTGCATAATATCCCTTCAAACGCTTACAAAATATTATTCCCGGGTGATAATATTTCTTGCTCCTCGCCTTGTGTATCGAATGGTGATAATAGAACTCAAAAAGGAGATCGATCGCCATCAGTCATAGAAAGCACTCCAGGTAATTCGCCCATCCGCATAGCATTATTGAAAATTATTGTGATATAACTCCAGTACTATCACCATATACTCTTTTGCCCCATCACCTGTTAATTTCGAGTTAATTGACAGTCCTTCGATAGCCACCCCTGCATCTGACATTAATGATATCACCGTCCAATAACGTGAAACGTCCTAGCGAATTTCCATTGCTAAAAAAGATAAAGGAATTCTAAGAGAACGTTTTCATAAAAAAATGGAAGGATCAGGAGAGAAAATATTATGTTATTAGAGGTTTGGATTATGTAAGTAGAAGCGAAAGAGTACATGGTAAGAGAATTATGAAAACTTCTTGCCCCGTAACTTGTCGGAAAAAATGAAGTGAGAAATTAACAGAAGAAATTCGGCAAAGAATTTTTGACATGTTTTGGAGTATTGGAGGCGACTCAAGACAATGGGAGTTTTTGGTAAGGTATGCTGTAAGAGCTGAAAAAAAAAGATTTACTGTGGATAAAGAAAATTCAAAACGTCTTTACACTATTTTTTATTACCTTCCAAGCAGTCAAGAAGATAATATTGAGACTACAAAAATATCGGTTTGCAAAACAATGTTCTTAAGAACCCTTTCCATTAGTTTTAATTTTGTTTATACAGCTTTAGAAAAGTCCAATAAAGAAAATTGATTTATTGAAACAGATCAGCGTGGTAGACATATTAATGATCGAAAGATTATCAATGAAGATATCGTTCGCAATGTTATAGATCACGTTGAAGCATTTTGCCCTGTAGAAACACATTACACTCGCCAAAAATCAAGTAAAAAATATCTTAAAAGCTCTTTATCCTTTCCAAAAATTTACAAGTTAAATAACGATGGTTTGATTCTAATAAATACTCTTCTAAAGCGACTACCGTGAGACAATACCGAAATATCATTAGTAAAAATATCAATATAGGTTTTCATAAACCAAAAAAAAAAAGTTTGCAAACAATGCCACATTTGTGAAAATAACAAGTAAGTTACACAGACAGATAGAGAGAAGCATGAAGTATTCAAATTAAAAAAAGATAGCTAGAAAAATTAAAACAAATCAGCTGTTAATTGAGCATTAGAATTGATTAGACTTTTTAGATATTCTTGTTATTAATTTCTATTATTTTTATTAATATTGTTTAACGTAAGTTACCATGTTTAGTTCTTATTATTATTATTGACTTATCTATTTTATTTCATTGACTCTTCTCTTTCTTTATTTCACCCGGGGATCGAACTCACGACGTGGCAGTCGAACGTTCTACCACTAGGCTATCGTCACCTCACCTTGTTTTTGATTACAATTATATCATTATGATATTGGAGTTGAATGATCCCATTATTGTTAAGTACAGATATTTTAATAAAAATAAAATGAGTAGTTAAAAAGTCTCAATAAATTATATTAGTCCAGTATACGTTGAGGTTTCAAACGCTTAGATAGCTCAGTACTTTCCTAGTATAATGAGTCAAGTGATGTAATTTCAACGTGTGTAAGTGAGACAGAAAATCCCGAAAACCACCAAAGTAAGATGATATTATTTAACTGACAATCACATTTCATAATATTTTGGTGTAAACAATGGATTTTGATTAACAACGTATATGAATATAACTAGTAGATAAACCATTTCACTATTGAGTCATGCCGGCGTATACCCAGTCATGTACATAAAATGTAATTTAAAAACGAAAATCAGTAAAAGCATTTTATACCAAAGGAAGAGCTTCCAATCCTTATTAAAAAAAACGTTTAATTTATTTTGAATTAGTCTGATTTCATTAAAATATAAACGATTTGCCTTCAAATCGCTCTCCTGTTTAATTACTATAATGTCAGTTGACTCATTATACTTAGAAGTTGGTTTCGAGAGATATACCGTCTCTGGTAAGAGTACATAATACTAAAGCCTCTTGAAGCTTCAGTATCATACATCACTTGTAGTAGTTCAGTATCATACAATACGACAGTTCATAGAAGAAGAAGGCAGAAGACACAAAAAAACCAGTTGATGACTGCTGTGTGAACATAGCAGTCCCTTCAATGAAGCTAAATCCATCATCCACCATTACACAACATGGCATCTATATCTATCCAAATACAGGAACAGTCTCTTATTGCAGAATGATGAAGATATTGTCTAAAGTTCAAGTTGCATATCCATGTTGGTAGGTCTAACTTCGAGAAAAGGGCTCAGTTTTCTTGTCCGGCCCTGTGCTTTAAAACAAACGTCTTTAAACCCGTGTATGTAGCCAGTGATGACAAACGTATGGTACTGAGTCAGGTCAACTGACTAACGGCTTCATTAAAAAGCTCAAAATTTCACAACAACTCACTTTGGAAAAGGTTCTTGGTGTTACAGTAAATGTTGTGTGTGTACAATGAAACAACATTATTTTGTTATTTTCAAAGATTTTATTTTTAATAGTATATTTCCAGTTCTCGCATGGACGTATTTTATTTTATTATTAGTTTTTATTGGTCACAATACCAAATTCTGGAAAACATTAACAATATTGTACAATTTATTGGGCACGTCTTTAGTACTGTAAAATACGATTTTTAAAGTTTTGATTTATTAATACCGTTACATGTTTTCACCGTCAGCTGAATGGTCGTTAACGAGTTAGACACAGGTGCGCTAATTTATTAAAAAAAAACTATAGATTCACATCTGAATAGATGATTAAAGAGATTATTTAGCATATAACTCACTAATGCGATCTTACAAATATTGCGAACCCAATAACTCTGTCCGTGGGTGTCAAATGAAGATTCAGTTTTTAATTAGTATTTTACCTATATTATTATTCTGTTTCCTGGACAGGTTCTAGAAACTAAAACATACAAAGTGCATGTGAATGTAATGGTGGCAAACAAGGATAGGTATATACGGTTCCTTGATGGTAAAAAGAAACGAAAACTCAATAGCTTTTGTAAGTGTCAAAGCTGAATAATTAGGCTTCGTTTTAAGTATATAATTTGTCTTTTAGAAAACTCAGAAAGTATAAAAGAAGGCACATTTACACAAAATCTTTAACATAAAAAGGGTTAACTAAGTTAAGTTTAGCCTGCTAAATGCCATAACAAGTATAAATAACAAATGTAAAATACTCTAGGCCTAGTTAAAAGCACCCATAACTGGTAAAGGTGTGTGAAAGTTCTGATGGATGTAGAAGAGGCGCGAGCTGTGTACGTCAGGATCGTGGCAAATGGCGTTCTATCGTCTCTGCCCACCTTGGACGGTAACAAGGCATGAATATAATGTATGTATGTTGCTTACAAAAAAACTTTTTCATCTCCAGTTTCTCAACCACTGACAAATGTTCAACATTGGGAGGGATACAAATCTTGCATCTTGGTCGAGAAGGCAGTGAAGTATTATTTCATAAAACTACACAACTACCTACCCATATAGGGTGTAATAAAAAATATTGAGGTGATAAACGATCGACATATCACAAGTGAAATTAATATATATATCTTGGTATATTACGTCTCTAAGATAAAGGAGGGCAGATAACTATAGATATAAATATCTTAAAAATTAAAGATCTAGGATAGGTACCTACATTTATAGCAGGAAGTAGCTCTTTAAAAAGAAGATGCTAAGAAGGAAGGAAACCAGCCAACTTGTGGGCAATATGACATTCTGTTATTCAAACACAAAAATGCTCCAAGAATAAATTTAAATATGTTAACACCGAAACCTGGAAAAATTTATTTAAAACATTTGAAAAATATTTTTAGGTACTATATTATCGCTACCGATATATTATAATGTATTTAAGATCTTGTGTGCAATAAAACTGATTATTAACAGTAATATATTCAAGTAAAATAGTATATTTTCGAATAACAATACTAGTTAGGACTTTATATGTATTATATTAAAGTGAGAGCCCCGAACATACCGAATGGCTCCTACCTGGCCGCGGCAAATGAACATCGACCAAGTGACTTTTGACTTTTAACCGTAACGGTATATTCGGTCATGAGAATTTAGATTAACAGGTTTCTTATTTCGTTATAAATGATTCAACATTATTACTTTATTGTTATGGCCTATATCATATATAACATTAATTTTATTACTAGACAGCACGCAAACGTCCACATAAAATTTTTATAAGGATGGTTAGTTGGCGCTCAACCGAAACCTTTTCTGGTACCCGTGTTACTCAAACAGAAGTGGCAGAAGTTACTTATAAATACAAATGAAACGAAGTTGATTCTTCTGAGCTACAAAGAAGGGAGGTTATTGCATAATCATGCAATGCAACCTAAAAGCCAGCTAAAAAGGTAACATTTTCGATTTTTCGAGAGAACAGAAGCTCCGAAGTTTACTTAGCTACTCTATAAATTCGGACGCTCCGACTTATGTTGTATGTAAAGAAATGAAAATGTACAGCGAACTTCAAACGGTATCTGTCCAGAAATTCCTGAACTATTTCTGCATTCTTAGGGTAGAGTTTTGTTTCTAATTTATAAAGGGCCTCTTTAGAGGTATAAACTATCAATTAAAATAACTATTATATTTACCCAAACCGGTTGAACGTAATGAAAAATATTGCCTATAGCGTGAACATTGAGTTTGATGATTTTCTCATGGATTCCAACGTCAGTTTTTAAGAAATTTATGGGAGACACTAGGGCTATCAATCATACATAAGACTAATAAAGAAAGAGAATTAAACCAAAAAGAATCCGATGAATTAAGAACCTTAACCTTTTCAAAATCACCATTCAATTAACTTTACATAGTTTTTAGAAAATGCTCCATATAATTTTTATTATAGAACAATGCAGCAGGTAAGATTTATTTAGGTACAAAAATCGCATTTGAATAATAAAACAAGCCATATAGTATGAGATAGCTAATTTCTAAATTATGGTGACCGATGTTACATTGAGCTGTCTAACAGTGTCCACTCTCAAAGTGATATATAACAATATCCACAACAAACAAACTATTGATATGGCTTATCAAGGAAATAAATAATTTAACTTCATTAATAACATACATAATACGTATGTAGATATCTAAAGTAATTGTTTACTATTTCAGCTAACCTCATGCAATGTCACAATGGAGTTGTAAAATTTACATAAGCACGTGTAGTAAGAAAATATTGCCGCTTATTCTTGCCCTTTACTAAAGGTTGGGTCAGACAGCGGACGGGGCGAGACGACGAGATGGGGTAAACAGTTGTAATGCACTAGCTAACCGCTGAGCGAGACGGCGCAGTGTGACATCTTCTGTTATTAATCATCCTATCCGCTGTCTGTCCCAACCTTAATAGTGTGTCCTTTAAAATGTTACAAACATTCTACGGTCGATAGATGTAGGTAAACTGTATACTATAGCAAAAGCCATGGACAGCAAAAGCTGAATATGGTTCACTTAGAACGGTAGAAATTTATTTAATCCATAATATTCTTTTTAATCCTCTCCAGTCACAGGAAATATGGATAGATATGGATATGCGGATATGCAACGCCGGCTTCTGCGAGCTACTGCAGTTGTACTCCCGTTCCCTATCCGAGACTTGCGGTATCCCTTACAATAGGTTTCTCTCTCTACCCATTTTTCCTTATACAAATTTACCTTCTTCCTTCTTTCCCGTTGTAAAACGACTATATTTTACAGGAGGGTTGGCGTTAGGCGGGCGGCTGGCTATAAAAGAAACCAGTCAAAACCTTTTACAAAGTTACACATAGCACCGACTCGATAAACATTTGGAAAAAGGATTGACGGTATTCTTCAACTCTTTCCTATGGTCGGACGAAATAAAAATAGAAAATACGTAACAACATTTTTAAATACGCAATAACGCACTATAAATAAGTCTCCTTATTTAAGATTTCGAAAAAAAAAATATTTTAACGACATAAACTTGTACATGACGTCTAAACGTTTCTATATTCTAAGAAAACTTCACGTGACTTCTACGTGACTCATTCTGCAGATGAAGAATTTTAGGAACCCAGAAACATTTATATCACAGGCCACTAGCCTGTGATATAAATGTTTCTGGGTTTCCTGATCTGTGGATGCATCAGATCGTAAGCGTACCTCACATAGGTATAGCACACGAAGAAGTGCAATTTTTTCCTCAGCTCGCGGATGGCGACGAATTTTTAGTGTGCTTTAAACAGTAAACTGTTGTCGTTGCCGTCGTCCCAACTCGTCCGCTGTGTGACCCAGCCTTCATAGTTTGTCCTTTATCGCGTACTAACTGCTGTGCAATTTCTATCGCAATAAAATGTTATGTTGGTCCTACGTATTGCAGCATGATGATATTGCAGCAAATATGGCTAACAGCATTCCTCTTTTGAAATAACTATTTCATATACACATATGCCTGCCGCTTTTAATATTTCACTAGACAAATACATATCTATTATCTATTAGACATGTTAACCATTGTTGGAATGTTGAATTCGTCGAATTATATAAACAAAGGGTAATGCCTCATATGCCTATTTTATGTGGGAAATGAAACCGCTAAAATCATAGGTACATTTGCAAATTAGTTTCCATATTTCACTGCATAACATACATAAATAAAAAATAACGTGATCGAAAAATAAAGAGGTCTGGTTGACATCCTGATATGTCATAGTGAGTAGTAATCGAGTTCCAGTAAAGTCTCGGATCTCCGCATGACTGTGAGACACGTGTTAGAGCAAACGTGGCTCTTTTTATTGTTTTAAGTCTTTACTGTTTAAGTGATGCCCTCGTGTTAGACTCTTATTCTGGTACATTATGTCAAATGTGTATACAATGCAAGATATATTCAACGTGAGTTATCAGTATCACCGGCATAGTTTTTGGAGAATATTGAATATTGATAACAGAACAGAATATTTCTTGAATTTTACTTCTTTAGTACATAGGTATAGTGATCAAACCCTACACGAGCCTGAACCACCTAAACCACTAGTAGTTAGTGATCCTAACTGCTGAGACAGAGATCGGGGGCTTGGTTTCCACCTAGGACAAATAATTGCGTGAGAAGCTCGATCATATTTGTTCTGTGTCTGGGTGTCACTTACTTATAATATGTATGAATCTAGTAATATATATGTTTATCTGTAGTCTGGTTACCATAGTACAGGCTCTGCCTAGTTTGGGATCAGACAGCCGTGTGTAAAATGTCCCAAGTTATAAAAAAAATTAAATGTTCATAGATACATTATTCTTCTCAGAACAGTCTATTAAAACACATACCTCAACAACATGAAAATAAGACTTTCGCATAATATATTTCTACAATGTCAACACAGCTAGTGTTACATTCCTGGTTTTACAAATGTCCATAGCCGAAAGCTTACCACGTTAGTCGTGACTTCACGGGAATATATAACTGATATTTTTCACTAGATAATTTTCCTGCAATCAATCTTGACTAAAATATTCATAGAAATTATAGTAAGTACATGTACTGGTCATTAGCCCTCAACGTAAAGGGTCACTGTAATTGCTAGAGCTTATAAATGTGTATTGACTGGTGTCATTACGTAGCTCAAAGTCAGTTAACTCGCACATTAGTTCGCATTAGCAGTCGTATATTATCATGAATATTGTCATGGTTGTGTTTGTATCTTTCTTGTTTTGTTTTGGACGTGACGAACATTCTCCGAACGATTGATTTAGGCACATTGTATATTAATGCCATAGATATGGATCTGTACATACAGTAAACATGTCGTTAAAATACCATTTCTTATTATTCCTATATAAATGAAGTTACTAGAAAAGAATAGAATAATTGAGTTGATGTTCCTGTCCTAATGGCCTCGCCAATCACAGGACAGATATTCGGGTACGCGACCCCAGCCTCTTTGAGCTACTGGAGTCTCAGTTCCGGTTCCCCATCCGATGCTTGCGGTATCCCTTACCCTAGCTCCCTCACCCTATCCGTTTTGCTTATGCCTATTTACCTTCTTCTTTTGTCCCGTCTGAAAACGACTACATTCCCAAAGCAGGGTCGGCGTCAGGCAGCGGCCAGTCATAAAGAAACAAGCCAAAACCCTTTGCAAAGTAAAAAAAAATTTTATAAAAATAATATCTTTGATTTCTAATATCTTTAAACAAGCAATTCTTGTATATATATATATATATATTCAGATTACATATCTTATTACATTTATATATATATATATATATATTTATTTATTTATTTATTTATTTATTTAAAACTTCATGCACATTTGTACAAAGGCGGACTTAATGCCTAGGGCATTCTCTACCAGTCAACCTTAGGGTGGTATAGAACTGCTATAAGGTAGGTGCAAAGATACATTTGAAATTATTTATAAAACAAACTAACATTTATATTACTTACATGTACAATTTTCTAAATATCATTACTACATAATATACACAGTTTCATATACTTATACATAAACATACATAAGTATTTATATTATGCCTATACAGAGTACATATATATTCACACATATCATACATATACATATCACATATATAAGTAAATACACTACAAATACCATTATAAAGTCGTGTACTATCGTTGAGGCTATTCTGCTAACTCATTGTGGAGGAGCTCTCGTACTTTCTTTTTAAACGTGAAGCGGTTTGTGGACATCCTGACTTCGAGAGGGAGCGCATTCCAGAGAAGGACTGATTGTACATAGAAAGAAGAGTTGATGAAGTCGGAGCTGTGAGAGGGACATAAAAGAAGCAAATTATTGGTGGAACGAAGATTCCTGTCATGAGTAGAGTATAAGTATTGGAAGTGGGAAACTAAGTAAGAAGGTGGCGATGGGGAGTTTAAAAAGGAGAACAGAGAAGTTAGAGCCCGCAAATTGCGACGTTGGCGAATAGGAAGCCATTTTAATTGTGAACGTAAAGCAGACACATGGTCATATTTGCGAAGATTGAAAATGAATCGAATGCAGTTATTGAGAAGGCGATCTAGTTTGTTGAGGAGGTCTGCATTCAGGTCGAAATAACACACATCACCATAGTCAATTATAGGAACGATTAGGGACTGCATTAAGGAAGTTTTTGTCTTAGTGGGGAGGAAATTCTTCAGGCGGTATAAAGTTCGGAGAGCTCCAGTGACTCGCTGACTCACGTGAGTAACTTGGGCCCGCCAATCGAGTGTGGAGTCAATGTATAAGCCCAGGTCTTTAACTACTGAACTTATAGATATATTTGATCCGTCAAAGACAATCGGTGTGGAAGAAGTAGTGTCTAACCTGCTCATCATTTGTTTGCTCCCTATGACAATCGCCTGACATTTATTAGGATTTACTGATAAGCCGAATCTTGTCGACCAGGATCTTATGAATTCTAAATCCTTATTGACCTTATTAATGGCTTGCGATATATCTTCAACCCTGGCCTGTGTATAAAGCTGCAAGTCATCGGCATATAGGTGATACGTACACTGAAGGTCGTGGGTTATCAGATTAATAAATAATGAAAATAATAAAGGAGATAATATACCGCCTTGAGGGACGCCGGTGCAGAGATCACTCCAACTCGATGACACGTCTTCAACACGAACACACTGCTGACGTCCCTGAAGATAAGTGGAGAACCATTCCAGTGCTTCTGAGGAGATCATAAGATATGAAAGGATAGATAGTAGGACCTCGTGACTGACGGTATTGAAGGCATTCGAAAAGTCAACCAGGACTAACACAGTAACTTTAGTGTTTTCCATGGCCTCCCTAATATCGCCAGTCACTTTGAGGAGAGCGGAAATAGTGCTGTGGCCGGGCCTGAAGCCAGATTGCAGTGGACTTAGGAGATTGTTTCGGTATACAAACTGCGAAAGCTGCTTATGTACACAAGCCTCGAGCACCTTAGATAGAAAAGGAAGAATAGAGATAGGTCGAAAGTGTTGTGGTAGAGAAGGGTTATTTGTCTTGGGCAAGGGTATGATGTAAGCCTTACGCCAGAGAGAGGGAAAGGTTCCAGAGTCAAGGGAAAAGTTAATAATATGGGCTATCACTTGAAGAACATGATCCAGAACAGTGACAATCATGCGACGACTAATGCCATCGTAGCCCACGGCATTGGAACGAATAGATAGGATAATCTTTTTGATATCCTCAGGAGGCACTGGAGAAAATTGAAAGAAGTCAATAACTGGACTAGTTAGACTTTGTATATAGCCCAAGGTCTGACATTTGGTTTGATGATCCAGCTGAGTTGCAGATGTGAAATGTAGGTTGATATCATTCAAACCAATTGTCTTCTGAAACTCGGGACGTTGATGTTTTCCAATACCCAGTGTACTGAGAAACTTCCAGATACTTGTAGGAGATGAAGCCTCTATATTTTCCAGAATGTATCGGCGTTTTGCGTTACGTACCACCTGATTACACCGATTTCTAGCCGCCTTGAAAAGGTTCCACGTGTCTTCAGAACGATGATTCCTAAACCTATGGAAAGTTCGGTCCCTCCGTCTCATTGCAATTTTCACTTCCTCCGTCATCCAAGGTGCCGGCGGACGCTTTAATTTCACTTTCCTAACAGGAGCGTGGGTGTCGTATAAACTAAGTAAGGTGTCATTAAAGATGCTGACCTTATCATTCACGTCGGTAACAGCTGCCACACTGCTCCAGTCTATTTCGGAGGCATCAGCACATAATTTTTTGACATCCATACATTTATAGCTGCGAACATGAAGAATTTTTGGAGGGGATTTAGGTGGTTTCAGGATATAGGAAAGGAAGAGCAAGTCGTGATGGGAAAATCCAGGAGCAGGATATTGACCATAGGAGGAGACAAGGTTTGGAGCAGAGGTAAGCATTAGGTCAAGCCAGGTATCCTGGTGTTCAATGTTGTGATGAGTTGCTTGAAGGGGCAGGACATGGAGACTGGTAGATTGGACGATCTGAAGGAGATTACGTGTTCGAGGAGAGCTGAGTGCGAGGAGGTCCGTGTTGAAATCTCCCATGATGATGTGGTGTGAGTATTCCGACCCTAAAGATTCCAGAACTGTTTCCAGACTGGAGAAGTAGTTGACAACAGGAGGGCAATACACTGCACCTAGAACAACATTAACTCCCTTGACACAAACCTCAAGGAAAAGATATTCCACAGTGGTGGTTGGGTTGGAAAAAGAATAGGCAAGAATTTTATAGGGTAAAAAGCTTCGAAGGTAGATGGCGACACCACCACCTCTTTTATCTAGTCGGTCATTACGAATAAGAACAAAGCCTGTAAGTGGATATGAGGTCGAAGGCAAGTGAGGTTTGAGCCAAGTCTCCGAAATCAGGATGGCATGAACGTCACTGTCGGTGAAAGTCGCAGTCAATTCACTATAATGACTGGGGACACTCTGAGCGTTTATATGACATACGTGTAGATGAGAACGAGTTAGATTGTCAAAAGTTTGCCGTAATCGGTCGCCCAGTGTGTCGGTCAGAGAACAGAAACTATTCTCATCGGAAGAGTCGTTAGCAGAATAATACACTTCATCATCATCACTAATCATTAAAATAATAATATAAACATATAAAACATACAATATATTATAAGGAAATATATTCTACTTAAATTATGTAAGAATATATCATAAATATATGCATACGCCTTTATAATTAACAGGCCTGAGTTTCTAGATCGTTTTTCTACACCACCCGCCAGTTGGTACAGATACATATTACCATCTAATATATATTAAACAAAAAATTTAAACAAAACGACTACAACATAAATCGTATTCATGCTACTGAAGCACAGTGTAATCCATAAACTTAGTTAGTATATTAAGTTTATGGTGTAATCATTTAGAAGAACAAAAAAAAAAAAAAAAATTCAATACAGTCTGTGGGCACTCTCAACCAACTAAAAGTATTCGAACGCAAATTGGATGTAGAACGAAAGAAATGTTATTAACTTGACAGATGACATAGATGTCACTGTGGTTTCTAACATTGATGTAAAAATATTGTTATGATAATGATTGAATTGAAGGTAAACAGGAAAGAAGTATTTGTGATTACATCATGAAGATAATAATATCTAAGCCAATAATGAGTAGATGCATAACTGTATTAAAAGTGGATGAGCAGGTTATCTAATAATGATAAAATGCAACGAGCAGCAGTGTCACGAAATACCTATGTTTATTACAGTCTTCTTGAACTTTTCGTAGTTATGCTTGAACTCGCGTTACCGGAGTCGCTTCTGTTGGTGCATGTTACCTTTGGATACTTGGCTATTAAGGGTTTCAGCTCGTCCGGGGATGTTATTTTATGGCGGCTGTTATCGGGGACTTTAATGATTATAGTGCCATCCTGTGTCCAGCACGCTGACATGCCAAAATGTTGTCGAGCCATGCTGAAAGCCGATTGTCGAATTTTAGTCAAAAATTCCCTTACCGAGAAGCCGGAACCCTTCAAAGAAGTCTTCGCTTTCCAGACGGCAAGCCTAACCTCGACCGTTGAGAATCTTACGAGTATGGGGCGACGATGTTCCTTGGAAGGGGCCCCAATGCGGTGACAAAGCTTAATGTGTAGTGGTGTGACATCATTGAGGCCCATCTTCTTGTTGATAATATCAAGCAGGGTTCCATTACAGTCCTCCTTGATAGCCTCAGGTACTCCCAGGAAGATCAGTGCCTTTTGCCTGTGCCGAGTCTCCATTACATCAATCATATTCGTACACTCAATAATTTGCTTCCGAAGAAGACCCAACATACTGAACATTAGTTCCCGAAATGTCCTGAATTCTTCCGAAACCCGGGCCACTGTGTCCTTAGTGTTTCCTCCACTGTGCAACTGAGATTCCAATTCAGCCATTCTCTTTGAAAAGCTCTCCTCCAGATTGTTCTGAGCCATTTGGATCTCTGCGAGTTGGGACATTGTTCTTGTGGATTGAAGTGTAAATTCAAGATTGTTGTTGTGAAGTTATGATGATAATATGTAAATGTGCTGGCAGGTGGTTCAAATACTTTGCTTAATTCATATGTACAGTACAATAACCGTAAGTACTATAAATATAAGCCTTCCTTAACTTTATTTCTTCAAAATTAAGAAAAATATATATGTAATCTGAATGTCGGAAACGGCTCCAACGATTTTCATGAAATTTAGTATGCAGGGGGTTTTGGGGGCAATAAATCGATCTAGCTAGGTTTCATTATTAGAGAACGTGAAAAAAAACGAACTAAGCTCGGTCATCCAGGTACTAACTGTATTACCTACACATTGCGGCGACTCCAAATCAAATTGGAAAAAGGGCAGGAAGTTGATGATAAATGAAATAGCTTAACAGAATTGATGATATCCATTCAACTCTTTCCTATGGTTGGAATAAATAAATATAAAATACCTAACAAAAATTTAAAAACCCAGTAGCATACTATAAATAAAATTCCCTAATTAAGATTACGAAGAATCACTATTAAAAAGCGTTTTTAAATAACATGGACTTGTACATGACGTCTAAACGTTTCTATATTCCAAAAATAGCAATTCCAACAGGCCACTACTGTGTATTAGCATATCTTCTAGTTTTCCTGAACTGTTACCGCATCGGATCGTGGTCGTAAGGTGCGCTAGGTGTACACGAAGAAGTGCTGAGAAAGAATGGAAATTTTGAGATACAATTTACAATTTGTTAAAATTCCCATTTACTATCAAATTAAGGTATTACAAAACCTACCCTAAAACAAAATAATATAAAATTTATAAAAAATTTCCAAATTGGTACCTACACTCAAGCCTACACACGATACAAATATTACGGTTCGTATCATCTTTTTTGTAAAAATGCACGGAACATTTTTATATTCCGTGCAGGGAATTACTATTAAGTTTATACCAAAATGACATATGTATCATATATTATGTATTAAGTCCCTTTCAGACATTTGTCATAAATGATCACTGGTAATGGGCTTAGTATTATTATAGCCGATGATTATGTTACAAATTTAGTTAATTTATGTTGATATTATGCTTAGTACGGACATGTTGGTGACCAAAATAATATGGCATCTGCGAACCGCCATTGACAGGTGATTTATTGAATTAGTCAACTTTGGGATTTGGTTGTAAGTTCAAGATTTTAGCAAGATGAGGAAAATTTTGAGGTAATAAACTTTAACTCTTCCTAAAATTTTAAACCTCTTAGATAGTAAAATAGGAATGAAATTAAAGCGATGACAATGCTCTTAACAATATTTACATTGAATTGTATAGACACTGTCCGATTGGCCAGCAAAGGGATGCTGGCTCCAGAAGTTCGAGAAGTTCTATTCCCAGCTTCAGTGTAAGAGTAAGATCTACGGGGAGTATGACCTATACTTCATCAAGGCTTGGATAGAAAACCGCCGATAGCAATGGAAGCTGCAAAACCTCTTTCTCATTTTTTTGGACCATGTTATTCCTTCCAGCTAATTTTCTGCCAAGACAGGAGTAAACCACTTTCTGAATAACTTTGTTTCTTTGAGTAACTCTTGGTCTAGTAGACAATCCCACTAATATTATAAATGTGAAAGTTTGGATTGATGGATGGATAGATGGATGGACGGATGGATGTTTGTTACTCTTTCACGCAAAAACCACTGCACCGATTGCTATGAAACTTGGTATGTAGATAGCTGGATACCTGGATTAACGTATAGGCTACTTTCTATCCCGATATTCTCATGGAAGCGGGACTTACGCGGGTGAAACCGCGTGGTGCAGCTAGTATATTATGGTTATCAGCGATTTAGCTTAAAGTTCGTTTTTTTATTGCCCTTGGGGCAGAATTTCGTTGTAATAGGACCATCCTGGAAGCATAAAATTAAGTGGCAAGTCCTGTTGTTCATAATTGGCAAGGGTATTATAGTAATAATAACTCCACACATATTGCGTAACATACATATAAAATCTACAGTAAAAGGAAAAAGAACCCCTATTTTTTTTAAGTTGGTGGAAAATACGATACTTTTAATTGGAATATTGAAACAGTTTAAGTTAAGAACGAAAAATTAGACAGACAGACACAGTAGACTTAATTTTTCTGTAATATAGAACGATGTAGCTTCTTAATTTTAATGTCCGTTTGTTTGCCAAAAGACAAACTATAAAAAACTTTCCTTTTTATACACGAAATAGATTTTTATGATAAAACCATAAAGTTAGTATTTTATGTTTCGCAGATATCATCTATTTTCTTGTAAGCACTAATTAAAACTTAACAGTCAGTTATAAAGAATCGTTTGTTGTCAATATGCTAATTTAACACTTTACTTAATCAAATGTTATAAATAGATAACATGAGGGCAATCAAGCAATAAATGTTTGATCTACATAATTAAAAAAAACGTGGGGTCGTTGACTTGTATTTAAATAAAGTATCTACTGTATTTAAAAAAAACATGACACAATTTTCGTTTTGCGACAGTGGGAAAAGAAATCGCAAATTACAAGGTATCTTAAAAAAAAACAAACAGCGTTAGGCAGTATTTCAATATTGTACTTTTACCTTACATTCTTTCATTCTTGCGTGCATATTAGTTGACCTGATGATTGACTACAAAAAAGTAAAATTATACTGTTGCATACGGGTAAAATTTGATCAACCACACATGGAATGTACAGAAACTCATCTAAGATGGTATATATAGGTAGAAGATAGATACTAGGTATGTAGTAAGTAGGTAGATACTTATAGGTAGTAGGTAGGAATTACTATACCTACTATTCGGTGCCAGCCAAGCCCAGTAGGTAGTAGATAGATACTATGTATGTAGTAAGTAGGTAGATACTTGTAGGTAGTATCTATCTACTACCTATTAGACTTAGCTTTAACCGGCTTCAAATAGATAGAATAGTGGGTAGCGCTTATAATAATTATATTAATTTATTTTTCGCTTTTGAGTGCCTATTTGTGGTTTTGAAGACGGTTAAAAATTTTTTTTTTAAATAAGTTATCATCCTTAAATTTTCCTCACCGACATTTAAAAATTAATGAAGCGAACTGATCAGACTATTATTTTATACGAAATATCTGGAAAGCCTTCCTTTTAATAAACTATATGCATAGCATATTATAATTATTTATTAAAAGAATCGTGCTCGGAGCAAGCGACCAGTAAGTTATAAAAATAGAAATAGAGATAATGTTCTAATCACAAGCTTGAACTAAGATCATCGCCATCGTCAAATAGAACAGCTATTCTACTATTATAAAATTAAGAATACTGTTTGTTTTAATGGGCTACATTCTCAGGTTCTATAAATCTGGTATTTAAAAATTCTGTAATATAGCCTGTTCGTGGAAGAAACTTATATGTGGGCCATATAATATCACTCTCCAACCCGTAGAAGTTAACAGTGAATATTAACGCGGGTGAAGCTGCAGGTCATGGTCAGTTATTTATACAATGGACATTCAAGAGAGATAGAAATATAATTTAAATTAAAATTATCTAGTTTCATCTACAGAGTGACCGGTGAAAGACCTTCTAAATTAAACAAATCTTAGAATTTATGAGTTTGTTAGGTCATCCAACGGTTTTGGTGGTGAACTCTACAGTAGCTATGTGTCTATTATTATATGCTATTAATAACGCTAGGCGTTTCACATAATGCTAGGCTTATTTTCCTACTTTCTACTGTGTTTTATCTTTATATATATAAAAATATATATATTTTTTTGTTTAATGAAATAGGCATTTGTCGTCCAACTCGCCTGATGGAAAGTAATGATGAAGATGGTAAACGCCTGTCCGAAAGAAAGCTATTGACTCTTCAACGTTCCAGGATTATAATTGTCTGGAAAATAGACGGATGAGACACACACAACAATGTAGCCCAACCCATATTTTGTAAAAATACTTTTTAATACAAAAAACTTTTATTATTATTATTATTAAATAATTTGGCGACTCGAACCAAAAAGAAACTGAGAAAGCCTTAATTCGACTTTTTGGTGTTTCGACAATGAAAAGATGGAACCTCTGCCTGCGTTTAGTCGTCTGATGAAGGAATGGTGAGGATCCAATTAGTTCAAAGAGAGCCTTCGCACACTCACCGATCCTATATAAAACCGATAAGCAGGCGACTTTACGACGATAGTTATATGGAGTACAGTATGCAGTTCCCTATTCGTGAGCACATCGTCGTTTATAAGCTTACAAGCTCTTCAATCGACAGACTCCAGAGCTTCAAATTGATAATTAGCTGAGCCATCCCAAAGGTGATTGCAGTACTACATCCGATATCGAACTTGGGCTGTATAAAGATTAAGCAGTTCAGAGCTGATGTACCGCCGGACTTTCGAAATGACTCCCAATTTCTTGATAGCTGTGTGTGCCATGGGTTTGATTTGTTGACTCAAGCCAAGTTTGGAAGTGACTGTGACGCCTATTTCTTTATATATTTTTATTTAGCATGTTTTGGTATTCGAAAATTAGGTAACGTAGAGTATCCCCGACCTTGGTGAACCAAACGTCTGAAGTAGGTAGCTATGAGTGGATGCGGAACACGATTCTTATTAACAGCGTTGCACTGCAACAGTCTGGTGTATATGTTTTAGTATAAATTATGTAATTATTCAATTGGATTATCAGAAATGTGACATTTAAGAGTAAATTTTACATTTGTAAGGTGTAGACCACCTACATATTTTTAACTATATAAAACTTCACTTATACACACATCGATTTTTACATATGTAGTTGTAATAGTCCACGAGCCAGGTACAAATATCGTCAGTCATTTTCTCTCGGGCGATAATTCGTAAAATGCTTTAGAAAGTTGTATCACGAAGCCTCGTGAACGTCAGCTGCGGTTCCGACGGGGGGTTGAGGAGCAGCAGCTTTTGATACAATTCTCAATCGGGAGGAAATTACTAAAAATTATATTTTTACCACCCGACGGAACCGCAGCCGACGTTCACGAGACACGTCGCGAAACCATCTCAAGCCCAGGCCCCCCAGTTACTCCCAGGTCAGCGCTCATGTAGGCTGGAGATCATTCTCCGGCGCCTGGTGCCTATTTTTCTGGACGGCAGAGGACTAGAGCCTTCTCCAAAGCAATCAACAAATAAATAGAAAATTCCCTTTTTTTCTTCTTGGATTCAAGTGAATATTCTTCTGCCCAAAAGGCATGCTTGGTACATCGTATGTGCTTGATCTTAGAATGATGATTGTGCTCTGCTCCCGAAAGGGTAAACACCCTTTCGGGAGCAGAGCAAATTTTAGGTTCAGCTTAGTGAAATTCTAGACAAGCCTTAGCACCATGCGCGTGTCATAAGTTAGATAGTAATTCGAGTCATCGGAGTAAACACTAACAGGCCCTGCTGGTGATTTTGTTTGTTTGGCCATGTTATTATGTCCTGTGGGTGTGTCAAAACAATATAAAGGTAAATCTTTAATTACCTCTACTAACGCTTTATCTCTAAAATGTACATTAATGTACGATTCATAAATAAACACCCAAATCTGCCCTGTATTATTAAAAATAATTTATTATATTCCTAGCTTACTTATGTAGCCAGTTGGTTTTCATACATTACTTTTTATGACTCATAGATCTAGAATTATCAACTGATTACAATAATAAAAACGCATAAAGTATGGATTAAAACATTTTACGCCCACGCGTTGTGTCTAAATAACAAATGTGTTATAAATATTTAGTGACAAGGACATGTGTCGCTTTTGTCACCTTTTTATTATACTATATATAGTTGGACCACCAAAAGAGTTGTTCTAAGTAAACTACTAAAACTTCGTCTCTAAAAAAAGCTCAAAAAGGCAAATTTTACATAACCTATTCATGGAATAAAAGCTCAGTTAAACTCAAAACTAAATCGACCGACACATTGCAAGATTCACTTGCGATGTGTCTTGCTTAGTGTAAATTGTACAACCGCTTTAGAAGTACATGTATCATATTTTTAACCTACGTGACGATGATCACTTGGTCATAATATAATTCTATTATAATAAAAACGCTTAACAGCACATCTTACTAACCGTCTACTAAGAAGTGCTCTTGAGCATTTGGTAGAAACTATATTACTATATTAACCCATACTTTTTCTGATTATGCATGTATTTATGATTGAAACAAATCAATACTTTTTCTTGTGTTATAAGTATTTCAATAACTTTAGTATTAGCATTTTGGTGACGATATTGAGATACTTAAGAATTAGTAACTTAAAATACACTTTATATTGTTACGCCATTTACATAGTTTGCCTTTAGCCTGTTGTAGTTTTTCTTAAAACTATTCTTAGTTGAACTAGGAATAGTTTTAGTGATTCAGACCCTTGTCTGCATTCCATTATTTAACACACCCTTATAGAAGCACACACAAACACTTAAGAAAGGTGATCATAACTATTCTCAAACTGAATAGGTATTTTGCACCTAAGAGCGGCCACGGTTCAAAAGTTGATATACATATGTTATGATAATATATTTCCTTCTATACTTTCAATGTGTAATGCAGAACTAGTAAAAATGATGTAGATGTTTTGTACTTCCTTGTACGGAGTTAGTATTTCTGGGGCGAAAGTCCAGCGATAGAATCAGAGTGAGAACTTTCACGACGAACTGCGCGATGCAGAATTAGTAGTTCAATATTGTATTTTAGTTTTGAGATGGCGCTTGGTAAATCATATTATGTATTAACAAATGAAAGGCTTCTTAAGATATCAGAGATTAAAACGAAAGTCCGTAATAATAAATCGTGCATCGACTCTGACCGATCTCGATCTCGAGTTTGGGCTTGTTTGATTCGTCTTGACGAGTACCAAGCCCTGGTTACTATTCCTAAATTGTAACCAGGGCTCTGATGATGAAGGATGACAAGTCATTTGGCCCTAACCAAAGGACTTGTCATCCTTCATCATCAGATCAGCTCCATATCATCATAAAATTGCATTGTCACGCGATATACATATGTCTGCAAAATTCAGCTCAATCGGAAACCGGGAAGTGTGTCAAATTTAACTTGCAAAACTTGATTACAGACCGACAACGGGAGAAGTGAAATTAAAAATAAAAGCTTGTAAAAATAAAAATAAATAAAATAAAATAAAAGCTTGTAATTAAAAATAAAAAAAGTTAAGGTTCACATCATAGAAGTAATCTGCATAAGATGAGCACTTTTTCTCTGTAATTTATAATCTGCTCAAATCTGCAAGCATGTTTAGTGCGTTGAAGACGCCATTATTGTGTTTGCAGATTTTATTTAGATTGTAGAAAGAGCAAATTTTTTTTGCAATGTTTTTTATGGAATCATTAAAATTGTTTCCCGTGTTCGATTACTTTACTGAATAGGTATTATAATTCTACCCAGTTACAGTTTTTTATTGATAACAAATCCCATCTGTATTTAGCAGCATCATTATATTAAAATATGAAGAGAATTCATTGTACCTCGTTCTTTATGACGTGAATTTTGAAATATTTACAGTTTATATATAGAAGAAGTGTAGAAAGCTAAAATTTTTAAACAATGTGTCTTACAACTTTAATAATTACGTGAAAACACGCGTCCACTATATGTGATTACCTATCATGGTAAGTCTATACAATGACAGCTCAAGATATACTGGCCAATGAAAAAACCATGGTCCCACCATGGGAAATTCGACCACTACGCGATCTCTAGTAATATATACTGTCACTAATAGTGAAATATATGAAATATAGTCTTCAAACACTTAATGAGTTTATAACAATAAGAGAACATAACACATTATTAAACTGAGCATATTAGATGATATCTTAGAATTATAAGCAAGATTATGAATAACAATTGTAGATGCCGATGGTATTACGATAAGAGATTATTACAACTAACAAATTTAGTCAAACTTACAGCCAATGATTATGTTAATTCCGAAATAAAGATGTTACAGAATGCTGTGGTCAAATTTTAGGAGCGTTATGTGTAGCCGACAAATATGCACCTAGTTGATTTAGCTAAAAAAATGAATTGAATTTTGAAAAAAAATCGTTTTTTTTTATTTATTTTTTTTCGTCCGAAAATGCTTTTCAGGTGCACATTTCTAAACAAGAAACTATGAAGTATCATGTAAATTTCAATGACTTTGCTTTTTATTTTTTATGATATATATGACATTTTCAGAAAAATCTGGATCTTCCATCGAATACCTAGGTCTTAAATATCTTAAATAATACGGTTTCCTTTGAAGCGGCAAGTCTCCTAGCCGGTACTGCGCCATGGGACCTGGAAGCCAAAAGCCTTGCCTCGTTACACCAATGGCGCAAGGAGGCTCTAGAGCGGAACCTGAGACCCGCGCCTCGCGAAATCGAAGCGCAACGGTCCCAGCTTCGCTAGGTTCTAATGGCCGAGTGATAGAAAGAAGAGTGATAGAAGACCCATCGTGGAGGATTGGCTTGAGAGGCGACACGGCAGCCTCTCCTACCGGCTGACGCAGGTGCTGACACGGCTGCTTCGGAAAGTACGTGTGTCGTATAGGCCGAGAGCCGACGTCTGTGTGCCATCACTGCGGAGGCGGTCACGAGGACACTGCACTCCACACTCTAGTAGAGTGCTCAGCATGGATGCAGCAGCGGTGCGACCTCGTGACTGCCATTGGTGTGGGAAGTCTCTCGCTAGAGGCCATGGTTCTGTCCATGGTCCAAAGTGAGAGTGCTTGGGATTCTGCCGCCTCGTTTTGTGAGGAAGTGATGTCCGCTAAAGAGGCGGCGGAAAGGGAACGGGAGAGAGTTAGTACTCTCCCGTCCCGCAGAAGAGGCACCAGGCGACGGAGACCCCAAAACGATCTCCGACCTCCATGAGCGCTGGCCTGGGGTAACGGGTGAGGCTGCCCGTTACCCTAGCAGAAGCAGGCCTGAGATGGTGGCGCGATGGAAGGGGGCGAGGCCCCCCGTATATTTTGGTGTGGCTGCCTATTAAACAGGCGGCCAAGGTCTGCCGGGGTTCTCGGGGACTTCCTTCCTAGGGTATACCCGAGTCCCTTGCAATAGACCCACTTATGTCGGAACACCGTGTGGTTTTAGTCGGTTCGATTCCGACATACCACTTCACCGCCAGCCCCGGTGAGGTGATTACCCGTGGGGGTTTCCACAGGATTAAAAAAAAAAAAAAGGTCTTAAATATCTATAGTTTACGCACATACGAAATATTACCTTAATCGGTCAATTTTCAAATGTAATTTTTCAGTTTCAAAATTTTCACGAATTTTTATAAAATTGTTAGCGATTCACGTTATTCATAGGATCCATAAACATATACGACCACACATTTCTTTAACATCGTGTATATAATAAACAATTTTAGATATTTTATGTAGTTAACTTAAAATTCACTCCATGACATAATGCCTGTATCATCACAAAACATGTTTTTCAAATGCGCTGTATATGATTGCGCATTTCACACTAGGAACATAATATTTAAACGTCTCGGACTCATTAAAAATAACAACAGTTTTTGAGAAAAGTCTCAATGATTGACGCACATCACACCGACTACGCAAATAAAAATCTCTGAACAAAAAAAAATAACAATATACATCTTCCTCTTACTGTGATACCTGATAGAAGATCAGTCAAACACTATCTGTTTTGCAAAACGATTGTTTACAAAATGTAATTGTATGTACGCAAGATGTGGGCTCTGTTTGTTCGCACTAGTAGGAGGAAATGATCATAACAGTTTTACGTTTACTTAACTCAACAATATGATTAGTTTTCCCTAAACAACGAGTCATGCTTATGTTCTGAGACATTCCGATTTTTTTCTAATGCATCGTCGTTTGAACGCTCTAAGATGAAGATATCAGAGAGTGATGTAACTATTAAATACACCTTTATTCTATGCCTTTCGTTTAAGGCGAAAGTACGAGCCCACATTTCGCAGAACCTAGCATAATCATCACAACAGTAATATATTATATTTATTTATATATGTATGTATATATATATAATATATGTTCTCCTGTAATCTTTCCTAGTTTATTTTTTCTTTTCTAGTTCTAGTGCACCTATTCACTAATTTCTGCATCACCCTAAGGTAAACTGGTAGAAAATGCCTACGGCATTAAGTCCGCCAGTTTTTTTTTTGTTCATAAAGTGTCAAATAAAATAATATATACTAAAATATGTACAAAATGTATACTTACATGAGTATACAGCCACATAATACCTTGTAAAATTTAAGTTTTTTTACAGGACTAAGTTGTCAAGCAAGCACACGGAATATTACATAGATCATGATCTCCGCAATTTGATGTGTGTTTTGTTTTATTTATTTAAAACAATTTAAGCTGACAGTTAACACCAAAGCTGTGCTAACTTATAACTGAACTTCGTTAAACAATTAAACTACACAAATCAACCAATCGTATCATTATCAATACTTAATCAATCATCAATCTTCCTATGATTACAACTACAGTAGTTATATATAATTATAGTTAACAATACTACAGTAAGCTAATCCCTAATTCATTACTTAATCATTAATTCAGTCAGTTAGGGACCGTTCCTTTTTGCATTTTCAGCGACTTAAATACATCATAAGCTACTATACTTTTAAAGTGAAAGTAAAGGAGCTCTTATTCAAAGAATTGGCAGAATCAACTCGTCAATAGTTCGAACCAGTAATGTATCTGTGTATGTGTGTATATATGTATATTATATAGTACACTAAAGTTATGAGTATTTGTGTATTATTTGTGAGTATATTCGAATCGAATTTTGTATGTATCCCATTCTTTTTTTTTTTGTAAATTTTTTACAAGATTTTTAATTGCACCTACTTCTTCTTTTCTCTGCATCAACATAAGGTTGACTAGTGTGCAAAAAGTTTTAATAAATAAATAAAATAAATGAGCATTAACGTATACTTACTTTACAGCCAATAGGGAATATGCATGTTGTTTAAATTTACTTGATTAATTTTCCCTTGAATCTTTATTGTCCAGATATTATGCTTAAACAATTATTTTCTAATTTAATTCCTGTTTGATTGCAAAAAAATATTAATTAAAATATGAAAAAAAGTGCGCAAAATTCAACTTTGCAAAACGCTTCACCATTGGTCGAAACAAAACATGACGTGACATTCCACGTTCTGTCATTTATCGGCGCCTATATTCGTAGTGTTACGGAGGAATATAGGTGTTCCTGTGGTTTTTGCTCTTAGCTAGTGCAATTTAAGCAATCTAGTGATATTAGAAATCATCTAGGCCAATGACTGAATGTAGTTTTGTCAAAGCACAATCGGACAATCTACCGAAAATAGGTGCATTCATGATGACTATATATTTTGCATCAAATCCGGATTTTACGTCCGCTGAGGTTAAAGGAGTGAAAGCCGCAAGGTAATTATTATAATACTTGTTTTATTATAATCTAAAGAACAGGTAAGATATGTATAGTTAGTTATATTCATGAAGTTTTATTGGACTTTTGTTACTTAGTTTAAGTAGACAAGCAAGTTGCCTTCTGCTTGATATTTAAAACAAACATAAATTACTGCCGACTAATTCACACTATACTAGCAATTAAATTGTAATATGCTTACAGAAAAGTGATCTTCACAATAATATAAACACGAAATTGAAGATACTTTATCTCTTCTCATTAATGTACACCATTGTTTTCGTATTTTACATTATTATTTTGTACAGGAAAAAATACTGTATTGGGTGTACTTCTTATAGTGTTTTTACACTTAGGGACAAGGCAATACCTATAAAATGGTTTTTTAACTTTATATATCGTCTATTAATTACAATAAATAGTAATTACAACTGGAAATCGGTATAAAATTACTGTAACACTTCAAGTTAATGAAAACTGTTGTTAACAGTCAAGTTTATGAAACAAACACTAAGCGTGGAACGTGACGTCATCCAAGGCCCGCGAAGTATGGCGGCGTTCAAACAGATCTAATTTTATCGATGTTTTCAATGTTATTTTAAAAATTAATTTGAACATTGCCAAGGTTATTTATATTTTTCATTAGGGTAGAATGATGGAACAAGTCGATAAAAGATAAAAAAAAAATACATGCATATTCCCTATTAGATATTTTTTCTAAATAACTCGATTACCGGAGTGACATGGAGGATCGATTCCAGGGTCGGAACACACATATGATTGCTGATGTTTTTTCATAGTAGCTTTTAGTTATTAAAAAGCAGTAGAAAATCGTTTAAAAGAAACTTCTAAATTGTATAGCTTAATTATTTAAAAATAATTAAATATTTTATAAAGGTGAATGCAACTCTTTCTTAGAAAATCACTCCTTTATAATTAAAAAACTAAAGCTGATTACTATATAACTGAAAAAAAAAATAGCTTAGAATCATTTGAAATATTTCATGCAACATACATCCTGTTGACCTAGCTCAGGTCAACAGGATGTATTAGCGATATGTTATATTATTGAATTAAAACACAAAGTTATGTCGTGGGAGAGCCATGCTTCGGCACGTATGGGCTGGCTTGACAGGAGTGATATTACTACTATTACTATATATTGCCTCACAGACCCAGCAGTGAGGCAATGATTTCGTTGTATTTCGGTCTGTTCGTTTGCCCCCTATCCCATAACAAAAAATATTTGTTTAAATCTCATACCGACTTTCTTTACCGTATAAAAGTTTGATCCCCCGATAAACGATCTCATATAAACTCATCCCCTACCCCAAAATTACAAAAACTCTGACTTACCTTCGTACTGAACTGAAATGTTAAATACCAAGAAAAAATTTCAGAATTATCTAACTTTCTTATGCACTTAACCTTTTTAAAGACAATATATTGAGAAAAAAAATAGCATGACATATTTTTTATTTTTAATTAAAGTGTCAAATGCCAATGCCAATTCCATGAAATAAAAACAAAATACTGTCGAAATCACATGTAAACACCTACATGACTTTTTGCTGGGAGTTATAGAACCTGCAGGAAAGACTCTGAAGATGATGTTGTACTTGACAACAGCGTTACGAATATTCCTTACTCATACACCTCCCTTTAAACGATTGTCAAAATATGCTGCATGTAAAAGTGATAGAAAAAACTTCTCTTGAGCAGGCGGCCAAATACTCCTCAATATTGCTTCTGACCGCCGTCGCTCTTCTTTCGATCTAAATCATCATTATTGAGATCGTTAGTCATAATATGTCTTAGGTACTTGAAGCTATTTAGCACTATAGTTAAACCATTCAGCTTAATTGGGAGAATATGGGTATTATTAAAGGTTAGAAGAAAGAAGCGTTTGAAGTTTTTAACAGAGGGACTTTTTGTAGCATTGTCTCCAAACGTTCCTAGGTAACTAATAATATTCAATGATTGAACAAAGAGAAGACGTCAAACTCGTTACCGCACGCCATACTCCATTTCATCATCACCATTTCAGCTACAGAGCGTCCACTGCTCATTCTCTATTAGGTAGCGGCAAACAGCAAATCAGCACATCTAACCTGATATTTAGATAATGACACGCATAAGAGTTTTAGGTGCAGAAAAAAAAATTGTTTCATAATATGTCGCGATATATAACATAATGTCAAAAGATGTTGACAGGTTTGCGATATATTCGTAAACCGTCTTTTCCTGTTATCATAGTACCTAAAAGTTTGTTTAAAACACACTATTTCAAGAGAAATATTATTAAATACTTAATAATATTTAATTTATTTATATGTAGATTGAATGGTTGCACTGCAGCGAAAGGTCCTTCTTATACCCACGTTTCTTCATCTCCAATAACGATGCTCAGCCAAAGCTTGCCTAGTGGCTTGCCTATACGCAGTTCAGTAAGTAATGCAACTCATTTGGTGATAGTTTTTCAATTTTTGAGTGACATTTACTACTTTTACCTTGGAGCGTAATGTTAATTCTGTTTCTTTCTGATCCGGTCTATGAGACATACATCTGGTTTATTTTCCGCATTTGATCTGGTACTTGCCTACCATATACGGCTGTCTTCTGTCTGTCTTCGAAAGAATACAGAACTAATGACCACTCCAGCTGAGTATTAGTTTCAGATCTTTTTTTGTAACAAAAAGCCACCGGAGCCCATACGTTATCGGTTAGTATTTGAACCGAACAAATTTCTGCCAATGCAAAAGAATTCAGAGACTCGGTATCCATCCGCTCGGTGGCCGTTTCTCAATTATTGGGCACATTTTTCTGTCTAATTTTGTCCATGCCTTTTAAAGCCCATAAAAATAAATTAGCCGATAAATGTTGTTTAATTAACAGCGGGGAGGTGTTCACTAAAACCAATTTTATAGATATCATATTTTATACACTTAAGTCTTGTTAAGAAAGACTAGCGAATAAATTCAAAAACATTTCTTGTATATTAATGATCTAGTAACTATGCAGTAAAATAATAATTTTAGTTTTTCTTTTTATGGTATAGGGGCAAACGAGCAGACGGGTCACCTGATGGTAAATGACTACCTGCAACACAAGAGTCACAAGTGCGCTGCGGGCCTTTAAAAAGTAAAAAATTGTTTCACTATCCACTTCATGACTTCATCATCAGGCCATCGTTACCAATCCAATCTGTTGGACTCATCAAAAGGAATCATATCAGCCCAATTTTTAGGGTTTACTATTAGCCAACGAAAAGTTTCACTATCCACCGCCGCTCTATCATCAAATCAGCTCTAACATACCAAATTATATTGTTATCGTTATAATTACATTTACACACTAAATTTCATTTATTACGACAGTTAGAAGTAGGTGAAAATTGACTTCCAAGATGTTTTTAAATAGTTATTTACAAGTCAAGCTAATAAAAGCATGTTAAAAAATTATGAGGCTGATTATTGTTTGACATGACAACCTTTATCTATACACTTAAGAGCGCTTTAGTAACTATCCGAACTGCTCCAATAACCGCATTATAAACATGAGTATTAGGTATGCAAATAACATAACATTACGATATGAAATGCAACGATGAGGTCATTACAGGTGGGATTATTCTGATGAGCTTATTGTCATCCAATGTTATTTCTTTGGTCACCAATGAATGATTAATGTGATCCGTGATATTTTGAATGTGTTAGACTGAATACTTATGCAATATTACTGCTTGTCTTACGACTAGTTTAGTTAATTAAAGTAAAAATTATTTGACGAATGGACTCATATGTATCACTTTATTTCTCCGTGACACATTATAATTTGACCTCCAAATTTTACGATCATTATGAACTCCGACTTCTATAGCTATAAAATTTTAGCCGTTATTTTATAATTATATTTTTGGTAATCATCTTGATGATGATGATGCTTTAAAGATAACACCTACGAGTAGACTAAGTAGATGACCAATTTATATAAATTAAGCACTTATGTAGATTTTTTCGTGCACAAGGAATGTTTGCTATTTACAAAGGAGATAATATTAAGTGTTATTGTAATAATTTTGGGATTTATTTATTTCACTTATTCGTGCTAGGATTGTTTTTAACCCCTAAAGCAAAAAGGAGGGGTGTTATCAAATTTAATGATTTTTATAAATAGTAAATTAATTAGTTTTATAAATAAAAAATACCTACGATTTAAAATTTTTAACTTTACACATTCTACCTTTATATAAAACGGAAGCAAAAATACCTGAAATTCAAACGGTTATAACTTGTAAACGGATAGTTTGTTTTCAAAAAATTGTTCCTTTTTTAAATACACCCTGTATAATGTACATAACGATGTAACGGATTTATACTCGACTTATACTTATACTTGACTTGATTTATATTTGAATGGCGTGATCTAGTCACATAACCGAGTCAAAGAGAAAAACTAAAATCACATGTATTTAAATAAATCCTTCTATCTTTTTAAGTGAGTAGCATTTATTATAAATAAGCTATAAACTAAGAAACACGCTCTAATGGCAATTAAATAATGTTTTCTTAAAAAAGCGTGCGGTATGTATAAGTTTTACTTTGTATGGGTAGCCAATAGATGGCGCCACTATCGATACAGTGAATCCTAGATTGCGGTGTTAAGGTTCGTTGTCACCTAAGTTTAAACATTTGAGAATTTTAATAAATAAGTTTTGTCAATTACGGAATCAGGGTTGGAATAGAACAGACCCTCGTACGTTAAACGAGGTCTAAAGTCTGTACAGGGTGTTTTAATACATTTTAAAATAACTCTACTTTGGTAAATGAACCAATGAACTATTGGTAACATTTAATGTCAAGCATCCTAAGTTTTTTACAATCAAAAATTATTTTCTACTTTTTCGTTCGGTTTCCTATTGTAGAGTGTTTTTTTTTAAGCTATGATTTATTTTATTATTTGTCTTAGGTCCTTGATATGTGTGAATTTTCAAGTGAATCGAACGTCTTGAAGTTGGTTAAAACTATGTCGAAAGATTATATTACATGGATATACATATCGGTTTAGCTTATATAAAGCGTGTAATAAATAACGTTCCTTACTTACCTGAGGTAGGTAGCTGGTATTGATTAGATGCGGAAGGCGGAGGACCGGCTGCTATAGGGCACGTTGGAAGAGGTGTATATCGAGCAGTGGACCACAACAGGCTGATTGATTGATTTAAAGTTTTACTCTGTTATCGTCTTTCCTTTTTGTTATCCCGATCATGGAGATTTTTGGGTGCTTGCCAAAGGGTCAGGGACCAAAGCATAAACTTATCATTAAGTTTTTTTTTAGTTTATGTGCTGCGGAAGTTGACGATTGACAAATTCGGTCGTTGAGACTTTTCGTTCCTATTGAATATGTTCGGTTCTGAAGGAGGGTTGAGAGGTTTGCAATAGAAGTTTCAAAGATTTGTTCTGCTAGTGGCAATGGAAACACATCAGTAAAATTAACACGCTGCTGTAAGGAAGGACAAGGCACGTGAAGACTCACTTTCATTGCTGGTATATAATAATAATAACTTGACACATCTCACTTACGGCCGTCTGACCCCAAGCTAGGCAGAGATAGTACTAGGGTAACCAGACTACTCATAAACATACCTATATATTTGTAAATACATACATATTATAGATAAAGTACACCCAGACACAGAATAAATGATTATGCTCATAATAATAACTTGACACATCTCACACACGGCCGTCTGATTCCAAACTAGGCAGAGCCTGTATTATGGGTACCAGACTGCTCATAAACATACTTATATATTTCTAAATACATACATATTATAGATAACTTACCCGGATTATACCAGATTTAATGTGTTACGTAATACCTTCAAAATGTATATGTCTGAATAGTATATTGTATTTGTATGGTCGACGACATCATTATATTAAACCCTTACAATGTACCAGATCTGAATGAACTGTCAAATTTTATAAATTTATTTTTAATTTTATTCAATTTGATGATATGCCGTTTGTTTGATGAAGAATAATTTATTTATCAAATTATAATACCTATTAAAAATAACGTGTTCTATGTGTGAGTCATTCCTAATATTAGACCCTGATAATATAAATTTATTAGATACGATAATATTGAGGGTCGCAGTTCAACATTAGTCATTTGATTTGTTTGGTTACACCTGACATTATGACAGTGGATTGACAGAAGTGTGACAGTACCTCGATACTCATATAGAGGTTACTGTCTATTATCTTTATTATATAAACTTATTATATTTTTCCGTGAAATAATTCGTTCGAAATAATTCCGCTGTTCGTGAACTCAGCTTTTGATTGTGTCATGTGGTCACTGGTCATTGATCATAATAGAACTTGCTAACTCATACCATAGAATTCAACAGTAGGCCATCTTCACTTAATGGTACCAAATGCCTGTATGTGTGCACACCTGTGTTCAAAGTTAACAAAGACAAGATGAGACAAGGACAAGAGGATGGTAACAGAAAGATGTGGTCATATATTAGGGTCGTATAGTAGACACCGTGAATAAAGTAAAGCACTAACAATTTTGGACGCAGCACCGACTGCCACGACAAGATCACGGCGCTGGCTAGCCCAGGCTGGGCATTCCGCCTGCGTGTGAAGCGCCGTGTCCTCGGGGACTGCAATAGTGGCACCGAGACGTCGACTCCCGGCCGATCCGACACAGGTACATTCAGAAGCAACCGTGTCCGGAAAGCACCTGCGTCATCCTTTTTTATTTCAAGCTAATTCAACTATATACTACCTATGTCTTCTATATATAACGCTCCTAAAATTTGACTACACCCTATATAGTTGATTAATAAATATGACATAAAATAAATAATATAAACAAATAATTATGATAAATTGTCGCCATGAAATGTTGAATAACATAATATAATGAAATACTGTCAACAAAAAAATTTATCAAAGTATTTAAGTAACCTTCCTTATAAATGCCTCTATTTATATTTATACTCGTCAGTACTCCTACGGCTACTGATTCAATTTATTTTGAGTCATCTAAGTGGTTTTCGTAGTAAATATTAGCTATGATAAAATGCATTTCAACATCAATGCCAAGATATTTTTTTTTGAATAATATTAAAATTGGGAGTTTCATGTATGGTAACTAACTATTCAATGCATTCTCATAGCAACACCTTACATACTATTATAAATACGCAGGTTTTGTAGCTCTTGAGGTGAATGTGTCTATGGGCGGCGGTAGTCACGTACTATCAAAAGACCCGTCTGCTCTTTTGCCTCCTATAACATAAAAAAACACGTTAGGATAGATGCTTGTTACTCAATCACGACAAACTGGCTGAACAGATCTGTATAAAACTTGGCCCTAAGATAGATTATAGTCTTGAATAGTACATATCTCGAAAATCACACGGGACAGTTCCTGTGGCCTAGATTTATAATAACAGTTCTCACACATACACATCAAAACTTCTACGCGAACGAAGTTACGGGCAACAGTTAATAATATTAATATTTTATCAAGCGATCTGGCGAAAATAAAAAGGGATTGTGTAATATTAGGGGAAGATTAATATTTTATTAAGTGATCTGGCAAATATCATTCCAAGCTAGGTTAGGTTTACACAGGCAGTAAGCGCGTATTTTGCGTTAGTGGGAATAAAAGTTATTCGAGCCCTCTAACTCCCAGAAGAATCTCAGTAACCCCTTTACGTTACCGACGATCTTGGAAAGTGACCCTGGCGAACCCAACCCCCTGACAGTCCAACAATACATGGGTTGCTGGTTCCTCTACTTCCATACAAGCTCTGCACAGTGGGCTGTCCGTAACACCTATAGCAGAAAGGTGTTTGTTAAACGAGCCATGCCCGGTGATAACTTCAGTTGTCGCTCGCAGCTGACGCTTGTTCAGCCGGAGTAGCATCCTCGACAGCCGGCCGTTGATGGCGGGTGTGCCGCCCTCGACTGCAGTCTTCATGGCTTGCCCATATGAAATTCTATTGAAGAAAAAGAAGCTAATGAAAGCGTGTTAAAAAGATTGTGGTATACTCGTAGGTTTTATTAGAATGTCACCTTTATTATTAATACTGATTATTGAGAGTGTGTTCTTTATATTAATGACTATATTATTTTTTTGTGTATTAATGGCATACTGAATATAAAGAACCTATCATTAGTATGTAAATGTAGCATTTGACTTAGTCACCGCGTCCTTCTCCAAGTATCATAGTTTTAATTTCACACGGTACAAGTATGTATATGTATCCCCTGCGGCTGTCCTTTATAACGTTGCTTCTCGTTTCTTCGTAAACCTGGCCCAGTTTATGCAAATGGTCGACTAAATAAATACGCTTGCTTCCCTTTGCTCTTCATAAAAAAAAACATATTAGTGAATCGATGTTTACTAATATGTTTTTTTTTATGAATTTTATTGCTAAAAGTTATCTTAGTGGCAATTAAAATTAAAAAAGGATTAATAAAACCGTGTTTATTTTTACTTTATTTGTAAAATAATATACGAATACTTGAAACTTAATACCCAAATGATATTATTATTGATACTGGTATTTTTAGTTCAATTACGTCATTCAGGCACTTGATGATTCTGTATGATATCAGGAAGACAGAATTTGTAGAAAACGGTAGACCAATTTATACTCTTATGTTATACTAGCTGTGCCAAGCTGTGTCGGAGAACAGCAATTTGTCGCTTATTGCATAGTACCTCTTTCTCCAGGCAGGATTTTTTATAATGTATTTTCGGTGAAACAACCTGCAGCGTACAAAAAAGGTTGTTTTGGTTGCTTACACGTGAAATAATGACATAATTTGGCCGTGGTAACATTACTCATTTGTTTTTCGTCTGGAAGCTCACCTCATCGGGCTATTGGTGAGGCCGTATATCAGGCTTAAACCAACTAAAACCACACGGTGTGCCTCACAGCACCGTTTATGAGTTGACCGTCGGTACGGCGACGTTTTGCCTCCAATGATCCACCCAGCGCTGGCTAGCGGACACCTGGGCGATGTCCAGACACCTCTTCACGGGAGACTCTGCTTCGGGTGAAGAACAAAAAACTCGTCTCATACACCCACGGCTACTCTTAGCGTACGCACGAGAGCGCGAGTGAAAAGGTTCCACCTGGAAGTTTTTAAACCGAATCCACACCGTCACCTCCTCCTTGCGCGAGATGTTCTCCTCGCAGAAAATCGTCATGAAACAACTGTGACGACCTAACATCTCGATTCGTCCGACCAATTGGGAGACTCTTGCTGTAGTCAGTGTTTGCTTCTGAGCTTTGTTTAGTCACGGTGTAACATAAGATTTCACACTACTGTAACCGAACGGAAAATAAATGGTCTGAAAGTGTAAAAAGAAACTTCAACGGTTACATGTCAATATTTCAGCTTAGTTGTAATTTTTTTGGCGATAGTGTCTGCCATGCATTTAATATAGTAAAATACTGTAATACTAACAAAGTGTTAAGTTAAACTAACAACTTTTTTTTTTTTGTAAGTCATATATTATATGCTTTAAATAAAAATTCTATTCTATTCTAATATAATCATGTTGACGGGAATAAACGCGATCACGTATTTAAAACCTTTGCTTTGCCGTGGTCGTGATCACAGGCCTGTAGGTACTGTAATACTTTTTAAATACGTGATGGCGTAAATTCAAGTCAACATAATTATATTATCATGGAACGCAAAAGTTTCAAAGTTTGGATCTTCTTTTCCTATAACTCTATTTATAAATATATGTATATTTACTGGACTGACCTGATGGTCTAGTGGTTTGTGACTCTGACTGCTGAGCCAGAGGTCGTGGGTTCGATTTCCACCCAGGACGAATTATTCTCTGTCTGGGTGTAATGTATTTATAATATATATATATGTATTTAGAAATATATAAGTATGTTTATCAGCAGTCTGGTTACCATAGTACAGGCTCTACCTAGTTTAGGATCAGACGGCCGTGTATGAGGTGTGTAAAGTTGTTATTATTATTAATGCCCTGAAACATATTTATGAATTTAATGGCTGCGAGAGGCAAAACAAAGAAAAAGAAAATCCTGCTGCTTCAGCAATCACCACAGAAAAGCACGATGATATCCTACGATTGAAAATATACATTCACTATAACCTGCGCAGGCACTCAAGCTATTATTCTAAGTTTCAAGCATACCCCTTCAGTAACTTCTGAGTTTATCGTGAACATACAAACAGACAGACAGAAATAGAGACGGACAGACAGACAGACAAAAATTGTTTGAATCGCATATTCGGCATCAGTATCGATATCTTAATACCCCTCAGTCGTTTTTTTTTAAATATATTCAATGTACAGAATTCATCCCGCTACAGATTTATTATAAGTATAGATAAAAGAAATATGTATATAAACGGTCGAATTGAGAACCTCCTTTTTTTCGTCGGTTAAAACGATACCTAATAAAATTTAAAAAAGTAAATTAATTTTTATATAAAGAAAATGCAAAAAAAGAAAAAAAATATCAAAGAGGGATTCGATCCGGCTAGATAAGATAAACGCTCGCTGGAATGTAGTTTGAAATAAGTATATATGTTCTACTGACGTTACAATGTTATTACAGCTTTCATTGATTTTCCTGTGGGAACCAAAGTTTAACCCGGGATAAAAAGTACCCTATAACCTGCGCAGGCATTCAAACTATTATCATACTAAGTTTCAAGCATATCCCTTGAGTAACTTCTGAATTTATCGTGAACATACAAACAGACAGACAGAAAGACAGACAGACAGACAGACAGACATACAGACAGACAGACAAAAATTGTTTGAATCGCATATTCGGCATCAGTATCGATATCTTAATACCCCTCAGTCGTTTTTTCTTAAATATATTCAATGTACAGAATTCATCCCGCTACAGGGTTTATTATAAGTATAGATAAATATAGAAGGAAGAGGCATTTAACATGGGTTTGTAAAAAGGGCGGCATTGCCAGCTTGCAAAAACATTATCTTTGATAGAATCTTGTACATGATAGCAAATCCCACTAATATTATGCTCTGCAGTGTGCTTCCATTGTTCTGGGGAGACTTGCAGCAACATAATGGAGCTCTCGAATTTAATTGAAGAAAATTATTTGGAAGATAACCCGCCGACATTGACGCCACTTCCTTCTCTGGTACTCCCTCGAGTATTTAATATAGAAAGCCAACCAGCCGCTGAGCCGCAGCCTGGTCCATAATTAAGTGGTGGGCAATATCTTATTATCAATAATTAAAAAGATTATCATAAAAAAAACAACAAGATGATAAAAAATTATAGCAAATCCTTACTAATATTATAAATGCGAAAGTAACTCTGTCTGTCTGTCGCCTTTTCACGCCAAAACTACTGAACTAATTTAAATGAAATTTGGTACACAAATAGTCTAGAACCTGAGAAAGGACATAGGTTACCTTTTTAATGCGAAAAAAAGGGGTATAAGGGGCTGAAAGGTGGTGATGAAAAGTTGTATAGAAGTATTGTCAATTAGCCTAAAAATTAAAAATTCTACCCAAAGACACTATTCCACGCGGGCGAAGTCGCGGGCACAGCTAGTCATTAATATTTATATAGATATTCATGTATAGTTACTGAAGAATAGTATTCGTTTCGCAGCGCTGTAAAACCTTAAATAATAAATAAATTTAAAAATGTTGTTAATAACAATTATTTCTTAAAACACCGTCTATAAAAATGGGCTAATAACTTTTTTGTAAAATGATTAGAAAAAAGTTTTATCGACAAATAGGTTTATTTTTCTCAAAAAAATGTAACATTTCAATGGACTAAACAGTAACTGTCACGTGGTTCGTACCTCAATCGGCACTCTAGTGTTTGTTGTCAACTTATAATACATTCCTAGCCTTTTGTAACCCCACTATTCATCATCATTAATTTATCAACCGACTTATAGCATTGCGTTACCGGTATAACTAGCCATAATAATATTATTATTGTTATAGATATCTATAAACCCAATTTTATAATTTTATTAAATAATGAACTGTTTTATCATCTATTATAGTTTGCCCCTATTTTTAATTTAAAAAAAAAGAGTTTTTGATATGGCGACAACAGAGACACGTACCATCCCAACTAATTAAGCCTAACTTCCTAGCTAATATTATAAATGCGAAAATGAGTTTGTTTTTTACCATTTCATGTTGAGTAGGAACTCAACCGATGATCATAAAATTTTGCACACATTTTGTCAAGGGTACAAAAATCTGTCAGTCGTAGGACTGCACGTCATAATCTGAGCGTGACGGTCACGCGAGTTCAGTGCTTTTTCCCCATACCAAAACTAGGGCATACAGCCAGCAGCCAGTGCAACCAGATCGAAACGTCAGGCAATTCAGAGGTATGTAATACCTTTTCGTGATCGCGTTAATTCCCGTGGAGATACATAATTTAACCTCATGGAACGCGAAAGTTTAAAAATTACCATACCAAAAGTGCCCAACTTGCCTAAAGAAGTTATCCCTTAAAAACACTGTTCCCGAGGGATGCCTGAACTGAGTCATTAAACCTACATTAACGCAAGTAAAGCCGACAGAAAAACCTATTGTGATATATGAACATGGTTCACGGAACTAAGCAATTTAATAAAGAAACCGCAATGATTAATTATACATGTAGTCCTTTATACAGATGAATATTCGACATATTGAACTTTTGACCAGCCGGTGACCTTAACTTTTACTGTCACCGTTATTGTCTGTATTTATCACCCATATACAGGCTGCGCTATGCCGGTATTGAATTAAATAAAAAATATATACTTGTACTAGCTGGGATAAAAAGTAGCCTATGTGTTAATCCAGGTCTGTAGCTATCTACTTGCCAAATTTAATTGCAATCGGTTTAGTAGTTTTTGCGTGAAAGAGCAACATACATCCATACATCCTCACAAACTTTCACGATTATAATATTAGTAGGATATTACAACTAACTCTTGTCCTTTACTTTAGATGGCGAACATTTACAAACTTATGTTAAATACCTATTCCTTCTGTATATAACATACTAGTAACCCGCGCCGGCTTCGCACGGATAGCACATCTTCAACAATCATCATCATATTTCAATCAATTTACACAAAATTTTAACAAATTATACACCTAAACCTTCCTCATGAATGACTCTGTATATTAAAGAAAACCGCATGAAAATCCGTTCAGTAGTTTTTCAGTTTATTGCAAACAGACAGACAGACGCGGCGGGGCACTTTGTTTTATAATATGTAGTGAAGAGTATAAATTATTGGCGTACACTGAAACCTTTTTGGTCTATCCTAATCTACAGATGCAGCCTTGCTGATATCATACAGAATTATCAAGTACCTGAATTACGTAACTGAACTAAAAATACCAGTATCAATAATAGCATGATTTGGGTATTAAGTTTGAAGTATTCATTTAATTAACCAATTACACACAAAAATAAAAATAAAAACAAACGCGGTTTTATTAATCCTAATTTTTAAACCATGGGAACGGTACATTTTTCCTGGATAAAATGTAGCCTATGTGCTATTCTAGAATATAATCTCTATGGCAAATTTCATCCTGGTCTGTTGAGCCGTTTTGGCGTGATTGAGTTCGTTACTCATCCATCCATCCATTAAAAAATTAACAATTATAATACCTAGTAGTAAGATTTTAATGAATTTGGTTATATCAAGTCTATTACATACAAGATTTTGTACTCGGTTTCACTCGCAAAAATTATCTTTTTATTTCTTCACAGTTAGAGAGACATGCTTCAGCATCGACCAGGATCGACCGGAGCGATACCACGGCCTCACAGAAAACCGGCAGTGAAGCAATGCTTTTCGCTCAGTGAGTGAAGTTATCGGAGGCCCTAACCCTTCCCTCTTCCTCTCACCCTTCCTTCCCCCCTTCCCCTATTCCCACCTTAAAGGCCGGCAACGCACTTGTAACTTTTGAGTTGCAGGTGCCCATGGGCGGCAGTAGTCATTACCATCAGGTGACCCGGCTGCTGGTTTGCCTCCTATACCATAAAAAAAGTAATTATAATAGTTAGAATAAAAGATTTTCATTCTGTTGCGCGTAAATGGATTCTATTGAATTTCTGAAGAAAGGGGTTTGATGCAAGGTTTGAAATAGGAGGAATCTTGTTTAGAGTTAGAGTGTAGTGGACGAGCACCTCGCCAGGTTACCAAAATGATAAAAATAATAAGGCAATAAAAACGCACACCTCAGCAATTTAAATCAAAACTTATTTCTTCAATAAAAATGTCGGTTTATATGTTTCGCATCGAATTGAAACCCCGTGCATTATTAGTACATCACATAGCACATAATATATTATACGGGGAATCAGAAGCCGATTAACAAGAATTCACAGTACTTGCACCAATCAATTGGCTTCAAGCTGTACAGTAAGTAATTGCACATTTATAGGTAGGTAACTGTAGTATCTATTACGATATTATTCGTACTAATGACACACTATGTAGATAAGGTCAAATAACAGTCGTCTCATCCATTATTTATCATTATTGAAATATATAATTTTGATACGGTTCTCATGCATACATAAGTATTAAATTCTGTTGATGGTTTTGTTATTACAAATTAATTGATCCAGTTTCTCACGCGAAGTCTATGAAGATCCAAAGATTAGAAACCTGCTGAAATAAAGCCAAGGTACAAAGCTGGGACTGAATATAAAAATTTGTCATACCATTAGGAAAAATGTGAGTAGCGTCTAATAGCACTTTAAATAGTACATACACATACATACAGACACTTACGTCTATATCCTCGAAGTTGTTGTTGTTCGCCTGTTGATCAATAGACGACAAGGTCTGCAAGGGTTCCCGGAGGCTACCTTCTTAGTGTCTACCCGGGTCCCTTGCAATAGACCCACTTGTGACGGAACACCGTGTGGTTTTAGTCGGTTCCATTCTGACATACCACTTTACCGTTAGCTCCGATGAGGTGATGACCCGTGAGGTTATCCGCACGAAAAAAAAAAGAATCGAGACGTGTAAATAAACACATACATTTTGACGACTATAATTTAGTTCCACTTACGTAATAAGTACGTATTGCTTATAGTGATGGATTGAGGAGTGAGGCAATAGCTAAAACTATTATAATGGATTTCAGACGTAATTAAACTAGTCGAGTCTTTGTCTATTTACAATATAAACTTGTATCTCGCCCCATTTAAATTCAACTTTTAAATTTTCGCTTTCCTTGATAAGTTTGTATAGCTACGTACGGGAATTAATATAATAGGCTCACATCTATATATATATATATATAAATGAATCCCTATTTCTTGATCACGGCATCACGCGTGAACGGCTGAACCGATTTCGCTAATTCTTTGTTTTTGTGTTTGTTATTGTCAGGAGAAGTTTCTTATGCAAGACAAAATAGAAAAAAGCTATAGCATATTGACATTTCCTGTGTAACCTTAGCGCTTTTGACAGTTTGACAGTTGGCGCGATTGACAGAATGCGCGCTGCAAATTATACCAATTCGAATTCATCATTCATAGTTTAGACAGGACAATGTCTGGCGAGTTAGCTAGTAGTAGATAAATATTACATACATTTGAATTGCTTGGCGTTTTGACCAGGTCGTACAGGTCGTGGTCACATGGTGACTGTCTCAGTGGTGCACACTCTCCATCGTCGTAAATAATTATATATTTAAATTTAAATTCAATCAATATACGTACTATTTGTCACTGGCACTTAACAAAATGTGTAGGTAAATTGGCCACAGGCAATCGACGCCCAACGACACCTATATATTATATATTTTAGAACATAATTATATTTGTAAAAAATATTTATCAATTTATTGATACTCATAAAGTAAACATATTTATAATATTTTATCAAACAAATTTGGTTTTTACGTAATTTGATATGGTGACAATTAAAACTAGGAGATATAACACTATAGAACATCTTAAATAACACTTGTAGACGGTTATATTTCATTTATTAATATATATATCAATACATCATCATCAGCAATACAAATAAATAAAAATGAAGTGTAGTAGTTTGCGCGACTGTTTATAGTTTAGAACAATACGTTACATTGTCCTCACATTTAACTTGCGCATATAAGCAATGTAACCAGTGATATGTAAAAAACATGTTGAAAAAGAGTGTCCTTGGAGTTTCTTGCCTGTTCTTCTCCACTGGATCTACGAATTGAAACAGGCAACTAGCTGCACGACTGACTTAGTCTGACTGACTACTACTCCTGGCAATTCAAACATACCCATAATGGTTTAGTTAAAAAAATATTGTCTGTTTGTAATGTCAATATAATAGTTTTTTTAAACTCACAGTTATTTGCACGATACCTATGCCAAAAACACAGTTTTTTTATTTTTGTCTGTCTGTCTTTCTGTCTGTTCGTCTGTCTGTTCCGGCAAATTCTCCGGAAAGGGTGGACCGATTTCCATGGGACTTTCACTGGCAGATAGCTGGTGATATAAGGAGTAACTTAGGCTACATTTGTTTTGGAAAAATAATTATGATTCCGCGCAAAATATATAAATATGTACAAGCGCGCGAAACCGCGTGGGAACTGCTAGTTTTAAATAAGTATTTTAGGGTACATAAATCATTTTCGGTTTTACATATTAAACTCATAATTATGTATTTTATACTGCCTGTCTGTAAGAAAACTATGAGTGTGTTCACCTTCACTATGGAATACTATTATCTACGGATATATTCTTACCATATAATCTGTGCTTTTCATTTCACAACTAGCAGTTTCCGCGTGGCGTCGCTTGCGTGCAGATGTTTATATATTTTATGCGGAACCCTAATTATTTTTTCAAAATAAAAGTAGCCTAAGGTACTCCTTATAACACGCTAGCTATCTACTAGTGAAAGTCCCGTGGAAATCGGTCCATCCGTTCCGGAGATCAGCTGGAACAAACAGACAGACAGATAGACAAAAATTTAAAAAATTCAATTTTAGGCATAGGTATTGTGCAAATAACTGTATGAGCTTAAAAAAAACTATTATTTTGACATTACAAACAGACACTTCAATTATATTTATTTGTATGGACTAAGATTACAAATAAGCACGATGCATGATAAATGATTACTGCGGTGTCTATAAACCTTGTAACAGTAATTATCCCTTTTTTGACCATTACCAATACCGTCAGTTACCTATTCACATGAAGAAATTGAGTAGTAGTAGTTTGAACGTTGAAGAATATTTCAGTGATTATTTCGCTCTTCGATTGACTTAAGCCTGACTGACTGACGGAAAACTCATTTTAGGACTTGAATTTGCCATTCAAAGAAGTGACATTTGAGATGACGGTTTGTCAGGCCCTTTATTTTGCCTTCTACTGGCTTAATGAAGATACTACAGGAGTCGGATATAATGTTCATAGCCGACATTACTAGAAAAAAATTATACGAAACGTTACAGAAAGGTGTTATCAAATTTTGGAAGCGTTAAAGTAGGTAACCGACAAATATTTAAGTTTGAAAAAAAAGGTTTCTGAATATTTTTTTCGGAAAATGCTTTTCCTAATGTAGGTGCATATTTCTTTAGAACACAATTTTCAGGTCAATTTCAATGACTTTGTTTTTTATTATTTATGCAGACATTTTCAGAAAAATCATCACCAATCTTGGTATTAAATTCCTGTAGTTTAATTTATGTCAGCCCTCTTTCATACGAAATATTAACTTTATCGGTGAATTTTAAAGTTTAATATTTCAATTTCAAAATAAGATTTCTGAATTGGAAACTACGAATATTCATAAAAATGTTAGCGCTTTCCGTTATTCACGGGATCAACTATATGACCCTTAAATATGACTATACCTTGCTTTAACAGTCATAATATATATATATATATATATATATATATTAAACGGCAATTCATCAAAATCATAAAATACCACATATAAACTTCAAGACTCATACCTTTTGTTTAAAGGTATGAGTCTCGAGAAGTCTGCGTTTAAGTTGCGATCATAAAATAAATATTTAAGTAGGCCGATTGTTGGCGATTTTACCTAACTTTGACCTGTATCCGTATTAACTTTAACTTGTTAACGATTAGGTCACGGCCACAGTATCAAAGTCAATAGGCTCATAAGGAACAAAACAACTAGTTGACATAAAAAACGAATATTTATATGATATTACAAAGATAATATCAATCAAAAATATTATATTACATGTTGTTGTATTATAAATACAGAAACAAACAAACAAGGTACCTACCTTCATGTTTGTCTCCGAAAGAATAAGTTGAGATATATTTGTAAAGCATAAAATTAATTAAAGCCATGCTGTATTTTGTAGATATTTCAAATTGCCTGGCTAACAACAGTTGCTGGAGAAAATGTTCTCCTGAGTATGTCCTCTATGTGTATGTATATAGGATATTTCTCGAGTAACTGTTGTTAACCTGGCAACCTGTGAAATTATGAACAGGCAGCCTTAATCATCGGATATGTAGAGCTCGTCTTGTTGGAAAGATCTCATTACTAGGGATGAGATACACCTTATGGCAAGGCTTTAAAATATCAGTAGGTATACAAAAATAACAAGGTTTTTAAAACATGGTTTTAAAATTACTGTGTACTTGTAAGTAATTTTCAGTAAGTTAGTTTTTTTATTTAGATAACTATCCTACTACGCCGATTAGTATCTGGTCTGGTCAGTGCGACTGTGTATCTTATTACAGCATGTTTATTATATTATAGGATTCATTTCGTAAGCAAATCTTTAAAATTTTGGTATTTTTGATAATTTCAATATTGATTTAATAAATATTATTGTCGACTGTTCTGATCTATTGTAATCATATTCAAATAACAATTAAGTAACTTGCTGTGAATAATAAAACAAAAAGTATGATGTGTGTTTAAAATATTTCTAAAATTATTTCTGGTTTGTTTCTTTTTTTTAAGTGTGGAAAAATCTATGAGTGTAACCTCACCGAGACTAGCTAGAATAAAATACTTTTAAAGTCTTTCTAGTATTTCTCATCCGTACTGCCTTACTTCGAAGCAAAAGCCTTGTTTTAAGACAAACAACCCGTCTCGTCCCATTAGTAAAGGTAAGCCCAAGACCCGTACGTCCCGTTCCCTTACAAGAGTAGCGGAATACAGGAAAAGGACAAGCCCTTTCTGTAGCAAAACTTGAACAATAAGCTCATAAGGAACAACTTTACATAAAAAATGAATATTTATATGATATTACAAAGATAATGTCAATCAAAAATATTATATTACATGTTGTTGTATTATAATTATAATAAAGAAACAAACAAACAAAGTACCTACCTAAATGTTTGTCTCCCAAAGAATAAGTTGAGATATATTTGTAAAGCATAAAATTAATTAAAGCCATGCTGTATTTTGTAGATATTTCAAATTGCCTGGCTAACAACAGTTGCTGGAGAAAATTTTCTCCTGAGTATGTCCTGAGTATGTATATAGGATAATTTCTCGAGTAACTGTTGTTACCCTGGCACCTGTAAAATTATGAACAGGCAGCCTTAATCATCGGGTATGTAGAGCTGGTCTTGTTGGAAAGATCTCATTACTAGGGATGAGATACACCTTATGGCAAGGCTTTAAAATATCAGTAGGTATACAAAAATAACAAGGTTTTTAAAACATTGTTTTAAAAATACTGTGTACTTGTAAGTAATTATCAAAGTAAAGTTTTTTTATACAAAGAACTATCCTGCTATGCAGATTAGTATCTGGTCTGGTCATCGCGACTGTGTTTCTTATTACAGTATGTTTATGGATTTATTTCGTAAGCAAATCTTTAAAATTATGATATTTTTGACAATTTTAATATTGATTTTATAAATATTATTGTCGACTGTTCTGATCTATTGTAATTATATTCAAATGACAATTAAGTAAATTGCATGATAAAACAAAAAGTACGAACTGTGTTTAAAATATCTAAAATTATTTCTGATTGTTTCCTTTTTATTGCGTGGAAAAACCTATAAGTGATACCTCACCGAGATTAGCTAGAATAAAATACTTTTAAAGTCTTTCATGATTGCTACTTTTCTGATCCGTACTGCCTTACTTCGAAAGAAAAGCCTTGTCTTAAGATAAACAACCCGTCTCGTCCCATTAGTAAATGTAAGCCCAAGACCCGTGAGTCCCGTTACCTTACAAGAGTAGCGGCTGTTGATACAGGAAAAGGACAAGCCTTTCTCTAGCAAAACTTGAACATGATGTAGCGATCATTCACAAATACATAAATTATGAAATTAGTTCTAATAGATTCTAGAAATAGTTTTTTAACAAACTCATTACATATGAGAACCTCCGACTTATTTAAATTATACGTGAGATATCAATAAGCGCCATTATCTTATGGTAGACTATTATTTTATCCGTTGTAGTACATATGAGAAGAATTTGACTTTTGCAACGTTTTTTGTGAAGTAGGCTACCTCTCTTGTAAATAAGCAAAATAATTATTACGATTGAATGTTTAGTTGCGATGTAAATAAATAATAATAAAAAGACACCTCACACACGGCCATCTAAACCCCAACTAGGCAGCGCCTGAACTGTGGTAACCAGACTGCTGATATACATACGTACATATTATTATTAATTACATACATAACATGACATTATTGTAATATAATCACACCCAGACACAAGAAATGATCGTGCTCATCATACAATTATATGTCCTGGGTGGGAATAGAACCCACGACCACTAGCTCAGCAGTCAGTATTATTAACTACTACAATAACTGGCCCGAAAAAATATGTAATTCATCAATTGCCTAAGGTTAAAATTTTGCATATATGTAATATATAAGGTTAAAAGTTATACCTACCAATAAATACATATCATACGAAAATGAACGAATCAAACGAATGTCTTAAGTTAACAAAATATTAATAAATATTTAGATAACTGCCTTTATTAATTACCAAATGCCTCGATCAAATATTTATACGCTTCACACATCTAACCTTTTTACTAATGCTTTTTGTATTATACAATTATTAGGTTATATTATATACATATTAATTTAACATGATTAAATTATCGTATATTTGTTGAAGAATTAGGAAGAAGTTGATGTGATGAATGGCGATATATTTCGTGTTCCGACAACATTGTCTATTAATTAAGCAAAAGCAATAAATAATATACAATTATAATATTGAAGATAGTCCAATTAAATTTTATTTGCATAGTGACATTTCACGAAGAGTATTTATTAAGCGGGACGTGAAAAAGCATATTTTAAGGCTGTCAAACTGAGGACCACCATTTTAGTATTTTTGGTATCTATAATGGTGGCGTTCATTAAATTTTTGGATTACAATCCAGCTTACTATCAGGTGGTATGATGTGATTTTGACTAGTAAAATAAAAATAAAAACTGGTGGTGGCGGGAGATCCAGTCCGTCATTTCTGATGACCGGAACAAAGAATGCGGTATGATTGCATCTCGCGTGGGCTTCTAATAGGAGATGAGGGTTTCCTCTCTTCCTAGTGAATGGGATCTCACGACTGCGTGGTAAAGATCTGTAGTTTGGTGATTAAAAGGTTAGTGACGTAGTTGGAGATGCCTTGAAGTTTTGACTCAACTTTTCGACATAGCTGTATTTAGTACCACAAGTACCTTTTCTTTTTTGTACGTGCGGAAAACCCCTCGGGCCGTCACCCCAGCGGGGTTTTCGGTGGGGCGGTGTGTCGGAATCGAACCGACTAAAACCACACGGTGTGCCGTACTACGCCTTAAGTAGGAGGGATCCAGGAACAGCTGTTATTAAGACATCCGGACCCCCCTAGCGCCTGCCTGCACCACCTCTGGGTAAAATCCTCGAAACCTCTCAATTAGGCGACGTCCAGGCACACGCGGACGCCACCTCCTCCCGGGCGGCCACTACAGCGGGTGAAAGGAAAACCCGTCCCGTCCACCAGCGGTCACACTCAGGACAGCATGAGGCGCTAGTACCACAAGTACCTTTTTTTTTTTTTTGTGCGTGTGGAAACCCCCTCGGGCCGTCACCCCACCGGGTTTTTCGGTGGGGCGGTGTGTTGGAATCGAACCGACTAAAACCACACGGTGTGCCGTACTGCGCCTAAATTAGGAGGGATCCGGGAACAGCTTTTATTAAGACATCCGGACCCACCCTAGCGCCTGCCCGCAAAAGCGCGGGCACCATCTTCGGGTAACAACCTCTCAATTAGGCGACGTCCAGGCACACGCGGACGCCGCCTCCTGGCGGGGGGCCACTATAGCGGGTGGAAGGGAAAACCCGTCCCGACCACCCGCGGCCCAATTCAGGGCGGCATGAGGCGCGGGAAAGCGCGCCTCCGCCGCCCGGTTAGCCGGCGGCGAATTAAGTCCGAGTGGAGATCGTCCTCCCGGACCGCCGCCGCCTCCTTCTGCGAGATGACGTCCTCACAGAAGGTAGCGACCGCGGTAAAATTCCTGTCGCTACCGGCCATGGAGCGTATGACTGCAGTGAGGGCCCGACGCTGCGTCGCCCAGGCGGAGCAAACCGCCAGTGTGTGCTGAGCCGAGTCCTCACTGCAGTCGCAGTGGTGACAGGCGGGACTCAGTTCCCTCCTAGCGACCGAGTGCAGGTACTTCCCGAAGCAGCCGTGCCCGGAAAGAACCTGCGTCAGTCGGAAGGAAAGGGTCCCGTGCTGCCGCCCTGCCCACTCGACGATGACCGGCTGGATCGCCTCCACGGCGGCAAAGCCAGCACGTGGAGCCTCCAGCCGGGACGACCAACGAGCCATGGTGGCTCGGCGAGCGGCCTCACGCCATTCGCGTACCTCTTCGGGCGAGGGCCGACTGCCACTTTCCGCCCGGAACTCAGCCGTTCGCCGATATACTTCGGCGAGCACTTCCGCCTCCAAATCCCACGGGGGAGTCCCGGCCAACGCGCACGCCACCTCCGTTGACACGGTGCGGTATCCGCGTTTGGCTCTAACCGCCATAACCCTCTGAGGGCGCCAGAGGCACGCCCTATTCTGGGCGGTCAGAGCCTCCGCCCACACCGGTGCACCGTACAGTGCCATTGACCGGACAACCCCCGTGTACAGCCGTCTCGTAGCGACGATGGGTCCGCCCAAATTGGGCAAGAGTCGCCCAAGGGCGGACGCAGCGCCGACCAGCCTTGGAGCAAGCTGCAGGAAGTGCTCGTGGAAGCGCCACCTACCGTCGAGGATCAGGCCCAGATATTTTATGTGGGCCTGAACCGGTACGAGGACCGAGTTGACCTCGATAGAGGCGCCAGGGGGTGGACCACGACGGGGCCCATGAAATAAAAGGGCCTCCGTCTTATGCTAGGCCACCCGCAAACCCAGCGCCTCAATGCACCCGACCACCAGAGAGACTCCCCTGGTGGCCAGGCACGCCGCCTCCTGAAAGTTCACTCCCCGGGTTCAAGCCCGGGGGGGAAGTCGCCTCGAAGGGCCCAGTCGTACCCCATGTTCCACAGGAGTGGTCCAAGGACAGACCCCTGCGGAACACCGCATGACATGGGCCGATGACTCAAAACTCCATCTCGGTCCTCGTACATGACGGTACGCTCCTCTAAATAGTCTGCCACTAGCCGCCTCAGGTACCCTGGCACTCCGTGATAGTGGAGTGCTTCCCTGATGCAGCTAAATGGCAGACTGTTGAACGCGTTGGCGATGTCCAGCGACACCTCCAATAGCACGCCGCCACAGCTCACTACCTCTTCAGTCACGGCCCTCAGGTGCCACATATCACCGACCGTCGAACGCCCCGCTCGAAAACCGAATTGGGCGTCCGACAAATCGGGGCTGACCTCGCACAGGTGCCGGACGATGCGGGCAGAGAGGACCCTCTCAAACAATTTACCCGCCTCGTCCAGCAGCACGATGGGCCTGTAGGCCGCGACCGAGTTCAAGGCTTCCTTAAAAGGACCAGCTTCCCGCTCTTCCAGCAGTCAGGGAAGCGCCCGGACGCAAAGCAAGCGTCGAACACTTCCCTGAGGCGGTCGGACATGTGGTCGAGGGCGAGGGCCAACACTCGGGCAGGGATCCCGTCTGGCCCGGGGGCGGTGTTCTTGAAACGGATCCGTAGAACAACCGCCCCTACCTCCACCTCCGTGACGGGCGGAACACCATCCTCCTCGTTCTCCCCGTCGTCTCCGGCCAAGGGGGCTATCGACGATGGTACGTGCTAAATCCGTTGCGGGAAAAGGCCCTCAACCTCTTCCTGCAGGAAGCTGGGCTGGAGAGTCTCCGTAAGGGGGGGGGGCCGACGAGCGGAGCTTTTGTTGCGCCGCGCGATAGGGGCGACTCCAGGAGTCATGATCGAGACCCTCCAGCATCTCCTTTCTTTTTTCCTCTTTGGCGCGGCTAATGGCCAGCTTCAGAGTTTTCCGCGCATCTCGGTACTCCTCATGAAGCCGGTCTTCTTCCCCATCTTCGCGGTGATGCCGCCGGCTGCGGGTGTAGGACCTCCGGGCACGAGTACAGGCCACGCGGAGGTCCGCCAACTCCTGGGACCACCAGTAGACCTCCTTCCTTGGAGGCCGACGCCCTCGATGGCGGGACATGGCCGCATCGCAAATCTGCGTAATCGCATCGTCATGTCTGCCTCCTTGGTCAGAGGCCGCGGAGACAGCCAAGAGTAAATAATGGCTGCCTCCTCTAGTAGGTCCCTATCCAACTTGGTAACAGCCCACCGCGGGAAGCGGGAAGAACGCCACGCCGTGTGACCCCTTCTGGGGTCCTGGGTCCGGGAGAGCCCGAATCGGGTATAGAGGTGATCCGAGAGCGTCTCAACCTCTTCCAGGACACGCCAGTTCCTTACTCGTGCGGTGAGAGCAGGGGTAGCGAACGAAAGGTCCACTATCGACCTCCCCTGCTGTCGCACGCACGTGTTGGCGGAGCCTCTGTTTAGGAGACAGAGGCCCACCGATGCCGCCCACTCCTCTACGGCATCACCCCTTGCGTCCGTCCTGAGTACCACAAGTACCTAATACAACAAATACAACCAATGTTGTAAGTATTAAAAAAAAACAGAAGAGGCGACAATAAAGAATTTGCTCTGATAGCGCAAGAAACAATTAAACAAACTGATTACTAAAAAGCTCTGAATTCCTTCTTACCGTAGCAACATGAGTCAAAGTAGCTTTTGTAGGCGTTCTTCTTTATTCTGTAAATAAATGAGCACCGTACAAAAAACTGAAAGTTATTATTTATAGAAGTTGTAGAGAATAATGTAGCTCCTACAAGTATGTCTTGCATTAAAATGTTTGTTACTGAACATACCTACTATTTTTAGATTTACTCTGATTGAAGTAAATCTACTCAATAGCAACGATTCCAACTTAAAATTCCAATGCAAATACAATGCAAATGGTTGAATTTCAAAACGAATAAGCAAAAAACATTATCATTAAGTTCCTGTATTAATTTTCTTAGGTTTTATCCTAAACTTGAGGTAATACACCAACTCGGAGCAAAAACGTTTACGGTAATAGTTTTTATTAAAATATTTTAATTATCCAACGACTGTATTTAATGAAGATTGACTTCAACAGGTTTTTGTAATTGTTTTGAAATTTACTTTGATTATATACCTGTGGAAAATTATATTGTTTTGAAAACAATAACACACATTATTAATTAGCACATTTACATATTGATTAGGGTTATATACAATTGTAATTGAAGATGATCAAGCTCACAAGGAAGATTAATAAAGTATATTTTTTATTGCCACTAGTTTCTATAATGGTACTGACAACCTTATATTTCCTAATCAAACTGCTTGGGTGGGTTGCTCATATAAATAATAATACCTATTTTTATAGTTATTATGATAAGTACAACCAAATAACAACAAAATTACGTTTTAAACATTTAAAATTTATACGCATGGGGAAGCAGGGTTATTAGATATAGGCAACGCAGGTTACGAGGCAATTGGGTGTTTAAAACTGATCCACTACTAGCCGAACAGTGGAGTAAATTTTTCCTTCAGTCAATTACTTGGTTACAAACTATTGATTGGCCGAACATTATGACTTTGTTAAATAATTTATATATTTTTATATATTTTTTTTATATTTTTTGTACATTAGAAAATTAAATATGAAATGTGATGATCATCTTTTTTATACTATATTTTTTTAACGACCATTTAATATTTAAAACAATTATAACACACTGGCTTGTGACGTACTTCAGCGGTGAACGTTCTCTCGCGTGTGACGAGTGAAGCGTGCGATTGTGATAATGTTAGTGCATTATTTTTGAATTCTTAGTTTGATTTGTTTGATTCTTTAATTGAAGCGTCTGATAGCTCAACTGTGCTTACAACTATATTTAAGCACAATTTAGTTGCTGCCATTTTTTGAGCGCCCATCAAGCATCTAAGTTAGGTATATATGTGATCGTAGATATGCATATATTATGTAGGTATTTATCTACATCGACGTTTCGGTAGTGTCTTAAAATACTTGAATTATTTGACTGTGCTTGATTATGAATTAGCTGACTATCTATTAAGTACTTGCAAGCCATAAGCGGCAGAATAATTATATAAGCTGAAATATTATTACTAAGACACCTTTTCCATATTCTGACGGGCAAATCACCCGATATCATTAAATCTTAATCTTATCGGATTTGATGCTTCTCAATCTATATATTTATCTTTTTATGAAAATTAGGTAAAACTATGTGATTTGTCATTTAAATGGAAAGTGAGAGCGATTATTTTTCGTCTCTGCTATCAATTATTGTTGTCATACTAACACCCGGTGTTTACTTTATCAACCAAATAAGACAGAAAGATCTACATATATTTACTCATCAAATAAATGTATAATGCCTATGTACTTTGAAAAAGCCTTGGCTTAGCGCCACTTAAATAGTATTAAATACTTGGGGTGCGTTTATTACATAATAGTTTCTTTAAAGATTTTAGTATTTACTGTCGTTTCTAAAGGTTTGAAATGCTTTTCTTGATACTTTTACCATTACAACAGGTAATAGACCCACGTCTCCCAATATCTGTGGAAAATTGTTGTTGAGTAATGAGAATGTATCATTAATTTCGGATATTATTTGTTGATTAACAACAAATAATCCGAAATTAATGACCCATTATAGATAAGTTAAATTCGATATTCAAAAACTGTTTCACGGAATTCCTTTATCACCAACTCATAAATTTATCAAAAGAATCATCATTTTGACAACCAAACAAATACAATATTCAATTAAATTTTTGATTTATACGACGCGAATGTTGTTAAAACAGGAAATATGATTTTAATCGATTGAATAAGTGAACCCTAATAGAAGACAACGATGAAGGGTCTATTTTGTCATCAGGGTCGTTGACTACAAATAAGGAAAACAATTTCAATGATTTCTGTTTGTGATATTGCATATATGTAAGTCGTAAACAGATTATTATTGTTACTTCTGTGCAGACAATCACGAGGCAGGCATTAGAAATAAAATAAAATACAATCGTGTAGGTGGTCAATATGTAGGGTTAGGAAAAAATACAAGAAACAGGAGACAAATTGTATTAGACTTTTGGGCTTTTAAATCATGAAAACTGACTTTCATGTATGTGCTTACCACATTTTAGTAACCAAACTTTACTCTTAGGGATTTCTTTAAATCACCCTAAAGATTTACCTACAATATGTAAGGTATAATAAATAAATAAAAAAAGCAGTTATCAGGCAGAGATTCCGCGTAGCATGCAATTAAGAAAACAAACGAAATTCAATGAGTTGTGACCGGACAGTTTCTTAAAACTTATGGTTCATTCATTTCAGCAATCTTGGTGAAATTGTTTTCAATATTTCATGTTTTTTAACATGTCTTTAATTTAATTTATATTAAAAAAAAAAAAACAATATTTTGCTCATTTGACTTTCGTCTCTTCTCGTTGCATTGTGGCACATTTATGTTTGACCCAAATCTAAATATTTAGTATCATCGCCTGTCAATCATGAAATTGCTAAGCAATTATTTAAAGCCATGCTTATTTTCTCGGTACTCTATGTGTGGGCTGTTTTGCATATTAAAAATAATAGTTATACGTATAATAATTTCATGCACAGTCACGTACGATCATTTGAATCTATTGAACATTCGCAAAACAGTTATCATAAAACCTTTGACCCAATGCGCCTTAGTCAGTGTCATCACAGAAAAGCTGTTGACACTGTAACCATGACCATGATTAACGTTTATTAAAACAGTAGACCTCATATAGTATTTCTAAGTAACGAAGGCAAGACGCAAGAGAAGTGAATATGACCAGATTCTTTCAATTATTTAGTTTTTTAGTTTGTATGTGAGTGTACTAATAAATCATTTTCATAGCCAGGTACGTGAATAAAACTATTAGTGATTTAATATTTTCAATCCGGACAGTAAAACTTAGCCAGCGGAAGATTATGCGTAGGAGCTATATAAAAATACGATTCATATTTCATCGTTTATGTTTTGCTTAAAAGATAGCTGTAAATTAGAATATTAAGATATAAATCATACCATAATTCGTTTCAACAAAATATCTATTCATTTATCAACAACAGAGGACCACTTCTTTGTTTCGAAAGTGGAATATCTAAATCATATTATTATTAAAAAGTAATAACAGATAGAGAACGGATAATGTATGTAATGTATGCGAAACGCCAGTGAAAAAAAAAAAATTAAAAAGTGTAATTTGTGTCAGAGACTCACCTTACTACTTACAATTTCAAAACGATTATTTTGCCACCTAGGTAGCTTTCTGTACAACAAAATCAATAAATGGTTATCTATATGAGAGTTGACAAAAAACAAACGTGGAAGAGCCATGCTTCGACCCGTATGAGCCGGCTCAACCGGAGTGATACCGGATTACCGGAGACCGTAACCCTTGCCTCCCCCCTGCCTCCCAAACCTTAAAAGCCAGCAACGCACTTGTGATTCTTGAGTTGTAGGTGCCCATGGGCGGCGGTAGTCATTTACCATCAGGTGACCCGTCTGTTCGTTTGCCCCCTATACTATAAAAAAAAATGATGTAAAAATATATTATATTATATTATTTAAAACCAGAACATTTACTTACTCACCCCGTATAACTACAACAACATATACAAATACACAACAACAACACACATATACCTGCTAAAACACACACTTACTCCTATCACATAACAAAGAATTCTAATATAATATTATTGTATGTGCTTTTTCGTTTTTAAGAAATTGTTTATTGGTTCGTGTCACCGCAGTGTCAAGGAACATACATATAAATTACATAGGTAATGAAATAAATAACTCTGTATAAGTGCCGCAGAATGGAGACCTGCAGGTGTCCTGAAATACAGGTGCAGAGCTTACTTTAAGCACCAGTCTCCCACAATATACTAATATTACCATAAACACAAATAAAATGTAAATATGTAACAAAAACTTTTATTCATTTAATATTTATTAATGTAAAGTTGCATATCACGGTGAGAAAATAAATATATTTATATTATGATGAGTGATCGCCAAATTAGAAATGGTATAAAAAAAAACTCAAGTTATTTTTGTGCATAAATATGTAAATGACATTTAAAATAAATACTAATTAATATTGAATTTTAATTAATATTAACTAAATTAGAAATACTATTAAAAACAAATTAATATGATTTTTGGATGTATGTGTAAATGATATTTAATACCATATTGACACAATATAGAATAATTTTATTATTATTTACAATTGTGTATAAACTTTGTCTAGGCACTAATAATAATAATTGTAACAAACTCTTCCTCTCTCCTAACATTGTGCTGTGCCCGACAGGGTCCATAATTGTAACCTAATTATAAGCTTGACATCTGTATCACATTATGGAACGCAATCAATGTATTGAGTATAGGATTGATTTTTAAATTATCTTTTCATAGTCCAATACTGAGAAGATTATAGCATAGTATTATGTAGAATTCACTGACACAACAAATATCCAGGCTCGGCACAAATATACATATATTTATGTAGGTAATTGGAATAGTGGATAGGTTACAATTTGTTTTTAATGATAGATATACTTGGCCCATATCACGTGATATAACAATCATTGCACTTTCAATAGTGAGATGACTATTTAAATTTAAGTTCATACCATGACATACCTCCTGATTATTCGAACGCAATTACTTTTTATTACTATCAAATAGATTATAATGTATATTATAGGCAAATTTCCTCATTCTATAATAAATTACAGTAACATAACATAGTTACCTATATTTATATTCTCAGAACAACCATGTGTCCATGTTCAATTGGAGACATACCGCTGTGGCAACATGTTGTGACTGCAGGTTGAGCTTTCGCGAAGCTCGGTCGATAACCTCGTTAGTTTATTTTTTAACCAAAGCACACTTCGCACAATGATTTATTTTGCTTTAACGATTCAACGAAGAGACAGTGTATTTGAAATACTTTAAGCTCACCTTTTTTACTTTTATACACACTCATCGCTTTAATTCGCCATGTATCCTAAACTTTTATACTTTATGGTAAGGTATACTAAAAAATATATAGTAAAACATATCACGTTTCAATACCTAACTTAAATCGTGTTACGTAAAAAAGTTTACAGTTTTTACGGTTCCGTTCCTCAAAAAGAAAAAAGAAACTCTTATAGGATCACTATTTTGTCCGTCTGCCTGTTTGTCTGTCTGTCAAAGACCCTTTTTCTCAGGAACCCATGGACGCATCAAGTTGAAATAAATACCAAATACTTATGTCTGCGTCCCTTGAAGCTCAAAAAAAGTAAAGCTTATATAAGTCAACACAATCAAAAGACAGCAATTTAAGCCTTAGATTTGACGAAATTTCGCAGGTAGATCGAAACCTATAGGGTACTTCCCATTGACCTAGAATCATGAAATTTGTTACGAAGCAAGGTCTCACAGTACAAGGAAAGGAAAAAATCCGAAAGTCGTTAATTTGTTGTTATATCTGTCTGTGTTTTGGTAAAACCATTTTCAAAAACCCGTTTAGGCATCAAATTTAAATTAACATCAATTACATATGTCAGTGATCCCTTGAAGCTGTAAAAATCAAACGCAATTAAAAGAAACAGTCATTAAGCCCTAACAAATCTGGAAATTTTGCAGGTAAATCAAAACTTATAGGGTACTTCACATTAACCTAGAATCATGAAATTTAGTAAAAAGCAAGGCCTGACAGTACAAGTTAAGGAAAAAATACAAAAGTTGTTAATTTTTTGTTATATCACATAAAAAAAATGTTTTTGTGATTAAAAACTTATGTTTTATGGTTGGAAATAACTGCAAAGTAAAATTTGTCTTTCGGAAAAGACGAGTAAAAATCTTCGAGGATTAATTCCCGAGATGTACGTACTACATAGAAGTTTGTTTGCTTACGGAACCCTCGGTGCGCGAGGCAGACTCAGATAATGAGTTATACAAAAGAACAAAGCTGCATTCCTAACCCTGATCTTAGCTGTGTCGAAAAGTAACATCACATCAGAGATACTTGTGATATAAAAAATTCGATGAAGGCTATCCAAAATGCCGGTGCGACGGATTGAAGCCATATCGCCACATTTTGTCATGTACACTAAACTCTCTTAGCATAGCGCTAATTTGTTAACACGCAGAATCACGAACGGCAAATGACGGGTGCCCACAAAGGTAAATTTTAAACCTTTAATAGCCGTACTATATCGACAATATAGGCATATGAAATGTAATAAATTAAGCCTTACAGTCGGTGGACCTCAATCAAGCCTTTAAGCAATCAATTACACCTTCGATTCACCTTCCTTTCTCCTTCAAGGCACATTTCCGTAAATATATATATTACTAATAAGTAGTTTTTGTATGTCGGTCAGTTTTATGGGTCACGATAAAAACAAACAAACAGAGAAAGTGAAAAATCTTATGTTTTAGGATCGTATTTGAATTGTCTTGTGTCAAATGAGATAGATGGTACAGAGCAAAGTTCAAATTGAAAGTTGTTCGTAGAAACTCTGCGTATTATTATTCAAAGCCTTTGCCGTACAGGGATAAGATAATTTAAAAATTGAAGAGTGATAAAACACTCCGCTATTCTTGGTTTAAAGGTAGACGTGGTTTGAATGTTTTCACTCCTTTGTTTACTATCACAGTGGAAATGAATAAATATTTTTTTTTTTACTTTTTGTGATTGTGATTTTTTGTGACTGTTTTAGTTTTATTGAATACTAGCAGCGCCCCGCAGTTTCACCCGCGTAAGCCCCGATCCCGTGTAAAAATCGGGATAAAAAGTAGCCTATATGTTAATCCAGATCTCATGCTATCTACATACGAAGTTTCAGCGCAATCGGTTTAGTAGTTTTGGCGGGAAAGAGTAACAAACATCCATACATCCATACATTCATACATTTACACATCCATACACCCTCACAAACTTTCACGGTTATAATATTAGTAGGATGATATCTAAACAAAACAATAATTCTAGACTTGGTTTAGGTCTGCATTTATTTAAACCTTTTTTTAAAATAAATTACAGAGTTGTTTATTTTTATTTTAATAATATTTAATGGTTATACGTACGCTATCAATTTACAAGATGTTCAATAATTTGAATACCTTGACATTATGTACTCTTGACTTGTCTTGAGTTTCGGGCCACGTCTCGCCAATTTCTTAACCTCGTATGCATATATTGAAAAACAGCCTGGTGGCAGCCTTTGGCAGGCCAGGCTTCCCATTTTTTTTTGGATTCTGGCCCAAAACCTGCATGGAGATGTGGTCTGGGCCTCTGCACGTTGTTACCACAATCCTGTTCAATTTATAAGATTTAGTCTGGATTGTGTATTACTCAAACCTTCGAATAACCCTTAAAAAAGGGATCGAACTCCTATCGACGATTTGCAATACGAACGGTTATCATCGTGGGAGAGTTTCTCTCAATATGGTTAAATTTATTTAATCACAATCATCTTACAGGTCCAACTACTGTATTGCTTTATAAAAAGGATCCATATGCTCGATGCATATATATTTTCTAAAGTATAGCTGTAATTTATATCCGGACTTCTCCCTTAATTGTCACTTCAAAACATTAAACCAAGAAAATTGTCTTGGAAGTTACATATAGATGTCATCAAAAAATAATAGGAAGCGTAAACATTAGCAATATTTTTATGTTTCCGGTCTTTTCAGTGGTTTCCGATGTACAATTTAACGATCTTTTTAGTACAATTTTATACATTATTACATTCATATATTAGAGGCCAGCCGATTTTTTTTTAGTGTCGTTTTTTACCCTGAATACAAAAAAAAAATTTGTTCTCCTACAAATTACGATGATATTAATTTATCCTCCTGGTCTCTTAAACCCATTAGACCGGCCAAAATATTTTGTATTATATAACAGTTTATTTCCTTACTATTATCACTAAAAAAAATTACTAGCAACGACATAGTGCGTAGTCGTATTTTTGTGACAAAGGTATCAAAAACCTGTCCACGTGTATCAAGATACTTTCTTGAGAAGGTGGTTAAACCTCTTAACAACACCATGTTCTATAGAACATAATGGTCATTTTAGCAAGACTCAGCACCGAGTCATAAAGCTCTTCCACACAAGTGTAGCTAGAAAGGAACGTTTCTGACTTGATTAGTGCTGAAGGCCGTAGTCTAGTCCCGATCTTAATCCGCTTGATTAGATTTTTTTATATTTGCCACCATTACCCCCAGGCCCGAGTTCATGGAGGCCGGAGATCGTTTTGCGCTCTCCGGCGCCTGGTGCTTTTTCGGTGGGACGGGGGAGTACTCGTCCTCCCCCGTACTATTTCTGCCGCGTCTTTAGCTAATATCACCTTCTCGTAAAACGAGGGAGCGGAGTCCCACGCACTCTTACTTCGGATCATGGACAGAACCATGGTCTACAGCGATAGGGTTCCCACATTCATAGCCGTCGTTAGGTTAGGTTTAGGCGCTGTTACTTCCACACTGAGCACTCTACTATGGTGTGCAGTACAGTGTCCTCGTGACAGCCTCCACAGTGGAAGCACGCAGATGATGGCTCCCGGCCGGTATCCTGTGAGTACCTGCGTCAGCCGATAGGAGAGGCTGTGGTGTCCTAGGTACTTATCCCTACTATACATATAAGCTCTGTATTATTGCTTTAATAGAAAATACCTAATCAATTTCATTTTTAGGCCGCTGCTTGGTAACCATATATATACCATATATGTTAAAACTAAATTTACATTTAATTTATCTACTAAGGAAAGTCGTTAATTATACTTAATAATTTTAGAGCTATAATAGCCCAGCAGCCTTTTTGAGATGACACCATCCAATTTGTTTTATATTGGTTATTCAATAAAATTAATGCTTAAGTATAAACTTAAGTATTAATTTTTAACGCTGATTAAAACCTGTATGTAGCAGTTAAATAACGATACAAAAATTTGGTCAAGGGTGTTTCATTTTCAAGCAGTTGACTATGTTTATAAAAACTATTTAGATTTTTGTTTGAAATAAATTCCAAAATTGCCTATAAAGCTACTTGCACACCATGATTGTAATCACATGGACTGTGTTATGGCGGGTATTATAATAGCAATAGTTTGATACACTGAAAAATTATTTCCGCGAGTCTAACAACATACTGAAATCCTTGAAGTAAATAACATTTAGCTGAAAATGGCTAATATTCCAAATGTACATTGTACAACCTATTAGGCTTTGCAAATAATTCAGTCATTTACTCTATTAATACATTCAAGGTTAAGGCGAATATATATATTAGATAATTTTGTTATAAAACGTGCAATAAAATAGTTTTATCCTGCTGTCAGTTACTTATACCGATAATTAAACAATATTGGATAATAAAAAGCCTGCCTCACCAGGTTTGCTAAAGCAAATCATAATAAAACCTTAGAACAGAAAAACATAAAACTGGTGATGTCGGACGACCTCTGTTTAACTTACCAATTAAAAATGATTACGTAAACAAATCTACGACGTGAAGGATAATAACGAACCTTTCAATAGGTCGTCCGGGGCTATGTAGTTATTATGCTATTCATCATAATTTAACATTATTGACAAATATTCTTTGCAATATTCAACCTTAATGGAATCAACTAATGTTATATCTGTTAACAGCTTTAGAAGTCACAATTAATTAAGTCGCACAAATTTTATAATGTTTAGCTAAAATCTATCACTACATATTATAAAATAAAGTCCCCGCCGCTTCTATCTGTCTGTCTGTTCGCGGTCTCAAAAACTACTGAATGGATTTTCTTGCGGTTTTCAACAATAGATAGAGCGATTCATGAGGAAGGTTTAGGTATATAATTTGTTAAGGTTTTGTGTAAATTGATTGAAATATGATAGTAATTGTTGAAGATGTCTCTGCTACCCGTGTAAAGCCGGGGCTGGTTGCTAGTATTAAATGAATACCCATATGAATGTTGTGTTCCCACTGTATCCCTGTTACCAGTAGTTCTCGGGGAAAGAAAGAATCCTACTCTCCGAGGACTACTGGTGACCTAATCCTCCAGGGATTGGTCAACAACAAGCGAGTGATTTGGTCAAAAGGTATGAAAATTTACGTTGAGTCTAGATATATTTAACCACTGTGTAGACAAATCGTCTACACGCCCGTATGCATCGATTATATTATGTGGTAATTAATTATTCGTCAATCGCACTACTTCCACTGGAATAATCAAACATTACAGTTTAAATATAAAGGTTATAAACTATCGGCTTTCTAAATTATGTAAATTTCCTTATATTATATTGTTCTCGGTTGAATAAACGATAATTAATTCTACTGTATAATAATGAAATTACTTTCATTAATTTAATTCACATAACTCCAAAGATACATTTATGTACCTTGTTATACTGTTTAAATAAGGTTAAAATATATACGTAGCTTTTGAAGAAGAGGGAGCGTCTTGGAATTTGTACTATTTCCTAAATGCAAAATTGACATTCCGGCGGCAATTATACTTTATTATGAGTATATCAACCACAAGTTAAATGACTAAAGAGGAAGTAATTATAACACGCACTTGAACATTAATTTTCTTGGTAAAAATTGTGTTTATGGTCAACCGCAATGCCGCGGTCGCCTTCGTCTATTTGAGTGTGCAGCAGTGTGCAGTAACCTTTAGTAAAAACAAAATCTCGTGGGAACAAGCGTCGATGAAGCGTAGACAACATGTCTGCCTTGTTAATATATTACAATAATCCTCAAAATTTACCAACTTGTCTCGTTATTAATAGTAAATTATTAGAGTAGATATCCGTTTTATAGATTAAAGTTACACAAACATTAATCTTTTAGGAGATCATTTTATCTAAATTTTATTTAAATAAAATTGTTACCTTTTTAATTCTAAGTAAGTATTGTTACGGAAGCCTATCTAGTCACGAGTATATATATATAAATAATAAAATTTAGCTTTACCCTCAACGAAGTTACATGATGGTAGAAAATGTCCGGTACGGCTGTGTCCTTGTTTTTTGGTTTCCTCGACTTAGCGGGGGCACTGCCGTACCACAAATAGACATATCCATGGTCCATCTGGTGGAAAATGTAATAGCAGAGTAGGAACAACACGCAATTGGTGTCTTTGTTCATTTCCTATTCACATTCGTAATAACACGACTAGTACGTCGCTTAGTGATGTGGCTAGAAAAAATATAATACTCTATTCCCTAAAGGGGCGAGAGTAATACATAGTGATATTATTAACGTGTAATGTGTGTTTTCTCATGTAAATGAGGTGTCAGCAGGATGTACTTTGTTGGTTAAGAACAAACTTTGTCAGAGCAAATATATATTTAACAACACTGCCTCTAATTTATGTCTATTTAAACAAAAATCTTGCAATTAAAAATAATCTTTGTTTGATATGGTTTAAAGTCTCAAATCGAAAAACATTCTCACAATCTTTTACGTTGATATGTGATCCTTAGAACATTGATCCATAGATTCTAATTAAAATTATGTAATTCAATATTAGTGTTAAAATGAGCAAAAATCTCTCGCGGCTCTGTAAAGATAATTTAAAATTGAAATAAATATTACCTAATTTCGTAGATAGAACGTTTTATAAAATAAATTTCCATACTTATGATCAAATGTTGAAAATTTGATGTTAAGTATGGAAGTGTTAACATTAGATATTCTAGAATTTTACCTATTCTAAAGATGGGTAATGAAATACATTGTTTGTAAGGCACAATGTAAAAATGCAACGTTAGAAAAAATGCAACTGAAACAATTCATAATACTTTTAATCTGTTTACAATATATTTTATAAATATCCGGAACTCAAAGTTCTGCATTATTCCGAATCACCTGTTTTGACATTGAGCTTCATTGACAATGCATTCAAGTTACTGTCATATAATGTACTACAAATGTTTGATTCATACAATAATAATTGCGTCTGCGCGGCCGACGCTTTGTCTGCCAGAGCGGAGCCTGCCCGATGCCTATACATCAGCGACAGAAAAGTTGCCTCTACATAGTCATCCAGTCACTAAGATGAAATTGATATATATTTTAGACTTATGATAATAATTGTCGTTTACGATGCATGCACATAATACGAAATCTGGCTCACGACGATGATGATCAAAACCTACTATATATTGTGCCTGAAAGTGTATTACAAATATCTTTTAGACAATTTCTTTTCTTGATGTAAAAGTAAAGGAGTTCCATATAATTATTGATGACTTTAATTTTAAGTAACTTGAGTTTAATATGTATATGTCATTTTAGCAAGAGCATCCACAGAAAATTAGTGTAGTACCTACCATTCGTCTAAGAAATTACTGTACAACTATTTTGCAGAAGTGAGTTATTTACAAGAATAGTACAGAATACAAATTCAATAGGTTAGACTGTCGTCGTATTGAATATATTCATTGATCTAATTACTACTCATGTTTCGACTCTGGTTACGTACTAGGTTTATTGAATAAAATTTCGTCATATTCAAATGTTTTCCGGTTGGGTCAGAAGAATCGACCATGTCTTGACCTTGACTTGGTTATTCTAAAAATATGTAAAAGCACTTTGCATTCTCCTCCGACTGTTCGACATCCTAGTGACAATATCCCGAATGAAAGCCTCTACGAGATTAGAATGGCTTTTGACCAGATAAAAAAATGCAGGATACGATGAAGGCGTGCTTCTGAAATTCTTTGCGAAAGTCTAATTATCTGCTCAAAGAATTACAAAGCAATCTCACGTCTAAGTCATGTTTACAAGTAGCTTTCGATAGTCATAATGAGTTTTCTGACAAGCAGGTTTGAAGTTTCGCGGGCACCGTTACCGAAAACAACATACACACACTTTGCAAGATCATCCAGAAGATATGAGGGTATAATGGACCACTCTTTATTGCGTATGTGGACTATGAAAAAGTAGATGGACAGGGTTTAGGAAGCCTCTCCTGCACTAGAAGTGTAGTGGCCACTGGACAGCGGGTTACTGGAGTTGTCAACTCTGGTGCATTTTGTTACTTTAGTCTAAAATGAAGATTAGTTTGTCTTGGTTTGTTTTAACCGTAATATGATTAGTATATGTTTAATCCTTGACGTAATATTATTATATGATAGTAAATAACGAAACGCCAATAATTCAAGCAGGAAAGAGGAAGAATTATATAACTATCAAAATATTTTTTAACATGATCACTCAATCTGAAGTGAGCCTTAATGCCTATGTTGCTATAACCTTTTCTTAATTAGCCACTTGCCTTTTAAGAATGAATGTTTTTATTATACCATTACTTCATTTGCACTATAGATACGAGGAGAGTAAACTCGATAGTATTTCCTCTAAAGGATGGTCGACAACGACGTTTCCACTGTAATGATATTAATAAGGCTATTTGTTTAAAGGTCAAATGAACTGGCTCTGACTTTCAAGATGGGTTCGACAGAATTTTATGGGTTATTGCTATCAAAGATAAAACGTGTACGTGACGGTTTTAAAGTATTTTATCCTACTGATTTTATTCTCTCCAATACTGCACACGAAGTAATAACTCAGCAAAATGTTTTTAGTAATCTTTTGTTTTTTCTACAAATAGTTTTTATTCGAAATTATTGCATTTTCGATTTTTGACATTAAAGTATGAAGTGGTGAAGTGATATATATATTCTTTAGACGCTGAAATTGAAGATAAGTAAATCTAAAACAGAATGAATATGAACGGACATCGGTCTGTATTGCAACCAATAACTTATGTTTGTAAATATGTACTTTGTACACCCGATAATAGAAAATATAAAGCGCTTCTTTGGTGTACATATATATTATGACTAAGTGCATAGGATAGTTACATAATAATTATAGGGTTTCTATGTTCAATCATAAAAATATTTTTCTAATTGCAAGAACCAAAATTTATTTTATCATTTACATTTTACTTACTAATTTGAATATACTATGTTTATTCTAATGAATTGTTTACCTACCCAGGTGATAAGAACTAATCAAAATAAATGTGAAATGTGTAACAGTGACCTTAGAAAAAAAGTTCACTATCAATAATTAAATATCGCTCTACACACGCGATCATTTATTGATTATTTATTATAATTGTATCTTTTAACAATTAGCATAAAGTAGTATCATTGCAGAAGGTCAAGATAGTTCACTGTCAAGGTTCCACCCAGTGTTTGAACACGAATATTTTATATACTTTGCATAAATATTGTCTTTCCCTTTACGAGTATTCATTGGTTAGTTGTTCTAAAATTAAAAATTTTGTAGCTCTTGAAAGTTTTCTTATATACGATTTATATTATACTAGCAACCCGCCCCGGCTTTGCACGGGTAGCAGAGACAACTTCAACAATCATCATCATATTTCAACCAATTTACACAAAACCTTAACAAATTATATGCCTAAACCTTCCTCATGAATCGCTCTATCTATTAGTAAATTGGTGAAACCACATGAAAATCCGTTCAGTAGTTTTTGAGTTTATCGTAAGATAGACAGACACGGCGTGGGACTTTGTTTTATAATATGTAGTGATTAACAAGCTTTTTCCCAAGTAATTTTTCCATCCCTCGGGAACTTTTTTTTTGGATGAAAGGTATACCCTGTCTTTTTTGTATCAATGACAATATGACAACGGTACCGCATCGAATAAAATACAAACTATAAATAATAAAAAAAAAAAAAATCTTTTTTTAAAGTATGCGCGTATTTGTATACAACGTTGTGTAAAAATTTCAAGACGATAATGAAAGACCTTAAGGAGAAATATAAGGTTTTGAACACGTCTATATCCAGAAAGAGAAAAATTAAAAGGATGCGCCTATTTCACTACAACGTTCATAGTAGTAGTAACATTACATTTATATATACACAGTTATATATAGATTTGATGTAGTACTTTGCTAATACGCAATAGTATTTGAGAGGTGCTTACGTAAATTTGTTTTGTTTGGATCTTTAATGGATTTATGTACACGTATATACATAAATCATAATCATATATAAATAACACATACCTATATTACCTATACATCGTCTAGTGTTAAAGAGAGGAAAATGCACAGAAGATCATCTATAGGGAAATAGAAACAAAAATATGATTTTCTTATAAATAAAATATCAATGTAAATTTTTCAATAATACTTAATTCATGTACAAGTTTAAAGTACCTACAAAGTGTGTCTAATTTCTACAGCATTAATTCTCATTCATCTAAATCGAACTCAAATATATATTAACACTTTAGAGAAAAAATTAAAATAAACTACTTTAAATTTATTACAATATCAAATTTATTTTATTTATGTAAATATCAACTGCTTTGACTTTTTGTAACGATTTCCATTTTAAATTAATAATATCCGTTGCCCGCAGTTTCACCTACGTTTGTATCCACTGCTTCTCTCCTGAGGTTCTAAGCGTGGTGATAAAAACTCCTTAACTTTCGTCAATACAAAAAGAATTAAATCAAATCTGACTTATAATTTTCGAGATTGGGGCGTTTAACAAACAATCAAACAAAAAATCGTCTTTAGCTTTATAATATTAGTATAGACGTCAAAGAACATTTTACCTACCTACACCTAAAAGAATCAACATGGGTCTATTGCTAACCTTATATTAATCTTAATGTACTAAAAATATTAAGTAAAAAAAGTGTAATAAAGTAATTATTCTAAAATATATAGGTAGGTACATCAACTTGTTTTGTTGATTCATTAAGAAAATGAATAAGTAAATAATGTATTTTTTTTTATTGTTGATAAGAAAATTTTATGATTTCTATACTATAAAGCTTAAAGTGAATTTCTTACCAATTGAGTTTTTTTGATCTACCATAGCGTCCCATTAACATTTAGGTTTTCATTAAAAAGATAATAATGCCGAGTTTGGATACATTCTCATAAAATAAAAAGTCAATAAAACAGTGTCATTAATATGTAAATATCGCATTAAAACCAATCTCCTCCTCAGGTGGTAAACCGGATTGGTTGCTAACAGACAAGTTGTCACCTCCAACTACTTTTTTCGATAATCACTCTAATTAACGGTATAGGAACCAAAAATATTAGCCAAATTAAAATCGTAACGTACCTAACCGGCTTTTCCCTCTGAGAAAGATAGTCAGAAAATAAATATAACTATGAATATATTTCGTAAATTTACATTATTAATGAATATTAATAGTGTAATTTTTTCTATATAATTGACAAAGAGCCTTTTTAGTTGTGTTTACAAATTAAAACACATTGTTCAATAAAGTTTTGGTCAAGGAAAAAGTTTTAAATGAAAGGCCAAATTTTCGCAGATACTTACATACTTATGTCATTTAATTTTAACCTTCTATGGTTTGGGTAAACATGTCTTATGCATTTTATTTAAAAAAAAACTTTTTCAAATCCTTTCCAAAATAAACAGGTAAATATCCTATGACATAATTGTTTTTTCTACAAGCAATAAACTGACTCAAACAAAATTGATTGTGAAAAAAATGAACTCATAAAATACCTAATGTATAATATTATAAAACCTTCCTGAAAATATGTAGACTACGTTAGTGACACAATAACGAAAATTGGTATTTTTTCAGAAAATCGCGGATGTACAAACATGCATACCTATAGAATACAGAACCTCTTTTCTTCTAGTCGGTTAAAAAATGTTGATTACACATTATTCTTTCCTTATTTTTTAGCTGCATATATGTAATTTCGCTTAAAGACCACTTCCGTTCCGACCAATATCTGTCAACATATTTCCACGTTCGGCTTGGACACATCACAAGAACTCGATTTCATTGACAACCACCGTGTGCAGTATAATGAGTTTTAAATTATTACTGCAGATAAAAAGTAGCCGGCCGATGTACGCATAACCTTTCTTTTTATCTTTACTGAAGACGCTACACGACAAACCAACAGTATTCAAATTTTCTCATTGTATTTAAATTGAGTTTAAATTATATTTCAGTACTTAAATATAAAATATTTGGTTTTAGTAGTAGAAACTAAAAGCGTACTGTATAGAGATGGAGTGGGATAATGCGGCAGTGGTACAGACTGCTGTGCGCAGACGCAGCGGACGCCCGGCGTCGCTCCGTCTCCATGGTAACGCAGCGTTGGGTACTTAAGGAGACGCGTGTTCGGCAGCCGCACAGATCGCTATAGCCTGTTGAGCGCGCAGCACATAGTGCAGCGGATCACCGGCAGATATAACTAATTTTGAAGTTTCGTAAATATAAGTGAACACAGCTTTAGTTACGAATCTCAAATTTTCGCGTGTAATTTTTCAGTTTCAAAGTGTTGTGAATTAACTATTAAAAAATCAGAATGATGCCCTTAGTGTTGTTTGTTTTGGGAGGTCTCCTCTCTACAACAGAAGGCTGTGGTGCTGGAAAACAATTGCTAAGTAAGTTCTTACAATTATTAATTATCTTATAAAATATCAATCCACATAATATATAATTACAAAAGAGAGATTTCCTAATTTTGCTTTAGTAGAAATTCAATAATACTACACAGCAGTTTTTCAATAATTTATAAAGCTCACCTATATTGAATACTCGGAACCAATATAACTTTTAAAAGGTTTTAAATAGGAAGTGCGCAAAGTTTTGATGTTATCTTCACATAATATGTTTCGATCCATTAAACGCCAAAAGCATATAAAAATTCATAAAGTGTTCGTAATGATGCCAAGAGTCTATCGCCGCCACCCAGTCTAGATTTTGTGAACGAGTTTTTACCCAAAAAAGACTCCCTCCTATTTTACATACTGGTTTAAGTTGAGGTCGTTAAATTTTATTGATACTCACACCTGTAACACTGGTCTCATAAATCAGATAACTTCAATGGATTCTGAAATCACAATAGTAATATTACCTTGACAATCAGAATTAGATTACAGCCACATAATTTGGCGAATGAGTAGGTTAGGATGAGTTTTGTATTTATAAGATTATAATTTTGTTTTTCTTTAAAGAATCTGGAGGGTTGACAGCGTTCGAAAAGCAAGCGATAGTCGACGCACACAATCGCCTAAGGCAATCTGTTGCACTGGGACAGGTCTCCAGCCAACCACCTGCAGCTAACATGATGGAAATGGTATGTAATTGCTACTAAAAAGTAACTGATCTAATGAATATTTTATAAAAACTTGATCTTGACCATCATTCATTTACATTTGTTATATAATAAGTATCGTGCATTAATAAAATAATCATACGCTAAGAAGATGACATCAGCGATTTTTATTATCTAATATTGAAATGTAAATTCTGAAATGTTTTAATCCAAAAATAATTTCTAATTATTCAGACTGATATGTTACAAACACGAAATGCGAGACTTTAAACCTAAATTCAAGATTGAATTAGAAAATATAATTTTATTTAGATACCATTTATTGGAATGACTCCAGTCTAAAACATTATATAAACACAAGAAATCACGTAAAACGTATTAATTTTAAGCTGTTACTTTTTCTAATATGACTCAATAATTTTAGAAGTATTCATTACATAATATTAATTTTTCTGTTTCTGTTACCACGGCTAAAATAATACCTAATACGGATCTAAATGAACATAATGTATGAAATTACTAATATAAAGTTCATCGGCCGTCTTTTATTTTATACATATATGTTAATTTTTAAACAAGAAACTAACAAATGATATATTTTGTTATAAGGTATGGGATGACGAACTAGCCGCAGGTGCTCAGCATTGGTCTGATGAATGCATCACTGCTCATGACCGCGCTACTCAGCGAAATGATGGTCGCTTCCCCGTGGGACAGAACCTCGCGGCCACCTGGACAACTCGCCCGCCAAGCGACCGATCTGACTCTGAACCGGATTTCAATAAACAGATCAACGCATGGTTCAATGAAGTTCACATTTATGGCTTCAAACCGATCACTGGAAGGCATGGAACCGGGCATTACTCACAGGTAATTTAAAATTGAAATTAGTGATAATTTTATATTTATATTATTATATTAGGTAAATCAAAAAGTCTTTTGGAGATGATTTCATATTTTATTTATATTTTATGCAACATAAGAAGTTGCTATGTATTATTGTTATTTTAACTATATTTGTAATTGAATGACAATTTTTTTAATATTATGCTTTTATTCTTTTTTAGTTAGTTTGGGGCGAGACATCTCACGTAGGCTGCGGTTTTACGTTCTACTATGACCCCGTCAGAGGCTACACTAAACTCTACGTCTGCAACTATGGTCCTGGCGGCAACGTCATTGGATCCAAACCTTATGAAAAGGGCTCCCCATCTTGCACCAACTACGGCCTCACTGACTCAAGCAAATATTCCGGCCTCTGCGGTAAATATATTTTACTATTTCCTATATTAGTAACTCGAAATTTGTATTCGGATTTTAAAATATGGTTAAGTAAATAATGTCTATAGAAATGTAGTGTAATTGTGCTTTCAGAATCTAAATAGATTTTCTTTTTGTTACAGCTGCCAGCTTCACGGCTTCATCTTCGTACCAGACAACGGTTGATAACGGCAACAGCTACATCTCTAATGCTATCCCCGACAGCACCAGCGAAACCCAGGGCTTTAACTATCAATTCAGGAACAATTTCTATAATCAGTTTAACAATAAATACCAATACCAATATCAACAACCTAACACATACTACCAAACTGAGAAGTCTACCTTTAGGCCTATCATCAGCATTTTCAAGACTGCCTCCAATCTTTTCAAAAAACCTCAAGTTAGATTTGGCACTGTATATGTATGAGACGGCTTTTTTAAGAGTACAGTCATATAGCAGTATTGTTTGTAAATTAATGTGACAGTTGTGTTACTCGACTGATAATTCGAAACTGCTTAGCAGAATTTCGGAACAATGTAAATAGTATTGTTATTCCTTGGTTTTACAAGGAACTTAAGTAAATTTCTTTCCTTACTAATTGATATTAAATACCGATATTGTGAAGGTCTTGGTGATTTCATGTCAAAATTGTGATGCTGTCGATTGTGGCCTTCTAGTATTAGCAGTGTGTAAGCGTGTTGTTACTTAGATGTATTATTTTAAATATTTAATAAATATTCCATAATGTAATAAGCAGTTTCTTTTCATTGAATTTTACCGAAATAAGAACCTAATTTCTTATGCATTGCACTACCATAGCAATTGAATCGACGGGCCTGTTGATCTAGTGGTTGATGATGCTGAGCCAGTAGTCGTGGATTCGATTACAACCCAAGACAAATAATTGTGTGACGAGCACGATCATTTTGTTCTGTTTTTTTGTAGTTTTAACAAAACGATATTGCCTGCCGGCGTCAGGTGACGCGGTAGGCACTGAAAACCAGTACTGGAATGTTTTATATCATCTCAGTGTACGCTGAGTGTCAACCCGAAATTGCAAAACAACAGCGTACTGTGAGCAATAATTCCAATTTCAATCATTTAAAAAAATAAAAAATAAAAGGAATAACCACATGTTGCCTTGCCACGTCAAGAAAGACACGTCACATCTACATGTCATAGATGACACATTGTAGACATAGCAGTCATAGACTAAAAAAATGATGTTTATTAAGTAGGTTATTTATTTATGTAGGTTACAATGTGTATGTAAATTATAGGCTAAGGTAACATGAAAAAAAATAAGAAAAATGTACGCTGAAGTTATTGCAATAAATCATATTTTCTTTCTTTTTTTCATAGTACAGGTACTCAAACAAAAAAAAAACAAATCACTGAAATAAGGAATTAATTAAAAATTGCTGGCTTAAATAATCAGATCTCTTTAAAAATGGTTTTACCCAGATACTGATTCACCTTACTATCTTATAACGAGCAGGAAAAGCTGACAATTTTATTATAAAAACTGTTTTCGCATGTGTCTTGCAGTTTTACTGTAACATTGTGATACTATAACAATTAAGAAATTTCCCATCAAGCCGCTATGTATGTGAACACAGAAAGATACATAGTAAGTACCTTAAAAGGCTATAATTATAAAATTCCAACCAAAGCATCAATTGTTGTGTCAAACAAACAACACAAACAAAAACAGACAAAAGACAAAGATATAGAATTAAAATTTCAATAAATACACGGACATATGTCAGTGTACCAGTAACAGTAGGCTTGTAGTTAATAAAGGAATTTAATCGAGGATACTTGAATTCGTGGTATTGGTTATTAAAAGAATTTGTATAGAAAACTTCGTTGACAACTAAAGTTGCAGACACATTTTCTTCTTATTGTATATGTGAGTTCCGCACGCTTTCAATAATAAAGTTCAAAATACATTTCTAAACAAGTATGGGATTGAAAATCAGTCTACCCGCAAACGTAACTAACCTTAAAAGTAATATAAGTAAGATCCTCATGGATGTCTTCCGCCCTTACCGATTAAAAACCGCCCCCTTGTGCATCGGGGGAGCAAGACGAGAGTCGCGATTAAATTCTTCCGGAGCCCCCGACATGAAAGTATATATATAATAATAATAATAATAATATAACTCTTTATTGTACACCAGGAACATTAAAAAGCAAAATTTCTTAAAATTACGGTTAATACAATTGGCGGCCTTATATAAGAAATGCTAGAAAAGAATAGTGAAAAATAGACAAATAAGGCAACATCTGTGCTTTAAATCCGTGACAGCAATTCATTTGACTTTGCAACGTCTTCTTGAAATTCATTTATGGTATATGGAAAGTTCTGCTATCCAAATGTGAATTTTACCACATATGCGTCAGAATCAACAGGTGCATGAATACGTGCAAAAACAAACATAGACACATTTGTGTACACATATGTACATTTATGATCATGATAGTGGAAAAATCATACAGCTTCTGTACTAATTAAAATACATTACTATTATATCAATAACTTTTGGTACGATAATATAGATAAGTATATAGTAAATATGTGATATGTTAATTGGAGGTCATACACAAACAATCTTTGAATGTGACGTAAATTTTATTTACCTTAAAGTCCCTGACCTTAGTAGGTAAGGCAGATGTCGGGGTCGAGTATACCTTATGATAATTTATTACAAGCTTAATAAGTGTTAAAATCAATATATTTCAATTCACACCCACTTCAATGAAAACTGCTTGCCTTTCGTGTATAAAACAAACAAAAACTACAACACCTGTGAAACAGTACGCAATGAAGCCATTTACTGATCTTTGCCACAGATAGCGTTACTAGGAATATCATATTTGAACAAAGGATTTTTGTTATCAAAAGAAATTGTATAATATTATCTGTTATCAGTATAACAAGTTTTAAATGGGAGACTGGCTTGTGTGATAATTGTGATAAATCAAGAAATGTTTTTAACGTGTCTCTATCTAAAAACATCATTTCTACATGTCCTAAACATGCCAACATGATGAAAATCCTAAAATTTTATCAAAATTGTTATTGTGAACAATTAAATGTACGAGTAGTTCTCTGCAAGAAATACATTACTCAAATAAAATCAGAAGACAGGATAATGTCATCAGAAGACAGGGTAATATCTCCTCTTTCTGATTGTGGCTAAATGTGGATATGGCTAATAGTGAGTTTCTTTGATCGGTAATCGTTATATCTCTTAGACTAGTTACTATTTCTTGTAAACATTTTTTACCACCTTGTTTAACTTTTCAACGTCTCGTGTTTTATTTACTTTAAACAACGTAGTGAACAACACATAAACTCTCTACCGAGAGGGACGTTGTGTGTTGTGAGATGAGGTATGTACAGAGGTAAATACTTTGTTTTAATGCTGAGCGTAAGAATTTAAGATTGTGTTTTACACGATAATAAAAATAAAAAAATATTAAGCAATTGTTTTCAGGTTAACCTTGTACTTTTTATATTCAACTCTTCCTGTTCTATTGTTTTTCTTTTAAAATAAATACAAGTATGAATAGAGTAATTTGGTTAATTACACAAAATTCTATTAAATATTTTAATATATACTTAAATATTTTGTTATAGTGTTGGACTTTGTGAAGACAATAAGTCACTTTAAACAAGGTGGTGTGACCGGCAACAAAGTAATAGCAGAACATCCTATCTATACATTTTCAATGTATTTGAAATACATTGGATAATGTGCTGTGGTACAGTACTAGCTACCACCACCAAGTACAATAGTGTAATCACGTCATTTTAAGTAGGTATTGTTATCAGCTACAAGGTAACAATATATGGATGCATTGTCAACACAAATAAAATAGTATTTAAATTCGTATAACCTCCAGGTCAACCACATCAGCGACTGCACGCGAATATTGGAATCGAACCAACTTAAACAACAATCCAATTACACGAGGACCAGCGCATCGAGGGTCTGGACACACGTAAGCTCAGGATCTTCACTGACGGCTCCAAAACAAGGTATGGCGCTGGCTCCGGGGTCTTCTCAGAGGCCCTTAATATAAAAACAACAGCCACTCTAGGTACAAATAACACAGTATTCCAGGCCGAGTGTTTAGGTATCTCCATGGCTGCAGCAGCTGTCATTGCAAGGAAGGTAAAGGATCAACAACCAACGTCTTAATGAGGTATGCGAACTCAACAAAGTAACCCTCCAGTGGATAAAGGGTCACAGTGGCTCTAGAGGCAACGATGCAGCAAATGAATTGGCTAGGGCATCGGAGATGTGCGTCATGGGTCTGGAACCCATAGTGCCCCTCCCCTTCGCCCAAATTCGGACATTGGTAAGGATGCGTACTAGAGACCAACACAATTTCATATGGGCAAGCCATGAAGATTGCCGGCAGACGAGGGCGGGAACGCTAAATGGTTAGCTTTCGGCGTTTGTTTTCTCTAAAAGGTTAGAATAATATTATTGGAACCTTTTAGAGAAAACCAACAGCGATGTCATTAAAATAATAGAGAAACTTACGTTAAATAAGTCATTATGAATAAATAGACAAAAGCTCCACCTTGCAAGATGATAAAATAAAAATAAAAATGAAGTATATTTTTACACCGCATATAAGGGTCCCAATAATACTATTGGAACCTTTTAGAGAAAACAAATAGCGATGTTATTAGGGTAAAAGAGACACTTTAGCTGTAGTCGTTAAATAAGTCATTAGGAATAAACAGACAAAAGGACCTACTTCCAAGATGAAAAAGTTAAAACAAAAATTAGGTATATTTTTGATTCTAAGAATATTAATCATACAGTCTTACAATCTTACATGATGTTTCGGTTTTTATTAGCAGGCATTTAAATAATTAATTTGTGTGATAAATTTACCTATACTTCAAAGTGAAAAATCCTTAAATTAAGTAAATAATAACACTTTAATACTTTAAATGATAGCGAGAATACCACCTTTCAAGAGGTTAACCGTGAAAATATTGAGACAACATAAACAACCTGTTTCCAAAAATGATTGCGTTATAATCTTTGTAAGTTATTTAAACCATTAATACTCATGGTATGATGCATGTCATTGATTGAAGGGCCGTTGAACGTCCCGAGATCGCTTTTGTCCTGTATATACTGAATGTTAAAATCATGACTAATTTTATTATTGCAGCCGCATAAGTTGTCATAATTTTAACATTCACAGGCTATATCACAGCTATAATAAAGGAATTCTAGCAGTTATTGTCTCCGTTAAGAGGTTAATCAACGATGCAAATTAGTCAAAACTATTAATAACTATATAACATCATAGGAATATATTTGACAGAAGGCCATCCTATGTCCCAAAAGGGTAAAATTTGATATGAATTAGAGGAGAACCGTCATGTACGAGGACCGAGATGGAGATTTCAGTCGTCGGCTGATATCGTGCGGTGTTCTTCAGGAGTCTGTCCCTGGACCACTCCTATGGAACGTGGAATATGACTAGGCCCTTCAAGGTGACTTTCCCACAAGGTGTAATCTCTTACGCGGACGATGCACCCGGGGGTGAACTGTCAAGAGGAAAGAGAGTTATCGCGGTTAGAGGCGTGTTGAGTCCCTCTTGGATGTGGAGGCGGAAGTCGTCATGGTTGAGTTCCGGGCGGGTAGTGGAAGTCAACCCGAAGCTCGAAGAGGGATGCGAGTGGAGTAGGGTCGCTCGCCGAGGCATTATGGCTCGTTGGTCGTGCCGGCTGGAAACTCCACGTGCTGGTTTTGACGCCTTGGAAGCAGTCATGCTTTCGACTGTTTTTTTTTAGTTAAAATTACCTTCTTTTGACTGATTAAGAGTTTTGACTGTAATACATACATATTCTTCGTGTTATATCGTCTAATAAGAACCGCAGCCATTCCAGCAACTTGTGCTGTGAAATAATATAAAAAAATGTCACATACATTACGTATTTTTATAAGTGTTGGGAGTCAAGCCGGATTTGGTTTTTATATCATATAATAAATAAATCATATGTTGATTATAAAGCCACGAGTATTTGAGACACGTATGAGATTTTCTATTGCACTTCTTTACAGTGAATAAGTAACATCCTCTCAAATGTTCAAGTAAAGTACTGTAAAAGATGTGAGCAACATACGTCTATACATAATCCCTTAGTCGTCTGTCAAGGCACCTGCGTGAAATAACAGGTTCGTCTGACCGTAACCCCCACCCACATTGACGCCACCGTTTATTACGTAATAAAGACAAATCGGTAGACTCATTCGGGTCAGAAGTTATAAATGACAACATGATACTAAAAGGGATAGTTCAATTATCTATTGATTGTATAGGTACTGTGTTTCTAATATTAAATGAAACATAAGTGAGTCTTGTGCGGTTCTTGCTTGGACAATCTATTTGTTGCACTATGAGAATGATGTGGTTGGGATCTTTTGTAGCATGGAAGTGCTTTTCCGGTGATATAGACGCAATTCGAATAACTATGAATGAATAAATTATTATTTATGATTCAGTGATTTTTAGTCTATGAAAAATGAAGTTCAGCTATATTTATCGTGTTGGGAAAAAAATCTTCGCAATGGAAATTCTAGTTATATCATCATCTAATACATTATATTATGTGCACTGACATTATTATTACACCAACTTAAATTGACCTTTATTTTAAGTAACTGGGAGACCGAGCTTCACTCCATAGCTTTTTGTAAAGTCGTCATTTAATTTTTTGTAAAATTGCGTTTTTACAGGAAATACAACCATGCAGTTGAACTTAAAATGCAAAACTGTATCTGTGTACAACATTTCATTAAAATCATTAGAACCGTTTCCGAGATACCCAAAATATAAATACATACATAAATAAATGCATACATACAAGAATTGCTCGTTTAAAGTAATAAGATAAATACGTCGCAAAAAAAAGGGGAATAAGGAAGACATTGACTAACCTGTTGGATCCTCGGCTTGGAATCCTTATCCTCACTGCAGCTAACTAGCTTGAGGTAATACACTGTACCCTTATGCAGGAAGAATGTGAACAAATGCGAAAAAATGGAGTATTTAAATAGAGTAATATAATTGAATCTATTTTATTAAATACAAATTCAAAAAAATCTTTATTTCATAAAATTGACCATCAATTATTCGAAATCGTCGATTTAATAAATAATTATTATAATTAAAAATTATAGATCAACACACACAGAGTCACCGCAACAATAGTTTGCTTCGTCACATGTAAAATGATTAAAGAAAACAAAATGGATAACATAATATCACATCTGCCTGTTTCGATCTATAACCGCCCGTTTCCAAATGGTTGAGCTTTGTGAGAAGAAATCGGGCAAACAAACTCACGGCCACTCTTTTAAAAAAGAAAAACCAGACAGTTTCAATAATATTCAGTATATACCATATCATTTTGTTGTGTGCTATTATGTTTTTAAAATTAAAAGTGAATAAACTAGAAAAAGAATATGACACTAGGGAAACTGAAAGTTAAGGAAATAATTAAAAAGAAGAAAAGAAAAACATGAGAGATGGAAAATAAGGAACATATTAGCTCACATTAGATTTCAATTACAATTCCATCCCAAGCGTTTTTATCCTGTATATAATCGCCTACTGAGTAATAGCCCTTAAGGCATAGCTGTCGTTTTACTGTAGACTTAAACTTGTTTATACTTAACATTTGAATATTATCTGGGATTTTATTATAATATCGCACACATTGACCTTGAAACGACTTGTTAATTTTTTGGAGCCTAGAGGCAGGTACAACAAGTTTATGTTTATTACGCGTGTTAAAAGAGTGTATATCACTTTTTTTACAGAAGTGATCTTTATTTTTATGAAGGTAAATTAGATTTTCATAAATATATTGGCACGCTACCGTCATTATGTTAATTTCTTTAAATTTCTGCCTCAGCGAATCACGATTTCCTAAGTTATAAATTGCTCGAATAGCCCTCTTCTGCAGCACGAAGATAGATTGAATATCGGCGGCATTCCCCCACAGTAGAATACCATACGACATTATACTATGAAAATAACTAAAATAAACTAATCTGGTTGTTTCAACATCAGTCAGTTCACGAATTTTTATATTTATAATATTTTATAATAATTTTATAAATTTTATAATAATTTATCAATATGAGGGCCCCATTGAAGCTTGGAATCAAGAGTAATGCCTAATAATTTTGTGGTATCAACTAGTTCCAACTCGTCTTCATTAAGTAGTATAGTGGTTTTCACCTGTTTAACGTTTGGAGTAGTGAACCGGATACATTTAGTTTTTTCTCCGTAAGGAAGTAAATTGTTAACGTTAAACCAGCAAACCACTTTCGAAATAGCATCGTTTATGTCGTCAAAATTTGTACACATACGTTTTAGCCTAAATAAGAGTGAAGTATCATCCGCAAACAATACTATTTCGTGGTTGTTCTAAACAATATAAGGTAAGTCATTAATGTAGATTAAGAACAAAAATGGCCCGAGTATAGATCCCTGCGAAACGCCCATTTTTACCACAGACCCTGGAGAAAGCTTGCCATTAATATCGCCTTTCTGAATCCTATTAGATAAGAAGTAAGAAGATCCAGCGCCGTATCTTTGATACCGTAGTGATATAATTTCCTGATCAGAGTTTCATGAACAACACAATCAAAAGCTTTGGATAAATCGCAAAAAATGCCTAGAGAATCGTGGGCATCCTCCCAGGCATCAAATATATGTTTTACAAGCTCTACACCGGCATCAGTTGTAGAAAGACCCCTTGTAAAACTGAAAGAATTGCTTATTATGTAACAAATTATGGCAATTAAAGAAACTTCGCATTTGATCATAAACAATTTTTTCAAAAATTTTACTGAATACTGGTAGTACAGAAATTGGTCTAAAGTTAGTTGGGTCTGAAGTACTGCCAGATTTGAACAATGGAATGATTTTACTAGATTTCATCAGATCAGGAAATACACCACTATCTACACACTGATTAAATATAAATGACTAGCAATTACAGGAATAACAGATTTTGTAATGATTACAGAATTTCCCCAGAGGTCGGCTGTTTTTTTTAGATTTAGCGTGTTGAAAGCTTTGATAATTTCAGAAGGACTGACATGTTGAAACCTAAATACACTGTCATTCCTATAAACATTCTCCTTCAAAATTTATTCTGCAAGAGCAGGTGAGGAGTTTTAGTAGTCGACACAGGAATATTAGTAAAAAAGTTCTCAAAAACAGAGGCTACTTCTATATCTGAAGTTACTTGTTTGTTATTAATTTTCAAACTAAACTCATTGCTTTCGTTGTGCTGCTTTCTAGTCTCACTATTAATAATATTCCAAGTGGTCTTAACCTTATCATCGCTACTTTTAATCCTTGAACTCAGAAAACGAGACTTTGCTAATTTACAAAGCTTCCTAAACAATTTAGAGTATTCTTTAACATATATGTGAAATTGTTCACTATTATTGTAATTTCTTTCATCATTTAACTCATAAAGTCTCTTTCTGCTCTTGTGTAAGCCTATAGTAGCCCATTCACTAAATGTGGCATTACCTTTAACTACAATCGTTTTGGGTGTAAAAACTGAATTAAATTCTGAACAAAATGTATCAAAAAAAACATTGAAGGAAGTATTAGAGTTGGAACCTAAATCTAAAAATGGTATGTTGTAAGCTATCTCTAGTTTATTTTTAAAGTTTTCAAAACGTTTGGCAGTTCTACGTATTGCCACAATATTTCTCTTTGCCACTTTCTCGTTCCTATTGTAAAAATAAATTTGTTGACCGCAATGATCAGAATCTAACTGATTTATTATTTTCTTATCTTTAATTACAACATCTGTGAATATATTATCTATGCATGTGGCTGTAGTGGCTGTGATTCGTGTAGGCTCCAAAAACAAGTTCTTCAGATTATATGACTGGAATAGTGTCCTAAACTTAGTCGCTAAACCAGAATTTTCTAATAAGTTAATATTAAAATCACCACAAATAATTACTTTTTTTTTAGATTTTGTTACTTTATCTAATACTGAATCCATAACACACTCAAAACAATCATACAAAGCTAAAGGAGGTCTATATACACTAATTACAATAAAACGCTTGAGTTCTATACAGGCTATTTCTGCAGTTCGTTCAACCGATAAACTAACAATGTCATGGCGCTCTTTAAATTTAAATTAATTATTTATAAGTATCATAGAGCCACCATGTTTTGCATTAGCTCTGCTGAACGAGCTACCTATCTGGTGGTTATCAAAATTGAACATGAACTGATCGCTTTTTAACCAATGTTCAGTGATGCAAAAAATATCAACAGCATTATAGTTCATGAACAATTCTATTTCTAGGTCTTCTCATCAGCCCCCTAATATTCTGGTGAACCAGGTTTATGTAATTTAAGTTATTATTACTTATTAATTTATGAAACTTATTACTAACTTGATTATTACTGAGCTGAGATATTGGACTTTTTATAGTCTTATTTATAATATGATAATTGCAAGAGGTACTCTCTTTTGTCTTAGTAATTAATTTAAATTATTATAAATGTCACATATACTATATGATATGTCAGTGGTATAATTGTTTGCCAACAAATTGGCAGAGAAATTGGCAGAAATAAATGTACAAATAATAAAGTATTAGTGTACTGTGCGGCGTATTACGTGATTTCACATCAGGCCTGGCTGTGATGCGATCAACGTAATAATATTAAAACCAACGAAAATAAAGCTAGGCTAAGCTGTTATACGCGGTAATCTAAATACGGTAAAATATGTTATTTTGCATTATTCTATGTGGAAACTAAACCATTTCGAGTGAAGTACGTTAAATGTTTGTTTCAATGTTTTAGTAAAAGACAAAATAATGGTGAAAACAAACAAAAACATAAAATGTTGTGTCTGGTTCACATATTTAAGAGATAAGTATTTCCTCTTTTCTTGTGGTAAGCTAATTCACTTCAGTCGTTGCTTTGTACGAGTATATAATTTGTATTATCATATTATTTACATAACATTTATAACGATCTTGCGAGCTTCATTTTCACTGTTCTTTTTCTAAAATTAAAGTTATATGTACCTACACGACCTCATACCTAGCAACTGAAATAACTGGAGGCCCCGTTCTGTTGTTGTTTATAAAGGCTTTGCACAGCAATGAGGAATCACTATACTTCGAGATTCGATTATCAATATTTTGGGGTACTGTGGAAGTCCCACTTCTGTAGTCTGCCTGTTGATTGAAAGTCTAAATCCCCGAAAATAATAACCCTATTTAGTGTTTCCAAAACCTCGAAAGCTTCCCGTGCTCTCACTCTATTCTCAGCAACGGGTTCTCTTTGCCATCAATCATCAATATCAACAACAACAAACTAGAAACTGACGCACATCGCACAAGACGCACTATCAGGGTGCAATACCTTCAAAGACAATATTCAAGCATGTAAAACACCAGCCTGCTTGCAAGTGAATATTAATTATTCGCAACAAGCAAAGCGTTAGATGCCCATACATAAATGTGCGGCTTCTCCAAGTTGCATGATGTACTAGTACAAGTAAAAAGTACATTTATAAGTTGGAACCAGAAAGAAAAGCTTCTCAATGGAAAGAAAAAATGATTGTATGCAAATATTACTTCTACTGTATAACTGCATACGACAACAAATGCATCGTGTCATGGTTACTTAATGTCTTTCCGAAAATAATGACTTACGCTCCTACGCTTGCAACTACCATGCATATCATAAAATCCACCATATTTTTGTACTCGACATTGTTGAGATCATCTATTTTGTTTGCATTACATTAGCATTTCGTATGCATGCGTTGTGCAGTGCACTGAAGCTAACGGAATGCATTGTTAGAGTTCATTGTTTGTTTTAAACCACAGCGTCATAAACTGACAAGGTATATTTGCTTACCGCTTTCCAGTTAAACTTGTATTGCGTGAATGTATTATCGTTGCGGTTATAATTTTAAGTTACTTTGTACATTGCATACGCATGTGTTTTTTCCTCATTGAATAAAATTACTGAGTATCGAATCGAAAAACAAAATTATTGAGAATGTTGAAAAAAAAAAATTGGTATACTTGGACACCAGCTGGTGGAAGAAAATGCCAATATAAAATTATTTTAACGTCATCATCACAGCTAAAGAACTTTTACGGTTGTGAAATTGTTGTAATAAAAAAAAAATTTTTAGGGTTCCATTCCTCAAAAGAAAAAAAAGAAAAACCCTTATAGGATCACTTTGTTGCCCGTCTGTCTGTCAAGACCCTTTTCTCAGGAACCCATGGACACCTCAAGGTTTAATTGATACCAAATACTTATGTCTGCGGTCCCTTGAAGCTGTAAGAAAATCCAGCTTCTAAGTCAATGTAATCAAAAGATATGGCCATTAAATCTTAGGTTTTAACAAATTAGAACATTTCGCAGGTAAATAAAAACCTATAACCTTATCCACAGTAAATTACTTCTACAAAAAACAAATATAAATCTACTTAATATCTATATAAATCTTCATATTTTTTGGTTTAGTTTCCTAAAAGATAGCAAAAAAACAGGTGTACTTAATTATCATCTAATTAAACGGTTATCGTACGGTTTTATAGGTCATCAACCTTCCGCCATTAGTTTTGAAAATCCTATCTTTATAAAGCATCACAACAGGAATGTGTATAAATTACCTTTACTTTAACAGATTAACAGTTCCTTACCAAAATAGAATGTGCTATTTGGCAAGAACATGATCTAGAAAAAGAACTAGGATTAGACCATTATTTTTTATTGTTTGGTAATATGGCGAAGATGAAACTTGCAGGCTCGTTGGTGTATACAGCGTAGTTTTGATAATAATATTTAATTGTTTAAAATAAAAGTTGCTCCCTGTAACACAAGCTATTTGCCAGTAAAAGTCCCGTGGAAATCGGTTTACTGTTTCTGAGATTAGCCGAACAAATAAACAGCCAAATTTTTTTTTTTGGTTTTAATGCCGTGTAAATAATTCGGATGCATTTAGTAAAAACCTGTTATTTTGACATTACAAACAGACACTTTGTAGAATTATAATAAATCTGTGAAGATATCTGGGTTATTAATATTTCTGTCGTCTATCACATCATGATTGGTCACTGTTGTCAATGAAACTTTGACAAACAATCTGTTTAAAATCTACATATGATATGAATTTTATTCTAATAAAAATATTTAAATTCGTTTTAAATCGTTCATACATTTTCGAGAAGAGAGGTAAAATATCCGAGGGTTTTAGTGCAACGCCTTTTTTCAAAGCATAATACAATAATATTTTATTTATCATTCAATCATTAGACCAAGGTATATCAGTTTTCAAGACATAGATTTTGAAATTTTTTTGTTTCAAGTATTTTTCAAAAGCTTTTTCAGGTGTAGGTATGTACAATTCTGAAGAAAGTAGGTACTATCAATTTTCGTTTTTTTCATCAACATCCTTGGTAATAATTATGTTCATTAATGTTAGACCCCTCTCTTACAAATTTATTCATACTATTTTCGTCCCTCGAGCTTTTTTTATCGATCAGTTTTTAAGTTTAATATGTCAGTTAAAAAAAAAGAGATTTCTATTTAAAAAAGTCATGAATTTTCTTAAATTCCTTCCTTTTATCTAGCTATCGTATCCATGGAGTTCAAAGTCATTGACGGAGTCTACTATTTGACCCTTAAATATTTATTTATGAAGAATCTTTTATAAGAAATACATGTCTCAATTCAATCGATATAATATCTTGATAGTGAAAATTAAGTCTTATGTTTTTTTTTTATTAAAAGAGATCACTCCATGCAATAAGAGAAGTACCTCCATACAATTATACAATCAGAAAAATATTACAGAATTTTACAAAATACAATAATAGTTTAACAAATAGGTGGCTACAATACTCATAAGTGAAATTTCCAAAATAACAACATGGATTGAAAAAATGTCGCAATGTAGAAATAAAGCTTTAAATACATGTATGTACCTAAATCGCACAATATTAATATTATAATGATTAGAACAAAAACAAAACAATGTCACAAAAATATCTCAAAAATATCACAGGAATGTTCATAATTATATTTTGAAAAAAGAGTGAGAAGTAAATCAAGAGCATCATTTTCTGTAACTCAATGCGCCAAAAGAAACAGGACTTAAAAGACTACACCTTTTCATATCTGTACGAGTAACCTTAAATTATTATTCGCTATTAGTGATAAGACCGCCCATTGTACTCTATTTTTAAGCCATGATCTGTTCCAATTAATTTTATTTAACGGTGTACAATAAAGAATATTCTATCTATCTATCTATCTAAATTTGATTAAACACGTTTATAAAGACATTAGCAACACGCCCCGGCTTCGCACGGGTATTAGAGACATCTTCAACAATCATCATCATATTTCAACCAATTTACATAAAACGTTAACAAATTATACACCTAAACCTTCCTCATGAATCACTCTGAAATCCTCATAAAAATCCGTTCAGTAGTTTTTCAGTTTATCGTGAACAGACAGACAGACGCGGCGGGGGACTTTGTTTTATAATATCTAGTGATGTAGTGATAAGTAAGGCATCAGTAGATGGTAATTATTTTTGTCTGTCACTAGGAGATTTGTTCAAAGTGAATCATGTTTAGTATGATGTTCCAGTGCAAGTTTAGTCTTAGAGTTACATTGGACCTCTCTATGCGATAATTATACGGTATTTGTCTTTTAGTTATCGAGACGACAACAGAAAACTTTAACCATTTTAATGATGTGAAAATTTTCTATATATATCAGATAAACTTAAACATACTTAAACTTAAGCATGTGCTAATAGTTATGTGATGTTATGTAAAAAAATTATGTGTAGGTATGTGTGGAGAGTGCTGATTAAAGGTGTTTTTGTTTTTTTTTATATAAATGTCATAATATTTATTTTCTTGTACAGGGTGTAAGTGACACCGTACCGAATCCTGAAATAATGTATTCAGGCCATCATTCTGAGTGGAAAATCATTGGAAATTTTTCTATTGATCAATCTTGATGATTTGCTTGAGTTGTTGGAACTGCTTGGCAACCTACTATATATATACTAATGGATAAAAGGTACACTTTATTTATGGTCTACTAATGTGATTCGTCTCTCTGTTATACATTAGCCTTTTGAATGATTCAATTATCACTTAGCTATCATTTTACGATCAAACATGACCAGTTGTGTACAATGCAAATTCACACGTTAAAGTACAAGTTTCTCTCACAGTTGGTTTTTGGCAAATATATGAGAAAATCACTTTACTAATGGACCACCTGGGGCCCGCGACTTCGTTCAACTTATGTTTTGTTAAACTTTATGTTTGAGCATTTTGTCATTCACCATGTTTTTACAAAGACAAATAAATGTATTCATTATAATAAAAATTATATTTAGATAATGAAGAATGTATTCGATATAAAAGATTTTTACAATGAATGTTTTAGCGTCCGAACGCGGAGACCCACTCCTAGAGTCGCCGGTCTCCGTCGGTAAGCAGAAAATCATTGAACTAATAGTATCATAATAACTCATTACTACTACAATAACAAAAATAGTAATATTACTCACAGACAGAGTACATACTATACAATAGTTTATCAACAAATACAATATGTAGACATGTTAGCATTAGCCATTTTCACAGCATCCATTTAGCTAAAGCTAATTATTAAAACCATTGACTTACAAGGACGTGTTCACAAAGTTAAGTTTGTGAATTGTCCAAACAAAATGTAATAATTAATTTTGTCGTAATAAATACCTAATAATTGTTAGTAAATATACATTTGTAAGGAACTCAATCTACTGATTCGATGTTATGGTATATTTTCTAGTAGATAACGTCCTGCCATAATGGTGTCAGGCGTCACCACACCTGTGGTGTGACTCCTGAAATAAAAACCCCGAAATACAAACCTATTTTAAATAAACATGAATACCACTCACGAAAGTTTTTATTGTAATGTTTTTTCTTTTTTTTTTTCATTTTTGCCTGATTTCATGACAGTATTCTTAATTAATCTACGTCTTCTATAAAACGATCAAACTCGTGCGAATGTTAACTGCGTTGCACCGTCGACACACGACCACTGGGGAAATAAATTTGATTTTATATTAAAGATAATTAACCTTTTTTACCTTCTGGATACCCCCACGGGTCGTCACCCACTGGGGCTAAGTGGTAGGGTGGTATGTCGGACTCGAACCGACTAAAACCACACAGTGTTCCGTCACAGTCCTTATTGTCAGGGCCTCAGGTGTACCTCGAATGGAAATTCCTGTGAACCCTGGCACAAAGATATTGAACCTAAGATTTATCCAAAATGGAGTTCAAATTCAAATTCAAATTTGAATTGTTAGTTCGATTTGAAATTAGTCTTTCCTTCTACAAATGTTTTAACTTCAAATATTCTTATGTTTTTGTTACTTGACTGGTCTGTTGGTCTAGTGGTTAGTGACCCTAACTGCTGAGCAAGAGGTCGTGGGTTCGATTCCCACCCAGAATAAATAATTGTGTGATGAGCATAATCGTTTGATCTGTGTCTAGGTGTAATGTATCTATAATATGTATGTATTTAGAAATATATAAGTATGTTTATCAGCAGTCTGGTTACCATAGTACAGGCTCTGTCTAGTTTTGGATCACACGGCCGTGTGTGAGATGTGTCAAGTTGTTATTATTATTATTACTTAAGCTGTTTTATAGTATAAGAAACTCGTAAAAAATAAACAACAAGATCATAAAAAAAATATTCGGAAATCAATTACATTTCTTTAGCAGCCAAGTATCGAGTTGTTTTATTTCCAAAAAGTTGTATAACAATGTAAGTAAATGGCCAATGGCTCCTTGCTAGGCAAGTGGAGTGGGTTTAAACCCGCCTTACCCGTTACTCTACCACCGTAAATTATCATCGCCATCATCTCAAATATTGAATTCATCTGTTACCTACAAAAAAACTTTTCAAAAACTTTGAGAATAAACTGATTTCAAACAAAGGCTTTTTGATGCTTCGATTAGGTCATAGGGCACTCTAATATTCATTGCGGAACAAATCAGCTGGCATCAAATCACACCTGGGGCGTCATCAATGGCGTGAAAACAAATTTTACAAAGAGCTAACATATCACTATCTGTCTTTTCGCGATAAACTAAATAACTACCAAACGGATTTTCATACGGTTTTCACAAATAGTCGTAGTAATACATGAGGAAGGTTTAGGTCTATAATTCAGTATGGTTTTGTGCAAAATGGCTGACATAATATGTCAATGATTGTTAAAGATGTCGGAAAAAATCAATATATTTATGCTTTGCTACCCTTGCGTAACCATTGCTAATATGGAATAAAAGTTGTACCTACAAGAAAGACACGCGTCTGACAAACGCCACGACAATATAACAATAGTATACATTATCAATGTAATAGATTATACATACTATTGTTATATTGTTTATACTGTTTTTCCCATAAACGGGTATAGTTTACGTTTAATCATTTAATTGCAAATATAAGTTTGCAATGATAAACAATGTGATATAAACAAATAAACAATTCTTGAACAAATTATAGTTTAAAATAAACACGCTTTCATAGCAACCTTAAAAAGTTGAAAATATTTTTCGATTGTCAAAAAGCGTTGTGCCTTTTTACTATATTTTTAAATAAAACAACTTTTATGATAATGATGACGTCCTCCTCGACGTATCCGTCGACGGCGACCCTAAGAACTTATTCATGTGGATGGCGAAACTAAGCTTTATAACAAATATGCGATCACATGGAGCTCATAAGAGCTGACAATTTTCATTACGGGTGTAGTTGTAAGTGAGTTTAGGTCGAGTTCTTTGTAAATGGTGTTTTGCATCAAGGTCTTCGAGACGCTGGCTTTCAAAGGGACTCCTTGATGTGTGAGGCGCCGCCACTCGGTCTGTTGCAAACAAAGTCTCTGCCAGATTTGTGCCGGAATGCTACACTGCGTTAAATGCTTCTTTAATCTTTGAAGTGCAGGTACTCTGTCCCTCCGCCTTGCGCTTATAACGAGTACCAATGAACTATTTGCGACATTTGATGTCAACCACCTCACGCTTTTATACAAAAAAAAATATATTTTCTACTTTTAATTCACGATTTACGTGTTTTATTAAACTATAATTTATTTTCTTATTTTTTAGTCTTTAATTTGTCATCAGTCCTCGATACGTGTGCAAAATTTCAAGTGAATCAATTAAGGCTGTAAAAATATACAAGAAATTACCCACCCACATACAAACTGAAACTACAGTTACACTATTCACTAAAGTACTAAAAGCATTCTTAACTGAAAATTGTTTCTATTCAGTTAAAGACTACATTGAAGCAAAACACAAATAACAAATTACATAATCTATTACACAAATAACAGAATTAATGTACCTAAACATTAAGCTAACAAAAATACATAAAGAGCAAAAAACGGTTTTGACAAGAATATGTGTAGATGTAAAATGTCATAATTATCTTTATATTTTGCATAACCTTAGTACTTATGCTGGTATACTAAGTTAATGATATTTTGCATGATTTTATATGGTTCAATTATACACATATATTATTGATTCATTAATGTGATTTTTCTATAATGCTTGTATTTAATAATCTTTTTTTTTATATAAGTATTTTTCTCAAATTTGCAATGCCCATTAAAGGCTACTAAGTTGAGACAAATTGTTGTAATAAGACCTAAAATAGAAACCTAAAAATGGACATGCAAAAGGTTAGTTCGCCGCGCACCCACAACACTCGGTTGTGGGTTCAGAACACGGGACAAAATTTTGTGTGATCCCGAATCTGGGTGTTCATTGTGTCCGTTATTTAAATCTTTGTGAAGCTCCGGGGGGCTTCACAGACCCGCAGTGGGTCGCGGGCGACACAGGAATAATCATAATGCAGGAGTTTTTTCTTTATTAAAAAAAAGTAACAAATTGTATAACGACTCAAGGTTAACCTAACAGTAGCTTAGAGTACCAAATGAGCTTCAAAATGATCTCCAGTCATTATTTTAGTTCTTGACAAAAACTTGAATAAACGTTAAATAACTTAAAACAAGTAAATGATAAAAACATTAATGTTAAAAAACGTGTACCTACCCAGACAGTTTTCGGAGAGTTATGACCATGGAGTTTGTAGTCATTGTTCAGTACTTTTTTCTGTAGTTCTAGTAGAATAAGTAAAAAATAAGCGACGTTTAATACAATTTTAATAAAACATACTAATAATAATATATGTGCATAAAGATAGTCACTAAACTCTCCATGATATTATAGTAATAGATAAAGCTAATAGGTATGATATTATATTCCTATAGGGACTCAACTTAAAGAAAATCATTTCAAAAAACGCCATCTCTTTAAAATGAGAAAAACCACTACACAATCAGGCTGTATTCATTATCGTTAGCCTTATATTGTGCCGCCTTAAGTAGGACGCTACCATTTTGTATATATTATTTCAAAGTTCTCACAGATGGCGCTAAACAGTCTATTTAGTCTAGAACTTTGGTAATGGTGTGAAGTACCATAACTTTATGATAGATGTCATAGACATCAATTTCCTAATTATCATTTTTATAATTACCATAATACTTTATTGTTTTATCCAAGTTGATACTTTATTTATAAAAGCATACCGTGTAGTTCGTCGTCATTCCTACTTGATTCCACGTATCATTAGACTTCAAGACAGTGGCGTAACTATACCATCAGGGGCCCGTGGCTGATTCATAGATGTGTGCGAATCTGGCTCGCACTTGGCTGTCATTTTGTAACTCGTGTATTTTATTATGTTTATTAAATTTAGTATTCATATTTTTGCCCCCCGTGTTGAGGGCCTATGGCATAACTACTTAGTAATCTGTGCCTATGGTGCCCGTCTGCCCCCTCGAGCAGACCTACAAGAGTACCTATGTATCGGACACGGAAGTTATTTTTCTTGCTTATTTATGCCGCGTTCCAATAAACACGTTTACGGACGGTAAAACTTTGTTGAATTGTCAACGAAAATTTTACCGTCCGTAAGCAAAACGAATTGTTTTTTTTTTATTGGAACGCTGCATAAGCATGCTGTTTGTTTCGTGTTCAGTCAAGGCCATTACATTGTTGAACTGAAGGTTGATCCCATTTAAATTTGAAGAAAATATTCCACCTCAAGGGGTGGAAAATTAAGGGATGAAAACCACAGTTCATTACAACCTATCATGATTTAAGCACATTGAAGTCGGTAATACTGATTTTAAAAGATAAATTATTTTTAGTATGGAATTAACATGTAATAAGTATAGTTATAGAATTGTGATAAAATTAGTAAGTAGTAAAAAAACATTGCTAAAAACAAGCTTAGATTTTAATGCTCTAAAGACGAACTTTGAAATAAATCCAATTATTGTATGAGCATAAACGTCAATTAATTCTCCAAGATGCTAAATTATAGTATTGTTAGCCGAAGTACATAATATATAAGTATACCTGCCTACAAAGTTTCATTTAAATAAGACAATTAGAAGAAGGTTAAAATTTACTACCAATATTTGTTTACATAGTTATATAGTGAGCTAGTTAGTTCGTTACAAGTAAAGCTTATAAGCTCATAACAGCGAGTCAAAATTAGCATATCCACACATCTAACATTTTAGACATACTCGTACAGTATCCAAATAACATAATACATATCTAAGATAGCTCTCCGATTTTACCCCTGTAACTCGACTTTCCTGTTCACTTTGATGATGATCATGATGAATAAAATATTGTATTACTGCACCAACTTGCACTATGGTATTGTCCAATCTATCCAACACTCACCGCACAACGTCCGAGCTGTTACCCTTATACAGTCGACTTGTTTGCTACGGAGCTATTACTTTCAAATATTAATACAAATTAGTGCATTGTTGAATATATGTATTATTCAAATCCTAAAGTAAAAGAAAGCACAGTAACGTGCTGCACTGAGATAAAAACGGGTTCTAATAAAACGGTGTTCTTTAACTCGACGTTGGCAATGAAAAACAATACAGACTCAACTAGTTACCTACCGTCTTCCGCAGCCCCAGATAAGGGTTCACAGGATTTTCTATTTTTGACTTATACTGGTTACGCGTCTATCACCTCAATCGCATTTCAATGGAAAACAGGGAGAGGGAGCCACGCAACGAATTTTAAACAAATGAGCCTACATTTGCCGTTTTGAATGGCTGTATTTGCTTACAACCGCGTAAAAGATTAAATATAATGTACATAACAGATAATGTACGATAACGAAACAATATAAAATAACAGAATATAAAAACTAGTAGGTATAATATACTTAAACCAAACCAAACTTAAACCGAATATGTATGGGCGCTACAGGGAACAGTGTGAACGTTTCTCAACAGGCCTAATATTTCTGGCCCCCGCAGTTTTACATGCGTGTTTGGTCGTAGCGGGATGTTACTTAGCATTTAACCATCCTCAATACTCTATCCCATACAAGAGTTATTCAAATCTGGCTAACCGTTCCAGATATTAGCGCGTTTAAACAAACAATCACACAAAAAAAACTTCAGCTTTATATTAGTATAGATAATCCAATCCAAATACTTTTTGAGTTAAAATCCGAAAGAAAAAGAATTAGGTTGGTTTGCAGAAGAAAATGCACCTATGTTTTATTCCACGAGTTCAATACTCCAATATTATTGGATACGATCGTCTTATTCTAGTAGTCGAATCGCATTTCATATAACGATCCACTTGAGTTTATCTGAGTCAACATAAGCACAACAAACTATGTGTAACATTACTAAAGAAGGCCAAGTATTACAATAAACTTTCTTAGAAAGAGAAGGTATAATTTAAAAGTGCTATCTTAGTGATAGGTTCATTGAATGACTAATTGTAGTCTTATTTGAATTTGGAGCAAACTAACGAGGTAATTAATGGTCAAACTTAAAATGATTTATTGATTCAAATGAACATAGTAATTGAAAATAGAAATGGCGTATTTCCCCAACCACTTGCTTTTTATGAATTTAACGGGTATGATCCCCACATATTTAAGCACACAAGCAAATATATAGACAACAAGTACATCACTATGAATGAACAAGTGATATGTGGCATATATGTTTGACACATGAATTGCGACCTAATCACTAAACGTTAATGCATTGAATTGTGTTGGTGAATGGTTTTGTGTCACTTACAAAATCTTTCTTAAACGAACACCGAAAACAGAATAAAACATGAAAGTGTTAATAGATGGGTACATAACTAATTGAAAACAACATCGTTCGCAACAAATTCTCTGCTATTTCGGTTCGGATGGTTATACCAGTTATTAATACAAGACTTTAAACATTTTCTGGGAAGCCCTTCACGTCGTGTCTTTTGTGCTATAGCATGAAAAGAAGTAGAAGAAGGACGTGGAAAAAGTAAAAAATGCAAAATGTCTGGTCTTTTCCGGAGGTTTCCTTCTTAGGGTATACCCGGGTCCCTTGCAAAAGACCCACTTGTGACGGAACACCGTGTGGTTTTAGTTGGTTCGATTCCGACATATTCCTTCACCGTTAGCTCCACTGAGGTGGGGGAGGGTGTCTGCACGAAAAAAAGAATGAAGGAAGAGCTTTAAGCCAATAGAAGCATTGTGGTAAAGGTAAAAACTTTAAATTTGGACTTTTACCATTAAGGCTCTTAAATCTTATATTTTACTAAGAAATTCAAGATTTATCGGAATTTCACAGGAACATTTACGTCGTTCTCTACAGTTGTCGCGTTCCCATTGCATATTAGTTTCAGGAAGTTCGAATTTGTGGGTTTTTATGTTGCATAAAATCCCGTTTTCCATAGAAGACATTTGCCCTGCAACCTTGTCACCTAATACAATGTTCTACATGCGCGATTACCTTATTTCTCAACTATCGACTTACAGCTTTTGACAAATAAGGACGCGTGTTGCTTTGTGTTCTGCAAAACACACAGCGCTAATACTTCAGGCGAGATCTCAATGACAACTGGGTAGTGTGGACAAGGCAATATCGAGTGATAATATCCCACGAAGTAACAGAGTCATACCACGTGAAAGTCGGGCGATGCGAATACATGGCTGAACAGTAGGATATAGACATACCTTATGTTGTGAACATGCATTTTTTGATAAAACGTTTGCTATTCACATGACTAGAATTTCTGTTAGTTCAACATGTTTTTCCAATCGTGCTCTAACTTTGTTTCGCACTATTTGTGTATTCCCCGCTTAACGGAGCACTTTCCGTTACTTTACAGCTGCTTCATACGATACTTTAACACTTTCTTGAATGTATAGAGAACGTATTAAAACGCTGTTTCACGAGGATTAAACGATACTCTTGTGACTCTGTTTGCTAAGCTTTCGAAATATTAAAAGGAAAATGTTACCTAAACACTTTTAAAATGAAGTTTGTGTTATGTTGAATCCTTTGATACTATCATTGTGAACAAAATGATACTTCTTGTTGCCTCTGTGAGTATCCAAAGACAAAGAGATGATTTCACTCACAACTACTCTTATAAAACTTATTAATGGTTGTAAAAAAATATTAACGTCAATTTTAGGACCGACAATACTAAATATTGTTGTTTAAATTTTTTAAATGGGCTGTTAGTCAAAAGTGGTTATATTTATTTAAATCAAGAGCATATATCACTTTTGCATACATGTGAATAATGGTATAAACATATACGTGGGTCACACTGAAAGTTTTTAAAATAGGCCAGTAAGAAAAGCAGCCGATGAAAAATTAAGAATTGAAGAAGATTTTGAAGATGAATCGTATATGTTTAATGATTTCAAATGTCATTTGTTTTTACAAATTGGCGACAATTTAAAAAGTGTCTGTCGTGCATCGAAATGGATTTGACTAAAAAAAAATTCGCTCAATGATTTATTACGACTTTCATTACGGTCTTACTCAACTACAATGTTACGATGGACTTCGATTGGCATTAAATTACGAAGCCCCATCTCGTTCTACTGTTTACAACTGGTTTAATGAGTTTAAACGATGTCGAAGCAAACTCACTGATGATTCTCGAGAAGAATGTCCTTCTACGATGACTACTGAAGATAACGTGAATGTTGTGCTGCTAACCATACAATCTGCAAAAGCACAAAAAGTCTTACATGAACATTTAGGCGTCAGAAAGCTTTGTACTAAATGGGTAGGTACATCATAATTTAAGGGAAGATCAAAAACGCCGTCGTTTGGATTGGTGCCGCTCAATGCTTGAAAAGGATGAAGGAGGTGACTCGAATACTGTATATAGTGTATATATTATGATATCGTCACAGGTGATGAAAGCTGGATATATTGTTACTAACCCCCGAAACCAAAAGACAATCTACGCAATGGATGATTCCATTCAAAGATATGCCGACAATAGTAAAGATGGACAGAAGTCAATAGAAAAAGATGATTGCCTCATTCTTTGGACGGACGGGTCATTCTAGACGATTAAAGGACTGTTACTACACATTGGTATGTCAGTCATTGTCTACCAGTTGTCTTGTAAAATGTAAGACAGCAGCGCCCAAGAAGCAGGATCCTCCTCCACCACGACTTCCATCGCATGCGACTGTGCCTAGAAAGGAGACTACTTCGAAAAGCAATTACAATATTAACAGGGTTATAATTATGAAATAAATAGGTACTACATACCTCCATTGCCTCTTATCATCATCCCCGCTGCCTGCAATCTGTTATGATTTCACTAAAGAACAGAGCATACGATCTTTGTGACCCTGAAACCTTTTGCGTATAAAAAAAGAACACAAGGTAATTAGTCAAATATAAGATAAATTCTATGTGAAAACTAGCTAGGTTAAATCTTGAGCTTCAATTTACCGTAAGTTGATTGGTGTAAAAAATTCGCCCGTTTAAATTTGAGAAGTTGTATTTATATTAGAATGTTGTATGTTCTTATAAATTAATTTCAGGATTAGCTTCCGAACTTGGCACCCATTTAGATCTCAATTCTTTTGTAGGCAAAGTAGACAATCACGCATATTCTTAATATTGAACTTGGCTCTTATTTTCACATTCATGTTTTTGATGGGATACATATTAAACGATCCGGCACATCACTAGTAAATACATAATTATATCATGGAACGCAAAAGTTTAAGGGTTAGTATTAACAGGCTTCTATATCATGCCGTTTTATTATTTTCTAATAACTTTCAGCGTGACCCCCGTATAGTATAAACACTTAGTGTAAAGAAATAGAGGTGTTATGTATACACATATTAGTAGTGAATCTGGTTTGCAGCAGTCTATTTTCTTTTAAAAGAAAACGTTTTAAGTGATGAAGATGTATTATGTTAAATCTTTGAACACTGCCAAATACGTGACTACCCAGAACGTAGCGTGAAATCTGGAAATAAAAAAGTATAACTGATATGTTTTTATGAGTTGTTTTATCTCTATCGGGACAACTCAGCTTGCTGTTGGTCCTTTATTTTAACTGCTTTCCTTTGCATATATTATTTATTGGTTGCAAGTTGTTTTGTAAGGGCACACAATAAATATAAAAGTGTATAAGTAATACAATAATAATCGCTCATTAATTAAAAGATATGAGCAATAAGAAAGATGTATATGAATGTCCTTATACGCTTGTATCCATTCCATTATCGGCTGCGCTGATGTATGGTGCTATTGAATAACGATAATAAATATCTGTATCTAATAGGAAAGTTCTACCTAACCTTTAATTAATTACCCTCGTACATTCGTTATTACATTTACCTTTTTATGGTTAAGCAAATATTTTGTTTCTAGTATCTTCGTTCTTTCTGTGAAACGTAGATTTTATTCTAAGGACACAAAGGCTCGGTTCTGAACTTCAACAGGAGTAACACATTTTCAAAGTTGCCGATTTCGAATCCTAATACTATATTGTGGAACATTCTAAATATAGGTTGGTTAATTTACTTTGAAGTTCGTGGTACAAGATGGATTCAATTATTAAAATACCTAGCACATTAGGCTGTGAAAACGGCAATTTAAGCTTCGACTGAATAATTAATGGGTTTGTGGGCTTTGAGTTTACTTTTGATTTTTGAAGAACACTCATAATTAGACACATAATTTATTCTTTTAGGTAATAAAAATTAATTAACTCTAAAGTAAATTTCTTTTGAGTAAAACAAAGTCACAATCATTCCCATTTAATCAACCAAGAGAAAGAGCTGTCAAATTCACCAATGCCAATTCTTTAAAAAAAATAATGTCTAGGTACAAAGACATAATACTATTCAATATTAATTGATCTTGATCTTAAACGTTTAAACAGAAAGTTTTGCGTTTCAAAAGACAGCTTTTGGTAAAAAAGCGCCTACATTCGATTTTCATTTGCATACTTTGTAAGAAGATAGAATTTAAATTCTCCTCAACTTTGATGTTATCTCACAAAAATCAACCCTTCCCTAAAATTTGCACAAAATGTATAATACCGGGTACCAGATGGAATAGAAAATTAATTTCGGTCTGATAAGGATAAATTACACTAACTTCAGACAGAATTTAATAAAATAAAAAAAATTATAGAATTAGAAATACAACTTCTTTGTTCATAGTGCCCTAATCTTTAATTCAATTAATGATTAGTGGAACTAAAATACTGTAAACACGATGTTGTTTTTACTATTGATTAAAATATCAGAAAGAAGATATTCTTTACCGACAAGGGTTTTATTTTAATTAATTGAAGTTGAATTATTTAATAGAACCTGTCGTATCTATGTATAATATATTTCTGTAATTCTTTTACTTGTTATTCTAATTAGGTATTATTTGTAAATTGTACATTTTATAACAGTAACTAGTCTAAAACCTTTTGATCACGACATCGCCATAATGTTGAGTTGCTAATTAATCTCTTATTAATTATTTGAACTACAAATAGTGTCAATATTGTGTTTTCATTCAACAATAACATGGAAGGAGCGTGTTGAACAAAATTGAACGAAAATCGTACGAAAATCCGCATTTTGTACTAATTCGTTTATTTAGAACGTTGTTAGAACTTAAAGTCGATTTAGCCTGCAGTCCAAATCCGCTTCTTTTACAAACTTTTTGTCGTGCAGAGGCTCCGAATGAATATATCGTCATACAACTAGTAAACGGATTTTCAATTGAGGACTAGAACGACTTTGGAAAACGTAACAAAGTGCAATAAAACCTTCGGGAGAAAATTGCGGCCACCAGAGAGCATATTCTGGACGTTAATGTTGGTTTATATGAATATTTCGTAATTTTTTTTCGTAGGAGAGCCATGCTTCGGTACGTATGAGCCGGCTCGACCGGAGTGATACTACTGCCTCACAGGAAACCGGCAGTGAAGCAATGCTTGCATTGCTTTTCTCCGAGTGAGTGAGGTTACCGGAGGCCCTAACCCTCCCCTCTCCCCTCCTCTCCCCATCTTCCCCCCTTTCGTCTACTCCCACCTTAAAGGCTGGCAACACACTTGTGACTCTTGAGTTGCAGGTACCCATGGGCAGCGGTAGTCATTTCCCATCAGGTGACCCCTTCTGCTCGTTATCCCCTATACCATAAAAAAAAATTAAAATATATAAAAATGAGAAATAAACTCTGTTTGTTGGTTTGTTACCTTTTACTGGCTAAACAGCTGAATGGATTGAGATTATGTCCTAAAGAAAGACATAGCCTACTTTTTATCCCTGAAAAATCTACGGTTCCCGAGCCATACATTTAAATTTCAACACGAACGAAGTTGCATGGATGTACGATTTCGATCACGCTAGAACGACAGAACAGATTTGGATGAAATTTGGCACAGAGATAGATTATAGTTTGGAATTGCACACGAGCTACAGGCTCCTTTTTTCTAGGATAATGTTGGGTGATACATATAACTACACGTCTAGCCTTTCCCGGCTGTTTCACCTGCGTCCATGGTCACTGCTATTCTCCTAAAGGTCGTAGCGGGATGTTACATAGTCTATAACCTTCCTCAATACTCTATTCTACACTAAAATAACTATTCAAATCCTACTGATCGTTTCGAAGATTAGCGAAAACTCTTCACCTTTATTATATCAATATACATTATCCAAAGGAAGCTATGATTCTGTAAAGACTGCAAGACGGTTGCGTTACATAGTGCGTGTAGGGGTCTTGCAAGCAGGTAGCAGGAACAAGCAGATAGAATAAAACAATTCGATAGTTCGGAAGTAAGTTGTAATGGAAATTGCACACAAGAAGTTTTACACAAGAACAAGTAAGCACAGAAGGAGAAGTAGAAAACTATAGATACGTAAATTAGACTGTTTGTACATAGAAAACATAAGAGGCGCAAGCGGCGGCAGTTTCGCGTCGAGTGTGGAATCAGACTAGTCCGCGCATGTCGTTCGAATGAATGCACTGAGCCACCGCCGAACCGGTCGCTGTGACGTCACACTAGATCGAACGCTGCATCGGCCGTTGTTATTAACTACATACAATAAAATATGTTTGTCCGTTGTTATGAATATAAAATAAGATAATTAGCAACAGTGACAGATTTACAAATACAACAGGATATGCATATATATATATATATATAAATTATTACACATAGTTTATAAGACATGTACAACAATGTATTTAATATATAATAACTACGCCACAGTGCGGTTAAGATGTACACATGTACAGGCGTGTTTAGGTTCATTCCGTAAATGAATGAAAGATATCAAACACTACGAACGAGAGCACGTAAAACCATATTTTCCAGCCGTCACGAACACATGTGATATTCGATATTGGAGTTAATACCCTTACATATCTAGATAACGTGTCTAACAACAGAATTTTGTAATCCCTTTGGTTTGTGAAAAAGCCTGATTTTCATAATTAAAATATCCACCCGAAACGATCAACTGAATTCTATACTTCATTCTATCCATCATTCGCTAAAAGATGGGATGATTGAATCTGAAACAAATCGGTTTAAGTTCATCTCATCCAAATACTGTTAATGAAGCATTCATTCTTCTCGTATCGGCGGACAGAATTTCAACAACTACTTCTAATTGAACTTCTGGTATGATCAGAAAAGATTTTAGTTTATTTACTGTTAATTCTAATAATATAATAACGCAAAACAGAAAAGTGATGTAATAATATTTACTAAGTATTTTTAACACTATCTGGTGTTTTAAAAGAGTGGCCGTGAGTTTGTTAGCCCATTTTTTTTCTTACAAAGCCCAACTATTTGGAAATGGGCGGTTATAGATGGACACAGGCAGACATGATATTATGTTATCCATTTTTTATATTTTTACATTTGACAAAGCAACCTAACGTTGCAGTGACTCTGTGTGTGTGTGTGTGTGTTGATCTAATTTTTAATCATAATAATTATTTCACACACAGACACATCAACAATTGAATACATAAACATTATACAGAATATTATAGAAAGATGTAGCCAAATTTTAAGCGTTATTTTAATGTACCCGAATAATAATTGATTTAGATTGCAAACAAGTATTATTAAAAAATAAGTTTTTTTTTGGAAAATGTTTTTCCTCATATTATAGGTGCATATTTCTAAACAATATATTATAATTTTTCATACCGATTTCAATGATTTTGTTATTTTATTTTTTTACTCCGGCTTCGCAAGGGTATAAAATGTATAGCCTATACCATTCACTGAAAAAATGATTAAAATCGATCCTGTAGTTATGTAATTATTTACGACATCACATTAGAAACCTCAAAAATAACAGTATTTCTCCACTATTTAATGGATGTTATTATACATATAAACCTTCCTCTTCAATCACTCTATCTATTAAAAAAAACCGCATCAAAATCCGTTGCGTAGTTTTAAAGATTTAAGCATACATAGGGATATAGGGACAGAGAAAGCGACTTTGTTTTATACTATGTAGTTTACTATACATACATTTTCATAAAAATCTGGACCTTTCATCATTAGCCTTGATATGCAAGGAGGACTAAAGTTGTCCTCTTGTCGGACTGTACTAGTGTTGTTATGGGGTTACCAATTGGACACAAGCATGTAGGTTTATCGATAGGAAACTAACTTTAATGTAGCTGTATAATTTCAAGACACGCCTCTCACCATTTCCACGTGTATTGATGTATAATCGCAGTTTATCTTGGTGTTAATATTTCTAGTAAAGATCAGTGCTATAGTTATTCAGAAGAAAGAATTGGCAATTTGAAACTAGCTGTCAATTAAAAGCTTCGTGCTCTCTTGGTACAAGTTCGGTTTAAATTTAATATTGTTGTCACCTGCACATGAGATTCAAGCAAGAGCCTTTGGATTCAGCACAAAAATAGCATGTTAGGGCATTGGTCATATCCTAAACTTTCAAGCGGTATTGAACCTTTCAGCGATAGCACGAAGTGCATCCTCGCACTTTTCAAACTAACATAGTTTTCTGGTGTGTTGTTTGGAAGGAATTGAGTTCCGCACACAATCAATTTGTGTAATAATACTATTATTTCCAATTGCTATAATATGAGGTAATTCAATTGCATTGAAAGGTTAAGTTACAATTTATGTAGCACCTTTTTGAATTATTATTTTTTTAATATTTGACATTGGTATCGTTTTAGTATAGTTTCTTGGCTGTCATTTAGTTTAACTTTATTCCATGTTTTCATAAAAAGTGGATCTGTGTAACGTGACAGTACTGAAAATAACATGGCTTACTTTTCCGAATACTATTTACTTTGACATTAGTTTTTTATTCTGTAAATAACAAGGACATTCTCGCGGATTTCCATTTTGCTTTTCTCTGTAATTTATTTTGTACTGTTTTTGGATTTGTTTGTCTTAGTCTGTATATTTTTTAAGTCATAAACTATTGAAAATTGGAAAACGAATTAAATTATAAAACATTGCATTACATTAAATTAAATAATTGCCTTACATTAAATTATTACATTATACGATAAAATACAAAAAAAAAAAATTTAATTAGGTCATCAGTCATTACCTTAAATTTAGAAATCCATTTATACTATAACAGCCTTTTCTCAATTAATATGACTTTTATTTGTTTTTAAATAATATTGTACTGTTTATATTTTTATGTTCCGAAGGTAATTTGTTATACAGGATAATTATCCTTAAGTTTTAACGTTTAAAGTCTAAGTCAGGACAGTTCACAGTTCAAATAAGGAGACTTGATGATAGCAACAGTCCCAGCAGGTTGCTATGACGTCAGAAGGAACTCAAGAGCGTCACGCACAGCAAACACAACAGTCAGTCTGCTTCACTGTAGACGAAATAACAGCTTGAGGGCTCTAGTGTTTTTTTGTCGGAACTGTTACAAGCACAGCATAGAAAGTCATTTGAAATATAAATCAGTTGAAGAGCATAATTATACATATCGATCTACTTCATATTTATTGAAAGTCTGTTATTCGATTGGACTATTACAACGCTACTGGTACTTTATGTTTCAAAGGTCTATACATTTGTAGGCCTCTAGGTCTGTGTTTCGGCGTTTGTAGGAGTTTTAAATGTTTTTTAATACCTCAATATTATCATAAATATAAAATTAAAAAAAAAACGACTAGTGTTTTCTCGAGAGTATTTTTATGTTCCAAGGATCTAACGATACGCAAGGTATATATTGCCACCCATTTAACATTTATTTAAATACAAACTATGTTCAAAATGAAATAGTGTTGGTCGGAAATCCGTTTTAAAAAGGCGTTACGGGCGATGAAAATAAAAACTAACGTGACTACAGTGTAAGCACGCTTGCCATCAAATAGAATAGGAAAACTGGGATGTTCGTATCACACGAATTCGTGGATACAACCGCTTTATGCTCTCTGACGATTGTTTCAAACTACTTATGTCGTATTATCTCCCATTTAGGTTATTGCGAAATTGCTGTTGCTGTTCATTTTAAACCTCAAATATTTAACTGAACACAATTTTACATTGAACATCTCAAACCTTCTGCTTAAAGTTCGGAGAATTAAAATTCATATATAATAATACTTTAGGATAAATGAAACTTTAAACAACCTTTAAGATTTTACTTAAGTATTTAGGAAAAAAATACAGGAACCTTTACTTTCTAAAGAAATAGTAACAATTTCTGTGTTATAAAAACTATATTTTTCGAAATACATCTCTTATAGCATCATACCTACTATCCTTGTAAAATACTTCTGAGCTTGTAGGATCTAGCGAGAGGCTTCACGCAGCTTTAGTCGTCGCGAGGTCGTATCGCTGTTGCTACCACGCTGAGCATTCAGTGACACAGCAACCTCCCACTCCTAACTGCTATCAATTTTAGTGACACCCTCCAGTGAGAATCTGCTCTTTAGCTGAAAAATTTTCTACGCATTTTTCTATGCCAAAAAAAATGCACAGAACATTTTTACAGAACTAGCTGATTTACCAAATTTTCTAATAATATGCTACTTAATCGTAAGCTCATATTCCCTAGTGCTATACGAGGAGCTTCTAAGCCAGTGTCACATGCAGTGGAAAATACTTTACATTTAATATATCTACGTCAAGGCTTAGTTTATGGCCGTACCGATACACTAATATAATATTAAAGCTTTAGCAACAGAATAGAATCGCACAACTGATGTATTAGCAAACATTTACATGAACTTATGATGATGAACCAGAGGTTTTAGATTTTATGACCACTAATTTAATTTTACCACCATTTCTAATGCCTTGTAAAATCTAATTAACGGTAAAAATACGTGGAGAATTTTAGATTAGTAACCGAGACGTGATGCTTTCGTTACCTCCTTACCTACTCTATGTCTATTAGTAGTAGTTATATTAGTATTGTGATGTGTCTGTTATTATTGTTGCTTACTCTAAATACGTAACGCGGTCTGTTAAACACCATTGACACTCTTGCTTTAACGACACACGAATAGGTAGAACAAACCAGGCCACAATACAAAACCTTAGGTGGCGAGTACAAGTCAATTTCAAAAGCGTCAGAGCAGAAAAACTCTCGTGCGTTCTGATTTGGTTTATAATAAGCTGCGTAGGTAAATGTAACGCAATCTAATGTCACGCAATTTTTATTTATATATCAGATTGCATGATTGTTTGCAACCGTTTCTAATTATAATTGTACCTTAAAGTAATTTCGGTAAACAGTGTTATTTATTGATTTCGGTTACAAAGTTATGCTTATGAAGGTCAATAATAAATCTTTCTACATTTTTTATTTACTATGAGATTCACAATGAATTAGCTAATGTCTAGAAGAAACTAATAAAGCAACAATTATCATGGTAAACTTCAGTACCCCTTCAGTTCAAAGTGCCCGTTGTTTTCAAATAGTCAAATGTAACATCGTAACAAAATTGTGACTATATTAAAATTTAGATATCTTTAAATAAACAATAGAAGATCAGAATGCTAAAAATAATATTGTGTTTTTGACACATTTTCAGACATCTGTACTTTAATTAAAAAATTTAAGGGGGAAAGGGAATACCTACAATTAAATGATATTTTCATTATAACTTTCGGCGAGAATCGGAAATGGGGGGAATCGTTACTAATCCAATGACATTACCGCGCAACAGTCAACCGTGGCTGAGGCAGCAATCCTACACACTTTGAAAATGTAGCTGTTTGTATTCATTAATAAATGTTTTATTATGTTTCTATTTAAAAATTTCATAATTTTATAAAATTTAATATACTAACCTACCCTAATTAACAACCCTAACTAACAAAGAAATGATGCAATAAATAACATACATTTATGTTCCATTTTTGTGACCGGTCGTGACGATAACATAGTACAAGAACAATGTGGTGATTACCTTCAAATTACTCGTACTTTAAAGAAATAAGTGGGTTGTGACCAATGAGGATTGAGTTACCGAGTGCGGGCTGCCATGGACGGTAACAGAGATAAAGTAGCTGTTAGCATTTAACATCAGTGCAATCACACATATACAAAATATATGTATTAAATTAGTGAAAAAATCTTAATTAATTTACAAATAACTATTATCTCACAAAGAATGCGGAAGTATATTTTCGTAAAATCACGGCTTCTCTTTAAATTTCCCGTAATTATAATAATGATAACAAACTATAACAACATCTCACAAGTTTTCAAATCGATACAACAAACAAGCTAAAATTGTATTACAAGATTAGTTTCATCTAGTTACAATTTTTTGTTCAAAATACTGGTTTTCATACATGCTAACCTAAGACTTTAACAATTCTTATTATTCTTCAGTTTTTATGAAAATTTATACATTAATTATGAATCATGAAAGTACGTTCGTTTCTCCGAATAGAACTGTTTTTATTTCAATAAAATAACCTCAATGGCTCTTTGTCTAGTACGTATGGAAGCGAGGACGTCAACGGTCAAAGAGTCTGCCTTTAGAATTGATTTATGAACGAAAATTTCATTAGACTAGTGATGTCTATACGTCGTTCGTTCTTATTCATCTTTTACTATCTTGTCTGTTCCGAGAATAGGTTTCTTTATCTTTTCACAATGAGTCTTAACATAGTTCTTTGAATGCTGTGTAATCATGTATGTATCAACATTATATAAAAAAGTTAACCAACCAGCTAATGCATTACTGGTAATTCTCCATCAAGGTTCGTCCTCATCCTCCGCGCCTTTTCCCAACTAAGTTGGGTTCGGCTTTCATTCTAACTACGATACGGCCGAACTTTGATATTTTATGTAAAGCGACTGCCATCAGACCTCCACAACCCAAGTACTAGGCGGTTTCGAAGTTCTGTAGTTAGTCCAGGTTGTCGGAATTTGTAGGGCTCCAACTACCCGTAACGAATGCCATAGATGTTTGTATGGCACCCGGGACCAACGGTTAAATGTGCTCTCCGAGGCACAGAGAGGCCTCAATGTATTCAGACTGGTCATCCATTCTAGACTGACCTGGATAGTATTACTTATCTTTTTAACGTGCTAACCTATTCGGTTACCACTTAGCCACGAGCCTCTCTATATAGAGGAAAATAAAGAGTTTTACTATCGACCTCCTGGCTTCATCATCCTGGCTTTCAGGATTACTGAAACTATTGAAACGTACATAATTATCAATATTTACTGCTGACGCTATTATTATGCATGCGTGTAATCAACCTTTTTTTTTTTTTTTTTTTTATTTCGTGTGGTAACCTCCACGGGTCATCACCTCACCGGGGTGAACGGCAAGGTGGTATGTCGGACTCGAACCGACTAAAACCACACGGTGTTCCGTCACGGGTCCTAATGCCGGGGACTCAGGTGTACCCTAGAAAGGAAATCGAGAGGTGCGCGTGGAACACGTCGCGCCGCCGTCTCGGGCCTGCTTCTGCTAGGGCGACGGGTTACCCAGCCCATCGCCCTCAGGCCAGCGCTCATGGAGGCCGGAGATCATTTTGTACTCTCCGGCGCCTGGTGCGTCTTTTGCGGGACGAGAGAGAAGTAGTTCTCTCCCGTTCCCTTTCCGCCGCCTCTTTGGCATACATCATTTCCTCACAGAACGAGGCAGCGGAATCCCATGCTCTCTTGCACCGGACCATGGCCATAACCATGGTTTCTAGCGAGAGGCTACCCACACCAATGGCCGCACCAAGGTCGACGCGCTGCTCCGTCCACGCAGTGCACTCTACCAGAGCGTGAAGTGCAGTATCCTCGCTGCGGCCCCCGCAGTGGTGGCACGCAGGCGTTGGTTCCCGGCCTATGCGACACAGGTACTTTCCGAAGCAGCCGTGTCCCGTAAGCACCTGCGTCATCCGGTAGGAGAGGCTTCCGTGCCGCCTCTCCAGCCAATCCTCCATGATGGGTCTTACCGCCACAATCGTGGCGTGCCCTGCGCTCGGTCGCTCAAGTCGTTCCTTCCACTCAGCCAATGCATGTAATCAACCTAATTCCATTCTCATTCCATTCCATTCCAAAACCATCACGTCCTACTTGCCACTTAATTTTATATTATTTTATTTTCAATTAATATCTAATTTCATTGGAGACAAATTATAATTTAAGTGATAGCAACTCTTCAAGTCTAATATATATATGAGATAAGATCCTCGGCTTCATTGTTGAATAAACACATTTCCATGCTTGCCCATTGTCATTTGCCCAAGTAACACATCACCCACGTCCATTGCTAAATAGAGTGTGGATCGAACAGTATAAAAGCAGAAAACGGTTGCTCATTTGATGCTGAAAAGCAGAAAGCGCGTGAATCGGTTTCTCATTTGCTGTCAATTCGATCCTAAAGATGCCACAATATTAAGTATCAGTTCATTCCAGTGGAAGATTAGGCATAACGGTTTTGGTCATACCTACTTATCAAATCAAATCAAATCAAAACCATTTATTTCAATTGAACCAATAATAGGTATTTTTGAATAGTCAGGAGTAGGAGTCAGTCAAACTAAGTCAGTCGTGAAGCTAGTTGCCTGTTCCAATACGTAGATCCTATGGAGAAGAACAGGCAAGAAACTCCAAGGACACTCTTTTTCAAAATGTTTTTACAAATTTCTGGTTACATTGCTTATAAGCGTAAATGAAATGTGAGGACAATGTAACGTACCTATTATTCTAAAATATAAATAGACGCGCTAATTACTACTATACATATTTAAGTAATAGCAGTCCGGAGATGACGAGCCCCGACCAACGGCACCCGTTGACGAGCATGACGCACACGCCAGCCATCGTACATGGCTTAATAGGCAGATCTCTGTTAAAGGAGTTTGGATTACCAGAATACTAATTCTGGTAATTCGATGATATTTAACCTTGGTTGTTGTCATCTTGTTGTTGATAAACCGACGATGAGTGGTAAATTTTGCTCCTTAATTTATGTGTTTGACTGTTTTTTTTTTCATTAATTTCCTTAACAATAAAATCCATTACCTAGAAAACACGTCCGCAATATTATTTTACAACTCTGTGTTGTAATCTATGTTGTTAATAAAGATGTAAGTATCAAAACATTGAAATTTCATTTACATAAATGCATTGGTTTTTAATATGAGTCAGACAACGTTTCCTCTAGAGAAGAGAATATTATTTTGAAAGTAAATTTTAATTATCTAGCCACAATATAATATTTTTTTGCTACGTGTTTGTCGTAATGATTTTTCATTTTTCAAAATTAAATTTTTCAAGCGCAAAAGATAAGTTTCTAATCTCAAAAAAATCTTTTTACGTGAAATGGCAGTAAACTACCGACTTTCGGGTATTTTTCTATATTTGGGCTGTGAGAGTTTCATTCTCGCCAAATTTAAAAATTGTAGGTTATTGGGAAGTACCCATGACTTAAATAGGTGTCTCTTTTAATTGCGTTTAATTGACTTACAGGCTTGATATTTTTACAGCTTCAAGGGACCGCAGACATGAGTATGGGATGTTAATTTCAACTTTACACCTTCTCGCATTCCCAGACAACGAAGTGATCCTATAAGGGTTCCGTTTTTCATTTTCAGGTACGGAACCGTAAAAAGCGTTTTTTAAAGTTAACAAAAGATTAGATATTTGATACAATAGATGGCTAACCAATATTCAATCCAGTTATCATAACTCGGGCCTAAAACGAGCGTTATTGAGCTTATAAAATAACTCCTTCTGGGACTTATCATACAGTAAAGAATCGATAATAACGATTAAAGTTTTTCATCTCCTAACTGACTTCAGAACAAGAGCTACTAATTTCTAAAATGCTTAGCTTGGATCGATTGAGACCGACAAGCTTCTTTAGTGTATTGCGAGAAGGCAGCCGCAAGCTTGACGGCTTGCCAAAAAGATAATTAGAAACCACTGCATTCAAAGATCAATTTCGGTTTCTTGAGACAATAGAATGAAATTAACAAGTTGATTTGGTAAAACCTTTAACAATTTCTCTGAATCTAGTTGTCGTTATTATTTAATCTAAATTACTTTGAAAGAGGATAACTTTGAAAGTGGAGTCTAGAGGTGCTTTGGGTTTTATCCACATGCGTAAAGATATTTAAGATATTATGGCTTACATATTTAGGTTTACTGTCTTAAACGTTATTGCGTAGTGACATACTTTAATAAAAGTACTTTTCAAACACCAATATATATATCAAAAAGAAGATGCAAAGCCAAAGGGCTAGTTCACGAGACGCGACACAATGCGACGTGGTGCGCACGTTTTAAGATAGCAATATCTAATTCGAATTCAAATGTCTTTATTTGTGAGACAAAGGTACATTAATGGTCTTACAGTACATTTAAGATATATAATACAGTTCTCAATGCCCTACCAATGCAATTGGTGTACATATACTTATTTTATTTCTAAAAAATATAAAATATTTCTATCCCAGCGGGTGGGCCCTTAAATGAACATGGACAAGACGAAGGTTATGTCGAATGTCCATGTGGTGCCTACCCCCATCAAGGTTGAAGACTCGGTTCTTGAAGTTGTTGACGCGTATGTATACCTGGGACAAACAGTCCAACTAGGTAAATCCAACTTCGAGAAAGAGGTCAATCGTCGAATCCAACTCGGATGGGCAGCGTTTGGGAAACTTCGCTGCATCTTTTCGTCCAAAATTCCTCAGTGCCTGAAAACAAAGGTTTTCAACCAGTGTGTGTTGCCAGTGATGACATGTGGATCCGAAACGTGGTCTCTCACTATGGGATTGATAAGCAAGCTCAGAGTCGCTCAACGAGCTATGGAAAGGGCTCTGCTTGGTGTTTCTCTGCGCGATCGAATCAGAAATGAGGAGATACGCAGACGAACGAAGGTCACCGACGTAGCCGAACGGGTCAGTAAATTGAAGTGGCAATGGGCGGGGCACATAGCTCGTAGAACGGATGGTCGATGGGCCCAAAAAGTTCTGGAATGGAGACCACGGACCGGAAAGCGCAGCGTAGGACGTCCACTATCGCGGTGGACAGACGACCTGATCAAGATCGCAGGACGTCGGTGGATGCAGGCCGCTTCCAACCGGTCTTCTTGGAGGTCATTAAGGGAGGCCTATGTCCAACAGTGGACGTCCTATGGCTAAAATGATGATGATGATGATGATGATAAAATATTTTCGTTTTAATTATTTAGCCGCTGTCAAGAACTCTGTAACTGAATAAAAACATCTCTCAAGTAACCATTCCTTTAGGATTATTATGAATTTCTTATATGGCATCTCTTTTATTTCTTTTGGTATCTTATTATATATATATCCACACATTACATTACAGTTCTTTTTATATAATGAAGTTCTTGGAATTCGCGGTAATACTATTCTATTTGAATCACGAGAATTTCTCGGATAAATATCTTTAGCACAACTAAACAGGTTTTTACTAAGTTTTACAAATTTGGCACATTCAAATATATACATGCAGGGGAAAGTGAGTAAATGTAGCTTTTTAAATAAAGGCTTGCATGAAATCCATGGAGCTACCCCACAAATTGCTCTTACACACTTTTTTTGAACAATAAATACCTTATTTATGTCAGTACTATTTCCCCAGAGTATAATACCATAGTTTAACACTGAAGCTACATAGCCATGGTACGCGCTAAGGATAGTTTTTTGGGTTGACGTTCGCCTGAGTTTACCTAGAACGTAAACAAAGCGGTTCACTTTATTGCATATCTTTTCTACGTGAGATTTCCAATTAATGTGTTGGTCTACTACAATACCTAAAAAGGTTGTGTGATCTACTTTCTCTATTTCCGTGCCATTATATGTTATGTTAAGTTTCTCTTGTTTACGTCCGTAAGTGTTAAACTGAATATATTTTGTTTTCAGTGTATTAACATGTAAACTATTATCGGCAAGCCATTTAGTTATACATTGAATTGCTTCATTAATATTCTCTTTATTTACTTAATATACATATAAATTACATTTTTAAATACATTCACTATAAAAAAATAAAAACAAATATATTTAAAAATATAACAAATAGTGTCCCACCGGTATCGGGTACAGGGACCAAGCTACCGGTGGTTAGGGTTCCAGAGATAGGGCACGCCACCATTGTGGCGGTAAGACCCATCATGGAGGACTGGCTGGAGAGGCGACATGGCTGCCTCTCTTACCGGCTGACGCAGGTGCTTTCGGGGCATGGCTGCTTCGGAAAGTACCTGTGTCGCATAGGCCGAGAGCCAACGCCCGCGTGCCACCACTGCGGAGGCTGTCGCAAGGACATTCCATACTTTGGTGGAATGCCCCGCGTGGGCGAATCAACGCCGTGACCTCGTGACGGCTATCGGTGTGGATTGCCTCTCGTTGGAGACCATGGTTTTGTCCATGGTCCACAGCGAGAGCGCATGGGATTCCGTCGCCTCATTCTGCGAGGAGGTGATGCATACCAAAGAGGCGGCGGAGAGGGAACGGGAGAGAATTAGTACTCTCCCATCCCGCAGGAGACGCCCCGGGCGACGGAGAACGTTTAACGATCTCCGGCCTCCATGAGCGCGGACCTAAGAGCAGCGGGTTCGGCAAATAGGCTGGTCTGGAGCGGTGGCGTGACGCATTACACGCACTCAACTATGTAGGGGGGGGAAAGCCCCCACACACTATCCGACGCCGCCTGACGGCGAAGTCTGTCGGGGGTTGAGTGGTAATCCTTCTAGGGCATACCTCAACTCCCGACTATAGGCTACAATTTCGTAAACCGTGTGGTTTTAGTCGGTTCGAGTCCGACATAACTACGTCACCGTGCAATCGGTGAAGTGGTACCCGTGGGGGTTTCCACACGTAAAAAAAAAAAAAAAGGGTTCCAGAGATAGAAACCTCCTCACTATGCGTGCCGTATCAAGGAGGACTGCCTTCTGCATCAGGCTCTTAATCCAGCTGCCTAACGTGAGCCTCTGAAGGTGTTGGTCGAGGCTCTTAGCAATTAACCCATGGGCCGAAATATTAATATCATTATTATAGTTATTAATGTCGATAATGTGTTTATTATTGTCAGTAGTGTATTTATTAATGTCAGTGGTGAATTTATTAGTGTCAGTGTTGTAACTACTGTTGTATTTTAGTTGTATTGATGTCAGAGAGCGTAATAATGTCCTAAGTTTTAGATGTGATAATTAACGAAATGTCATCTGCAAATAATGTACATGGATATTTAGTTATGTCAGGAAGATCATTAATATATAATAAGAATAATAAAGGGCCCAGCACACTACCTTTTGGGACACCCGAACTATTAAACTTGTAATTTGATCGATATGCCTTTAGTTCCTGTCTGCTATTTATGCTGCTAATTTCCACGCATTGTTGCCTATTCTCTAGAAATGTCTTTAACCAGATGGTTACACTGGTTGACATTTCGTAGATACGAATGCCATATTTTTCTAGCTTCTTTAGTAGTATTTTATGCTGCTATAACTTATTTGCTACTGCTACACAAAATGGTACACAGTTCAGTACGCAAAAGTGGTGTCGGCGGCTTTGCACTACGTCTCTTTTCGCACTACACTTTCGCATACTCATTGAACTGTGTACCTTTTTGTAATAATACAAACCCTTCGCGCGGAGCCTCTTTAAGCATCGTCGCGTCGTGTCTCGCTGTGAACTGACCCTATCGGGATTTTCTTTCAAACTGGCATTCACCTTACTGTAGACTTTTAGATAAGAATATTCAGCAGTGCACGGATGACATCTTTAGTTTTAAGAGTTGTGTATTTATATATTTAAATACCGGGAACTGTTGACCATCAAATGAACATAACTTTTCCATGAAATAAAAAGCTTGGACCTACATTAAAAAAACAAACTTCAAAACAAAACTTGCTTATGCATCTACGTAGTAGTAACTTTTTGATGTGATAATATTAATATGAGCAGTACCTCTGATATCATAAACGCAACCCTGTTCACCTCTCCCATGAAGCTCTAGCGTAACTACTCATGCAGAAAAAATACAATATGCAGTAAGTATATCTTCTGTAAGGTGAAGGTCCCAATCGGCTAGAAACATACTGCTCTCCCAAGTCTAAATAGGTTTGATTTCAAAGACAACGTATTAGTCTAAGAGGGTGTATACTAGTAAACACAGTCGTGAAAGCGTTAAGTCATACTGGTGAATATAATGGGGTACCTAGATGACTGTCAAGTCAAATAGGAATCTAATCTTTGGATAAGCGTTAAAATGGTAGGTTCGGTACATTCTTGTTTGAAATACTAAGACATGAAGTCACGCCTTAGTGTTGTCAAATTATATTATTTTATTTATTTATTAAAACTTTATGCACAAAAATGTAAAACGGCGGACTTAATGCCATAGGAATTTTCTGCCAGTCTACCCTAGGGTGGTGTAGAAATGGGTGAAGTAGGTGCACTAAATTTAGATTATACACTTTAAAATAAATGAAACACAAATAAATACCAAAACAGAAAAAAACAAGGAGTAACATATGGGAATATATAAATATATACACATATATATATATACATATTATACATACATAAAAAGATACATACATGCATATTTACATACACATTATTATATATAAAGTATTAATGTTGTGATGATCCTGCTAGGTTTTGAGAGAGGGGGCTCGTACTTTCGCCTTGAAGGATAGGCGACTGGGTGCTATTCTGATTTCCTGAGGAAGAGCGTTCCAGAGGAGAACAGATTGTATGAAGAAGGAAGAATGGACACATGCAGAAGTATGAGAGGGGCATAACAGAAGAAGATTATTTGTAGAACGGAGAGTTCTGTTATGATAAGAACAGAGGAACTCGAAGGAGGATGTCAAGTATGTAGGAGAAATAGGTGAGTTGAGATTAGTGTAAAGGGTGGTTAGAGCGCGCAGTTGACGGCGCTGACGAATCGGAAGCCAACTTAACTCAAGACGAAAGGAGGAAACATGGTCAAATTATGCACTTTTAAAGCTGAAAACTTTTCTGTTCGTTTGTTTATACGCCCTAATCTCAGGAACTATCAGGCAAATTTGCATAACTCTTTTTGTATTTGATAGAGTATTTATTGAGGAATAATACAAGTTATAAAAGCCTTAGGAGCCAACGGTCCTTAGGAGCGGAGCACTGATCATGAACACAGGTGAAACTGCGGTGGAATGTCTAGTTATAAAATAAATTAAAGACGTTAAATAAAAGTAGACGAAATTTTATAGTATTTTAAGATGTTGCATTACCTAACTTAGACCAAATCATTGATTTTGAACATAGGAATTTACCCAATTAGGTAAATTAATAACAAATGTGATTATAAAATCTTAATCAAATTGAATACAGGTTTTCATACTGATTGTTTATGCAGCGGGTACAATCAGGTGACTATTCGATTTGACCCGCTTGTGCTGACGACATTTTATTTATTCACTGTATTCTCCCAATTTACCATTTGTCCTGTTATCGGCGTTAAATTTTATAAAAGAATTTTCGAACAACAATTTTTTTAAAACTTTAACATAATGATTTCCATCGAGCCCATATAGTTTTAATTAAAACGTTGGAGCAGTCTGCTGAAGTATTTTAATTGTCTGTAAAATGTCAATATTTTTTATATAGCGATATTTTGTATTATTTTCCAGCGAAAGCAGCATTGTTTAGTAAGATTATGTCTGATTAAAGTATTTAGTGAGTATTCAGATTGAACTATATCTTGACCACAATTCCACCTGCTTTTATAATTATTCCAATCTGACTTATAGATTCAGAGATTATTGCGTTTAAACAAACAAACAAAATGATATTATTACTAGCTTTCGCCTGCGGCCCCGCTCGCGTAAAAGTTACCTTGTCTCTTTCTTTTGTCTAGATGAAAGGTATTTTATGTCCTGTTCTCCAGGCAACGTGTGTGCTAAATTTCACGATGATCAGTTCAGTAGTTCAGAAAGGAAAGCGCACCAAAAAAGCCGGCTAACGAGCAGACGGGTTACTTGATGGTACTTCGGACTACCGCCACCCATGAACATCTGCAACTCAAGAGTAATAATGTTCGTTGCCGGCCTTTGGATGATTACACCAGGAGTACGCTCTTATCTTGAAGGTTGGAATGTTGTATCGGGCTGGTAATATTGCTGGCAAAGATTTGGTGAATAGATTTGTTTTGCAAGGTAAAAGTTTATTGGAAGCGCACAGTGCTGGAGTGCCAATTATTCAAGTGATGGGGATATAGGTTTTGTCGCGTCTCACTATCCTTTTCTTTTTATCACAATTTCTTTCCTTTTGAAACCACGGAATACAAGTTGTAACGTCTCCATTCTTTGTATTCCGTTCTCTTTCATTTGATCTAGGATGTCTTTCCATGAAAGTTCTGCTACGGGACTAAGCTACAGAAATGAGTTAGAAACGCCAACGGTTATCTCAACTTTAAATATCTTAATGTCGTTAAGCCACTATCAAAATCTGTCCTGCGAGTAATGAGTAAATACCACACGCTACTGCCTTAAAAATATATATATAAAGATGAAACTGAGCGAATAAGTCTAGAACGGTTCACGTAAGAAGAGCATCTCTCTCCCGTCTACGCATCAGTCAGCGACTATGTAGCAAACGCCTCGACACACTGGGGTCTGCACTGCAGCACCGTACCAACCTCCGCAGTACCGCATGCAGCCCTGACTTACTGGGACCAGCAGACTTTAGCCCCAACTCACTTGAACTAGGGAAATAGAGTTCCGACTCAAAGGAACTAGCCGCACTTAGTTCCGACTCACTAGGACTACTCTCAACTGGCACTAGCACGCTCCACAAGACAGCGTAGATAGCTGACTCATCACCATATCGACCGCCAGTCTTGGAAGAAAGTGATGAAGTGACTTTCACATACAGCAAAAACATGCTCCAACATCATCTAGCGAAGACGAGCTGAAATACATAGTAACTACTAATTCTCCATCGCATAATGAAAGTTCTCACGCCGACTAGTATATATACAAGTTCAGAACATCAACCGCGGTCCGCCAGTCACGATCACCTCGCCTTGTGTCCTCGCGGTTGGCTCGCGGACCCTCACTTTGTGTTGGAAGAACATAACACCCGTTCCTCCACAGTTTGACGGCCTCGAGAGATGTCTTCTCTCCGCATAAAGAACAAGTGGTCATATTTCAAAGGGCCGTGTCATATTTCACGTGTGCTTGTAATAAGTTCCCAATTTTAATAGAATTGCTATGGAAATAAAGGTTTTTTATTTTATTCTCTAATCTCTTTTACTACTCGTATACTGCTACAAGGAAGTGAAATACAAAGTAACCAATAATATACTTTATAATAACTTGAGACACCTCACACACGGCCGTCTGATTCTCAACTAGACAGAGCCCGTACTGTGGTAACCAGACTGCTAAAAAACATATTTATATATTACTAAACACATAATAATATAGATAAATTACACCCAGAGACAAAATACACGGTTGTGCTTATTACACATTATGTTATGGGTTGGAATCGAATAGATCCTGACTCGAGCAGCCAGGATCACCACTACACTAATAGCCCTGTCAAAATTTATTAATTTCGAAGCGAAATGCTTTAATATTTGCTCCTACAAAAAAGTTAAATTATTTTAAAAACAATATACTACACGTTCTGTTGCAACACAGAAACACGTTAGTTGACCACGCTCTACCACCACTGTATCAGTAATCTGATAATAATTTGGGTATAATTTACGTTTAATTACATCTCTAACTACAAAATAATATGAAATGCTCGCGTGCGCACTAGTCATTCACGCTTTTCGAAGTACCAGCCAGCCACCTAATTATTTTCAACTTCCCTGATTTCATGATTTTCTACCTCACGTAAATACGGGTACTGGTCATAAGTTTTATTTCACTTTAATATAATCCTAAGCCCCTGCTTCGTTCTTGTAAAGATTATATACACATAAATCATGAATAAGGTGAATTACGGAGGGTAGTGAATTTTGGGTAATCAGTAATCACATACACAATATTAAACGAAGTTTGTGTAACTATATAAAACTGGTTATTAGTTAATTTTGGATGAGTGAGATTAACATTAGAGGGATCTTGGAACCTCTACTTTTGTTTAACAGACAAATAATTGTTCCTGGGAGAGCTATGCTTCGGCGCGTATGAGCCGGCTCCACCGGATTGATACCACGGCCTCACAGAAAACCGGCAGTGAAACAATGTTTGCAATGTTTTTCGCCGCGTGAGTGAGGTTACCGGATGCCTAACCCTTCCCTCTCCCCTCTGCCTGCTCTTCCCCCCTTTCACTCTTCTTCCGATACCCCCAAGGCCGGCAACGCACTTGTGACTCTTGACTTGCAGGTGCCCATGGGCAGCAGGAATTGACATTGTAGAAGCTGACAGGAAAATTAGTCTTCTTTTCAGCATTTAACACCAAATAGTTATGTAACGTTATTTGATTTATAGAGAACAGTGATAACACATTTTGTGTAAAGTCTACAATATATAATTTATCAAAGGCAAAAATGTCAAAGACTATTTCGTTACAACACTTATGCTTGGTATCCCGTCGTGTATATCTAAAGGTTCATAATAACGAATGCTAATGTAATACATACATGAGTGTATTTATTATAATTTTTTTATTTGACTAGGTACTCTCTTTACCTACACTATAACATTTTACAATTAAAATATGTTAATCTTTCAGATTATCCTCGGTGGCGGCAAATATAACATATTAATATATTCCTTGTTATTATTAGTCTATATGTAAAATTTATTAGTTAATGTTGGTATCTGAGTGACTGTAGCTATAATCACCAGTGAGTCTAGTGGAAAGCTGCTGGGCCGGAGGTCATGGGTTCGATTGCCACGCTGGACAAATATTAATTGTGCGATGAGCACGATCATTTGTACTGTGTCTGTATGTAATTTATCTATAATATGTAGGTATGTACCTATTTAGTAATACAAGCTCTGCGTAGTTTGGGATTAAACGACCGTCTCAAGTAATTTTGTAAAAATAAAATGATAAAAAATATATAAATTTTGTGAACGTACGAGTAGTGCTGAAGGCGTTAATTTTGTGTAGATAAAAAAATAGATGTAGGTACATATTCAGCAACAAATTCTAATGTTTTTAGTCTTGTCTAGTCTTAGTCAATAAATAATATATAACTTACATTTCTCAAGTTGTCAAGTACTTGTATCCCCTCTTTAATGAACCATAAAAGTGTAGGTATTCCTAAAATTTGCGTGTTGAAAAACGTAGGACAAATATTTGTACGACTAATGAAACACTTGGAAACGTAAGTGAAAACGAATCCGCTCAGCTCGGAGTTTTGAAAGGCCATGCACGTATTAGCAAGCTGGGAAACATAAATAACAAGCGAAACAATTTACCTACGAGCCAGGCTGAGGTATTCTTACAACTGTTTAGTTTGTTCAATATATACCAGCCGCTGATACGTGCCGCGAATCCGGCCCGCTGGATTCTGCACTCGCAGGCAAATAACAGTAAGTTAGCGACTTATGAAAACAAAAAATAAAGTAGAAACTTAGTAATACGTGTTTATTGTATTACTTAACGATGTTAACTTGTATCAAATACAGGCCGTAGTTATTATTAGTCTACTACCATTTTAAAGTAAGTATAATATTTTACAAATGTCGCTAAAATTATCTTAGTACCTATACTAGTGGTAACTCTAGTAATTCTAGTAGTAACGGTAGTAATTTTAACCAGAAGTTTTATAAACATAGTCCAAGTATCTCCGTGGAGAACTGTGGCCTAACCTCTTATTGCAAAGGATCAATCTTTTTAGGCAATCATAGAATGGGTACAGACATATGTACGCAACTCTCTGTCTATCCATTATACAGGGTAGCAAGGAGCAGCAGCTAGTGGGTTCATGTCTTTATGGTACTGAATGAAGATTAATCCCGCAAAAACTCTTCTTGGTGCACGGTGGTCGCGCTACGGATACGCGCTATTTCGGAATACCCGAGATACGGAAAAGGGTATGGGGTACATTTCATATTCAGTTTACTCAATTATCAACTATCAAAAAAATACCAGATTATCAAAAAGTTCTTGAGGTATATTTTGATTGACAAAATCTAGTAACGATAAAGGCCGATTGTGCATGCACCTACTTTTTGTCACTTTTTTTTATACGATAGGGCAAAAGAGCACACTGGTAATAGTAAAGGCGCCGCCCATTGTCACATGCACCTCACGAGTCACAAGTAAGGTAAGCTCACGCGCTCGGCGAAACACTTCGAAATCATTGCTTCACGCCAGTTTTTTGTGAGGTAGTGGTATCACTCCGGTTGAGCCGGCCTATACGTGCCGAAGCATGGCTCTCAATACAATAATTTCTCAAGTAGCAATACTTAAATAGATTGTTAAATTGTTCTTTTGCCTATGTTTATGATACAACCAATAGGACTACTGTAACTAACATTTATATTGACTACACTTGTTTTATGATGCGATGACTGTTCTGTAATGCTTGTAAGTCATATGTGTTACGTTATATCGCGATTTTATACGCCTTCATTGCTTTTAGCATTATTAGGATAATATAATATACATTATAATAGATATTAAAAATGACAAAACTTACAACAGAAAAGAAATCGTGTTAGTTACAAAAAAAAAATCAGGGTAAATTTCAAATTCAAGGGTATAGAAAAACACTCCTATAAGTCACATTTACAGGGTGTTACAGAAAGGACTGGTTATATTTTAGGGTTATACAGAAGATCCTGTGAATAAGGTAAAGCGCTAACAATTTTATGAAAATTGGTGGTTGTTAATAAAGAAATCTTATTTTGAAACTGAAAACTTTTACTTAAAAAATGGGAAATAAAGCTAGTTTTTCGTATGAGAGAGCTCTGACATGAATAAAACTATGGGTGTTTAATATCAAGGATATTGATAGAATGTCCACATTTTCTGAAGCATTAAAAAATAAAAAAACAAAATCATTGAAATTTGCATGAAACTTCATTCTGGGTTGTTTAGAAATGTGCCTTAGAAACATTCATTATGGGTTGTTTAAAAATGTGCCTTAGAAACATTCATTATGGGTTGTTTAGAAATGTGCCTTAGAAACATTCATTATGGGTTGTTTAGAAATGTGCCTTATAAACATTCATTATGGGTTGTTTAGAAATGTGCCTTAGAAACATTCATTATAGGTTGTTTAGAAATGTGCCTTAGAAACATTCATTATAGGTTGTTTAGAAATGTGCCTTAGAAACATTCTTTATGGGTTGTTTAGAAATGTGCCTTAAAAAACATTCATTATGGGTTGTTTAGAAATGTGCCTTAGAAACATTCATTATGGGTTGTTTAGAAATGTGCCTTAGAAACAATCATTATGGGTTGTTTAGAAATGTGCCTTAGAAACATTCATTATGGGTTGTTTAGAAATGTGCCTTAGAAACATTCATTATGGGTTGTTTAGAAATGTGCCTTAGAAACATTCATTATGGGTTGTTTAGAAATGTGCCTTAGAAACATTCATTATGGGTTGTTTAGAAATGTGCCTTAGAAACATTCATTATGGGTTGTTTAGAAATGTGCCTTAGAAACATTCATTAGGAAAATCATTTTCAGAAGAATAAAACTATTTTCTCCGAATCCGTTTTTTTCAAGCTAAATCAACAATTTTTCGACTCCACATAACGCTCCTAAATTTTGACCACACCTGTCTGTAACAGCCTGTATATTTTCTATGCGGAGTCTATATTAAATCATATGTGTATTTATTTATTGTTTATTCTTTCACAATACATTTCCAGATTATGTTGAACAATTATTTAAGTATGTATATCATATACCACAAAACATGTTCGGCTGGTAGTTAAAATAGGGTGTACCTGAGCTATAAGTACCAGTAACTTTCCAATGACACAGTTTACATTTATACATATCTGAAACTATTTATATTATTTATCTACCTTTGACGTAATGTCAAGCGATTAAAGTGAACCATTATGAACACAAGTGAACTAAATACACATTACTAATAAAAATTAAATCCTTCCTCCTTATTAACCTAATAAGTAAGTGTAATATGAAACCCTATAGTCAGGTCTGCAGCTTATGTGAGCTATGAGTTTATGGCAAATGTAATTTACCTCATGTGGCCACATCGCATATTTGAGGGACTTAAGATATAATCAATTTATTTTTAACACGCTTTTATTTACTTGTAAGTAACCACTATATAAAGAAATCTTGGAAGTCAATTTTAACGTACGAAATGAAATGAAACTGCATGTAGAGAAGAGTAACCAATATTGAACAGGCGCTTAAATTGGACAACTTCTGTATTTCTGTATATAAATACAAAAGTAGTTCAATTTAAGCACCGGTTCAATATTGGTTACTCTCCCCTACATGTAGTGTCGATGACAATACTATAATTTGGCATCTTGGAGCTGATGTGATGATAGAGGCAGGACGTGGACAGTGGATCTCTTCAGTCGTAACTAATAAAACCCTCAAATTTGAGCTCATAAGATTCATTTTGACGAGTTCAAGATATTGGGCTTAGTAACGGTGGTCTGGTGATAGAGCCAGGAGGTTGATAATGGCACCTTTTGGCTCTAGTTTTGACTGGTTTTAAACCATTATTGAAAAAAATTCAAGAATTCGGTATCAAACAGTGTCTTTCTTCGATCGCCCAATGTCGTATTCTCACTTTCTTTGGACATATCACACGTCGCGAAAACGCATTTGTAGAACAACTTAAACAAGGCACAAGAGCGCGCGACAAGTCACCAATGCGTTGTAAAGACCAAGTCAAAACTGCACTCAATGGTCTACTTCACGAATGTACAAGGCACGGGAGGAATTACGACGGATTGTTGTGAAGTGCCAAGAGTGTGACGACGAAGAAGAATAAGAAGAAAACATTCTTACCTTTCTAGCTAGCTTCTACTTCCCTAGCTCTATTTACTTTTTAAAGTCGGTTGAAAAAACTTTATGTGTGTGATATCAGATCGAGTTAGGGTAGTCTTATAATCTTATCATACTTTAAATAAATAGACCGGGGTATATATAGCTCATAAATATTACTATTCCTTACTTAGGATATATTTTATACGCAATATTTTAGCAATGAAGACTGTTTAGTTACAACATGTCAAAAGAATACAGAAAGGAAATTAAGATAAAACGATTTGTTGTTTATGGCATAGTGGGCAAACGAGCAAACGGGTCACCTGATGGCAAATTACTACCACCGCCCATGAACTGCAACTCAAGAGTCACAAGTGAGTTGCCGCAGGGGAAGGGAAGAATAGGGAGCGAGGAGGAGAGAGTGAGAGGGAAGAGTTAGAGCGTCCGGTAACCTCACTCACTCGGCAAAAAGCAATGCAAAAATTGCTTTACTGCCGGTTTTCTGTGAAGCCGTGGTATCATTCCGGTCGAGCCGACCCATACGTGCCAAAGCATGGCTCTCCCACGAATAATGGTCTTGGCTTAGACCTTTTTATTAGGTTTCTAATTTGTGGCACACAGTTGGAAATATTTAAAAAAATCTATCCTAGGTCACTTTAATGGGAGTGGTAAGACACCATCTTTGTTTTCAAATACACTGTCCGGAACAAGAACGTAACTTCAATATACTTAGAACTAGTGTATAGTTAACACGAATTGTACATTATTTTAAGACATTCGATCATCAGACAGTTCGTACAGTAAGTTAAACTGTAATGGAGGACAAGGAGTATTCTCTTTTAAAGTATCAAACAATTGACTTCTGAATGCAAATAATAAAACAAGAGAAGAAGCGTTCATCAAAAAAGCAAATGTACAAAAACAAAAGACATTCCGGGTCCAATGAAAGATAAAAGAACATGGCGTGAGTGTTCTGTAAGTTCCGTCATTTAAAAAAAATTAATAACAAATCCAAGTGTAACCAAAACTAAATAAGTTTAAAAGACCTAAAAAAATAAAGGTTGAACAGGATTTGCACAATGTATTACTAGCATAAACCCTTGTCAACGAATCTCCACTCATCAATAAAACAACAGCATTATCAGCACACCACCTGACAAGCATATTGATAATAGTGTTATTCTCTCCATACAACGGTTTAAAGCAGTCTGCTTTCCAACGATCGTCCTGTGTTCTACAGCCATTGCTTCGATGAAGAATATCTTACAGCTAAAGGTTAAAGCCAGATTATCTGAGGACTCGCGATTCTATTACATTTTTTTATTTTTATATTTTATTTATTAAGGATTGAGACCAATTTTCAGAATTGCAGGGAGGTTCTTATTATAATTAAGTAGCATATAACTTACATAATTGTCCGTGAATTGTCCTCAATATTAAAAATTATAGATTAATTCACATAAGTCACCGCAACAATAGGTAGTTATGTCAAAAGTAAAGTTATTAAAGTAACAATTGATAATAAATAATACCGGTTCTGTCTATGTCGATCTATAACCGCCCGTTTCCAAATGGTTGAGTCTTGTGAGAAGAAATCGGGCAAACAAATTCACGGCCACTCTTTTAAATCAACAGATAGTTATTAAAATGTTTGGTTAGTTGTGTTACAACACTGTTTGTTGTGGACTATTGAGTTATTTATATTAAAAGAAAATAAAATAAAGTTAGGTTACGAAAATGGGTGTGTAACATTTAAAATAATAATAAAAGTTCTAATGATCATATGACCTAATTTCATTTAATACAAAGATAAAATGATAAAAACATAAAAACGAAAAATTAGAAACATATTACATTTCTATCAAGTATTGGAAATAGCCTGTGAAACCAAAATAAGTCAATCCCAAGCATTCTTATCCTCTTTATAATCCACTCTAAAGAAAAAGCCCGTCTTATTTATTAGAAGGACTCAATAATTACCTTTTGTACTAGCCTAGCTTAAGTGATTATAATTAAGTTTTCAACATAATTCTTTTAAGCGTTTTAATACAGTATTTTATCAACTAATTATGTATTAATGTAGCAATTAATATTACGGATTCCTTAAGATATTACATAAAATGTTTCTCTGCACATTTACCTTTGCATAGTTTGTTAGAACGTATTACGTAACTATAAAAGACATATATATAGAACATTAACTTTTGCGTGCAAGACCATTCTTTGTCACTGAAATAAAGACAAGATTATCTAAAATTATCTTAAAACTAAACTTATTCATATTGATGTTCCCAGTTACCTCATTTCATTTCCAAGGGTCATTAAACTTTAAGTGTATAAATAATTCTTACGACATTGTATAACAAAATGGTCTAAGTCCGACTTAGGAATTTCCGGATTGGCAATAAGCCAACATTAGGTAGAAAGTAATCTACAAAAGTATCCGTGAATATATTCGAACGAATACGTTTGAAACTATAATTTACTTAGCTGTAAGACCAGCAATATTGCGCGATAATGATATTGGATATAACGTTATAGTAATAACACTTAAGTAATATTTTGTAAAGACCGTATTCTAAATCCCACTAAATCCTAGTTGGGAATCGAACTCAAAAAGGTAATAAGGCAATTTTCTTGAAAATCCCTTAACGTAATAATGTGCCGAAAACGTTTTCCAAATTTACACATATTGTGCTCGCGGCAGAATCGCCCGACTAGCGTACGATCAGAATACCCAATGCGATAGGGTGAAATATCAGAGACTTATACTTACAATGCCACTTACATAAAAGATAGTATGTTATTGCGTTACCATGCTAAAATAAATATAAAAGCCGCACTCGCAATAAAACTCGTTCTTAAGTACTGTCGAAACGTAAGAATGGAACGGCTGGCGAAGTTTAAGCTCAAGCAACGTGTAAATTTTATGTAGGTATAATTTAAAAGAGGCTGCATTCAAATAGCAAAATAATTTGGTTCAGATAGAACATTTAGGTTGTAGAACATGGAGTAAATTTATTATTTCAGCAGCGGGCCGCGGACAAAGGATTTAGGTTTCTAAATTATGCAAATAAATTCACCATTCTGTAACATTTGTTGGGAATGTCTTTATTCTGTAGATTTCTTAAAATACCCTTAAGACTAATCCTGCTTTTGACTTTTGAATCCTCTTAAGGTGCAAGAACGTTCACCCTACACCTGGGGGTCTCAGTACGGGTATAGTAGACATGGAAAATAACTAATCCAAACAGTTATCTGACAGAGACTAAAACTAATAATCTTTTAATACATTTATTATTACATTTTTCTAAACTCTTTTGTACTTCCTATATTGATATTGAACAGTTCATACATTTTTAATATATGAAAAAAAAAAGGTTAAAAAGTCAGTCGTTTATTATTTTTTTTATTCAACTAAACTACAGGAGCAGTAAGTTAAAATTTCTGAAGAAGCCCTCGCATCTGGGCTTGCACAAATAACTTACACCATTTCTACATTCAGAGGGAGTTTCCGCAATATCCTCAAAATGAATGTCGAGGGAATCCCTCAAGAAACAGTTTTCGAATCCCAATGGTATTATTTGCACGGGAAAGACGAACCTTCAGTCGTTCAAAACAGTGTAAAATCTAGGCTGTTTGATTATATTATGAAAACACAGTGGTTATATCTTTGTTACTATCCTTGAAGTAAAATCCTTTTCAATGTTTTTGTTTAAAAACAAAATAATAATAACTTTATTGTTTTCTCTGACACAGTTTACAATTAAAACTTAAGACAAATTGGTATAGCATAATGTGAATCATGGATGAATAATCTGTGTGGGAGACTGGCGTCTGCACTAGGAGACCTTTATTACAGATTACCAGCCTTTCCAGACTCTGGACAGCGGAAATTATAGTGGGAGGACCTATTGAATATTTATTATATATTGACTGAGAGTTAAGTGTGTGTGTATTAGGGTGTGTGTGTGTGTGTTTGTGTGTGTGTGCGTGTTCGTTTGTACACAACTCGCTATTAATGCAGATCATTGAGCATGGATAGGGATGACTGGATTGTTGCATGTTAGGTGCCCCAATGTAATGTTAGGTAGGCACATGGGCACATAGAGAAGATTTTCGGTTTCCTTGAATTTGAGAGACTTTAATACCTACAGTTATATCATTTACAGTTTTTATACCTATTTTTGTTCCCATAAAAACCATTATAGATCTAAATTATATACAAATCATCAATTTTAGACATATATAGGTAACACAAATACACACTGGCAAGAAAATATCTGCTGCGTTCTCCTATTTATGACGCATGCATGTAAATAGCCCGTATATATATATATATTTTTTTTTTATAATCACAGTAAATTATCTTTAATTAGAATTAAGTGTTCTTGATGTTATTATAGTTGGCAAAATGTATCTGAATAAATACTAAGCTTTTCTCGTACTCGCCTATACAATCCAAATAATTCTACTATACAACTTTCAGTGTCCGGAACATTCACATTGGTCGTTGCGTATCACAATAGCAATCTATAGAACGGCATCCGTAGTAAGCACTCACTTGTCATATGGATAGCAGAGATCGCTTTCGGTCGTCTCTTCGACAGCTCTGCAAACCAAGCTCCGGAATCAATTTCTAAGTATTTTCGTCAAGGGTCCAACAGGAAACAGACAATATGCTTAGTGCAAATACGAAATCCTTCAGGCTCCTTTCTGATCACTGACCATTGTTTCTTTTGACTATCTACTGAAGCTTAGTCGATTAATGATTGGATTTGTTATCTTTTGAATTACGATTTATTTTATCGTTATTGACAATTGTTTTTAGATACTTACGGATAATAGATTGTAATATGCAATCGTAGACACCTTAAAATTCTATTATATATTATATATTATCTATAATCTATTTTCTTTTATGTTGAAAATTTATCAATAAACTGTATAGTACCTGGGAAACCAAGCTTCGCTCGTTAGCTTTTTGTAAAATCGTAATTCTTTTTAGGGTTCCGTACCTCGAAAGAAAAAAACGGAACCCTTATAGGATCACTTTGTTGTCCGTCCGTCCGAAGGTCTGTCTCTCTGTCAAGACCCTTTTTCTCAACGCGTGGAGGTATCAAGCAGAAATTTATATCAAATCAAGTTTACTGTCCTTTAGAGCTGTGAATAAATCAAATTTTTAAGCCAGCGCAATCAAAAGATACAGACGTTTATGCCGCAAAATACAACTATGCAGTTGAACTTAAAATGCAAAACTGTATCTGTATACAAAATTTCATGCAGATCGTTGGAGCCTTTTCCGAGTTCAGATAATATATATATATATATATATATATATATATATATATATATATATATATATATATATATTTGCGGGAGTTGTCTTTTTAAATGAGAATAAATATATATGAGTAAATTCTTCCCACATCCTCCGTAGGTCTAATCCAAGAAAAGAAAATATTATTATTTAACTGTGTATAATAGATCTAAATTTAAGTATAACCGATGATATAACCTACTTAGTAGTTGGTATTCTCATGTACTCACAAAATATATTGTGAAGTCAGTTGAGGGAAAATATCATTAATAGAATGGCATAAAACTATATTTAAATTTCTGTTTTACACAATGGTTGTTGGTATGGATTTTTGGATTGTATTCTAAATAAATTACATAAAAGGTAGGCTATAGGCAGGCATATAGGCTTTCCTACAAGTGATTTTCATTCAAAACACTAATTTTATCTGCGCCCGTATACGGTTTAACATATATGTAGACTCCAATTTACTGCTTTTTGAAACTTTTCTTAAAAAAATATTAACTCATACACTGTCACACTGAAAGTTTTTAGAAAATAAAAAACGGAATGATATAGAAGCTTTGTTAGTATTTTTATTGCTTTTCGAAGAAGTTCGTGATGGAACTATTGACTGAAGCTGTGAGCCCACTCTTCTTTAGGGATCTCTTAAACGCCTTTTGCAAACGCAGCCATGAGTTCATAAAATGAATTCCTCTAAGTTTATCTTTTATTTGTTGGTTGGTTTAGTTGTCGGCGAATCTTCGAATGGAAGTTTCGGGTTTCGAGCTCGTAACAATATATCCAGCTTTTATCACCTGTGACGATGTCATATACAGCATTTTAGTCACCTCCTTCATACTCTTCAAGCATTGAGCGGCACCAATCCAAACGACATCGTTTTTGATCTTCCGTCAAATTATGAGGTATCCATTTGGTACGAAGCTTTCTGACGCCTAAATCTTCACGTAAGACTTTTTGTACTTGACTCATAAAGCTGTTCGAATCTGTTGATATGTCACCCTTCTATTAGCCTCTATCAGTAGTCACGCAGCACTCACGTTATCTTCAGTAGTCGCCGTAGAAGGACGTCCTTCACGAGAATCATCAATGAGTTTGCTTAAACTCATTATACAAGTTGTAAACAGTGGCCCGAGATGGGGCTTCGTAATGAAATGCCAATCGAAGTCCATCGTAACAGTTTTGTTGAGTAAGGCCGCGACGAAAGTCGTAATAAATCATTGAGCGAAAATTATCTCTAGTCAAATCTTTTTCGATGCACGAAAGAGACTCTTGGAGTTTACTCCTTAAGAATCGATTTGCATATAAGGCGCCCGGTATGAAAAAAATATGAAGAGTAAAATTTAGTGATCGGAGGGCAGCGTAACGCTTTTTTGTGCTTTTTATGCTTTATTGGAGTTTACGCCTTTTTCTCGACGCATGTGAGTAGATATGTGTATACCTTTATGTTATATTTATGTGTAAATATATACAGAATATATAGAGGGAGGGAGAGAGAGAGAGAGAGAGAGACTCCAGTAAATTGTAAACTCCAGTCGTGCGTCGGAGCTGACACACACATTTTTTTTAAATTGCTGCCAATTGGTAAAAAAATGACATATGAAATCATTAAACATCTACACTCATCACAGATTATCAAAGAGTTCCTAATTCGAAATTTAAGTATATTTTTCATCGGCTGATTTTCTTAGTGGCCTATTCTAAAAACTTACAGTGACCCACGTATGTTCGTCAGCATTTGTACAGAATATCAATACTCTTTTAGACATCATTGGTATGAATTTATAACTAATAATTGTATCTAAAGTTACTTTTGGAGACCTTGGGAAGGAAATTGTAAAGAAGACTGGAAAAAGCTTTCATTTTCCGAACGAACCTAAAGAACTTCACTTTAGAAGTCATTTATGTAAAATCTAGACGAACCCAAAATAATCACAATAAAATCATATTTATACTTTTTAAATTAAAACCAAAACTTCTGTTAACTTATTAATAATTATGACTCAAGATACCTCACACATGGCATATCTGATACCAAACGCTGCAGAGCCTGTTGTATACTTTTCTAAATACATACAATATATTATAGATAAATTACACCCAGACAGAACAAATGATCGTGCTGATCACACAATTATTTATCTGTTGTACAAGTGAGAATCGAACCCAAGACCTTTGGCTCAGCAGTCAGGATAACTAACCACTAGACAAACACGCCGGTCAATGTTTTAGCCTTAGTAAATTATTAAGTTTCTTTGTCATTTATAATGGCGACTCATGGTTTTTCCCCTAAGGGAAGGGTAGCGATCGATCGGCTGGCGAACTATCATTTAGGGGAAGAGGCTATAAAACATCAAAGCAATGCTTGTTTGATTGAATAATAGAACAGCTCGATGGTAATATAAATACGGCGATGGGTAAATAAACCACATTCCCGAACGTGACTCCATCTTTTATTTACTGAGTTGGTTCTTACACCACATTGAATTCTAAACTCATTTTGACCTCGCTACATAATTCATAACATGTTATAAAAGTACTGTTTATCTTCTGACAGGTAAATATATAAGGAAATGTGCTAGTAGTAAATACCTCAATTGACTAATTTTTATTTTGACATTACGTTCCAACACTTACAATGTTGTGTACTTTTAAATCTCTCCGACTTAACTGACAATTATTATTATATAACACGTGATTTTAATAAAAGAATTCGGCCATTTAAATAAAAGTCCGTATACCATTTTTCATATTGCCTGAATTTGGTGACACTTCAATTTATACATTTCACGCAGTTTATTTTTTTTTTTTTAAATATAAAATACAAGACATTTCTTGTATTTTATATTTTTTTTGTTCAGAAAAAAATGTTTTAATTTTGTGTTTTTACGCCCTGTTTCAACGAATACAGAACTCGAACTGAACTGCGACAAAGCGAAAAATGCTCGTCCTGTAAAAATTCAATGCGCGTTCGACGGGCGGCAAACGCTCGTCATCTGAACACAGTCTAAAACCAAGAGATCAACCCAAATTAAAACTTATTTTTATTCTCTTTTCAATGCCAATTAATATTATATAACTCTTTGAAACACGGTGACAACTTTACTTAATTTTAATATTATGTAAAATGAAAAATAAGTACCGTTCAAAATCGTGCCAACCACTGAGATATTTAAAATTTTTAAATTATGGAACCCCATTTCACAATCTAGCAACTTTTCCAAACTTCAAAATCTAGACTTTGTTATCCTATGTATTTCTGCATTACAAAATAAGCTCTATGTTTTCCGGTCCACAATGTCTGCAAATGTATGACTTGGCGCTTTAAAACGTTTAAATATACGCTGTAGTATCGAGTACTGTCCATTTCTTTTGTCTTGCCAGAGACGCAGAATTACGAAAGGATGAAAGATAACTAGAACAAAAGCAGTGCGATATGAAATCCAAGATTTTGAAACGTACCCAAAAATAAAATCAACCATCAAATATCCGTCCGGCTAACTTTCTCCAATCCTTCTCAAATGCTTGATACTGTGTAACGAAGCGTAATGGTTCATTTTATTTGCATAAATTTGGGGAAATTTATGTCCGCGTCGTGTATAATTAGAATAAGAAATTAAATTAGTTTTGTTACTTCTCAACTCAAATCTTATTGACTTTTTTTATGATGGATGAAATTGGATTTAAAAAAAAATGTGATCAGTGTTATTGACGGATAACAAAATGGAAATCGATACTTACTTAAACTGTCCCTTTAACTGTATTCTCTATATTTTGAAATGCAAAAAATAGAGTAAAACAAAAGTGAAATATGATCTCTACTGTTTACAAATCCGTTCTATTTTTTATTTTATTTTATTTATTTATTTATCTCTTTATTGTACACCTTTCATGTGAGATACAATCAAAAAACAGTACAAACATTCAGGCATAACAATTGGCGGTCTTATCGCTCACGGCGATCTCTTCCAGACAACCTTTGTAAGGATATTAACAAATATATTTCAGGGTAGTCTGTGGTGTACTGAGCTGGTTAATGTTGATTTTAATATATACTTAGTATACTATACTTATATTAACATAAACATACTACATAAATATGTATATATATTATTATACATGTATAAGATATTACTATAAAAAAAAATTGCGGCAATAGATTCAATGTCCATAAATAGGTTATGCTTCATTCAATTCTAAAACCTTTTCTAATAGTGATCTCAATATAAAAAAACACTAAACCGACTTTCCAAGGAACCATACAATACTCGTTGTATTGTAGGACTTATAGTGACCTCGTTTTTAAGCAAATTTAATTTTTACCATGGTTAGAAGCATAAAAACAAACTAATGATACTGGTAAAATATCTTCTTTCAAAATACATAACACAATATATAGGTAGATAATACATACGCTAAATTGGTAAGCTCGGAAACGCAATATATGCAAAGAAGTATTTTATACCATCTTCCCAAAACTGCTCATGTCCTTCTAAAGATTAATTATAATTTAATAATTATAATAATAAGGTTTTTATTTCAGAATTTATTTATTTATCCATAGTTTGTTAGTAAATCTTATAACGTATGTATTTTAATGACTTCGGTGGTACATAATGCGATTATGTTACTAACAGTAATTGACAGATGAATAAAACTGATACATTATTATATCACACATACATTTAAATTGGTGCTCAAATTGCATGAACCTGTTATTGTTAATATGTTCTATTTGATTGTACTCCCATTTTATTGTATTAACATTCAAACACAATTGTAAATTGTTTGTGAATAAATAAAAAAAAAATTAATGACTAGCAATATATCCGCATTTCATTCGAAACGAAGGTGGAATAATCATACTGTAATATTTTTTTTTGTGTTATATGTGGTAAGTGACTACCGCCGCCCATGGGCACTTGCAACTCAAGAGTCACAAGCGCGGTGCTGGCCTTTAAGGTCGGAGTAGGGGAAGGGGAGAAGAGGGGGAAGAGGGGGAAAGGGAAGGGTTAGGGCCTCCGGTAACCTCACTCACTCGGCAAAAAGCAATATAAGCATTGCTTCGGTGCCGGGTTTCTGTGAAGCCGTGTTATCACTCCGGTCGAGCCGGCCCATACGTGCCGAAGCATGGCTCTCCTACTGTAAATTTCTTCTACGCCTACAATGTATTACGTAGGAGGCAATTTCTAATCTATACTTATAATAAAAATGTAACAGGTCCAATTCTGTACATTGAAGATATTTTGAATTTTTTTTTTGGGGCACTCTATGATCGATACTGAAGCCAAAAATATATATTTTTTTATTTTTGTCTGTCTGTCTGTCTGTATCATGGCCGCGCATCACGCTGAAACTACTGAACGGATTCAAAAGTAACTTGGCATGATTTGAGTTCATACTACGAGGTAGGACATAGGATACTTTTTATCCCGAAATTCATAACCGTTTCCTTGAGAGGGGGATCAAAGTAAAAAGAGTACTTCGTTGTAATTCATTGATGCGTAGTCCGATTGCAATCATTCTTTTTTTGTTGGGAAGGAGGCACTTCGTAGATTGTCACGTAATCTTTTTTTTCTATATCTATGTGTATAATAAATCTATAGACATCGAGTTTGTGTTTGGTTGCTTCACGTAAAAAGTACAAAATAATTCACGAAACGTATTATGCACAAGTATTGTGTGTAACTCGGTGTAACATTTATTTGATTGATCACAATTGGTTCTCTCTATCCATAGAAAAAATAATGCAAAGTTATAAACACCGCACAGCGACATCTATTGGTTCAAAAGTAGTACTAACTATACAACAGTTACAAGGTTAAAATAAATGGTCATTTCTTTTTTTAGATATTTATTATTAGCATAGAATACACGCATCTATACTTATAATAAAACTGTTACAGGTCCAATTCTGTACATTGAAGATATTTTGATGATGAGATGTAGTGGCGAGGTGACCACTTAAACTATTGCGCCATCTGTGTATAATATAAACATAATAGATAGATAGTTTAAGTGAGTATGTGTAGTGCAATATCTACGCTAATATTATAAAGATGAAAGATTTGATTTCCTATTTGTTTAATTGTAATGCCTATCCATTACCGAAATAAACTACCGGACCGATTTTAATAGAAAGCTACATTATCAGAAATTTATTTACATATTTTATATCAGTAATTATAAGATTTCAGCTTGAAATAACGGCATTCGTGATGCAAGCCAACAGACAAAGCGCTTCCGAGCTGCTTTATCCGCGTGCACTGACTAAGTGGTCAGTCATACATAAAAAATATGTATTACAAAAGTGTTGATCTTTAGTAGGTCTACAAAAAAATCCGCTGTACCATATACGTATCTATTATAAATAATGCACAATAACGCATTTTCTATCGAATATAAAAATTAAAACGTAAACTTCAATCGTCACATTCCGTTTCGAGTTCAAGTCCGATTTGATAAAATAAACATTATATTTGGATTGTTATCTTTAGGAAGTATTTTATTACAGAAATTATATATATGTGTGTGTCGCGAGGAGCTTCACCAATATATAAACAACAGACACAACAAACACCCAGGGTCGGGACAACTATTTGTAGATCACACAAATTTTTGTCCCGTGTGGCTCCGTAACTACTTTACCAATTTTAAAAACTCTTTCACCTATAGAAAGGTATATTATCAGCGAGTAACATAGGTTATATTTTCCACACAAATACACATAAATTTTATTAAATTTTATGTAATTGAGTAGATATTTAAAAATGAAAAATTTATAACTGGGCTTTAGTTTTCAGTTTAAGCTAACGAAGTGTCTCCACTAATTAACTTACTGTATACCAGAAATGAAAAAAAAATGGCCACTCAGCAAGTAATCTTCTTGAGTATCTAAACATATTTTATTTAATTAACAACTAACATCTAGTTGACCCAATAGATACTACTTTTAAAACAAAAATATTTATTGTATGTCAAAAATACTGACATACACACTAAATTATCATAAGTTACAATGGAATTTCTAACTTGCTTTACAATAATATATTTATGTATGCACAACCGAATTTGATTCTACAGAGCATACATATAGGCTAGCCGCTAGGTTTAGGTTAGGATAGAAATGCGACCACAACGCATGAGCCGAGCGACCGAAGCGCGCGTGCCGGCGTTGGTGGCCGGTGAGTGCCAGAACCGAATCCTATTGTAAAATCATAAATTTTTGTAACAAACATTAGATATTTTGAACACTCGATGGATAATAAGTTTCCATAAAATAGATATCATATTTTATTTTGACTCAAATAATTATTAGATTTACTTTTATATAATAATAAACGTACGTAGATAATTTAAACTTACGATATAATATACTAACACCATGGATTTTTGTTGTCCAAAAATAAAAATAAAACCGGCCAAGTGCGAGTCGGACTCGCACACCGAGGGTTCCGTAAAATATTTTTATTACATGGTGTAACTAAAAATTAACGGTTTTCGCATTTTTTTCCTTTATCTGTACTGTAAGACGTTGCTTCGTACCAAATTTCAAGATTCTGAGTTCACGGGAAGTACCCTGTAGGTTTTGATTCCCTTGCGAGTGTCGAAAATTTGCGGAAACGGCTGTATCTTTGATTGCTTGATTGCGTTGGCTTAGAAGTTTGATTTTTTCACAGCTTCAAGGGACAGTAAAGCTGAGTATTATAATAGTACATTTCAGCTTGATACCTTCACGCGTTTCTGAGAAAAAGGGTCTTGACAGACAAACAGACGCACCGGTTCCGTTTTTCCTTTTAAGGTACGGAACCTTAATGATTATTATAACAGATAGTAAATCAGGTTTGCTTCATCTATTAAACAGTATACTACATTTTATTTCATTTGTGTGCATATTTAGTGTGCAATTAAGTATTTTTCGTGCTACTTTCGAATATTTTGTAAGAAAAAAAGGGATTTATAGTTATACGATTAAATACTACCCCATAAAAATTGGGTACCTAAATAAAATGAAAAAGGTTTATAGTAAAAATAATAATAGTGAGTTGTCAATCAGAAACGTTTACATTTAATAAACAAACAAAATAACTTTTGTATACCTACTATATTATAATATACATTTTTGCTTCGGAACTCAATTTTAATATTTGACGTTTTCTTACTAAATTCTGTCGTATCGATGTATTTTAATTTTAATTAAAAATTGAGATTATGCTCCTTATGATTAGACAGGCAGAGTTCAATGTAATATGCAGGAATTTATTCTAACACTGCATATTTCAATGTGTTCAATTCCCTAAGGTATTTTTTTTCTGAGAGAAACAGTACTTATATAATTTTTTACTTTTTCCACATTATCAAATTGACTTTATTGCACGATAACTTTATAGCTAACCAAATTATGTACAGTTTTTAAAATAAATAATATTCGAAAATTATAGCACCTTTGTATTTAAAGAAACGTGCGTTATTATTGCACTGAACCTCTACTCAACGTCTAGAGAACACGACTGAGACAGACGTGTGCTATAAACCCACATCAGTATATGTGTATCTGAGCGGTCACGCGAGTCCAATACTTTTTCCCCCATCCCACAATTGCACAACGACGGGATCTGTACACATATTTGTAAATATGCATCTGAGCGTGATGGTCATGTGAGTTCAGTGCTTTTTCCCCAACCCAAAAGTGCACAACGTACCTAAAGAAGTTTTCACTTCAAAAAGTTAGAATGTAAAGATAATCTTATTTCAATGAACTTTGTCATTTACAGCAACTTATTTGGACGCGTAGTTGTGGAGATAATGAAAAATAAATACAGCGTGTAAGTATCATCGTCGAAAATAACTTACAAAAACGTCTTTCTTTGGATACTTATCATAATGCAAAAGTCAGTTCATCATAAAACTGAGAGATGAAGGATTTTTACAGTCAATAGTTTGATTTTAAACTACGCAGTGTAACGCAACACGCGTAGTGTGCGGTACGGTGAATGACCTTTAGCGCACGGAGCCATTGAAGCAGCTACTGATTACTGATTTTTTTTTTCGTTAAAATGTTCTGTTTACTCATTGTGATATCACTTTTTAGTAAAAAGAAGAAAAAAAAAGAAGAATTATGAATTTCTTTTTAGAGCTAGAACTTGCACATTTCTTCAAATTAAAAAGTTCTTTTTAGAGCTGTAAATACTTAGAAAAAATCTTTTTATAAACATTTATGTTAAAAAGTTCTTCTGCGAATTAGTACTTTTACTTTTCTTATTACGTCATTACTATAATTATAGTTACATCAGAACCTATTCAATTTTTATCTTTTAGTATTTCTATAACCTGTACACCGTACCTGTTAACGCTTTACCACTTGATTTTACCTAATTTAATGGTTTCAATAGATACCTACTAATACACCTAGAAGAAGATTAGAACTTTCTAAATAGAACTCCCAGTGTAGGACAGTCAAAATGCGTCTTCCTGCACAAAATATTAGGACCTCGCAAAAACGCGTGAGGGAATCGAGTATTGAGCGGTCACAGCGTTCCACTGCACAACATTTTAGGACGTTGCGAATCAAGCCCCGGTTGCCCGTCCATAGCGGCTCAGGGTACAAAGAGAAAGACAACAAGTGACGACATCTACAGCGCCCAGTTGAATTTTAGCTCACAGTAATAGGTCGGCTTTCAGTTACGATCCAAACTACTGTAAATTTGCAGGAATGGATAGATGAAGCGTGCGTTGTGTACTGTGCATCCAGCAAAGTGATTCTTCTCAATATATAGGAACTACCACAACAGATACAAAATGTTTTCATAGACATTTGTCGATGGTATGCACATTTTTTGAAAATGTGCATACAATATAATATAATAGTCCCTTTCGTTCGACTTCGTTTAGGAATAAAATAAGTCATAAAATTAAGGAAGGTAACTTCATGGCTACTTTTAAGGTCGGAAGGGCAGGTTTACCGCCTCATAGGCAGTCCTTTCCCGCAATCAAACTTAAAGTCACAAACTGATTTTCACGCCTGAGAAGCCGCGGGCATAGCTAGTAATATATACAATCATTATTGGTCTAGGATTATAAATACACTTTTAATTTATAAATATCTTCTCTTAATTTCTAACATTATAATAGGTACGTACATGTCTATTATAATATACATCCTGACCCTTTGTAGTCAAAATTACAGTACAAGTAGGTAAATTGTTTACTCGTAAATAGGTGTTCAATGTAAAACAAGAACTCAGTAACAGCTTATGGTACAAACATTTTGATAGATACCAATCTGAAAATGTTTCTCTGATTTCGATATATGTTACCGAATACATTCTTATGTAAACATGAAGCGCTTTGCTTCTTCATTTGTAATGTGAATGCCGAGAAATTCCCTGTCGGCGCTCTCATTTCGTACTACAAGTTGATTCCCTGAAATGGTGTATAGACGACACGCGACGTCTAAGTACATGTTATATGTGTGTGAAGTACAAAGGTTGTGCTAGCTTTGTTGAAATAATAGTAAAACAAGTACATTTATCGTAAATAATTTAAAAAAACACATAAGCGTTTAAGTGTGAGTTAGAACAGAAAAAGAAATAGATGAGTGTACGATTGCATAACCTTCCCACATGTCATTTGTACACCACGACACAGAGTAACAGAGAGGGGATTATTTTTCCTTTATATTTTTAAAGCGTAACGTTAATATTACTTACTAATATGTTCTTAAAGTAAAAACAAGTTATTTATTTTTTACCGAACAAATATAGAAAGTGTGAAATGAGGTAGATGTTTGCAATGCAGCATTCCGTTCGGTAAAGTTACAAGTAGAATCAAAGCAAACAGTTCCAGGAGTCGTATTCAAGACAGTTATTCGTTCCAAAGTGCGGAAACAACATTTCCCGCTCGACATGAACCGAATTGCACTCCTCTTGTTTATTTCTCATTTTATTACTGTTTCTTTCTGTTGGGTCGGTTACACTTCGCTATAAACTGATTTGAATATTCCCCAAACGGGGCTTAACAGTAGCAACTGGTGAATTAAAAGACAGTATTTCTAGAAAATTATTCTGAAACAGCTATGTTACTTTTTTGTGATGAAAGTTAAATGAAATCAACAGGACAGCACACAACCTTACTCACTCGGCGAAACACAGCACAATCATTGCGGTTTTCTGTGAGGCCGTGGTATCACTCCGCTCGAGCTGGCCCATATGTACCGAAGCATGGCTCTCCTACGATTAGACATGTACTAGATTATACCCTTAGTTTTTTTCTGAAACTGTTTTTTTCTGTATTTTTGGCAAGGTGTATAAAAAAATTCATGATTATCGGCATGAAAGCGTTACAAACAAACTCACGTGTTCTAGTTGGGATAGCCCAAACTGCCAGTGCCTGACTGTTTTTAAGGTTTTTTTCTTTTATGTGGTTGACGGTGTCGAAATTAAAATCGATTTAATTACCGCTACTTCGAATTCCACTATAGAAACATTTTGTAATCGGATCGCAAATTTTTCAATCAGATATCCACGGGCATACTCACACAAACACTAGGTTTGTGTGAATATTAGTTCACATGTTTGTGTCTGTGATATCTTTATTGCAAAGTCTATCTCTATTGACCTTCATTGTAATTAATATTAGGTATAAGATTGATTGCCTTTATAAGTGGATTTTCACTGAAACTTTCGAATTTCTTATGGGCTCGATTTTAGATACCTATTGAGTGATAAATAACTAGAAGATACTAATTAAAGCTGTATTATGTTTGAAAAATAATGATTTAAGCAATTTAACTCGGACAAGATTCTTGGCACAATTAAACAATTTTGTTTTGAGTCTGTGTGTTTAAACAAGAAGAGGTTCTTGTTGAGATTTTGTAAACTTGAGGGCTTATCCCAGTATTTGTATTCGCTTTATTATTTCTTCGTTGTGGGGAAGAAAACGCACGCAGAGGGTAATTAGGCCCTTAGCAAACATAACAGATACAATGTACACCGTGAAAGCGAAACTGCTTGTTTCGCGAGAGAAATGAAAACGAAATACTTGGAATATCATCCCCTGTATACATCTCAACACGTGTTTTATCTTTTAATATTCTTGAAACAATGTTCTCTCAAACAAATATTTATTCGTGCTAACTTAATATACTCGTACTGTCAAAGAGTAAAAAGTTTTAAACCGTGTTTTAAAGAGCCAGAATACATTTCTATTTATTTTATTTTATTTATTAAATAGTACAACCACATCATACATATAGAGGTAGTAGTAAAGTAGAAAGTAGTAGAGAGTTTTTTTAGAGTTCTTTTAAACTCTTTACTTTTTAGTTCTTTTCGTCATTAAACTGGTGTTTTTTTTAGTTTTACTATAACTATAATTTTACTACTCAGTTCTACACAAATCATCCCACAGGACTGGAAAAGTGTAAGAATGATAATGGAATCCTCTCCACGTTTGATGCATTCACACTTTACCGAACCCAAAAAATAATAGATATTACTTCTGTTGATCACGTGCGATGCGCCTGTTCTATATATCCCTACCGATATATGCCTACTCGTGGGGAACACAAGTAATACCTATTATTTTTGGGTTTGATAAAGTTTCACACACAACAAAAAGCACAATAAGCTTAAAGATACGGTAGTGCATAAATAAAGATAGGTCACCCGGTGCTGGCGAACCGGTAGAAAAGTCCGCTTCCTTTTCTCTTTAAAATATGACTTACGTGGAACAATGGATCTATGTTTATTCAAAAGCTATGCAAAACAGATAAGTTATAGTTACTGGAATCTGTCTGAATGTTTTCTCTAAAGCACGGTTGCTCATCTTTTAAAATGAATATTTAAATCGATGATATCAGTGAGTGAAATAAACAGCGCTCGAAATTCCTAACGCAAATTTTATTTCATAGATTCTATTTGTCTGTGTATGTTTATTTCTGTGCGTGTGTACTTTTGTATCTTTTTCGTTGATTTGTGTATGTTCAATGAGCTGATATAAGTAGTACCTACTGACATTATAATGTTTGGTTATAACTGACGTATGATATTCAAATTTCAATACATATCCCTTTCAGATAGAATGACAACATCTAGAAATTCAAGAATAATATTGTATTCCTATTTATTATTTGTTTCATTCAAATATCGCACACATAAGGTAGATAAATTTAGACGTGACGCCAATAACTTTGTCATATTTTTTTCTTCTACGACTGATTATAGCCATATGTTAATAGACTCCGTTTTAATACAATAAAAGTTACAAAATATTACATGTAATAAACATTATCTTATTATTGGGCTCTGCTATCGGTTTATATTATTTTTATTTGTATCTCGTACCGTCTCATAGATTCGGCTTCACTACTTTCAGCATTATATTGGTAATTGGGGATTACATTGTTTAAAGAAATAAATTAATTAAGATTAAGTTCAGTTAAGTTAAGTCAGATTAAGTTCACTTTCTCGATAACGAACAAATAGTAACATCATTTGCACAGGCCACTAAAACCAATTTTTTTTAATGGTATATGGGGGCAAACGAGCAGACGGGTCACCTGATGATAAATGACTACCACCGCCCATGGGCACCCGCCACTCAAGCGTCACAAGCATTGCGTTGAGTTGAGAAGGGAGATGAGTGGGAAGAGGGGAGAGGGGGAGGAGAGGGGGAGAGGGGAAGGACGGAAATAAGGGAGACGGAAGGGTTAGGGCCTCCGGTAACCTCACACACGCAGCGAAAAGCAATGCAATCATTACTTCACTGCCGGTTTTCTGTGAGGCCGTGGTATCGAACGGGGTCGAGCCGGCCCATACGTGCCGAAGCATGGCTCTCCCACGTATAACATTAGAAAATTCAAATCGCGATTACACGACACTATTAGGCAAATATCTACTTATTTACTCATATAAATGAAAAAAAAAACAACTTCCTAATTGAACTGATAAAGCAAGCCTTTGCTTTCTTCTTCCATCTTTAAATATTTGTTATTGGTAATTGTTTGTGAAATAGTCTGACATACGAATAAAATTTAATATTGTGATAAGCGAAGATTTTGATTAAATGTTTATGTTTTACGCCTAATTAATCCTTTATTAAATATTTACATGCTCACACAAGTTCTTCAGATACATGAACGTCAATTATATTAAACCTTCTTTCATAAAATATTAAAGTACGGCGCCAGTGATCCTTCAATATTATACGATGTTTTATGTAATTTGGTAAATTTACATAATATTTGAAGCCTCTGGTTTACTTAAGGCCCCTCACAAACGATAATATGCGAAAAAGCTAAATTTGAAATATTTTTAAGACCAAGATCCTAGCAACCACACACCTCCTGATGGTCTACGGTAGGATTGATTCGGAGTAGAATATCCGTGTCTTTGAGCAGCTATACCATAGCCGTTTTAATTAATTGATATAAAAGTTTAGAGTTTGATTTTGCTCTTTTGGAATCATCCCGTAGAAGATCGTAATGAAAGTCTGTGGAAATAAGGTTTACAAGGTCTAAGAAGGTATTTTAAACAGCTTTCTGCACGTATGGGCCGGTTTGACCAGAGTGATACCACGGCCTTACAGAATACCGACCGTGAAACAATGCTTGTATTGTGTTTCGCTTAGTGAGTGAGTTTACCGGAGGTCCAACCCCTCCCGTCCATTCCCTACTCCCACCTTAAAGGCCGGCAATGCATTTGTGACTCTTGAGTTGTAAGTGTCCAAGGGCGGAAGTCACTTAATATCAAGTGACCCGTCTGTTGGTTTGCCCCCTATCCAATTGAAAATAAAAACAGTCAGCCGTAGGACTGGACGTCAGAAGTGAAAACATAACTTCACAATGTATTTGCATATACATACACACACACACATATGTATACCTATATATAATTAGGTTAAAAATAAAAAGTATGTAATAACATATCTAAATGTATACATAGGGTACACTGGAAGGTCTGCGCTCCTGGCCGCTCATAAATGTTTGAATTACGAATGTTATATTTTTTCAAAATAGAAAAAACTTGGCTCCGTCTTACGAATTTTCGATCAGGGTCACGTGTTCTGACGCGAGTTTAACATTTTTTACCCACCCCAAAAACTGCACAACGCCGCTAAAGAAGTTTTCATTTCAAAAACAAAAACTATATTATCAAAACAAATTTTCGAATAAGATATACAAAGTTAATTCTACGAAATATTCTTTGCTGTAAAATACCTCCAAATGCTTTCAACAAAAAACTACTACATTAAAAAAACTACATAACATGGAACGTTACTGCTTTTGCAATATGCAGCTCTTTGTAACTTCTTTTCTCTTTATTTTAACTGAAACCACAGAATACATAAGAATACCAGTGCTGAAACACGCAATAAAATTACCCACTATTATTTTCTAACATATTACGTGGACTATTACGACAGTTTTTTGAAATTTAACGATTTTACATGTGATTAATGATTACGCTGTTCTCAGCAGTACATGAGCGGTGGATTATTTTGAAGTTAGATGATATGCGTCGTGCATTCATTCGGACAAAGTATTGTTAATGTTATCGGTTTCACTGTTACTTAACATAAACTCTTTGTCAGTTGCATAACAGTAAACAATTTGAAATCTTATATTTGTATTTGTACTATCTCGTCTAGGTGACGTGGTTTGTAGTGTATACGACTGCTGAGCTCCTGAGTTCAATTTCTAAGTAGACCGGTATTTGGTTTTATGGAAAATTAAATGGTCACGAATTTGAAATTTTGTGCAATATACAGATTGTTTCTTTTAATGTTGAGACCGGGTGCTATGGAGCGCATTGGGAGAGGCCTATGTCCTGCAGTGGATGTGTTTGTGGATTTGTCAGTTTTAAAATAATATTTCTGGATTAAAAAACACGAAATTTTCCAAAATGGTTGGCACTTTACGTTATTCACGGGGTCTACATACGACCCTAGAATGTGACTACACCTTTCTGTAACAGCCTGTTTATTAATAGACTCGCCACCGTTTTCAATTGGGCTTTTTTTACATAGTTTTTGAGTGTACGTGTGTTAGGGCCCATCCCTAATATTCATTCGTTGGAAAAGTATTGTATATTTATAAGTGGTTTATTACAAATTTATTGTGTTGTATACTTCCCTAAAATCTCAATATATGAGATTTTGGGGAAGTATTCAAAAGATAATCAAACGATTATCTTTTTCAAACTTTCTGTTTACATTCAAAAATACATTGGACAAAGGAGCAACCGCAAAATCGCAAAGATAAAAGCATTATAAGAAAATGAAGCTCGACCTATAGAAACCACGTCAGAGCATGAAACTAAGTTCAGCTCAGACAAAATGCAATCTTTGGATCCTTTTGTTGATAGTATTTTGGTTGATGCTGCCTGGTAAATTTTTATAGGCCTAAAACGGACAAATGATGGGTTTACCATGAAAAATTTCATCCCCTATTTCACCCCCTTTAAGTTTTATTTATCGCAACAAAAAGTAGTCTATGTCCTATTCCAATATCATCTTTATCTTTATACCAAAATTCATGAAAATTGGTTCAGTGGTTTAGTGACAGCGTAACAAACAGACAGAGTTACTTTTACATTTTAAAAATTACAACATAAGTATATTGCACTGCTATTACAAATTCAAATTCAATTCAAAAAAATCTTTATTTCATAAAAATTATAGATCAACACACACAGAGTCACCGCAACAATAGTTTGCTTCGTCAAATGTAAAATGGTTAAAGAGAACAAAATGGATAACATAATATCACATCTGCCTGTTTCGATCTATAACCGCCCGTTTCCAAATGGTTGAGCCTTGTGAGAAGAAATCGGGCAAACAAACTCACGGCCACTCTTTTAAAAAAGAAAAACCAGACAGTTTCAACAATATTCAGTAAATATCACATCATTTTGTTGTGTGCTATTATGTTTTTAAAATTAAAAGTGAATAAACTAGAAAAAGAATATGACACTAGGGAAACTGAAAACTAAGGAAAAAATTAAAAGGAAGAAAAGAAAGACATGAGAGATGGAAAATAAGAAACATATTAGCTCACATTAGATTTCTATCACAATAGTGTATCAACTCAAAATGAAGCTTTTTTCAGAAACGACAGAAAACTGATTACTCGCTTCTTGTGAAAGATTATAAAAAGTGAACACTGTATATAGATTATTGATAAAATTAAGAGATTTCTGTAGTAATGAATTATTTAAAATATTGCAAGTTATCAAGTTTTTCCAATTTTTTAAGTTAATACTCTATTGTCTGAACAAATGAAAAAAATATGAATTATTTTGTTAAAAAATTTGGCTTATTACAATTTATTATTATTATTTTATATTTATTGACGCGTAGGGAATTGATATTTACGTATGAAAAATGACTTATCTCAAATTTACCCTATTTTGAGTTGATACAGTCTCGTAATAGCAGTGCAATGATCTATACTTTAAATATGCACTGCGGCCTCTAAGTCCAATATAATAAGGAAATTTATTGTCCCGTAAAACGACGCAATTCTCAAGCGTTAAAACAAATATTTTAATATTTCAAGTGAAAATATAACCTAGATATTCGATTTAGATTACATGTTTGCCGTACCCTAACTTTTCACGGAGAGCAATTTGATTTTGAAAATATTGTGACAGGCGTTACTTCCTACATATTTTATACCCATATTTTTACTTAAACGTTCTATGGATCAACGAAAATGCAAATGTGGTTTTTAAATGAATAAAGCTTTGTAAACCTCTGATATTTTTTAATGAAAATGTGGGTTCACAATATACGAGTTTGTATATCTTCACTTAATACAGTCCCATTCTAGTATTCTTTCATGAGCCGGCTGATGAAGTAAAAAGGTGATGTGTAATACCAATAATCCCACTAATATTATAAATGTGAAAGTTTGGTTGAATGGATGGATGAATGTTAGTTACTCTTTCACGCAAAATCCACTGAACCGATTGAGATAAAACTTAGTATGTAGGTAGTTGGAGACCGGGGTTAACGTATAGGCTAGTTTTATCCCGATATTCTGACGGGATCGGGACTTACGCGGGTGAAACCGCGAGGTTCTGCTAATATAATCCATACTTATATTATAAAGCAGAAGAGTTTGTTTCTTTGTTTAGTTGAACGCGCTAATCTTAGGAACTACTGGTTGGAATTGATATATTCTTTTCTTTTAGTGTTGGATAGCTCATTTATCGAGGAAGGCAATAGGCTATAAAACACCACGCTGCAACAAATAGGAGCGGAGCATCAATGAAAACTGTTACCAAAACGGGGAAAAATTACAAACGTTATAATTCTAAATATGGATAGTTGCTATGTAATTTACTACATTAATAAAAAAGGAGGTAACTGCTTCTTCCTTTTATGAAGATACGAACAAAAGACAATAGTGTTCCTAGGTATTATAAACGAACTTCTTTCTGCTTAAAGAAAAAGAACGACTAGGTACTCATTGAAGACTCGTTTGCTATTCGCCAGCCGCGTTCGATTTCAATTTCTGGATAATCGAGATCTTGCTCAATTGAACACTCGATTACTCGTTTACGAGGACACCCCTCACTGTTTGAGTTTGCCAAGTTTGATTGGGTTTGCACTGCAGTGGTATATTATCAGCGAATAAAATTAATTCTGAAGAGATAAGAGCTTTAAGCGTGTCTTTAATCTGATTGAATATAATTATATTCTCAATAACCTAAATATGAAGCTGTCAAGATCATAAACTCTTGATGAGAAATTAATTTTGGAGATTCATTGGTGCAGTAGTCACATGGATTACACACAGATCGATTTAAACGAACAAACGGCATTAAAATGTAAGCTTTTTTGAAGTGAAAACTTCTTTAGCCACGTTGTGAGCTTTTGCTATCTCGAAAAAGCGCTGAACTCGCGTTGACCGTCACGCTAATAATACTATATACATTCACTAGAGGGCACTAATCAAATATAATTTGTTCAATAAAGTACTTATTGTGTGCGCAATCCATATGGTAAAATAAACAAAAACATAATTGTAATTAAGGTGAAAATTTATAACGCCTATATTGCTCAATAGCGAAAACCTTTATTAAAAATTTCGTCCGAACGTACGTCAGTTTGAAAGAAAGAAAGAAATACGTTTATTAAACACACAACGACATATACATTTTAACATTATTATTAGTGTATCACGATGCGCGCCACTAGGGCGACCGCGGGGAGGCCAGAAGGCTGCTTGATGATCGGTTTGATGGATGTCACTAGTAGATGGCATCACTATCTTCAAAAATGAACACTTCTGATTGGCAACTCACAATAACTTATGTATGTGTTTGGGCTGAGTCAGACAGTGGGTGGACCCTGAGAAAGTGACGGGAGCCTGCTGTTTGACCCAGCTTTTAGGGAAAAAAAAATTGACCCCGAAACACAAATGTTCATTGTAAAAAATTCACAAGACCAAATTTTGGCAAGCGTTAATTTAAAGTTATTATTATATTCCACACAATCGTTGGGAGTAATTAATGGTTGCCTAACAGACAGGCCTATTATAATTATAGTCAGCCTTTAGTAGTCTCCAATGTTCGAGTACCATAACGCGGGGATGGAAAGTTGCCTAATTAGCAACCACTAAACATTTGAAATAACAAAGTTTGAGAGTTAAATGGCCTTTTATAGCATTGAAGTATACAAACTGCTAACAATCTAAAAGAGACAGTCTTATGTTTATTTTTTAATAAGTTCGAGTTATTGTACGATTTATTTTATTTTTTTATTTTGATGTTGTGTTTTCTGACGATAATAAGGCATTTATGTATAGGTGGGTAGGTATATCTATACGCGAAGAAAATTCTTTGTACGCATTTTCAAGAAAAAATCACGGACGAAGGTACGCGAAATTTGGAATATATATATTAAAGAAGTGCAAAAAGCTAAAAATTTTAAACAATATGTGTAAAGCGGTCCCTAGACGATCATGCGGTGTGACATGCATTACGTGCTGTCATGCATGCATTACCGTTTAATTGTATTGATTGATGCGAATGACATGTAAACTACGTGCATGACATGCAAACTACGGGCTGGCAGTTGACTGACAATTCTATTAGAAACAGTCTCAAAACCACTGATATAAACTATGAAAATCACTAACTAACAGCAACTGCCAAGTTGTTCGTACCTCTGTTTGCACTCAAGTCAATCGTTCTAAACATATTCCTACCCTTTTATAATCCCACAAGTTGTTAATATTTATCCATCGACCAATAGTATTGCGTTACCGGTATAACCAGTCAAAATAATATATGTTAACGCCTACGTTCATTTTTAATCTATAAATATTTTTTACATGTACCTACCAAATTTTACTTTTAACTCGCTCTTCTAACGCGCTGGCTAACGAACATCAAATATATTAAAAAACACTTATCGGACAATAAAACAAGTAGAAATTCGTTTTGGAGTTTTTTCTTTGAAGAAAGTGAAGCCCCAAAGATCTGGCGACCGTACAAGAACCTTCAGTTTTTGGAGAAATTTTATTCAAGCATCGATACTACACGCTGACGGTCTAGCTATTGCGCCGCAGTGAACTTTCAAGTAACACAAGCTATTTTCCTGGGTTCCCTGGAGGTGTACCTACCAGCCATTGCAGCCACCGCCGGTCAGCATCGCACCGCAGCAACGGCCAATGCAGCTAAGTGCCCTTTCCTTGTGAATTCCCTTTAATCAAACTACATACAATTTTTTCCTAATGACCTACATAACTACTATTACAAATAGTTTTTACTTGTGTCTCGTCGTCCGTACCTATACAGTATTTTTATTGCAAACCATACTGTTGTGTCTAAATATAGCTAAAAATAATAGTCTAAACTTATATTCATTCAAAATTATTTTTAGTTGTTACTCAATAGGTAAATATCAAAGTCGCATTAAGTATTCTGTCATCTCATATATTTTTTCTGATTAAAAATAGCTCTTAAAGGTACCTAGCTATATTAAAACTATTATTTATGCAAATATAACATATTCTCTGCCGAACATTCCAGGCCGTTATCACCTGCGGTTACGCTAACTCGAGACAATAGACGACCGGCCGGCAGTCGGAAATTTTTTTGCTGGGAGCACAGGGCCGGACTCAGATTACATCGGGCGAGGAACGTGAGCTAAATTTATTTGATTTTTTTTGCAACTACCTATTTTGTTGGATCTAATTTATTAATCAATTTAACAGTTGTCTCAAAGATTTATTTGTGAGGGACTCATTTTTTGGAACATTTTTAAAAAAATATATTTTGAAGTTTATTATTATAATTATGTCTTCTAAGGACAATGTAAGTGATATTTGCACAAAATCACCTCAAGAGTTGCAAGATCTTTTAGTAAAACGAAGCTCTATAAAGGGTCAAATCACAAAATTTAGAAACTTCTTGTCAAATATTACTTCTAAAGAATCCTTGAGTCAGATTGAGATAGCTGAGTTGACGTTAAAATTAAACAAATTTCAAACCATCTATAGCCGATTCGACGAATTGCAAAATCAAATAGAATTATTAAATTCTGAAAATTTATCAAGTGAGATTGATGAGCGTGATATTGTCGAGCAGTTCTTTATATCTAATATTGCAATCGCCCAAAACGTTATACAGAAACATAATTCGAGTCAGCGTGAGGAAAGTAATTATAAGGATTTAAATTCATCCCTGATGTCCATAGCTCAGTGTAATACTGACCAGCAAAATATAGGTTTTAAGCTACCTCGTATTGAGATTGCAAAGTTTGATGGCTCTTACTTCCGTTGGCTTGAATTTCGTGACACTTTCGTATCTTTAGTACACAATAATGACCGCATCGCTCCGATTCATAAATTCCATTACCTGAGTTCATACCTGGCGGGCGATGCAGCGCGCATTATAGCTAACTTAGAGGTTTCGAGCATAAACTACAACACTGCTTGGAAATTGTTATGTGATCGATACGATAATAAAGGGCAGTTAATAAGTCATCATTTAAATTCATTAATAAATATACAACCAATTATTCGGGAGTCCGAAAAATCTTTAAGATTTTTTGTCGATCACATTACTAAGAACTTACGAGCTTTATCAAGTCTCGGTCAACCTACTATCGAGTGGGATATTTTAATAATTCACATAATGAGTTCTAAGCTTGATAGTTATACCCTTACAAAGTGGGAAGAGTGTCGTGGCACGTTGGATGACATTCCCAACTTGCAACAATTTTTTAAATTTCTTATAGACCGTGCCGATGTTCTCGAGGCAATAAATCGCAGTCACTCCTACACTAAAACAAAGCCACGGCCAACCGTTCCTAACTTTAAGTCTAATCAGTCATACGCGTCTAATATTGAGGATAGTTCTACTATGACTATATCTTGTGTGGTATGTAAAGGTGGTCATCGCATTTACGACTGTCCCAAATTTCTAGCCAAGAGTGTTGATGATCGCATTAAAGAAGTAAACCTATTGAAATTGTGTCATAACTGCTTAAGGGTTGGGCACAATGTACGCTATTGTCGCATGGGTCCCTGTCGCACGTGCAATGCTAAACACAATAGCCTTATACATAAGCAGGCTACTAGTCAGAATACCTCAAATGTTATTACCACATCAAACGGTGATGATACGGCTGTTAATTTTTCTAACCAAATTACTACTCAAGTTTTACTGTCTACTGCCTATATTGAAGTATCTAATCCTAAAACAAATCAAAGGGAAAAGGTCCACGCCCTTTTGGATTGCGGTAGTCAGTCGTCATTCGTAACTCAAGCTCTTAAAACTAAACTAGGTGTACAAGCCATGTCCAGCTTTCATGTGAATATTATCGGCATAGGCAACAAGATAACCAGTCAGGCTACAGAAACTTGCGTGATGCAATTGAGATCTTTGATGAAGCATTTCAACGTTACGTCTACTTTTCTAGTCTTACCATCGTTAACAGGGCACATCCCTAAAATACCTATTAACGTTAAACAACTCAATATTCCAAACAACATATTTTTAGCAGACCCTAATTTTCACCAACCAGCACCTATTGATATTCTAATAGGTGCCGATCTTTTCTGGGATCTTCTCGGCCGCGAACAATTTTCTCTTGGTCCTAATTATCCTATATTAAGAAGTTCTTAATTCGGCTGGTTGATATCCGGGCCTATTAATATGAATTTACTTTCTAATAATAAATCAAAACACACAAATATACAGTGCAATCAATCAATGGTGTCTTTTATGTCGGCCGATAACAAACTTCATGAAGAACTTAGTAAGTTTTGGGACATAGAAAATGTTCCCCAAACGAAACCTCTTTTGAGTCAAAGCGAGAAGGCATGTGAAGCACATTTTCTATCTCACACCTTCCGCCTCGAATCTGGTAGATTTTCGGTGGCTTTACCCTTAAAAGATACACCCGATTGTCTTGGTGAATCTTATTCACTTGCAAGAAAACGTTTATTAAATTTAGAGAAAAGATTTCGTAAACAACCTCAAGTCAAAACTCAATACATAAATTTTATGCGTGAGTACGCAGATTTGGGCCACCTGTCAGAGTCAATCGTATCTATATCTGAACCATCATATTTTCTTTGTCACCATGCTGTTTTTAAAGATACCAGTGAGTCAACAAAGATTAGAGTCGTGTTCGATGGCTCGGCTCCTACTTCATCAGGCCTATCTGTCAATGATATCCTTTTAGTTGGCCCTCATATGCAGGATTCTCTTTTTTCAATCATGATAAGAGCTCGTCAGCATAGGTACCTCCTCACAGGCGACGTTGAAAAGATGTATCGTCAAGTCCGTGTCCATGAGGAGGATTGTAGACTTCAACTTTTGTTGTGGAGAGAAGACGAGTCTTTGCCCATCAAAACGCTTCAATTGAATACTGTAACTTACGGGATGGCAAGTTCAAGTTATTTAAGTACGCGTTGTCTGTGGCAGATCGGTGAAGAAACCACTGATCCTATAATAAAAAATATAATTCAGCATGACTTTCTAGTTGACGATCTCATTACGGGTTCTGACAGTGAAGATTCCTTACGCTATATCCAAAAGGAAGTCACTAATGCACTGAAACAGGGATGTTTCAATCTCCGTAAGTTTAAGACCAATATACCAAATCTATTTAATATATCAGATTATCCAGAAGACAATCTGATGGTTAGTGAGTCTACAAGTACTTTGGGTATGGGGTGGAACCCATCTACTGATCAATTACACTTTCCTATTAAACTTCCACTTTCATCTAATGTTACTGAATTGACCAAAAGATCTATGCTCTCTTCTATATTTAAAATTTTCGATCCTTTAGGATTAATCAGCCCATGCGTAATAAAAATGAAGATTTTGTTACAACAATTATGGGTGCAAAAATCTAACTTGGGACTCTCCAGTTACCCCTGAAATTGAAAGGAAGTGGGAGAAGTTTATCACGGCTTTACCATCTCTTCTACAGATAAAAATACCGCGACGCGTACTTTGCGATGAACCCATATCTATTGAACTACATTCGTTTAGTGATGCATCCCAGCAAGCATACGGAGCTTGCATTTACTTGCGTTCTATAAGCGCAGCAAACGTAGTTACAGTCAAGTTACTTTGTTCAAAATCTAAAGTTGCTCCAATTAAAAGCACAACGATTCCCCGACTGGAATTATGTGCAGCTTTACTGGCAGCAAACCTATGCAAGGCTGTCAGCAATTCACTGCGATGTGAGGTTCAATATCAGGTACACTGGTGCGATTCCTCAGTTGTACTGGGATGGCTTCACGCTAGTTCTCAAAACCTAAAGAGTTTTGTAGCAAACAGAGTCGCCGAGATATCTGAGTTAACAGATTTATCATCATGGCGCTATGTGCCTACATCTGATAATCCCGCTGACCTTATATCTAGAGGAATTAGTCCCGATCAGATCGGTAACACCAAACGATGGTGGTCAGGCGCTCCATTCCTCATGGAGCCTGAAGATGCTTGGCCTATCTTGAAAAAAATTGTAACTTCAAACTTGCCTGAAACTAAACCTAATTCAATTGTTATCTGTAGTACAACCACGAAAAATGAACCCATATTGTTTAGAAAATACTCTAGCTTAATTAGATTAAAACGATCTTTTGCTTATGTTTTAAGATTTATAAATAATTTAAAACATAAGGGTCAAAAATATTTAGGGACGTTAACCGTAGACGAGTTAAATGATTCATTTTTAATTTTGTGCCGTTTATCTCAACAAGAGTCTTTTATAAATGAATATAATTTGTTACTTAATAAAAAACCTTTAAGCCCTAAATCCAATATTTTATCATTGACGCCATTCTTGGATGACGATAAAGTCATTCGAGTTGGTGGCCGACTAGAATTATCCGATTTTAATTATGACAAGAAACACCCGATTCTACTGCATAGTTCTCATCATTTTACCAGATTGATATTTGAGTACGAACATAAACGTGGATTGCATGCAGGCCCACAATTATTACTGGCTATGGTTAGGGAATACATTTGGCCTGTAAACGGTAGGCACTTGGCGAGGCGCACTTTTCGTAACTGTTGTAGATGTAGATGTCTGCAGGGTAAGACGGTTATCCCTATAATGGGACACTTACCTTCTCAACGTGTCACGCCAAGCTTCCCATTTCAAACTGTGGGTATGGACTTCGCCGGTCCTTTCCTCGTTTTAAATAAAAGGGGACGTGGTGCCACCTTAACTAAATGCTATCTTTGTTTTTTCATATGTTTAAGATATAAAATTTCACACTTAGAAGCAGTAAGCGATCTGTCAAAGGACGCTTTCATTATGACTTTCCGTAGATTTGTGTCACGAAGGGGCAGGCCAACGGAGGTATCTTGTGACAATGGACGCAATTTTGTCGCAGGAGCTAAAGAAATTAATGATAATTTTAAAATTAATTGTAATCACCTATCTGATTTTGCATCTTCGGAAGGCATAAAATTTTACTTTTCACCAACTTTGGTGGGATTTTTGAGGCCGGTGTGCGTTCAGCAAAATTCCATATTAAGCGTGTAATGGGAAATTCTCACTTAACTTTTGAAGAGATTTCAACTCTCTTTGCACAAGTCGAGGCTATTTTGAATAGTAGACCCCTCTATCCTTTATCTACCTCTCCCGACGATTTCCATTGCCTTACTCCTGGGCACTTTCTCATTGGTCGACCTCTCACCGCACTGCCTTCACCTGCTCTACAAGACTGCAACTCCAGCAACTTGCAACGGTATGCAAGACTACAGCAAATATTACAACATTTTTGGCTTCGCTGGCAACGTGAATATCTAGCCGAGTTACAACACCGTCGCAAATGGAAGACCAATAAAGCGACCGCGAAAATTGGAGACATGGTCCTATTGCAAGAGGATGACGTTCCACCACTATGCTGGAGACTTGGACGTATAACAAGGCTATTCCCTGGAGCAGATGGGATATCGCGTGTCGCCGACGTCAATACAATTCGAGGAACCGTACGACGACCTCTGGCTCGCATCTGTCCCTTACCGACCGAAGAGGAACTAATAGAGGGTTGAAACCTTGGAGTTTCAACGGGGGGAGGATGTTAACGCCTACGTTCATTTTTAATCTATAAATATTTTTACATGTACCTACCAAATTTTACTTTTAACTCGCTCTTCTAACGCGCTGGCTAACGAACATCAAATATATTAAAAAACATTTATCGGACATTAAAACAAGTAGAAATTCGTTTTGGAGTTTTTTCTTTGAAGAAAGTGAAGCCCCAAACAATATATATTAACTTATTTTTATTAAATAGTGAACTGTGTTATCATCTATTATAGTTTGTCCTATTTTTAATAAAATAAATAAGATTTTTTAATGTGGCGACAACACGCCCCTCCTGCGTACGCATCCGTCCCGGATAGCGTCATGGTGTGGTATAGTTGCTGAGGACAAAGTATTTACCATTAGATTGTATCTATTTCAATATATTTCTTTGCATCGATCACTTTTTTTTTTAAACAGCAACGAGGGCTCTTCCATCTACTATTCCATCGACGGCCAGTAGATAAAGAGCTCCCCGCTTCATTTAGACAATCCCGGGACACTACTAGAACCTTAATGCTTACATAATTGTTCCATCGGCGGTCAGTTATACAGCCAACGTTAAGACTCGAAGTCTACCCTAGGCGATGACTTTGGCTAACCCTAGTTACATATCACAGCAAGCCTCAACATCTGGCTGTAAGAATTTACTCGTGCGTGTATAACTATTCCATCGGCGGTAAGTTATACAGCCAGCGTCAAGCACCCGAAGCTTCCCCTAGGCGACGCCTTTGGCCAACCCTAGTTGCATATCACAACGGGTCTTAACGTCTGACTTTACACGAGTAAATTCCGCATATAGGTTACACAGTATTGTCCGAAGCAAATGTAAATATCATACATATTTTCTTATGTTCTTATTCCTCACTCTTAAGTCTATCATCACACATACTTCTCTCAAATATCAGTCAACAAAATTATGACATAGTCATAATTATGTACTAGGCAGATTTCACAAATACAGAAATATAAATACCGGCCAACATCCTGGTCTATCCAATTTCAGGTGGTTTTCATCCAGTTCTGCTAATTTAGTCCAAGGTATCTATATTTAAACACATGTTGTTCTTAATGTTTGATAGCCACTGGTTCGTTTTATGCCTAACCAAGTTTTTCGACGTGGTTGTACTTCCTTTTGATGTGAAGCTCGGCCTGGCCTGACTTTGAGTGTCTAATAAAACATTAGCACCTAGCAATTGCACTGATAAAAACCAATTCTTTCTTTTTTGTTTGATATCAGCGGAGAACAGGCACTAATAGTTTTTCTGCTTAAAGCGTTAATAGACTACTTTTGCGAAACTAGAGAGTATAAATCTACATTAAAAGCTTTTAACAGGCTTGGGGTGTTCAACACACTTTTTGTGACTACTTCATATATCAACAAAAACCAGTTATTAACATCACTTTAAAGGGATATTTAACCATGCTTCATTTTTCTCATCATTCATGCTCGATTTTCGTCTTAGTAGGTATCTACTACTAGTACTTTTGATAAACACTTCGAATTAAAGTCCGAATTATTTTATTTTATTTTTATAAAATTCTTAACGTAATAACTCGTAAAACCCATTTTTAACCATTTTATCATGCAAAAATTAATCCAAGCAATCAAAGTATTAACAGTTATGTTTTTGAGGCAAATAGTTTCTACAAATACTCGAACACCTCATTTTATCCATATACCCTCTTTTTTAAATAAAATACATGTACACTTTTTCAATCCGTAGATTTTTTTGAACAAATTAGTAAATTATAAATAATAGTTAAGCTTCCAACTCTAAATTAACAGTAAGAATATCACAATAATGAATCCGATAGTACGAGTATTCGCTTCTATCACACCTACCCACATTAGAATAAACACACACTCGGAAATTACTAATAAAAACGTTTTTGCTTACTGTTAGGTGCATACTCATTGTATCACGATTGCTTGATGAACACCATGATGAGAACGTTGGGATTCGCGAATAGCAAAATCTTGCACAAGAAACTCTTTACTTACTAACACTTTTTTTTTCTTTCAATTGGGGCGCGTTCTTTAACTCACTTCTGATGTTAGAAACAGTCTCAAAACCACTGATATAAACTATGAAAATCACTAACTAACAGCAACTGCCAAGTTATTCGTACCTCTGTTTGCACTTAAGTCAATCGTTCTAAACATATTCCTACCCTTTTATAATCCCACAATTTGTTAATATTTATCCATCGACCAATAGTATTGCGTTACCGGTATAACCAGTCAAAATACTATCTATTAACTTATTTTTTTAAATAGTGAACTGTGTTATCATCTATTATAGTTTGTCCCTATTTTTAATAAAATAAATACGAGTTTTAATGAGGCGACAACAATTCCTTTTATTTTTATAAATTTATTTATTTATAAATCTGCCTTTGACTAAGAAATTTCCATACCAGCGCAGAAGACCTCTTCACTGTACTATCTACATCGACTGAATACAATTATTATACCAAGCGAATTATCATGCTGCACGATAGATTCTCAATAGGTCCTTCATGCAGAATGATGATTTAGCATGTCATGCCGCATGATCGTCTAGGGACCGCTTTACAACATAATGGTATTGATATTAATTTGTGACATACATGTATTTTTTGTGGTAATTTTATTTAATTTTTTACTTATAATAATTATTAGTTATTTTATTGTTAAATGATTTCATGTATTCTGATATATATATATATATATATATATATATATATGGAAAAATTGTGTGATCCACAAATAGTTGTCCTGAGTCTCGTTTTTTTTTGTTTCCGTTGTTCGAATGTTTTTATAGTCCCCCTGACACACGAATAATTCTTAGTACGTAAGTTGTCCTTTTAATTAAATACTTATTTAAATTGCTTACTTCGAAAATAAGTCTAAGAATCTAGTATTGACCGGCATCGCACTTGTGACTCTGAGTTGCAGGTATTCATGGCCGATGGTAGTCACTTACCATCAGGTGACCCGTCTGCTCGTTTGCCCCCTATACCATAAAAAAACAAATAATACTATATAATATAATATATTACGTAATATATATATATATATTGAACAATAACTTGAAAGTTTGTCTTGGGGTTTTGATGATTGTTTGCGCTTTCCAGAGCCTCATGCCGCGTGCCTGCGCTTTTTCGGGCAGGCGCTATGAGGAATCCAAATCTCTTCATAAAATATGTTCCCGGATCCCTCCTATTTTAGGCGCAGTACGGCACACAATGTGGTTTTAGTCAGTTCGATCCGACACACTACCCCACCGAAAACTGCGGTGGGGTGACGGCCTGATGGGCTTTCCACAGACACAAAAAAAGGAGTTTTGATGATTCTTTCATCAGATAAATTAGAAATCAAAAGTAATTAAAACTTTCACTAGTCTTTTTAACCAACTTCAGAAAATAAAATCTTTAAGATTTCTTTTATTATCGTAATCTACTTGTAAGTTAAAAACGTAGTTACAGTCAAGTTTGATATTCAGATGCTAAACAGTATTCGTTCCGCTATAAAAGTAGACTTGTAGTGCTTTATTATTGAAAAAGTTAAACTTGTGATTTAAACAAGCCTGAATGTTAGTAGTTTCCCTAGTACGGAGTGAAGTCCGTTGAATTGTTAATTACACAGCGCAAGTTTTCCACTTAACGCCTCGGAGTGGTCTTATCTGATGTTGCCACGATTTATACCTTAAAGATTCAAACTCGATACGCTACGAGTGGGGCAAACTTGACATGATGTCGTACCCACCGATACATATCATTTTAAATGGTGAAGTTATATTTTAAATATTTTAACAAAAAATTTGTTCCTTGGCACCTTAAAAATTATTTAAATCAAGTACTTACACATAATAACCAACTTAAAACTACTATTTATCTTACAATTACCTTAAATACAATTACTCAGTTATAAAACATACCAAGCATATCAACTCGCATTATGTTGATATTGTAAAAATGTTGGTCCGCTTTTAATATTACGATGCAACAACAGACTATTACAAGAGTTGTGTTGCGTTATCATTACCAATCGAACTCATATATTTCGGTAAAATTTAACCGATAGTCACTTTGTCACAATGTTTCGGGCGTACTGACCATTATTAATTAACATACTAATAATCACCATTTTACTATAATTTCTGTTTCTTAGTGGTGATAAAATCAACTCCGTCTCAGAGTGTTACGACGTTTAATTCAATAATATGTCATCAATACAAGATCGTGCACACGATCGTGCGTGTGAAAACGTATAAAAGTTTCTTATGTACATTACTTTTCTGATTTATATTGTTAAATTCGTCATTACGGTTGGTCATTATGATTACCTAAGCATTAGACAAGATTAGCTGCGCAGATATACTATATAAATAATACGATAAAAACTGTAAATAATCTTGTACCATTATAAACAGTCTTGTATTATTCAAATAAATGAATTATCTTCTGTTTTGGTCTATTCTGTTGGCATAATGCAATAAAGTTTATCCAAATAAGCCACCAGAACAAGTAAATACTCTGAATGTGTCCGAAATATACAGTTATAAGAATATTTTACAATAAACGAATTCCAAAAGCGTCTCCTGACGCGTTCCTCAAAACTATATTCACCTGCCAATGACACCCTTTGTTTACTATAATCAATCGCTTAAGTGATATATACAACAATACAGGTTATACATATGTACATTTTAAATTAATAAAATATAATGGTACATACCATACTTGGTTTGTTCCTGGAAAAAATTTCAAACCACGAGCTGCCCTTATCGATATATCGGTTTGTGTTACAATTAGACATGTATAGCTCGAGTGCAATTACAGAGTAATTAAGAAAATCGTATCTATAATCACACGTTGCTATCTCGAACTGTTAATACGTACCTAATTCAAATGATTATGCATGATTACTCCTTACACTTTAGTCCGTTAGGCACACTCAGACAAATTGATTACCCCATTTAGCGCTAGGAAAAAGGTTAGTTGAAAGTTTATTATGTAAAAAAATTATGACTAATTAAAACTAAAATGTAGTCATTCTGTATATTTTCGGCTGCCTGCTGGTATTCCTGTCCAAGTGGCCTCTCTCTGCGAGCTTTTTTTTTCTTTTTATCGTGTGGTAGGGGTTACCACCTCGGGTCATCACCTCACTGGAGCTGCCAGTGAAGTGGTATGTCGGAATCGAACCGACTAAAACCACACGGTGTTCCGTCATAAATAAGTCTATTGCAAGGGACTCGGGTATATCCTAGGAAGGAAGTCCCCAAGAACCAATGCAGATTTTGGCCAACTCTTAAACAAAAGGCAGCCACGCCCTAGCGAGCGGGGGGCCTTGCCCCCCTTCCAGTGTAGAGAGGCGCGCGCGGAACACAGCCACCGTCTCAGGCCTGCTTCTGCTAGAGTAACGGGTAGCCTCACCCGTTACCCCCAGGCCAGCGCTCATGGAGGCCGGAGATCATTCTGCGCTCTCCGGCACCTGGTGCCTCTCCTTCGGGACGGAAGAGTACTAGCCCTCTCCTGTTCCTTTTCAGCTGCCTCTTTAGCTGACATCACTTTCTCACAAAAAGAGGCAGCGAATTCCCACGCACTGTCACTTTGGACCATGGTTAGAACCATGGTCTCCAGTGAGAGGCTTCCAACTCCAATAGCGGTCACGGTCTTGTTGCGTCCACGCTGACCACTCCACTAAAGTGTGGAGTGCAGTATCCTTGCGACGGCCTCCGCAATGATGGCACGCAGACGTTGGCTGCCGGGCTCGCATAAGCACAGGTACTTGTCGAAACAGCCGTGGCCGGTCAGAACCTGCGTCAGCCGGTAGGAGAGGCTGCCGTGCTGCCTCTCGAGCCAATCCTCCATCAGTCACATCAGTCACTGGTACTTAACTTCATTAAAAAATTCGCGATATACAGGAGAGTGCGTTGACGGCCTTTAAGGTGGGAGTAGGGGAAGGGGGGGGGGAGACGGGAAGAGGGAAGGGTTAGGGCCTCCGGTAACCTCACTTACGCGGCGAAAAGCAATGAAAGCATTGCTTCACTGCCGGTTGTCTGTGAGGCCGTGGTACCACTCCGGTCGAGCCGGCCCATACGTGCCGAAACATGGCTCTTCCACGAACAACTACATGTGGACCTAAGCTTGAACTTCATTTTACTAAAGTCTAAAACACTACCTTTACCACCACAAAGCACTTGTGCTTGAGTACGCAATATCATTTTTTACTACATTAATGTTTATGGCACATAGCAAAGGACAAAGAAAGTATTTATTTCTGCGGTATTCTCAGACCGACATGGCCTTCAAACCTTCAAGAAAAGAGCGTACTCTCACCTCCAGGGCTCGGCAACGCACTTGTGACTCTTGAATTGCAGATGTCCAAGGGCGGCGGTAGCGGTGACCCGTCGCGGCGTCGCGTCGGCTCGTTTAATAAGAACAAAATTTGATAAGAATACCTAATTGAATTAAATGCGATATTATCCATATTTCTTGATAAATCAATTCTACTTAGTGGCATAAATGGGTAGAATACAGTACAATTACACAAACCTATTTTTTGTTACCCTGCTACTAACAATCTACCTTTCAAAACAAGCTTACATAAGAAAACACATGATATGCGTTTTCATTATAAATAATTAACAGTCCATCGCTAAACTTGTCACCCATTGACTATGTAATGATAAATATATCCGAGGGTGTTTTCTAAAGGAAAAATAAGAAAAAGAAATAATTCATTATATTCAAAAATAGGTGTAAAAACCATTAAGTTGCTATTGTAAAGACAGTTTTACTTTGTGAAAGCTGTACACAATACCAAAGTTTTACTAGGCACTTCCGTTTAACCTTTGAAATAATAACATCATATTTATGTATAGTATCATTTGAGCATGTGAGTTATTGTAGTAAGTGACAAATTTATTAACAAACAATTTATTTCACTTCAAGTTTAGTTCAGTTCAGTTGTGCGTCACTCAGAAAACAGGGATCAGGGAGGAATATAATTTGATACCTTCATTACAAATAACTTTATATACAACGGACTGAGCAAATCTTGCGTATTTTTATCGTTTGTACCCCCCACGGGTCATCACCTCACCAGGACTACTGGTAAAGTGGTATGTCGGAATCAAAACCACACGAGTGATTCTATTGTATGGGTCTCGGGCATACCCTAGATAGGAAGTCCACGAGAATCGTGGCAGACCTTTGCCGCCTCTTAAAATGAAGACAGCCACAACGAGCATATCTTGTCTACGCTATATGATGCTACTGTTTTTACTTTTTAATTATTTTACACATACATCATCCTCATCATCCTCCCAGCCTTTTCCCAACTAATTTGGGGTCGGCTTTCAATCTAACAACGATCAGGCCGAACTTTGATATTTTAAGTGAAGCGACTGCCATCAGACCTCCACAACCCAAGTACTAGGCGGTATCGAAGTTCTGTAGCTAGACCAGGTTGTCGAACTTTTTAGGGCTCCAACTGCCCGTAACGAATGCCACAGTATGGCACCCGGGACCGACGGTTTAACGTGCTCTCCGAGGCACGGAGGGGTCTCAATTTGTTAAGAATGGTTACCCATCCTAGACTGAGCTGGCTAGTATTACTTAACTTTGTAATGTGTTAACCTACTCGGTTACCACTTAGCCACGAGCCCCTAATTATTTTACACATACATATTATGATAATAATATTAGACCGAACAAAAACATTGTTTGTACTATTTGTTCTAAACCACGTACATGATTATAATATATTTTACACAGGAACACCCATGCGAAAGCTAATACACAAATTCATACATACAAATACTTGCACTAATTGGAAATCGAACCACATATTATGTAGGTCGTCAAAATAAATGGTTAGATAGAATACTATTTTTCAAATATATTATTATTAATATATAATATATAAAACTATTTTGTGCGAGAGCCATGCGTCGGTACGTACGGGCCGGCTCGACCGGAGTGATAACTCGGCAGTAAACAATGTTTGCATTGCTTTTCGCCGAGTAAGTGAGGTTACCGGAGGCCCTAACCCTTTCCTCTCCCCTCTTTACCTACTCTCACTTGTGACTCTTGAGTTGCAGGTGCCCATAGGCGGCGGTAATCATTTACCACCAGAGGATCCGTCTGCTCGTTTGCCCCCTATACCATTAAAAAAAAATTATACTTAGAGATCGTCTGGTGGTCATATTGACCGTCGAGTTGACCTTTAGTTTTGAGCGATTTTTTTTTATATCAATGACCAGTATACCTAGACCTTGTCATTGTATAGAAATTTAGTGTCATGACAGGTCAGCATTTAAACTGAGCCGCTATAGCTTCTTATAACCGTTTTTAATTAAGTATATTTTAATTTATCACAAATATTGATTAAAATTTTTAGCTTTCTCCACTTTTAGGTATTTTTTTACATATACAGGGTGTAAGAAACACCGTACCGAATATTGAAATAGTGTATTCAGACCATCATTCCGAATCGAAAATCATTGGAATTCTCTGCCCGATAATTCATAATTTTTATTTTATTTTTTTTCGTTAAAAGTAATACTTATCACAATGAGTAAACATAAAATTTTACCGAAAAAAATAAACAAATATCCCATATGGCAAAAAACTGCAATATAATCAATTAAACAACATTATGCAATCAGCTGCTTCGACTGCGCCTAACGTTAAGGTCATTCACCGTATCGCACCGTACGCGTGTTGCGTTTCCATTGCGTGGCGCGAAATCAAACTAATAGCTGTAAATCCTTAATCTCGCATTTTTATGATGAACTGACTTTTGCATTGTGATATGTATCCAAAAAAATACGTTTTTTAAGTTATTCGCGACGGTGATACTTACACGCTATATAATCCATAAATATTCCAAATATGACATTCTTCCGTAAGTGATATTAGCTTAAAAAGGAGTTCGAAGAATCCTAACTTTTAAACTTTCGCGTTCCATGATATAATTATGTACATATATAGGCGGGAATTAACGCGATCACGAAATAGGTATTACATACCTCTGAATTGCCTGAACTTTAGACCAGGTGCGACCTGACCGCGGTCACAAGCTTATGCTTCATTATTATATGGGGCAAACAATGATCTTCACGTATTATATAACAATAATATAGAACCATATTCTATTATATCGATACACTACGGTTCAGAACCACAAGCTATGAACATTCTTGTGGCTTGCGTTATTTCTAAGAAACTATATTACTTAAACTCTGTATAAAAAGTAAAGTACGCAAGGGAATTTAATTATGAATCGCTTTTACCATAAATATTAAACATAGTAAGATAAATTAATGTAGTTGGATCCTTTCAATGTTTGCTGTAAAAAATAAAATTTCTTGGAAATGTGTCGGCTCACCAACCCACAACTACGATGACGAAACGGGTTTGCTGGTCTAGTGGGTAGTGATCCTGACTGCTGAGCTAGCAGTCGTGGATCGATTCCCGCCCAGGACAAATAATTGTGTGATGAGCACGATCCTTTTTTTTTATTTGGGTGTTATTTATGTATGGTATGTATGTATTTAGGAATATATAAGTATGTTTATCAGCAGTCTGATTACCATAGTACAGGTTCTGCCTAATTTGGGATCAGACGGCCGTGTGTGAGGTGTCTCAAGTTATAAATAAAAACTAAATTAATAACATTTGGAGTATAGAATAGAAAGTTATTGCCAGCTTGGCATCATATATTAAAATTTAAAAAACGACTATAACCGATTTTTGCTCTAGTCAAAGCCGACCTGATGAGGTAAAGGCAGGGCTACCATCGCTTAGGAGTTGGCAGACCTCCGAGGAGCCTGTATCCACGCCCAGAGATCCTACACCCGCAGCCGGCGACGACATCGTGACGAAGAGGAAGAGACCAGGCTCTATGAGTCCTATTGCGCTGCAATGTCGACTCTAAAGCTACATGCTGCCAAGGAGCGTTCGCGTGAAGAGATGTTAGGGAGTCTGAATCGTGACCCCTGGGGTCGGCCTTATCGTGCGGCGCGCAATAAGCTCCGCACGCAGGCTCCCCCACTTACTAAGACTCTCCAGCAGAGCTTCCTGGTCGAAGTGGTCGAGGGCCTGTTCCCAGATCGAAGGGAACACACGCCCCCGCGAATGGCCTGGCGAAGCTTTAGATCAAGATGTTCCACCCGTCACAGAGGCGGAGTTGGGGGCGGCCGTTTTACGGATTCGTTCCAAAAACACCGCCCCCGGGCCAGATGGGATACCTGCCCGAGTGTTGGCCCTGGCCCTCGATCACATTGAGGACCGGTTCAGGGAACTATTTGACGCGTGCCTGGCGTCCGCAAGGTTCCCTAATAGCTGGAAAACCGGGAAGCTAGTGCTCCTGCAGAAGCCGGGAAGGCCACCCGTTTCGGCCTCAGCCTACAGACCAATCGTGTTGCTGGACGAGGTGGGTAAATTGTTTGAGAGGGTTCTCTCTGCCCGCATCGTCCAGCACATGTCAACAGTTGGTCCCGATCTATCCGACGCTCAGTTCGGTTTCCGACCGGGGCGATCGACGGTCGACGCCATCCTGCGTCTAAAAATCGCAGCAAAAGAGACGGTATCGGTATCGCTCGACATTGCGAACGCATTCAATAGTCTGTCATTCGGCTGCATCAGGGAGGCGCTCCGCCATCTTAGGGTGCCCGTCTCCCTGAGGCGGCTGGTGGCAGACTATCTGCAGGAGCGACGGGTTCTGTAACGTAGGACGGCGACGGTAACGTACTGCAGCGACCTATGTCGTGCGGTGTTCCACAAGGGTCGGTTCTCGGACCACTCTTGTGGAATATCGGCTATGATTGGGTCTTCCCTCCCGGGCTGGGAGTGATCTGCTATGCCGATGACACGATGGTGACGGCCATGGGGAAAGCTTTGAGGAAGCGGCACGCCTAGCCACAGCGGGAGTCTCTCAGGTGGTTGGACGAATCGAGGCGTTAGGTCTGCGAGTGGCGCTGGAGAAGACGGAGGCCATAATTTTTCATGGACCTTATCGACGTCCACCGTCTGACGCATCGATCGAGGTTCGTTCGGTTCTCGTACCGATCCGGTCCAATATAAAATCGGATCCGATTCGCCGCCGACGCCCCGGGCGGCGTAGGCGGGCTCACGAGCGCTTCATGCCGCCCTAGCAGTGGCCGCGGGTGGATGAGACCGGTTTTATGTCCACCACCCGCAATAGAGCCTCCCACGAAGGGGTGATGTCCGTGTGTGTCTAAACATCGCCCAGCTAAGAGACGGAGCCCGATTGCCACCTCCTCGGGCTGGCGCCGGGTGGCCCTTTGAGGACATACCACTGTAGCACCGACGGTCCACCCAATGTAGGCGCAGTTTGGCACACCGTGTGGTTTTAGTCGGTTAAACTCCGACTTACGGCCTCACCGATAGCCCCGGTGTGGTATCACCCGTAGGTTTACACACGTAAAAAAAAAAAAAAAGGGCTGCCATCGCTTAAATTTTCGACGCCGGACAAAACTTCAAAAGCCCACATGTGTAAAACCGCGATTTTTTTCCCGGACACCCTATTTTTTTTTAATAAAAATGCATAATTTAAACAGCTTATTAACGATTCATCTAACAATTATAATTTTCTCCTTACACAGAGTGTCCGGATATCACCCGGACACCTTTTGAAGACCCTGAACGTACGCTCCCCTTACGCCCTCTAAACTAGGACAAATTCAGGGAAACCCAGACGGATGGCGGCCCTAGGTAAAGGGCACAACACTACTGAGCCAGTGTTGTGTTTATACTTGTAAATAAAGTCACCGAAGCTTGAGTTAACAAAGTGCGAGGAACAACGATGTAGTTTCAAGTGTTTATAGCATTAGTGACCACTCACCAACTTAAGGGGCCGTAGTTATTGTGATTTAATAGCTCATGTATCTTAAAAAAATTAAGTCTAATAATAATACCAAAATTTTAAATGGGTAGGTAAGCTTAGACCTAAACTAATTTTTAATAGCAATAAGAATTTTTTTTTTTGTAAATACACTACATTTTTTTATTTATGTAGTCACGTTTACCTCAGCTACCATTAAGGCACGATTAGGTAAAAACTGTGACCAAGACGAAATATAGAACACAACTTATACACTGTAGTTCGAAAAGGAACCTTAAGATTACACAAACTTTAAAGAATATTGCGTCTTGACACAACACTTCATTACTAATTTAAACATTACTCGGCACTTCAAACCAACAGCCTCAATTCAAGGCAGGTAAAGCCCTGGGCTATTAATCTTATATAAGCACTTTAACTATTAAAGTTTTCGTCGGATAAGCTCTAAAACTAACGGTTTAGACACGGACAGATGTTGATCCATTGAAATCCATTAACATTTAAAACATTTAACTGAATAAAATTTATTGAAAAGTTTTTCTTTGTCATAAGAAGGTAATATGAAGAAATCTGAAGTAAAGAAATCTAGTTAAAGTTATACATAGTTTGTTTTTAAGAGTTTTCTTTTCATTGAAGCCTCTAGAAGTAAAAAGAGCGAAACAAATTGACTGGCACAATGTTGCACTCCAGTTTGTTGGTTAGCTGTATGTTTAACTTCAAAAACATTTTATAGCAGGTACGGTACGCAGTTAATTTGTGACTACGAGCGGTACACCTTGCATGATCACGTTTTCAACATCGCTATATTTATATCACGCAATACAAAACTTTCAAGTTCTATCTTATTTAATTTTCTTTAAATAAATGAGGATTTGTCTATCGTAGTTGTATAATAATAATACAATAGTTTTAAACACGAGAAGATATGATATATACTTATCTTTAACTACGAAATGAATTAACTAAAGACTCGGAAAAATCGGACAAATATTTTTTGAAATAATTTTACTGCTACATATTTTAGTATAAATTTTATCAGATACTTACTTAACTTGACTACGGAACTAAACATAAAATAAGGACACGAATTGGAATGAGTATTCACGGAATAATACCTTAAATTGTCTCCACATTATTAGGTTATTTTATAATCTCCATAAACGTTGAGCAATGAGAAACTAATAAGAACTTACAATTAGTCTGCTCATCTATCAGTCTACCAGCCATTTTTAAACATTTATACAACAGACCATTGTAGTAAATGTTTATTAGGAATAAACGCTGTATTAAGACAAACTGCAGCGTAGGCAGTTAGATCATTATCCTAATTGCCGCTTATTTATGATGCTCGAACATATATAGACGTTCGTAGTAACAGGCATGAGATGTATTATTCATATGAAAGTAGACATAGATTGATCTTCAGTAACAAACAAAAGATTTGTTGGGTAAGCTGAACAGATTAATGGGTGAGAACCACAAAGATCGCCCACATTTTGTTTAAACTTGAATGTAACGGTTTTTGTAACTTATAGGAATTGCTGTACAACGGAGAACTGGGAAGTATTTTAACTAAAATATATTTTTTTCTATAGTATATTTATGAATCTGGCAATGGAACACTTACTGAAATCACTACAAGGGTTAATACCCTTGCAGTGATTGTGAAGTGAATTGTGAAAGTCTCCAACATGCAGTTAAAAAAAGATTTTTTTTAAAACCATCCATTTAAAAGTTATGACCGTCTGAATTTAAATGTGTTATCACCTCAGTTTCTCATAAAGCAGGTAGAAAGTGTAAAGTTAAAGATTTTAAATAGAACATATTTTTTTATTTTTCAATCATTCAATCTGTTTTTGAGAAAATCCATGTAAACTAACTTGAAAGTTACCTTATCAATTTCCAAAAAACATAAACACGTTCATGACCGCAGCAATTCATAAACGTGTTTAAGAGGAAGTCTATAAACATTGGATAAAGTTTTCATGAATAAGAATTCAAGTTTATATTAATACGCTTTCCAGCTCAGATCTGTTTATACCAGATCTTTAGGATTGTCTAAGCAATACAGATTTGAAAGACTTGATAAACAGTGAGCAGTTTAACATAGCTTGCTGCAGAACCAGACTATACTCACTGTAATATTGTTTTCTCTAGTGGATGATATTCATGGTTACCTGGAACTGGCTGGAACACTACCATTACTAAGGTTCTAATACGCTCTACAACAAGATAATGCATCTTGTTGTAGCGTATTAGAGCGTCGACGTACAACTTTCTTGCTTTTTCTTTTAAATAGATTTCATATTCATTCTGCAGAAAAGACGTACTACGTAGTCGCCAATCTTTCAGGGATCTATTTAAGAAAATTAACCTCCTGAAGGTGGCTTGCCTTGAATAGATTGAATTACTTTAGAAAACAGTGTGAAAATAATTAAATTACTAGGGATGATATGAGATGAAATAAATTAGTTAAACCAAAATTTTTATTAACAAAAATGCAAAAATATTATATGGGATACTGTGTTGAATTCTATAATAAAAGTCCTCCAAATATTCTTTAAGTAAATGAAAGGAAATTTAAAACTTGTATAAAACGCACGCTTTGTAACCGAGCATATTATTATGAACTAGATGATTAATATAGCTGATAAAAATGCTTGGCAAAATGTTGATCCTACTTCACTTCATTCCTGCTTGTAAATGTGTAGTGATCTTTAGATTCTGCTTCTTATTATGAATTTTTATTTGTATGTTAGTTTTATGTATTTTTAATTTAATCTATCAAGTGATGTTCTTATTGTTGAGATTGTTAATTGTCACACATTATTGACTTTATCTTATACATGTAGGTACTATATTTACATTGCAGGTATACTATGAATTTTCATGTCTCATCTAGAAAATTTTGAATTAAGTATGAGAACTGTGTTACTTATTTTTCTATGTTGCCTTGCAGTAAGTTTTTCATGCTCGTCTATATGTTTTTTTTATGCGTGTGTTTCAAATCGTTCGGCTACCTTCAATGTAATTAACAAAATGAAAACGTAGTCCTAAAAAGTTTAGCTAACTATAATTAAACATATGAAAATAAAAAACATATACCTGTTTTTATTTTTGTTTGTGACGGCTAGTAAAAAACTTTTGGACAGTATTCGGTTACTGCTTAGTTTAAGCTGCAATTAGATGATCGAAACTAAATTTATAAATTAATACCTCGACCTTAGAGAAGAAAGCTAGAGATGGGTAATCATCCGGGTTTTTACCCAATCCTGGGTTTAACCCGGGTGATTACTCATCTCTAGGTGCAGCTACTTACTTAGTCTAACGGTTTTAATATGGAGCGGTCATTCCTCTGTGATGCACCTATTTTAAGTTCTTGATAGCGTTGGTGAGGGAGTGTAGTCAGCATATCAAAGTTAAAGAGACTAATGCTATTTTACGCTGTTTATCTGGAGCTCAACATAGTACTTTACAGTTTAGCACTATGTACTTTGTTACTTTCTAGCTTAGCATGACAAAATTAACTATGTACTACAAGGAGAACCTTCTGTTTATTTGCTTCCTAACATTCGCTTGCAGATCCACCCTTGTTGATCTCAGTTCCCATATGTTAAGTCAAGATACAACCTATCTGTGCCCAATTCAAAGTTTAAGTGTCTTTGGCCGTAGGCAAAATGTTCAGTATTGCACTGTAGAAAGCATTGCCAATTCCTAAAGAAAGTTAGTGCGCCTATTTTTCGAATGGAGCTATCAACCAGGTCTCTAGTGAAATACTTTTATATATATAATATATATATATATTATATGCTTTCTTTGGTTGTAAAACTGTCTATCAGAAAGTGTTGTACATTAAATTAGTAGCTATACTAACTCTCTGGTAAAAACTAAAGTACGTGATAATTGTGGTCTCCAGGATAGTCATTCCATAATTTTAGCATGTCTAGTACGAAATTTCTTTCAAATAGCATAGTACTCAATCGTTCTTTGTAATATGTAAAGCTACTTTTCTTTTTACTTTTATCGTAATAATGGCAAAACTACTAAATATATGGCAATGTCGATGGAAGACATCTACATAATTGCACTCTTTCTTCCTCGATTGTATGGAAAAATACAGGAACACTATAATTAATTAATTACGTGATAATAGATACGTAGTTTTTCCTTATCATTTTGGTAGAATTAAATAATAAATCATATAGCTTTCGAGAATGATTCAAACATATAAGTTATGTTTACGTTACTTTTATATGGTTCTAGAAGGCATAAGTGGTATGTTAAATAGTAAAAAAGGTTAAATAAACACACTTATAAATAAATAAACTTATGAGACGCAAACATTTAAACACTTATTGTTTAAACGTTTGCGCCTGAAGGTAATTTTCTTGCGTTTTATGTCATTATAATAATAAGAATAAACATAATAAAATCTTTATTTCCAAGATCTAATATTTTGTTCAATGGAAACTGGGCTTCCAAGGAGATATCACGACTGTCATTTACTGCTACCCGTAAGGTAAAAATAAGTAATTTTGCATTTACTAAGCAATATTAGCGATGAATGTTGCAGAATTTTCTTTTTTTATAATGCAAATAAAATATAAAAATTATGGGTGCAAACGAGCAGACGGGTCAGCTGATGGTTAGTGACTACCGTCGTCCAAGTGGGTAGAGTTAGATGTAAAGATGTTAGATCATAGTGTTCGAAGTAGGTACATCTATATATACGAGTATTTTAGGATTATCAAAGAATTAATAAACAAATAAAAACTTGAAATATTTTACACGTACAGTATGTATTTAATCCTCAGGATTTTAGATTACACTCAAAATTAATGTTAAAACTTAATTGCTCCGTGAATTAACCGATGAGGTGATGCGGCCAAAACTGGTTAAAATTGAAACGGTTACTATATTGGGTAGTATATGTGGTGGGTAGTATATTAGGATCAGTTAAGCCAACTTACTTATAACCTGATAAGAAAGGAAAACAAATGAACCTAAATGAAAAGTAGGTAATAACAAGTTCCAATAATATCTGTACTTCACGGGAGCTTTCTGCAAATATGTTCTAATCACTGTATTTACGTACGTAATCAAGTAAAATCAAATAAGTTTTTAAAACTATGAACTGAATCTTAAAAAAATAACCTAAACAATTTAATTTAAATTGTACCGTGCAATGAACTGTGGAAAACTATTAGAAAGTTCCTGGAATGGGCCCCGTGGTGCCTTCGCGGCGGGAGGCGTGTCCGACTGCCCGCGCAACAGCACTCAGGTATGGATCTAAAACGGCCACTTCTTTCCTTGTACTATACATTTCCTTACTAATAAAGAAGTGATTGTTACGACTCGTGCGATAAAAGTAATGGACTTGCGAATTTCAATTGTGAAAACGTCGTCAATTCAAAGTCATTCAGAGGAATTATAATGCAAAACCAGAGTTCAATCACATTGTACTACTATGAAAATGTGAAAACAAGTAAGGTTCACCGTTATTTGATTATATTATTGAGATAAATGTACATTAAACTTTTATAAATCACTGGATTATATTGCTTCTGCGATATCCTTGTTATTTATTTGTAATTAGTGTACAATAAAGTTTATTTCTATTCTATTCTACAATTTTGTTTTATAATTATTTTTTTTATTGTACCAAGATAGCAAGCCAACGGTAATTATACAACACAAATTTATTTTTTACTTTGGATGCTTTAATCTGCTCTAATCCTTCAAGGTCTACAACTATACTGCTACTATTAGACTGTCTAAAAAAATTTCAAAGCCAAATTAGAATTTGAACCACAACCAAATTTGTCCGATGGCATAGCGTTGATGGTAATTAATTCACCAGTTAAATAAGCCTACATTCTATAACCGAAAACGCAGAAAATATAGCCAAACTAGTACTAAAACCCTCCGCGTCAGCCTACTTAAATCTATCGTATAACCGACAATTTGGAAACTAAGCCAAACAACGTCTCAAACTAATGGATCGCTCATCACGATGAACCTAAGAGTATATCTTTCGATAAGCCGACAAAGGTATATGTAGCGAGAACTCCATCAAAATGCAAAGGTCAATTAGTACGGCCGTGAGATTACTTTGATCTTAACAAAAGACCTTCCGGACTGGTCGACTTCTTTAATATTCGCCGGACGCCAAACAGATTATCCACTTTTGTTCGCCAGCTTTAGCATTTTTAATGAGACAATTCCAGTGAAAATTTCCAATGTTCAATTTAGGCTCGTGCTTTACAAGGTATTAAAACTCTTGAATTAATGTTGATGTAAGGTAATCCTACAGTCAAATGAAGCTAATAATTCACGAAGCGAGTTCTATCTACACTTGCCCCGCGATAAAAGTAAAACACGCTTCGTATACCTGCAATCGCTTCGCCTTTTCTATATCGTTTGCAGATTGTATGATTCGTCATTTTAATTTCATTGTCACTTTCATTCACGTAACAAAGTTATTAGTTCTGACTATTTTTGAACAGGTACGTAACGAATAGGGGCATACATTACAACTTGCTTTAAAAAAACTTTATAAAGGTTAATAAAAAAAGGTTGTATACAAAATTAAATTATTCTTATAAGTATGCCTAGTTGGCTGTTTCTGTGAAAAGCATGACTGCTGTTTAAGGTCATTTATTTTTTGTAAAACGATACAATTGTTTTTACATTTATTTTCAGATACACTTTATCCTTTCGACGCTATTTTAATATTTTGATTTATTTATATATTTTTAATTATTCTGATATTTGTGCGGATGTAATGTCAAAAGCGCAATTACAGTAAGATATACGGCTTTAATTAACTTTTCAATACCCATTTATTTTGTGTCTTTCCTCGTACTATAAAAAATAATCTATTGATAGATATTTTCTTTAAATTACTGTCACATCACCAAATGTTTCGTATGTTAATTTTGCTGTTTGGTTTTTAAAATTAATGGGAAAGTTTCACTAAAAGTTTTATAGAAGTAAATAGATATCTATTCGCTCCTTGGATTATTGAGGAATGAAGCGTTTGCTTCATTCCTCAAGAATTGCTAGCACTTCTCATGGGCATAGTTTAAATACTGTTCTTCTTGGGTGACGGTCCTAAACAAGGAGGTGTTATTTTACAAGATTGAAATAGGATATTTAACACTATAAAGAGGTCTCCTGGTGGCTAAATTTCGACCATAATTTTTTTTTTGGTTTATTTCATTGGTATGACCAGTATGGATACCATAACAGGTCAACAGAAATACGGGACGCGTGTAGCTTGACGACGCCCTTTTAACGTAATTTTAAAATTTGTAATACATATTGTTAAAAAACTTCAGTTTTTTGCACTTCTTCAAAACATAAACTTTAAGGATTTCGAATTTTAAGAAGAAAGAATTTTCTGCACGTATTAATATATAGATATAGTGGTGTATGGGCAGTAATTAACATTTTAGTTTGCTCATAATATTGACCTGTTGATATATAAACCTAAATAATCCATCTTCGACATTATTAAGATAATTTTAAAGCCAGATTAAGAAGGTTAATTGCAAAATGGCCGTATTAATAAAGTACCTGTACAATTCTTTACGTCTGGTAAGATTTCAGTCGCTATACTAATAAGAATTTGATTCCACGTTAGTGAGTCAAGTGAATAATTGACGGCACTCAACGTATTAAAAAAGAAGGAATATTAACCCAAGTGCTAGTCCCCGTGTGCTATAAATACTTGTTCGTAGATAAATCTATAATCATGACCGTTTTTTAAATAAATCCTCCGGTGCTGAACGTAGACTTCTACTTAGAGTTTTTTTCTTTTTATGCTACAGGGGGAAAACGAGCTGATGGGTTTCCTGACAACTTAAGAGTCACGGGTGCGTTGCCGGCCTTTAAGGTGGGAGTAGGGGAAATGTGGGAGTAGGGGCAGAGAAAAGGGGGGAGGGGGTTAGGGCCTCCGGAAACCTCATTCGCTCGGCGAAACACAACACAAGCATTACTTCACGCCGGTTTTCTGTGAGGCCATGGTATCACTCCAGAAGAGCCGGCCAATACGTGAGGAAGCATGGCTCTCCCACTAAATATTGAAATAAAACAAGTATTCAATATCACTCCTAGAAATGGAGGTTCTTCCTCTATCCTAAGAGCAAAGAATATGCTAACATTCTTTGGTCTTTACAATTTAAGCCTAAATATACAAATAATGATGTTTTACTGAAAACACCCAAAAGTTTTTATAACTGCAATAGATTCACAACGCATCAACAACGTCGCGTCGGTAAGTGGTTGCGAGGTTTTTGTTGTTTTTTTTTTATTACTACATAAACGGATTACCCATCCGTTTTAAGTTATAAGTATGTAATTGCAAAAAAAACGCGTGTTCTAAAACCGAATTTGAGGCGCTTGCGAATTTCACCCGCGTAAGTCCCGATCCCATGGGAATATCGGGATAAAAAGTAGCCTATGCGTTAATCCAGGCCTCCAGCTATCTGTATACTAAGTTTCATCCCAAACGGTTCACTGGTTTTTGCGTGAAAGAGTAACAAACATCCTTGCATCCATCATAACTTTCACATTTATAATATTAGTGGGAAAATAAGGCTTTCCTTGATGACAAATGGCAAAGATATCGTGATTTAAGAAACTTTTCAGAGTTTCTTAACAGTAATCAATAACTAACGTTTTCATTATTTATGAATCAAAGAAAACAAGTTTGTTTGCTATCTGTTTATGAGATTTTCGGGCGGAAATACTTAAAGGCCATTAGCCTATGTTTGTATAAAACTGTGAACACCTTGGCTCTTGTTAATGAAGCATTTTAAAATTATTTCTGTTGTTATGTCATTCATACTCCTTTCTGGGCTTTTGATTTTAGTAAAATATTCTACTTCAGTGACAAATGAAGAATTCAATCAAGTTACCTATTTCACTTTTTAATAAACCGACTTAAAAAATATAAACAATAGAGGTGCACAGTCCATCTCTGGTCGAATAATGTTCAATTTGTGTTGGTAAGGCCTCGGTAACGAAGTCAGCGGGAGCGGGTGTCACGTTTTATTTTAAAGACTCAAATAAAACGAAACAATGTTTTAGGAGAATGAATTGTTATATTAAAAAATATAAATAACAAAAAGTGGGTAGTGAGTTCGGTAAGCCGCAATATCGCACTCCCCTGGTTGGTGTCAGCTGGCGAAGGCCCCGGCGTAGTCCGGCGGAGCGCGGACCCGGGAGACTGAGGTATCAGCTCGAGCGAAGAGTGTAACAGAGGCCTGGCGTAGCTTGGCGGAGCGTAGCCCAGGAGGACTGAGGTAACACCTCCATCGAAGAGAGCAGCAGAGGATCTCGAGAGCTATTGTCTAGCGCAGCTCTCAAGCCCCATAGAAGTTCCTGCAACCCGTATCAACTAGCATCAGCAGCTAATACACACAGCTTGCCATGAAAAGCCCTTCACCTACAGGAGAGGCTGGCATCTACTAGATGGCTAATCTAAGTTCTGTAGGCAATAACAACAATTAATAAATTACTGCTAAATTATCTAAAGGAATAAGTAACATAAACAAGAAAATAGAAGGTATTATCTAAAAGTACTGGTGTCCGTAATCGTTTACAACATTACCACCACTATATATGATATTATAGTAACTAGACAGTGCTAAACAATAAGCGGGTGAAAGATATAATGTTCACAATTCATACGAGGTAACTTACAGCGACGAATAGTTATTTACATTGGTCAGCTACACAATAAAGTTAATTTATACAACTTACCCAGTACGGGAACAAAAAAGGCACTTAGGAAGAACTGTTATAAGTATTAACAGATATATGGAAGTATAGGTTTTATATTTTAACTGTCGGTTACACTGAGGGTCGGCACAGAGCAGAAGTACGTGTAGTGTCTCAAGCGCTGTTTTGAGATTGGATTGTTTGGATCTCGCCGCTTCGGATGAGTTATCTTATCGAATCATCTAGAAAAGACAGTTCGCCATACGGAGTAAGCGTATCTGTCGTTCCTGTTTGTTTGTTGATCATTTATTTTTATGTAATGAAAACTGATTAGATTATAATTTGAAAATTGATTAGTTTTAGGATAATTTGTAAATAGTTATGTAAGATTTATTAGATTAAGTTTTTGAAGTGAAACTTCTTTATCGACGTATTTGAGAAATTTTTGTAGCAATCGTCACGTTTTTCGGTTACGCGCCATGTTGCTTTTTTTATCAAAGTTTAGTATAGTGACGTAAAGAATGTAATGTAATATATTATAATAATAACAACAATATATTAGTTTTGAAGTTTGGTTTGAAATAAGAATAACAATATATTAATTTGAAAGTGATAAAATAAAAAGACGTATTCAAATTTAAGTGAATTTACAAGAAAAGTGAGAGTGATTATATATTTCGTTTTATAATTTCTTAAGGCTTAAGCCTTATCTACCCCATTTTCGTGAAGTTGCAAATAGTAGAAAATTAATGATATGTCGTAAAGAAGTTTCACTTCTTACCTGTGTACTCTGGTACACACACACATTTTTATCCTTTTTATGTAGGAACAGTATCTAGTGATCGTGACACGGGGCGGCGGCAGCGCCGGCGCGGTGAGCGGCTCGACAACCGCCGCCCGCTTCCCGCGCCGCTGCCTTCGAGGCGAGTTCCATATAAATGTATGCATTGAAACGCGCCGATCCCCGCGCCACCGCCGCTGCCGCCCCGCTCCCGCTGATTTCGTGACCGAGGCCTAAAAGGTGTCACTAGAACTCTATGAGAGAGTGGGATAACATAAGCAATCCGAGAAAGAAACAAGTTGACACTTGGTTGTTGTCATACACAAAATATTTAAAATAAACTAGCCTTTGCATGCGGATTCGCTAGCCTAAAATTATTTTTTTCATCTTTCGGTAACAGGACTTTTTCTAGATGATGATGCCCTATATATTTTTTTATGTATCCCTTGCAACGTGTATGAAAAATTTCATGATGATATAGGATAAACGTTACGGCAGCAATAAAAGAAATGAAATTAACATCAGGTGGGAGATGTATCAAGTAGCAAGCAAGTATTCGATTACCCGTAATAGTCACGTTTATGAGGCCAGTAGTCATGTTGTAACTATTTGCAACGCTTAGGTACAGGGTTTCAACGACGATCGGATAACTTAGTGGTTAAGGAATTAATACAATGAGGACGTAATACAATAAGAACATATTTGTACTGTAGTTATCAGTACATATTATAAAACAAAGTCCCCCGCCGCGTCTGTCTGTCTGTCTGTTCTCGAAAAACTAAAAAACTACTGAACGGATTTTCATGCGGTTTTCACCAATAGACAGAGTGATTCATGAGGAAGGTCTAGTTGTATAATTTGTTAAGGTTTTATTTAAAATGTCTGAAATATGACGAGGATTGTTGAAGATGTCGGAAAAATCAATATGATATGCTCTGCTACCCGCCTGAAGTCGGGGCGGGTTGGTAGTTGAACACAAAAGAAGAAAATCAAATTTCAAAGTTTGAATAATCACTTAATGGGTTTAAATTGGTTTAAAACTAGACATTGTACGTGCACTTGGTATAAGAGTACACTAGTCGTCTAAAAGACACGTGACACACCCATTAAACATAAACTGTAAGCCTTTATCCGTATTCTGTATGAAATTAGAATTTCGCAACGAATTTCGCAAGTTGGCACAGCGTGAAATTGTATCTAGCTGGCAGCAGGCGTCAAGCTGACGCAGAAATACTTCCCCTGGACAGACGTCATAAGTTTTGAATATTCTACTGTTAAAATGTATTGTTTTAAAGTCATTTCACAAGTAGTTTTGCTGCATGCAAATAAATAAAGTAATTGCTTCGATAGCCATTACAATTCTAATTTCGATGAATTATACGAGTACACAGTCTAAACATAATAATTAAAATGAAAAGACAGGTCAAGTGCGAGTCTCACTCGCTCACGGAGGGTTCCGTAAGCAAATAAACTTGTATGTTGATAGTAAGTCCACCTCGGGAATCAATTCTCGAAGATTTTTGCCTGTCTTTTCCTTAAGACAAACTGAATTTTGTAGGTCTAAAAATACTCTGGGAGGACATCGTCATTTATGACAAAGTAAACTTTCCAGCAAATTAACGACTTTTGAATTTTTTCCTTTACTTATGCTGTCAGATCTTGCTACTTACTAAATTTGATGATTCCAGGGCAAGGGTTTTGATACCCTATAGGTTTTGATTTGCCTTCAAATGTTCAAATCTGTTAAAATCTAAGTATTAATTTCAACTTGATGCGTCCATGGGTTCCTGAAAAAAAGGGTCTTGGCAAATAAGAAAGTGATCCTATAAGAGTTTTTTTTCCTTACGGAACCCTAAAAATAATATTTCATTTAAATTAGAAACGCGTTGCGATAATAAAATATAGTGGGTTCATAAAGATTTACAAATTACTGTGAGAGCATTACACATAGAAGTTATGGAGCCAAATAATATTTTTGAAACTCTCCATCCGCTTATTATTATATAATTTCTTTCTTGTATATGATATGTTATACAAGAGTTTTTTACTATCGAGGGACATTTGAATAAGCAGAATGACCGAGTTTATGTTCAAATCCCTAGAGAAACTTCTTAATCAGTTAGTAGGGTACAACGAGGACATTATCTGGAGTCAGTGGTGGTTTGGTGGTGCGTAAGGTATCAAGGTGTAACTGCGCCTTATTTGTGTGAAACAGCTATCAAAACATTGGCTCAGATGTATCAAGATATGATTCCTGAAAGGTGGTTAGGCCTTTTAACAGCAATAAGTATCATAACCAAGAATGTTCCGCTTAGCAAGACTCAGTACGGGGTCATAAAGCTTGGTCTACACAAGTGTGGCTAGAAAGGAACGTTTTTGATTTTATAAGAGCTGAAAACTAGCCGTCACCTAGTCCCGATCATAATCCACTTGTTTATAATTTATAGAGACTGTGCCATGCTCTAAACGCCATCATAATTTAGAGTCTTGAAAACATTCTATGGGATTGGCAGTGGCGACGGCAAAGTTTATTAAAATATAGTATGAAATTTTCTTGGAGAATTTCAGTCGATATCAGTTTATACGTGATATCGATTGAACTTATACTCGTACATATTCTTCTGAAGCTATTTCGAAAGCGTTCCAAGATCTGTTTCGCCTAGCTTCAAGCACTATAGCTTCTTTTCTTTTGGTTTCAATTCTGAGAAGAGGGTGGTGTAGGGCTCTGTTTCCGCATTTAGACTCATAGATGGTCCATTATGCGTTCAGATAAGCTGACTAGTTGAGCCAGCCTAGCTCCTTCCAGAAGCACAGAAGCCTCCTGGGGCGTTCGCAGGCTTCTAGGAGCGATCTCGCACCTGCGAGGATGTTTGCCCGTTGTGTGGCCACTCCCTCGCACTCCAGGATATGAGAAGAGGGTGATTGCTGTATGAATTGATTTTGAAGCAAGCTTATAATTTGAACCCTTTTAAGTATTCTTTATATCTACGTATAAGGGTACATCAAATTCATTAACATTAAACATTAACAATAAATTGTTTAGCTAGTCTAATCAAAGTTCATTATCAAATTATAAAACTACATGTTCAGGAGTATCTACAAATATTAAGGTATGGTTTTGCACTTGTGTGTGAACCTCGAGCGAAGGTCTTCACAAAAACTTTCGATAGTATGTACTATTACCTGAATTTTGTTTATGCGCTCCCCACATGAGGTACGCCAGCGATTTGTGGGTACTGAAACCAGAATAAACGAAAATAGGTTTCGCTGTAGTTGTAGTGGTTGCAGAGAGCACTCAAACTTTTAGTTAAAAATTAAAACTAATAACTAAAAGACAACTTCTTCTACACTAAAAACTTCTTCTAGCGAACCTTGGAGGATTCACAGCCGCTTGAAGAAGTTGAAACTCGTCGTCAGTCGATGAACTTCGATTGGAATATACTACAGTAGGCCATTTATGTATGACCGTAATTCAATAATAACTATAACTTGTCTCACCATAAGCATAATTATATACAGCAGTTCAGTGCTGTAAATCTCAGAATATGATACAAAAATGGTAAACAGCTTCTCGCCTCACAACTGCTATTTTTATTGCTAATTTATCTAAAGCCTTTAGACTTATACAGTATCTAGAGTATGTTAGTGGGTTTTATTGCCTAGTTTATTAGAAAATGCATTATTAAACGTATGACAAAACAGCCCCCTAAAACTTAGTTCCAGCTCACTGAATATAATATGCAAGTACCTACATTAAAACAACGCGCAATAGTTGCAAGTACCGGTCGATATCTGAATTAGGTACCAAGTAACGTTTACTTTTCGGGAACTGCTGACGGGGTACAGGTACATGGCGTATTCTAGGTTTAGTGGAAACAACAATATTTCGCCGAAAGCCATTACAGTCGCTGTAGTAAGAAAGTTATAAGAAATGGATCGTATTTCTATGGATTTCGCTGTTACTGCAAATTGAAAGCTATTGAGTCAATTATATAACAAAGTAGTTGCACAACTTCGTTATCCTATAATCTATGTAAATAAAAATTAAACGCTGTTCGTTTGTATAGCGTATCACTTGAGAACAGCCTTACTGATTTGGCTACTTTTATTTTAGCAATAGTCAAAATAATAATTGCCTGAAATTTGGGTAAATTCAGGAAAAGCTGAAACTTATTTTTTGTCGGGTCAGCTAGCTCTGATAAAATAGTTTTTTTAATGCTTAAGCTTTAGGACTGACAATACAGCTGCGATCGATGATGTTGATGAACAAATTGTTTCCCTATGCTTCATGGCTAATCATTTTACTAAAACCATTTAAAAAATACACTTCTTGGTTTATATGTGTAACGAATTTAGACTTATAGCTAATTACTCATATATTAGATAGATAGATAGATAGAATATTCTTTATTGTACACCATTAATAAAGTACAGTTGAAACAAATAATCATCTTACAAATCAGAGTACAATGGGCGGTCTTATTGCTAAAAGCGATCTCTACCAGACAACCTTTGGATGGAGATAATAACAAAATTATTTAATAGAAACATAGTAGTAGATGGCGTACTATTCGAGATATAGATAAATACTTATACATACAGATATATTACCTAACTACAAGACGGTAGGGACAATTCACCTTAACGTGTCAGTGACATCATCAGAATCAACGACATCTTATAATAGAGTTGCCTTTAGTATATTGTTAAAAACTTATATAATAATTATGTCTTTTTTAAAGACTCTGGTATTCCAAACGTTTCAGTTATTAATATTATATCAACTAGTTCCGTCAAAGGAGGAAGTCCTGTCGATGTTGCCGTATGTGTCGGGTCGTTCAGCTCCCTTTGATATGGTTGAGGTGGACGATGGCTGGCGCGTGTGTCATGCTCATGAACGATTCTCGTTGGTCGGGGCTGGTCATCTCCAAACTGCTATTACTTACACATAGTAGTAATTTGCCCGACTGTTTATATTTTAGAACTATACGTTAAATTGTCCTCCTATTTCATTTGCGCGTATAAGCAATGTAACCACAGACTTGTAAAAAAACATGTTGAAAAAGAGTGTCCTTGGACTTTCTTGCCTGTTTTTCTCCACAGAATCTACGTATTGAAACCGCCGACTAGCTTCACGACTGACTTAGTCTGACTGACTACTACTCCTAACAATTCAAAAATAACTATATGATTGGTTCAATTGAAATAATTGATTTTGATTTGAAGGAACAGACAGCATTATAAAACAAAAAAGGGCAGGGTTTCACATAGTTGCAGATTTTTTTCATAAAAAAGGGACACATTGGATAATAGGCTATATCAATGATGTCTTTCAAAAGAAAAGGTGTGTAGTACTCGACATTGGAAAGCAAAATAAATTATTCCGCTTGCTAAGGGATTTCAAGAATCATACAATTCTTAGCGATTGAGTCTACCTAAGCCCTGAGGACAAAGTTACGAGTGACGTACGCTATTTTTGTATGTCAACCGGGAACTGTGCTCGTTAATATTAATAACATTTTAAATTTTAAATCTTCAGGTTAAATATACTTTTTTGTTTTGGATGTCATTTTTATTTGTATTACGAACGACATTAAAACATAAATTTTTACGAATGCACAAAGTTTTCAGAGATCTCAGATTATTTTATTTACTATCAGTTCACTCGCGTGTACTTATTTATTTATTTTGCGCGGAACCCTCTTTTTCGCAAATAAAAGTAGCCTGAGTTACTCCTTATAACACCAGCTATCTACCAGTGAAAGTCCCGTGGAAATCGGCCCGTTCCGGATATTAGGCGGAATAATCAGACAGACACACAGACAAACATTTCAAAAACTTATTTTTAGGTATAGGTATAGTGCAAATATCTGTATGATTACAAATAAACACTTCATTTTTATTTATTTGTATTATTGAATGTAATCTAAGATCTCAAACAATAATTTCAGACCAAATCATTGTAGAAACGCCAATAACAACGTAAGTTTTCTAAGTAGGTATGGTTAATTTGTTTGTGTTATCAACTTCATAGATTATACCGCAAAATATGCAATTTAAGGTACTATTTTAAATTGCAATTCTTAGTAAATATGATAGACATCCCTAAGAAAAGTCAAAGAAAATAAGATACAAAGTGATTTTGTAAGTGGAAACGAAATCATTCAACGTTGTAATGTGCACATCGCGTGACTCAACTAGCATTGTGAGACGGAGGTATACTGCCGAAAGGGGTACGTAATTGAACTTATACATAGTGCTATAAACGATACCTGATACTTCTATGTGTGCTGTGAAATGGCCTGGACTCTGATGACTTTTCTCCGTGTTAATCACCTTAAAGGGCGGCAAGGCACTTGTGACTTTTATTTATTTATTTATTTTAGCTTAGCCAACAATTGTTTACACAACACATTTACTATTTATAAACTAAGTAACATTTGCTAGTGTAACAATTAATTACAGGCTAACACCGCATGCACAATACACGGTAGGAATTAATAATAATTATTATAATAAAATGATAGAAATTAAACAATTTAAGAGAGAATTAATAGTGTCAGTAAAACATACAATTAAATCAAATTAGATCTTTAAACGGAGCAGTACAACACATTTATGATGTACAATAAAATAAAATATAAAATTAAACAAAATGAATTAAATAAATTAAATTAACAAAATAAATTAAATGAAATTAAATCACATCACAAAAGGAATAAATATTTACTTAAGATTAAATTATATAATATAATCAGATATTTGATTTTATTAAAATCTTAATGAACTAGACGTTATTGTTATTTATAATTATTTTACAAAAATCACGAATCTTGTCATGGTGTATGTCTAACAAGTTGCTACAACTGTTAATGAGCTTGCTTAACCTGGCTGTAGGCGAGTGTGAACCGAGTATAGTTCGGCGCAAGGGTGGACACAACGATGTAATGCTAGTCCTTGGATATCTAGATGGGGCTCGAAATCTGATGAGACTTAATAAATTGGGACAGTCAATTTTATTTCTCAGTAATTTATATAGGAATACAGCATCGGTGACATTTCTGCGTGTGGATAGAGAGTGCACTTTGAAATACTGCAGACGAGTATTGTAGGATGGCAAGCTCTTAGATTTACCTTCACAGAACGCTAGGTGCCACATAAATCGTTTCTGAACGCGTTGTAAACGCAGCATGTGAGTGGCATAGTGAGGTCTCCATACAACTCTGCAGTATTCCAAGACACTTCGCACGAGACTGTTATAGAGCATTAGTTTGGTCCTACTCTTTCGAAAACCCTTAGTATTACGAAGTACGAACCCCAACATTTTTGAAGATTTTTTAATTCTATATGAGATACAAAGGTGACTTTTCTGTCAAATATAACACCTAAGTCTTTGATTGTTTCCACCTCTTGCACTTTTTCATTGTTTATGTAGTATTCGGTATTAATATAGTTAATGTTTCTTGTGAATTTCAAATGGTACCACTTTTTAGAGTTTAGCTGCATTTTATTATTCTTACACCAAATGATAACCCGGTCAGAATCATATTGTAACAGCTCGTTGTCTCTTGGAGATTCAATTTTTCGAGTAAATTTTAAGTCATCGGCATATAAAAAAGGTTCAGAATAACGGAAACATTGAGGCAGGTCGTTAATAAAGATGTTAAATAAAATTGGAGCCAAATGCGAACCTTGAGGGGCACCTGAGTTTATTCTGTACGCTGGGGATTGGAAGCCATTTACAACGACGTAGTACTCACGCTCAGATAGATATGACCTAAACCATTCCAAAAATGGGCCCGTTAGGCCGTAAGCAGCCAGCTTGTTAATTAGTACGGAATGGGACATTTTGTCAAAGGCCTTGCTGAAATCCGTGTACACCACATTAAATTGTTTACCTGCGTCCACAGCCTGAATTAATGATTCCGTGAATGTTACTAAGTTAGTAGTTGTAGATCTCGATGCCACAAAACCGTGCTGGTGGTCGCTAAGGTACATTCTAAGATGATGTTGAATGTGCGGGCAGATAATAGACTCCAAAATCTTTGCAAAGCTAGACAAAATAGATATGGGTCTGTAGTTGGAAATTAGGTATTTTTTTATCCGACTTGTAAACTGGTACAACTTTGGCTCTTTTCCATTCAAGTGGGAAAATACCTGATGCAAGAGACGAGTTATAAATTATTAGCAAAGGAAGTACCAGAGCAGTCTCACATGAAGTGATAAAGATAGGTGGTATGCCATCAGGACCTGGCCCTTTATTTATCTTAATGGTTTTTAGTTTTTTAAGTAAAATTCCGGGGTCTATCACTGGACTGGTTAAACACTGACTATAACTATGTAGAGCTTGGAGAAATTTTGAGTTATAGTATGATTCTTTGTCGTTGTCAGATGTGTATACGGACGAGAAGTAATTGGCAAATATATCACAGATTTCAGAGCCTTTTGAGTTACATGTGCCCATGGGCGGTGGTAGTCATTTACCATCAGGTGACCCGTATGCTCGTTTGCCCCCTATACAATAAAAAAAAGGGAAGTTTAGTAAACAAACATTTTTAAAGCATAGTGTTCAACGCATGCAAAGACATGACTTTTAAACTGATTGTCAGAAATTTTTCGAAGAGATTATGCCTATTGCATATAAAAATAAGAATATTTTTTTTTAATTATCATCATTCTGTTGACACTTTAATATCTTAAGTATTTGGTTTTTTTTACTTCTTACTTAAACTTAGCATGTATGAAATAAAAGTTGCATTTTAAAAGCTTTGTAATTACTATGTTTATTAGTAGATATCCTGATGTTGAAATGATGACGATTTTGATATATTAGCGAGTGTTTGTTTAGCAATGCAAAGCTAAGCGATTGTTTCTTGCTCAAGTTTACTGCACTTTTTATACCCCAAAACACAGAAGCTATATCGATAAGATGGGTTATAATTTCTGGCCGTATGTAAAAATGTATTTCTTTAGCACGTTTTGTAGCATAAGCAACTTGATGGATCTTCACGTATGAGGTATTATTATACATATTAATTACAAAGTGACTTATAAGGCTTATTAAAAATGTTCGTCCTAAAAACTCTAAGTAAAATAGTTCATTTTTTATTTAGATGGAATGAAATTTAAAGGCCCGGTTACTCTATTCAACGCCAATGTTATTATGACAAATAATGTATTTTTTTACTTAGGTACTCATTAACCACTACATCTCGCAATAGAGAAGTACGGTAAATCACATCAGATTTTTGCACAAAATTGCTGTCTGCGCAATAAGCTCCACTCTACTAATCGTGAGTAGGATTACAAAATCTTTGGCAACGGACAAGTAAGATATATTATAATTATTAAAAAGTATAAAAATAATTTAGCTTTAATAGCAAACCGAACTAAAAAGTAGGTTGGCACACGTTTATACAATAGCACAATTAACTATAACGAGTATACCGTGTGAAACACGTTGCAGCAATGCGTGCCGAACGCATGGGCCGGCTTGACCAGATACCACGGCCTCACAGAAAACCGGCATTGAAGCAAAACTTCGTTCTGTTTCGCCGAGTGAGTGAGGTTATCGGAGGCCTTAACCCTTCCCTCTCCTCCTCTTTCCCTGTCTTCCCCCTTCCCCTACTACCATACCTTAAACAACGCCCTTATGACTCTTAACTTGCAGGTGCCCATGGGCTGCGGCAGTCACTTACCATCAGGTGACCCGTCTACTCGTTGGCAGTATCTCATAAAAAAGACGTCATTAACTAGAAAATATAGATAAGTGCTCTCTATGGACCTACAGTTTGATTCTCGTGTAAAATAAAACAAAACTTAATAAATAAATAAAGGCCCGTCTGTTTCGCTATGTAGCAAAGGAAATTGATATAAAATGCAGATCTGGTTTAGGCTTCAGGGTTTCTGCTGAGTATAAAAACAGCTAAATTCTCTGAAAACTTAGGTAACGTATATGTTCACTAGTGCAGTTATTCAGTCGGATACTGTACTTACGTAAGAAAGTAAGTAACTGCTATTAGTTTTCCGAAAACTTATCCGTTTTAATAATACCAATCACCATAAATAATAATGTTATAACCTCATAAACTAATGTGTATTAATCTCAGACGTGGTTTTTTTTGTATTTTTATATTGTATAAACTATATGTTACATTTGAAATATAATTTGACGTCGTTGCTTGTCAACTTGATTTTTTTTTTATAGCATATTCAACAAAATAGTAAAATTCAACCACAGAAACTTAATATTTTACCGCAATTCGCCTATCTGTATGATTTAAAAAGATTTCTCATCAAACAAAGCGTATGTCATAAAGCAATCCTGAAACATAATTTACTTCGGAGCGTAAATGAAAGGAAATTACAATAAAAATTCTACACACATTTTGTTTGGCAATAGGAAGTCAAGCCACACATAGCAGTAAAACCCTCAAGGCGCCTTGCTCTAAATTGCTTACAAGTTGATAGCAAAAAGTAAACAATGATATGTCGTGTTTCATAAATGTGAAAATATGTTGATTCTCGCATCTTTCTGAGGAACTCTCAGGTGCGCTCAACACTGATAAATCCCGTTCAAGAATAAGTTTTATCCAGTGCAAGAGTAAAGTTCTAACTTAGAAACTTAACAATCGCTGTGTCTGTGGAAGAATCAGAGCATAAAATTACTTGCTACACAAGTTCTACATACATATCACAGTTGTTCTTTTAAATGTTAATATAGATCAGGTTAGTACAATAAGTGATACTCACAATAAGGTTTTTTTTCATGGAAATGACGCCGTCTTATTTTTCCGATTGTTTATTAGGATATGAAACATGACACCATCAATATATATATGATAAGTAGGTACATGGAGGGGCTCGTGGCTAAGTGGTAACCAAATAGGTTAGCACATTACAAAGTTGTTTTCACGTGGGAGAGCCATGCTTCGGCACGTATGGGCCGGTTCGACTCCTCGATACCACGGCCTCACAGAAAACCGGCAGTGACGCAATGATTGCATTACTTTTCGAGGCGTGAGCGAAGTTACCGGAGGCCCTAACCCTTCCCTCTCCCCTATTCCCATCCTTCCCCTCTCCTCCCCTCTAATCCCCCTCTCCCCTCTTCCCACTCTTCCCCCCTTTCCCCCTCTTTCCCTACTCCCACCGTAAAGAGCGGCAACGCACTTGTGACTCTTGAGGTACAAATGCCCATGGGCGGCGGGCGGTAGTCATTTACCATCAGGTGACCCGTCTCCTCGTTTGCCCCCTATACCATAAAAAAAAAGTTAAGTAACACTAGGCTGGTCAGTCCAGGATTGGACCATTCTTAACACATTAAGACCGACTTTATTTTTCATCATGATGTAAGTGCATAGAACGAATGTTTATTGTTATTATTTAAAATATACGGTTTTACTCACGTGTATATTTCGGGGATGCCCGACTAGTTTCGGACCCGACGGGAGCCCTTTATCAAGGGGTGAGGCGTCCTGCCGCGCCGGTTGCAGGTGCCAGACTGTCGGGCATCATACGTATTTACTGAACAATATACATTATAGCAATAATATGGTGCTATTTGTGAATTTCTGAGCATAACACTCATACAACACAATAAACATTCTCGAATAAAACCTTTCGTGAGTGGTATTCATATTATTTAAAATATACGGTTTTACTCACGTGTATATTTCGGGGATGCCCGACTAGTTTCGGACCCGACGGGAGCCCTTTATCAAGGGGTGAGGCGTCCTGCCGCGCCGGTTGCAGGTGCCAGACTGTCGGGCATCCCCGAAATATACACGTGAGTAAAACCGTATATTTTAAATAATATGAATACCACTCACGAAAGTTTTTATTCGAGAATGTTTATTGTGTTGTATGAGTGTTATGCTCAGAAATTCACAAATAGCACCATATTATTGCTATAATGTATATTGTTCAGTAAATACGTATTTCATAATTTAATAGATTTAGTGATGGCTGATAGAGGCATACGGCCAAAAACTGCAATTTAAGAAATTAAACGACAGTTAAACATTTTATGCAATCAGCTGGTCTTGACGACGCTAAACGTTTAAAGTCAGTCCAGTCACCATACCGCACAAAAAGAATACCTACGTTTGTATCGCATACATTGCGTAGCGCCAAATGAAACTATTGACTATAAATTCCTAATCTCGCATTTTTATGATGAACTGACTTTTGTGTTGTCATAAGTATCCACAGAAAGACATTTTTGTAAGTTTTTCAGGTAGCTCAAACTTACACGCTGTATTAACTTATAGTTACTTACATAATACATATTGAGAAACGTTTATTCTGTAATCCATTAACGTATTTTAGAGCAATCACACAACAAGCCGTCGGGTACATTATATGTAATTTAATAACGCTAAGACGTGTCACAAACAACGACGTTAATAACATTAAGGCAACAGACCTCACTCCCGGACAGGTGGGAACAGCATGAAATAACCGTTGACAAATCTACGCTTATTACAGCGCTGTCGAATTCGTAAATAATGCGATCTCATATTGAAGCTTCGATATTCAGATTACACGTCTAGGGTAAGAAATAATATTTGGGAAGAGAAAGTATTCGTTTTTATATAGAAGAAGATAACTCGGAGATTTAAAACAATTGAAGAGGCGATTGTGATATAGTTATGACAATTTAATAAAAAAGATAAATCGATGATGAATATTCTCTAATAATGAATTAATGACTTTGCAAAATTTGCACGCATTCAATTTTTTTTTTATAGTATACTTAGGGGGCACACGAGCAGACGGGTCACCTGATGGTAAACGACTACCGCCGCCCATGGGCACCTGTAACTCAAGAGACACAAGTGCGTTGCTGGCCTTTAAGGTGGGAGTAGGGGAAGAGGGGAAAAGGGGGGAAGATTGGGAAGAGGGGAGAGGGGGATTAGATCGGAGGAGCGGGGGGAGAGGGGAATCACGGGAATAGGGGAGAGGGAAGGGTTAGGGCCTCCGGTAGCCTCACTCACGCGGCGAAAAGCAATGCAAGCATGGCTTCACTGCCGGTTTTCTGTGAAGCCGTGGTATCGAGCGGAGTCGAGCCAGCCCGTAAGTGCCGAAGCATGGCTCTCCCACGTTAGATATATACTCCTAATTTTCCCATCTTTAATTCCCAAAGTGCCCGGTTGACCAAATTAAAGTTGTCAAAATGTGGGTGTGGGTGCGATACGCTGGTAGTGCTGGTAAATCACGGCCTTTTGGAATTAAGAGGTTTTTTCTCAATCGGTTAGCTTGCTCTCGAGCAAACATGTGTTCCTCCTCGCCTCTCCCTTCTCCTTATAATGTACCTAACCAAATGTTACTTCTTCTTATGTTTTTTTTTTATATTATAGGGGGCAAACGAGCAGACGGGTCGCCTGATGGTAAGTGACTACCGTCACCCATGGACACCTGCAACTCAAGAGTCACAAGTGCGTTGCCGGCTTTTGAGAAAGGAGTACGCTCTTTTCTTGAAGGTTTGAAGGTAACATAGTCAATAAGAGTTACCAAGGCAAAAACAACTATTCCAGCTACTAAGAATACGTACACAAGTTTCTTCTAGCTTGATTTTAAACTAAAACTTTTTAAACGTTAAATAAATCACATTGGAATCGGTTAGGACACTAATTAACTGAGGCGTCCCCTGGAGCCGCAGTTACAGATGGACAGACAAACCAATTAGACCGTGTAATTAGTCTAACCAGTCCATATGGTGCCATCGCTACGTGTGAATGAGTAAAAACTGAATTATCCTAAACAATAAAATAAAACTAATTAACACGTTTCTCTTGGAATGAATCGAGTAATATATTTATTTATTTATTTATCTCTTTATTGTACACCTTCAATATAAGATACAATAAAAAATAATACAAACATGCAGGCATATCAATTGGCGGTCTTATCGCTCACGGCGATCTCTTACAGACAACCTTTGTACGGATATTGACAAATATATTTCAGGGTAGTCTGTGGTGTACTGGGATAGGTTAAAATATAATTTTAATATATACTGAGTATACTATACTTATATTACCATAAACATACTTAAATATATAAATATGTAGGTACCTATATATACATATATAAGATATATATATATATATTTAGCAGATTAAAATGAGATAACCCCTTATAATGATATCATTATAAGGAGTTATCTCATTTTAATCTCATTTATATACTCGTATGTATCATGGATAAGTTTTATTTGTAACTGTTGTGACACCTAATACACAGCCGTCTGATTACAAACTAGCACAGAGCCTGTACTATGGTAACCATGCTCATCTTACAATTATTTATCCTTGGTGGGAATCGAAACCACTACCTCTGGTTCAGCTGGGTTCAGCAGTCAGGATCACTTACTAACACTGATCGATATGTAGATTATTATGAAGAACGCGACGCAGACCATGATGAAAAGGCAAAGAGGTAATAACTATTACACCAGTCTTAGTACATACTAAGAAATGCCTTGCTAAAGAACCGTTGATATCACTTGTACTTTGCCAACCCTATAGCCCCCCAACCACAGTATAATGTATATACAGTATTGTATCTTCATACAAACGGTCGAATCGCCACGCCTTGAGTTCGGTATACACTCGGTACCAGGGCTGTCAGTTTGTATAATTGGCTACAAAATTCGTATAACTCAAGCAGATAGATGAAATTATGGGCAGCCCTATCGCGTGTTTGCGTACCGTCCGGCTGTAGGTAATTATTTCAAGGAGGCCGAGTCACAATATTGTATATACACTATACTGTGCCCCAACCAAGCCCTCGTGACTTTACTCAGCAGCAGAATTGTGCTCTACTATATTAAAAATTAAATTTTCAAATGCCGGTGTGTTATTTTAACATAGTTTTGTGTGTGTCCTTTGATGTCATGATTACGATACTTCTAAACACCGTTATAAAATATCTAAACTAATATTATGGAGAGGAAACATTTGTGTTTTTGTATGTTTGTTTGTATAGTTGTCGAGGTTTTGTTTACATGTGGAAGGAAAGTAATCTTGTGAGCTATTTCATATAACCTTTAAGTTAACGTAATGTAATAGAAAATCAAATAGAGTTAAATTTTTCAAAAAAACATTTTTTTGAATTGAATACATTGTGAGTTCTAGATGTGTTGGAAGCTTTCGGTAAATGTTTATAACATTGTTTGTCTTTAGAGAAACTGTAGAGACCAAAAAGGATGTTTGTTAAATCGAAATCTAGGCGAAGCCGCGTCCAATAGCTGGTTACATAATTTTGTTGTCTGCGAATTAACTATTTAACTTCTTAAGATAAACTGCTTTATATGTTACTAGCTGACCCACGCAATTTCGTCTGCGTTTGTAAAGGAGAAGTCCGTTTCTGGGTCAAACCGTTACACGAATCACATATGTACCAAAAAATTCGTCTATTTTTCTTTATAAACCATTCAAATCTTAGCCTCAATAACAATGGCCAAGTATAGAAAATAAGTAGATTTCTATTTATTGTTTTAAACAACCTTTGTAAAATTTCTGCATCACTAATTTTATTATACGTCACTAACTGTACAAACGCTAACATAATATCAATAGAGCATTCCACTAATTTGATATTCTTACCTAAGAATATCGATTTAGTGGAATTCGATACTTTTACAAATAAATAATATTATATTGTTTTATTATAATTGTTTTATAGGTATTAAAATCAAATGTAAAATAGAAAATCTGTACTCTAATTGATTTTTAACTTAAGTACTGTTAAAAAATAATTAAAAGAAATAAATAATATATAAATAAAATAATATAAAATAATTTTAATAATCATCAATACAATAATCAATAAAATCGATTAAACCAAGGATTGCTCTAGTATAATTATGTCTGTCAACTGTCATGGCACAGTTGTAATGTCATTGTCAATGCCATTCGCTTTTCGTATTTTTCGCAAGTGAATGTGTTTTGCCGTATTTCTTTTATCACACATTTCATTTATCACAATAATGAGTTTTTTTATTTTAATATATTATTGTAATCACAGATTACTGTAATCAGATCCCCTAGTAGATACAATATTTACAAATGCAAGCTAGTAGTGATGTAAGTGGGTCTTCATTATTAAACATAGTTTTCAGCTGAGTTGTTCGGTAATATTAATCAGATAAATTTGAAGTCACCACCTAAGCACTTTTTAATTAATTACTTACAACCTGATCGTGATAGTCTGTCGGCGCTGCAGCACAGTCATCGCCAGATTTAAGTAGGAAACAAACTCAAATATATATGTTTTTATTAAAATACTCAAATAATAAAAATAATCTAAAATGTAAACATTGTCTGATTTTACCAATTTGGCCAATGCTGGGAGACGTGAAGATTGGGCTCGTGAAACTTTCCTAAGTGCTCTAAATTATGACAAAATTTCAGCCCTGTAACGCCAGGCCCAAGTTTCTATAGACTTTGGGTTTCTCCTTTTCCTCCATTTTTGCAACATTTTTCATAGATGCTCCGCTCCTATTGATCATAGCGTGATGTCATATAGCCTAAAGCCTTCCTTGATAAATGAGCTATCCAACACTAAAAGATTTTTTCAATTCGAAACAGGAGTTCCTGAGATTAGCGCGTTCCACCAAACAAACAAACTCTTCAGTTTTATAATATTAGTATAGATTATACGCTACTCAAGCACCCTTAAATATATTTTAAAATATGCTCTTGATAAAATTGTAATTTTCTTTCTCAAAATCTTGTTACATAGTTGTATCAAGAACCACTTGGCTTAGACTGAATTCCAAGTTATCAGACTATTCGATGGGCAATCACACGAAACTTGCTTTAGCTAGATAATTTACTAGTTACGCTTAACTAAAAGAATTACTTAGTAGCAAAAGCTTGCTAGTTTTTTTGTAATGCAAGTGCACTTTTATTTGATATTTCGTTACTTCGGTACATTATTCATTTTCGCTCCACTTTCTTGCATGTGGTTATTTATATATTAGAAATATTACCGTTTCTGATTATTACAGAGGTATTTGAGATACACTCCATCCACTCTTTCATTCCAGCCAGGTAGCATTCTTAGCTTCCCAGATTTTTAGGTATCTGTACCTTAAAATCTGAGAAGCTAAGAATGCTGGCTTATTGAAATCAACACTGTTTATGAGACAATTAAATGAAATTAATTTGTCACTTTGTATTATATTCATAAAAATTTAAGTGAAAAAAAAATCGGCCAAGTGCGAGTCGGACTCGCGCACCGAGGGTTCCGTGAAATATTTTTATTATATGATGTAACAAAAAATTTACGTTTTTCGCAATTTCTTCTTTATCTGTGCTATAAGATTTTGCTTCGTACCAAATTTCAAGACTCTGAGTTCACGGGAAGTACCGTGTAGGTTTTAATTCCCTTGCGAGTGTCGAAAATTTGCAGAAATTTGCAGCATAAACGGCTGTATCTTTTGATTGCGTTGGCTTAGAAGTTTGATTTATTTACAGCTCTAAGAGACATTAGACTTGAGTATTTTATATAAATTCCAGCTTGATAGCTCTAGGCGTTCCTGAGAAAAAGGGTCTTGACAGACTGACAGACGGACGGACAACAAAGCGATCCTATAAGGGTTCCGTTTTTTACTTTCGAGCTACGGAACCCTAAAAAATATTTTTATCTTAAAACAAAAATATTAAAATATCATTATTTTTTTACAACTTTGTAATTTTTATGCAGATGCAGTAAATTCATAGTAAATTCATTTCATTTACAAAAGTCCTTTGTATTGACATTTTTGTTGACATAACTGTACAACAACCAAGAAGTTTTATTACTTTAATTTATTGAGTAATTAATTAATTTAAATTAAACACAATTTATTTCTCAGCTTCCTTAGTTTTCCAGGACTTTCAAGACAAGAAAGAAATAATAATTATCAAAAATTTCTAAACTTGGCACACCTGCTACTTTCGGTACAATTCTAGTATACCGGACATAAAATTATATAAGAGCCATTGTGAGGGGGTCATAGTATTGCATCTATCTCATAAATGAAATAATTAAAAAGTTTAAAAAGCAAAGACAACCGCAATTCTTCATCCCACACTAGTCGTAAAATATACAGACGTTATTAGCATACATTTACCGTGGGAGTTACTGTTGATTTACCTTTGGAAGGAACCTTTAAATCAAGTAGGCAGACGGCTAAAACTCATAACTTTTATATCAACAATAAATAAATTAATGTTGAGAGTCATTCCTGTAATGAGGGTGGCTCTAAGCGCAACGAAGATGTTCTGCGAATAGGGCCAACTAATTTGGACACGCTTTAAAACGACGAATAATAAAAGTTAATGGGACCGCTCTCTTCATGATTCCTGGCGAAGGCGAGTGCTCATTTCCCTGGCCCTCGTTTCCGCTGTGTTAATTAGCATTTTGGCACTAATATACGTATAATTTGGAAACGTTACAGGTAAACTTAAGATTTGTTACGAGTACTATACATTTTAATATTTAATAAGAAATTCAGGAGGAAAGCCTACATTCACCCGTGCTTCAAAAAAATTTAAGAATGTTATTATTGTCAAGTAATTTAATATTTATCAGTAAGAACCATTACAGTCCTGTCCATTCAAAGGTATCCTGGAAGATATTGCTTGTTGTGATATGCCCATTGTGCATTTTATGTTTAATAATATCTGTATTTGGTGTACAATAAAGAGTACTTACTAACATTAAAATGGAGTCTTATGCTATCCAAAATTTATTTACATTGTTTATTAGCTGCACCCCGCAGTTTCACCCGCGCAAGTCGGGATAAAAAGTAGCCTATGTGTTTATCCAGGTGTCCGCCAACAGTCAAAAGACTAACAGTTATGTCAAAAGCGTTACGGTCACATTAGAAAAGTTAATATGTTCGTTAAAATTTCTTAAATTTTCTAATTTGCCGCGCAATTTACTTAATTTTTTAGTTTGAAAAGAAAAACGAATTTCGCCTTCAATGGTTTTGATTATTTTCTATACAGACATTTTCAGTTTTTATCATTCAAACTAAGCCTTCTGTAGTATATATAAAAGAACTAAAAAGCAAAAAATAAATAAACCTTAAGTCTTAAGTATTGAGCTTATTTACATAAACTATCTAATTTTATATAAACTTATTTTGAGTCGGCGCCAAACAACAAACTGATTAATTATCAAAATTTTATTTGGCGCCGACTCAAAATAAGTTTATATAAAAATAAATAGTTTATGTAACTTAAGGTTTATTTATTTTTTGCTTTTTAGTTATTTTCGTCGGTTTAATTTTTTGTTAAAAAGATTTTATTTTATGGTTTATTTCATCATCATGATGATGATGATGAAAAATTATGATGATTTCTATACGCAATACATGATAAAGTAATGAAAAGTAAACAGAAACTATTCGTTCCTACAATTTTCGAGGGTTTCTCTCAATTTTATCAAGATCCCATCATCAGATCCTGACTTCCTTGACATGGGACAACCCTTGAGGTATACCCTAGCTAACAAAAAAAGAATAATCAAAATCGGTTCATAAATAACGGAGTGAGGGCTGAACAGACATATAAAAAAAAAAAATATATACGGTCGAATTGAGAACCTCCTTTTTTTTCGTCGGTTAAAAATCACAAATATTCCTAAAATTGTTAGTCGCTTACATTATTTACAGGGTCTACTATACGACCCTAAAATATGACCACACCTTTCTGTAAAACGTTGTATACATTTTTATCGACCCTAATTATTACAGTTATGAAATTTATTTGCTCGTAAATACATTAAAAACCAGAATTTAAGCACATTTATGAATGATGACGTTGGTAAAGTGGCACTTATGAAAATACTCTCATGTAAGCAACATTTAGCCATTATTGAGGTAGGTAGGCGTTTTACTTTTTTATGAGTAGATAATTTTAAACTTTATTTGAGCATTTGTTCTATATTGTGAGAAATGCTTTTCAGTAAAAAAAAAACAGAATGACATTTTTTTTTAACAAATTAATCAATTTGACTAGCCTGTTGGTCTAGTGGTTAGTGACCCTGACTGCTAAGCCAGAGGTCGTGGGTTCGATTCTAACCCAGGACAATTGTGTGATGAACATGATATTTGTTCTGTGTCTGGGTGTAATTTATCCATAATAAGTTTGTATTTAGAAATATATAAGTATGTTTATCAGCAGTCTGGTTACCATAGTACAGGCTCTGCCTAGTTTGGGATCAGACGGCCGTGTGTGAGATGTGTGAGTTATATTATTTAGTTATTATTATTATTATTATTATAATTAACATAAGTATGTACAATATGCATAGTAGCTGATACACAGCACTCTAAAAGTAAGCGGTATCAACAAAAAATAGTAAATGTGTTAAAGGACTCGTAATTCCGGCTTACAACCAGTTCGAGTTACAGGTATTTGACCCTGACCTGCTTGAACTTTTACTTACATTCCCCAATCCATTCAAATTCAATATCTTTATTTCAAAAAATTGATCATCATTTATTCGAAATCGCCAATTTAAAAAAAATAATGATTATAATTTAAAATTACAGATCAACACACAGAGTCACCGCAACCATAGTTTGCTTTGTCAAATAGATTTTTTTTTATTTTTTTAAATTAATATCATATCTACCTGTGTCGATCTATAACCGCCCGTTTCCAAATAGTTGAGCCTTGTAAGAAGAAATTTTCGTATAGGTAATAGCCCTTTCCTTCCATTACCTTCCCTTCTTACCTATCTTTCCCTTTCAAAGTTCCAATTTTAACATTTTTGATTCTCAAAGTATCCGGTGGACGGCAATAAGTTTGTCTCTTATTTCGTGAGTGGAACCAAAATTATAGTTGGCAGAATCTGGGTTTTTAAGACGCCTCTGCCTACCCCTTCATGGATACAGGCATAAGGGTGAGTAAGTATGTAACTAACTAAAAATCTGCCTGATTTTGGTACAATGTAAAACGGTGAAGAAATGGTGTATCGACCACATTTTTATTACCCTTACCAACGTTAACACTTTAACAGGGTGATTAAAATAGTTAGTAAAAAATATCATACAGCTTCTTTTAACTATTTTGAAAATGAAAACAACTTAAATCAACTCTTCTTAAACCAACTTTTAAACTTTCGCGTTCCATGATATAATATTATCTACGTATTAACGGGAATTAACGCGATCACGAAAAGGTATTACATACCTCTGAATTGCCTGACGTTTCGACCAGGTTGCACTGGCCGTGGTCACAGGCTGACTGGCTCAGCAGTGCACGCCCTCCGTCGTCGACATCGTGAGGTGGAAGGTTCTTCATCCACCTCCACTTTTTTGATATTTTTGATATTTTCGTTTCGCCATGTACCGTCACATACTATACTAACAGTGTCCCTATTCTGTAAGCAAACCGATGTGGCCCTATTCTGGTGTTCATCCGACTGCGCATAAAAGCGAGGTGGCATGTTTTTTATCACTGGATTCCACGCTGTAGATAATATGAAACCATCTTCCCGATTGAAAGTTTTGTGTTTTTTAATTTCAATCGCTTCACTCTTGAGTAAAAGTGACGTTCCGTGGAGAGGACTTGCGTACGGTGCGTACCTCTTCTTAAACCATCTAGAACTATATTGGTTACAGTTCCCACACCGAATAGTTTACAAATGAATATCGTTTTTCTAATAATCGATACAATGATTACGTTCACGAAATTACTTTGTCAAAATTACTTTGTCAAAATTAGAATACAGCTGGCTAAATTATATGAATTTAATTTTATAATAACATACTATTTCTACATCCTGTGGAGATGGACTGAGCAATGAGATAAGCTTCAATTATATATATAAGATATACAGCAAGATCATCTTCGCGGTCTATCTTGAAAACTTGACTTGACCGTTACCAAGTGTATAATACATGCCTAGCTTTCTTATAATCAAATCAGTATCCGACATTTTTATGTGGACCAATGGTGTGAGTCACTTTTTTTAATAAATAGTGAACTGTTTATATCATCTAATATAATTTCCCCCTTTTTTATTAATAAAATAAATACAAGTTTTTAATGTGGCGACAACGATACATCATCATCAATCATTTTTTGTACTAGATTTGCACCGTAAGCTAAAACAATACAAATCAATTCCATTGATATGCCTGAACTATGTGTCACGGCTGCTGCTATACGGAAATTAAATGTTTTGTATAGAACATTAACCGTTATTTATGATTATAGTCTACCAGACGATCTATTTATGAAATTTCTATGAAAATTTGTGTATGCCCCGGATGGAATTTTGCAGTATTTTTAAATTACTTTAAAAATAAGGATCTTCTGAATTCGTTTTTTTTTTTTATAACCGATTCGAGTAACACTCTTTTTAATTGATTTGGTAAGGTTGTCTTTTTCATTAAATTTAAATGGAACCCCCATTTAAATTTATAGAAAATTTTCCACTTTTAAGGGTGGACAGTTAAGTAAGCTAATTAATTATCTATAAGTTTTAAATGTTTTGTTTGAATTGCCGTAGCATGATAAGTCAACATATATTCTGGACCCTTGTGTCTACATATCCGTTTTTGGATAATTATTAAACTTATAACACATATCACTACATATTATAAAACAAAGTCCCCCACCGCGTATGTCTGTCTGTGAACACAAAAACTACTGCACGGATTTTCATGCGGTTTTCACCAATAGATAGAGCGATTCATGAGGAAGGTTTAGGTATATAATTTGTTAAGGTTTTGTGTAAATGAGTTAAAATATGATGATTATTGTTGAAGATGTCTCTGCTACCCGTGCGAAGCCGGGGCGGGTTGCTAGTTCATTATAAAGCTTCTGCTTCTTCAGCTTTTTCTAAACATAAACTTTAATTATTCCAAATTTCACATTCCTCAGTTCGCGAAGTTCGCTTAAAAAAGAGTACAAAGAAATCTCTTCACTTGATTGTCCAGTATAACTTGAACTATCATTGTATAGACATGTGTACCATGACGGGTTAAAATATATACTGTAGCGTAGTGTAACCGTTTTTACACATTTTTCAGCTTTATAGCACACATTGGTTACAATTGATAGCTTTCTGCACTTTTTCTACATATAACAATTCAAATTCAAATTCATTCAAATTCAAAATCATTTATTCAATTAAGACACTAAGTGACATTTATGAACGTTAAATTGAAGCTAGAGTTAAAATCATAGATCGGCACAAACAGACGCCACAGCATGTACTGGATTGTCAAGGTAAATTAGGTGAAAAACACCAAAATCTACTGCCTGTTTGTGTCGATCTATAACTTCCAGTTTCCAAAATGCGTAGGGCCTTATGAGAAGAATACTGGCAAAGAAACTCATGGCCACTCTTTTTAAAAGTCAGATCTTCAGGTACAATAGTGTTAGTGTTACACGAGAGGTAAACAGGATGCAAGCTGATGCCACCTGAATTTCATTTTATTGAAATGCTCCAAAAGCTAACGTACTAAAAAATAAAAATCACTCAGTGATACCGTTGAAGGTTTGAACCTATTAAACATAGAAATCATTCAAGGTGCTCATCTACCTTCATTCAGTTGCAAAATCTACTGTTAAAAATAATTCGTGACTGGATTAAGAGGCTAGAGTTGCAGTTGATCGAACCAAAATAATAGTATAGTAGGCTAAAGCATCGCTGACTAGGCCGACCAGTCACCCCAAGCAGCACCCGTTCACAAGTATGACGCATGGACCAGCCATCATCTTCCAATAATACAGCAATGCTTCGGCACGTATGGGCTGGCTCGACCGGAGTGGTATCACGGCCTTACAAAAAACCGGCAGTGAAAAAGAGTGACCTTCCCTCTCCCCCCGCCCCCACCCCCTTCCCCCCTCCCCCTTTAACTACTCCCACCTTAAAGGCCGGCAACGCACTTATGACTTTTGAGTTGCAGGGGTGCCCATCGGCGGCGGTAGTCATATTCCATCAGATGACCGTCTGCTCGTTTGCCTCCTTAAACCAAAAAAAAAACTTTAAGTCTCTTACATTCCACATTCCTGTCCAAAAAATGCGTACAAATGATTCTCCTCACCTATCAATACATATAGATATAGAAACTGTATACATATAAATACGTAATGTCTATCACAAGTATTAGTTTTCAGAATACCTACAAGTGTTATTTCTGACACTAAAATATTGATCTAGTAAATAGCACTCCGAATTCAGTGATAAGTCATATTAATTATATAACCTCAACACAAGTTTGGCTTTACTGGTTTCGTCTTTCTGTATAACCCTCTCATAATTTAGTTGGGTTTTCCCGGTAGAACATGTAATCGTTGCTCATGTTTCAGGAGTTACCCTAATAAATATTTTTACTTTATGTATATAATGCGCATATTAGTATTGTATGAATGAACTGAGTAAATGTTATTACAACATATTTTATAACCAATATCTTGGACCGCCTCGTTTGCCATTCATGATTCATTTTGCATAACTTTGATTCCCAGAGCGCAATGATTACTTAATAATATGCGATAAATAATAATAATAATAGCTCACCACATCTCACACACGGCTCGTCTGATCCCAAACTAGGCAGAGCCTGTACTATGGTAACCAGACTGCTGATAAACATACTTATATATTTCTAAATACATACATATTATAGATAAATTACACCCCGACACAGAACAAATTATTGTGCTCATCACACAATTATTTGTCCTGGGTGGGAATCGAACCCACGACCTCTGACTTAGCAGTTAGGGTCACTAACCACTAGACCAACAGGCCAGTCATAGTATATATAGTAAAGAAAGCAAACCTACTCAAAAAAGAGTATCCAAGTATCCAGGCACAGTTACCTCCAAAGCTGTAATGATACCTCGACACGGGTTTCTTACCGGTATGTCACTTTTGGCAAAAATCGAACTTCGAGCGAGTGATTGCAGGTTTGAAAGTCACCAAATACCTTTATTTTCTTAGTAATTACAACAGTATTTAGCTTATTTGAATAGGTTAACAATAATATAATAAAATGATGTCCCTCTAAATTCTTTTTTTTTAATGGAAATGCAAACAATCATTCCATTCCTTCTAATATATATTATTATTGATCCTAATATTATTACATAACCAAACTTCTAATTCAATTAAAAAAAGAAATATTGAAATATTCACAATGGGCAAATATATCTCATACACACACAAAAAAACAGTCTTATTGACGATACAGGGACGAGGATAGCAGGATAATTGTTGAGGAGTTCTCCTGGTATTTCACCATCAGCTCCACTTCAACACAATTGCATTAATTGCATTGTAACAAGCGTAAATTGCTTGACTACATTAAAGTAATCGAATCGCAAACCGTGAAATATTTATTAGGTACTAAGCACTTCCATTCCATTACCGGAACTGTTTAGTAATAAGTATTTCACGCTTTTGTGATGATAAAGACCACAAGGTACCAAGCCACTTGTGGTCTTTAACATTACTTCCACTTTACCAAATGGTGCTTTCCGAAAACAAATGCGAGATGGATGGCGTAATGGTTTAAGTGGACTTGACAAAAATGTGTGTGATCCACAAATAGTGGTCCCGAGTTTGGGTGTTCTTTGTGTCCGTTGTTTGAATGTTTGTGAAGCCCAGACAGGAATATTCCTAATGCGGAAGTTGTCTTTTTTCTAACAAACAAAAATGCACAAAAATGCCCAAATCCCTACCTATAAGTGTGTCTATAATATTACAAGAGTTCCCTTGATTTCTCCAGGACACCATTATTAGATCCTGGCCAGATAATAGTGGCACCAATTAGGATGTAATCTTTCAAACACATAAAAAAATCAAATCGGTGCAGCCATCTTAGTGTAATAATTAGTAGTAATTGGGTAACATACATAAAAAAGATTCAGATGAGCTGAGAATCTCCTCTCTTTTTTGAAGTCCATTAAAACTACATTATTTCTTGTACTTCCATCTCCATCGTTACCCATGTACACATACTTGACATAATAATAAATTATCATAATAAATAAGAAGTATTTTCTTAGGAGTATTATTTGTGGTACTTTTTTTGCTACTTCTAAACTGTAGCACATTTTCAAAATGTGACCAGATACAAAACAATAAAAAACAGGGTTACCAAAAATAAACATAATTAGATTATTTCACAATTTATTGCACCCGAAATCTGTTTATTTAATACCAAAATTAGCAAATTAACACAGCTATCGTCACGTAATTTACAATTAATTAGGAAAGGAAAATGCTGGAGTTAGATGCTTACTTTCAGAGAAAATGGACTTTGCAAATATTCATCCGAGAATAAAGTAACTCAGAACGTTTAACTTTTGTATTCAATTAAATAGAAAGCTCTAGAAATAAATGGTACGGATAGCAGAATCGTCCTCATAAATTGTTGCGATTTTGGTCTGGTTTGCCTCCGGTAACAGTTTTATTACTATTTTTTATGCCTTGCCTTTGTTATTTTCCAAGTTGAAAATTAAGAACGATGTTACATTTACCAGCCGCAATAAATTTCCTGTCATTTGAATGACACAATCCGTTCAATATTTTACAGATGTTATACGTAAAATATAGACGTTGATTTAGGCAATGTTTCATAACATCGAGATGTTTTCCATTTTCGCCGGTGAAATTTTCGCTATTTGAGTATATTTTATGTCAGTTTTAAACTTCCCAGCGTCTATCCCGCTATGTTCAACATAAAATTTTCTACACTAAAAGTATTCCAGTGTTGTTTGAACACCACATAGGCAACCAAACAAAGTTACGTATATATTTCTTTTATCCATTACATAGTACATAGTGATATTATATTAGTATATTGGTAGATGGTACATAGTAATATGATAGAGGCATTGTTTAACGCCTTTTGATGAAGCTTTCCACTGTAACGTTTATGATAATTTATCACATTAGTTTTAATAATTAAGCATGTTATTATTAATTTTAATATTATTACAAATGGTGTAATCGAAGTCCTCCGCCGCGTCCAAACGTACCGTACGAATTTTCATACGGTTTCCACCAACGGATAGAGTGATTCATGAGAAAGGTTTAAGTGTATAATTCATTAATTAATATTACGACGATCGGTGAAGATGTGTAAAAAAATCATGCAGAGAAAAATTACTTACTTGGACATACGACGATACAGAGAGCTTCTTGAAATATTTGACTTGATTTTAAATAATGTTTATTATCTATGTCATTTTGTGTAATTTTAGATTAAAATTATCATTATTTCTATTCAATTATTCGCCTACTGTTTCCAACATTTCCAACCATCCAACCGTTCTGTTTCATATTATTATTTCAAATTTGCATGTTTATTATGTTTATAATTTACAATATTTTGTTCGAATACTGTCAATTTCGATTAGTGGTAATCGATAATTTTAAGTCTTTCTACGTGACAGGCCAAGCCTAGTGTAGGAAGCCTTTGTAAAACCTGACATCAACAGGTTCTTCTTACTCGTGACTTGTGTTCTAATAATGTAATATGTGTGTCTAATAATGTAAATTATGTCTTGCAATATGTTCAAATATGATTATTATCACAAGAACTTATATACAATTTTGGCAATAAATGTTTTTCTATGTTATCTAATAAAGCAACGCTATAATGTCTATCTTCTGTTATTACTATAATTAATATTTTACAACTTACAGACATGCTTAACGCAACAGGCTGCTATCCGTGCGAAACCGGGCCGGGTTGCTAGTCATACCATAGTTTATGAAAACAAATGTTAGTAGAAATAAAATTATAAACTACACTTTAATTATTTTATTTCAATTTAACCTACAGATGCTTTTTGAACGTTTTAGGCACCATTAGAGATATCACTTCTCTGCTGTCAACCCTTTGGGGCTTTAGCTGGCTATTACAAATCCTTTTGCTGTCACCATAAAGAGTATACAGTACTTAAATTTAAACAGGTATTACTTAAATCAACATTGCAGCTCTTAAAGTAACGCATAAAGTTTAAGTACAAACCGATACCAATAACAATACAGCCAAATTTTACCTCCGAAGTCGTACCGTGACTAGATGGCATATCTTACAAGCGACGGCTGTAAGTCGCGCACTCGTGAATGGTATATGATGCCAAGTATATAGATTTATTTACAGTCAACACGCGCCCCGGCTCAGGTGCAACTCTCGTATTAATATACCAGTTGAAACACAAATATCTCCGTCAGCACAGCGCCGGATTAAACTCTACAGCACTGTTTTTATTGGATAAACGTCGAACTAATTAGATATTTGATAATAATAACCAGCCATGTTCAATATGCTAAATTAAGTGTCGTCGTCTATTTAGTTGCTTTGTTAGTTATATATATATTTTTTTTATTGTGTTATGAAATAGGCCTCTGTCTTCCAACTCACCTGATGGAAAGTGATGATGAAGACGAAGATAGTATACCACATAGGCTTCGGCCATCGTTTGCCCAAAAAAGGTCATTGAGTTGTTTTTCAGTCACGACTTGTTTGATATAGCGCAATGGCTTCGACCGGCGGCGCAAATTGTGAATACAAATATTTAATATTTGTAGTTCAGTTTTTTTCACGTATCAGTGAAGCAAGGTACATAAAAGTACAGGTACAATAATTCTAATTCGGATAACACAACGTGCACCTACCATATCACAAACCTCATATAATGTATATAATACAACAATAATATCCAGATGCTCCTTACAGACTGCGCGTATTTGGATATTGAAAGGAAATAACTTTGTTAAATATAAATAACACTTAGCACCCACCGCATAGAGTTGATAATCATCTCATAGTAGTATTAGTAGACATAATATGTACACTGTATACTGTTCAGTATGATCGCATTGGGATAGTTTGGAAATGGAGGGTCATACTAAAGAAAAATGATACTTTATAGGTACTGTTGTGTTTCCTCTTAGTTAAGTTGAGCAACTTTATTTCTCGGAGAGACCAAGCTACATAGCTAATTTTTTTTTTTTTTTGGATACTCTAAGGCAGCGACGTTTGCTTCTAATACTTTAAACAACTATTTATACCTCACAGATGCGCTTGAAGGCATGGTGTCTTAGGTATTTGATGCTAAATGTTTGTGTCTTTATTATTACTTTAAAATTATTTTGTGGTTAATCTGAAAAAGACCTATTTGTTTTAGTTACAGTGCAACATAATTTCAGAAATTAAATTTCATTTTAAAATAATATTGGAAGCTTCATTTACTCTGCAACAACGTGTTGCAGCGTAAATTAAGTTACCTCTGAAACCAGTGTTCGTATGCTTGGGAATAAACTGCGCAGTTGTATTTTCTACTGCAATATATCATATTAACAGTGTTGATTTTTTATTTGCTGTTGTTTAAAACAGTAAACTTGCCAATTGAATATTCCTTCTAGCTGCCATCTTCTAGAAATTATTTTCATATGAGGTGTGACATATCTTGGAATACAAAACGGGAGAGCCATGCTAACGTGGGAGAGCCGGCTCGACTCCGCTCGATACCACGGCCTCATAGAAAACCGGCAGTGAAACAATGATTGAATTGCTTTTCGCCTCGTGAGTGAGGTTACCGGAGGCCCTAACCCTTCCCTCTCCCCTATTCCCGTCCTTCCTCTCTCCCCCTCTTCTCCCCTCTAATCCTCTTCTCTCGTCTTCCCGCTCTTTCCCCCTCTCCCCCTATTCCCATCTTAAAGGGTGGCAACGCACTTGTGACTCTTGAGGTACAGGTGCCCATGGTAGTCATTTACCATCAGGTGACTCGTCTGCTCGTTTGCCCCCTATTCCATTTAAAAAAAAATCAAAAACATCTATAAGCATTGTGTAGTTGCCATATTAGTTAGTTTAGCTCCTCACTATGATATCTGTTATTCCAGGTTAAAGAGGCGGCGGAAAGGGAACGGGAGAGGACTAGCACTCTCCCGTCACGCAGAGGACGCACCAGGCGCCGTAGGGCACTTAATGACCTACGGCCTCCATGAGCCCTGGCCTTAAGGCGCTGGGAAGGTTAACCCGGCGCCGAAACAGAAGAAAATAGGCCCGAGACGGTGGCGTGACGTGCTCCGCGAGCGCCTTTCTAAACTGAAGGGGGACACGGCTCCTACTCACGACTGCGAGACTACCTGCTTTGTGGACAGGTGGTCAAGTCTGTCGGGGGTTCAGGGAGTTCCTTCCTAGGTTATACCTGAGCCCCCGGTCCTAGACATCCGTGACGGAACACCGTGTGGTTTTAGTCGGTTCGATTCCGACATAGCCACTTCGCCGAGTGTTCGGTGAGGTGATACCCGAGGGGGTTTCCACACGTAAAAAAAAAAAAGGTTAATCGCTATCTCGACTACTCGTGTCCGGTGGTGTCTAAGGGTAAAATTTTATCGCACTGCTAGTTTTATACCCAGAAAGGTCAACGATATGTCGATCTTTATTTAAAATGTGATTTTGATGTTCAATTTGGTGATCGAGGATGGAGTTTAACTGAATTACAAATTGCTCGACTTCTTTAATGTTGACCTGATTGATGGGCACAGTTTTCACCATCTTGGAATTCTATCATCAGCAAATGTAATTCGACATCGTAAACACGCAACCGAGCTTGTTTGTAAGTCTAAACTTGAGTATCCAGGTAGAATAACATGATACCTTAAAGTGTTGGTTAAACGTAGTTGGTGAAACGTTTAATGATCCTGTAAAGACGTACAAATATTAAAGTTGTAATCAATTCTTTAGGATAAATTGTTCATCAAATTTAGTTTAAAGGCAAGTACTTGAAGAACAATCAGGTTTCAATATCTATCAAGTGGTGAGCTGGTAAAGTGATCTTCAAGAACATTGCCAGTACTTTATATTCAGTGCGGAAATTGATTGTTTCCTTTTTTGAACTTCGCCCAAATATAGCAAAATAAATCAGATTTTTTTTTTTGTTTTTTAATAAAGACAACTCCCCGCATTAGGAATTACTCCTGTGTCGCTGGGGACTTTACAAACATACAATCAACGGACACAAAGAATACCCAGACTCAGGTGGGAATCGAACCCACGACCTCTGGCTCAGCAGTCAGGGTCACTAACCACTAGACCAACAGGCCAGTCTAGGCAACTAAGGCAACATTATTATTTCAGTACCCACATAGCTACATAGATTTTCTGTTTATGATTATCAACCTATACAATACAAATAATGAGTTGAATGAGAATAGAAGAAACTTAATTATATTTGTATTCTTAAATATTCATTAGTTTGTTACGTAGTGTGAAGGTTCCTCTGGCCAGGTTAGGCGAACGAGCCTGGCGGTTGGCTTCGCGCGATAGGAAATAATTGAAATTTTTAGGTGGCGTTTAATTATAACTCTGATTGTTAACAATGAGCGGTAACGATTGTACTATTCTAACCCCCTAATTAAAATCTATCAGGTTTTGTAAAATTGTAAACTGTTGTAAACTAAACGTAAATTGTTGTAAACTTGCTATAATATTTTTTTAATTTGTACTTTATGCTGTATGAAAATACTTCGAGACAAAGTTATGTTACGTAGCCAAAAGTAACATTGTATCGATACACCGATTATGGTAAACAGTAGCATAATATAATAAACCATTAGCATTCATGGAAAAGAACATATCAAAAGTCTTACTTGGTATTGCAACTTAGCCAATATAAGTAAACAATATAAACCTCACACAATTTAGAAGACTTACGTTAGACAGCTGGCTTTAAGAATTTGATACAGAAAGTCTTGTTTGATTAATGATATAAATCTTAAACCAGCGAAGGTTGCAGGTGTGTGGCATTCAGAAAATAATCGGTTTAATTGTACCTAATTAATTTTGTATAGGTTTGTTTGTTTTCCTGTTTTTCTTTTTTTTTTGTTTCCCGTTTTTCTACTCAAATCGAAGCTTTCCGATTATGGTAGTACCTTTTCACAGGGTTATCTCAAGGAAAGCCCCATGTAGCCTCGTAAATTGTAATTGAGACTTACCGGTAATCTTTACTAATATTATAAATGCGAAATTAACTCTGTCTGTCTGTCCGTCTGTCTGTCTGTCGCCTTTTCACGCCAAAACTACTTAACCGATTTAAACGAAATTTGGTACACAGATAGTTTAGAGCCTGAGAAAGGACATACCCCTGTATATGGGGTGGGGATGAAAATTTGTATGGAAGTATTGTCAATTAGCCTAAATAATTAAAAATTCTACCCAAAGATACTATTCCACGCGGACGAAGTCGCGGGCACAGCTAGTTATCAATAATAGTTATAAACACGGATAGGTTATATATTTATACCTATTTCCACAAAGCCAAAACGTTTTTTTTTTAATTATCTAATTAAACACTGCATTCGATATAATTACAATTGACTAATGTTGAAATTATCTACTCTATTGATAACATACATATATTTAATAATATAGGCTATTTTCCTTCATATCACTCGACTTTGACACGAGTCTAGAAAGTTTTGACGAGTTATAAAGCGAAATGAATTGTAAAGTAATACAACAAGTATAACAATTATCTACATACGAGTATATCACAGCGGTTTGCCATTAAATAATGATAAGGTAGTTAGGTTTTGCCTATAAAATTAAAATGTGTATTTTAAATTGTTTATTGAGTCATAAGTATTTTCAAATCCGGCCCTTTTCTCGAATGACAAAACACGCGTCATATTGCGATAAGGATGAGACTTCACTTGAAATTTATTAATATCAGTTACAAATGTTGCCAGACTACTACTTAACCTAGCCATTTAGACGCGCTTTATTTTGTGTCAACATTGTTAAATCGATGCCCGAGAACAGATCAGTGTATATTAGGTAACAGAGATGCATTAATATCTTACCTCATTCATTCTACTTTGTCTGCTATGCAAAATATATAATTGTACTGTACATGTATGTTATATCAACAATCTTAACAAAGGCATTAATTAAGTGCCGCTACAGTACCCCTATAACTATAAGAAACTTCAAAATTATGCATTCATGCAATAAAGCCAGTTCAGAAAAATATGGATCTACGGATCAAAATAAATGTCTATTTAGAAACTAAAATTCAATATTATAAAAACAATTATGGAACACTACGACTTCTATGTCAAAATAACACCTTTATTAAGTATTCTCATCAAAGTTCGATATGAAATTCACAAAGAAAAAATACCGTTTCAAGAAAAGGGCATTTTGGCATGACTAAATCTCCTAATCTATTTCTCCTACTTTATTTATACAGAATATAGTCTTAGTTTAAAATACACTTCAAATAAAGTACATTAAAATTGACGAACACTTAACTATGTTAGACTCACGTCCCTTGTCTTTAGGAAAAGATAAATGTAAGTGTTCAGTCAACTGCCAACTTGATTGATGGAAGACATTTCTCGTAGCAAAGACATTTTGTTGGGTATTTTACGATCTCGACCCGTATCCAATTATTATGACAGATTTACATTAACTCAATTACTTAACAAATATTATTCAAAAGACAATGACTTTTTAATAAGATACTGATAGCGCCGCATTGCTTGACAATAATATACAATTTACAATGGGCTTAGATGATATTATCTTTTGCAGGCTTTATGCGGAATAAGTGCAGACAATTTGCAGATCTAGATAGGCAGATACGTCTGCAAATTGTTTATTCAAAGCAACATCAATAAATATCTTATTCGTTCACTATAATATTTATAATACCTTACAATACCTTTTTGGTTACCCGATGTTTCGTGGTCACAAGTGGACTGGTCAGTGACGCCTTCGTGAAGTGCGAGTTTCAGCAACTACCCGCACTTGGTTTTCCCTATTTTTATTTGTACTGTCAGTACTTCGACACACTACACTTAAGACATCCTTTGAATGCTGTCGAGTGTACTCGCTGACGGTAATATTTGCTGATGACGGGATTCCAAGATTTCATCGTGGAAGAGCAGTGTTTCGTATGGACTGGCTCTACCGGAGTGATACCACGGCCTCACAGAAAACTGGCATGAAGCTTGCGTTGAGTTTCGCCGAGAGTGTGTGGTTACCTAAGGCCTTAAACCCTCTCCCCTACTTCCCCTACTCCCACAAATTTGATAAATTTTAACAAAAAGAAATGTTGACAAGCGGTACCCATCTCCTCGGTTAAAATTGTATGTTTCTTGATTTCAATTGTTTCACGTACTATTCTGGAGAAATATGAATGGTTGGTTGAAAGGACCTGTGGTAGGTGTTCAATCCAGTGGTATGGAACTGGCAAATTTTCGGCGATTGCTGACATATTTATCTGACGCGGTTTTTTACCGCTGTGATGTATTCCTTGACCCATTCTGCGATCGTACATTTGGTCTGTCCGATGTACGAACTACCACAGCTGGAATCTATCTTGTACACACCTGGCATCTGTAGAGGAACAATATCCTTCGGTGTTCTTAAGGACTTTGCTGTCTTTGAGTGTGGTCTTAATGGAGTACTTCTTTAATACTCTTCCAACTTTGTCCGTCACTCCTTTAACATGTGGCAGGTATGCTGATACTCTGTCCACGTGTACTGGTTTTGGACTCCTCTTTGGACGTTTTAAGCTTTCTCGGTATCCGTTGCGTCTTAGTACCTCGTGAACTAATATGTATCAAAGTCGCGAAAGTTAAAAAACAATTATTCGTTCGCATTATCAATTTCAAAATTGGAACTTAATTCTTAGGTAATCTCTAGTCTTAGGTATTTGTTTTATTACATACCTACAAACGGACCCAGTTTGTAGTTAAATTATTTCATCAATATTACTTAGTTCATTATGTAACTTTCATCTAATCGTCTTAACCCAAATATATGTTATTCTTTAAGAGTAAGAAATCATTTTTTTCTTTATAAAATAAACAGTAACTTTGAAGACCCGATCCTATAAAAGTTTAGTTTGGTTTTGTTGAATGTTCCAAGATGTTAAAATTTTTAGGAAAATTCAAGATTTGTAACAGAAATATTATTTTGAAACTGACAAATTAAACTTGAAAGCTAATATTATGTATGAGTGAGGGCTGACTTGAATAAAGCGATTTAATACCAAGGATGTTGACGGTATGTCCAGATTCTTGACAATTTATATGTTATTTAGAAATGTGCTTCTGCACTAGGAAAAGCTCCGAAGAAAAAGAAAATTTCTCCTATAATTCTACCACACATTTCTGTAACAGCGAGCGAGCGAAGCGAGCGTGCCTCGGCAGCGGACGGCGAGTGCCAGAACCGAGTTCTATTGTCACACAAATCTTGCAAATGTTTGTCAAACATTAGTAAACCCTCCGTAATACGTTGCAGAAAAAACAATCAAATGTGAACAAAAAAGAGAAAAGTGAATGGCTTTCTCGATTTTCGAAACAATACTGTTGGGTGTTAACATTCACGTATATTGTAAATCGATGAATCTAAAATTCACAGAATCGCCTTGGTGTATGTTAGCATTAACCAGTGTATGTTCGATTCAAATAAATAAATGAAATAATTTCGGACTTACATCATCGCAATGGGTGATTGTCGACATACACCGGTGCATCTTAACATTCACTAATATAGCGTTGCCATCCGTCCGAATAAAGCCGGACAGTGTTAGGCTTTTTGACCTCTTGTCCGGGCCAATTTGACTGCGTCCGGCCCGTCCGACTTTTGTTAGGCTTTTTAATTTCTTACTTCCATCGTTCTTTCTTTTGACGCAAGCGGACACACACTTCTTCTTCTTCCTTCCTTCTTCTAACCGGGTTCGCATAATTATTAAGGAGGTTGAGCTTTAAAAGCAGGTTTCTACCAAAGAAAAATATGAAAATGAAAATACCGATTAAAACGGTTTTAATCGGTATTTTCTTTTGAATGTGTTTTATTTTGAATTTTTGTTCAAAAATCCTTTATTTTTTGGCGTCCGTCCGGCCGTCCGGCCGTGGGATCCAAAAGACCGTTTTTTTTAACGGGTAAGTCCGGTTTTCCGATTTTTAGAGATGGCAACGCTGCACTAATATCGGACATTCACAGTAACATATACTCTAATCGTCATAAAGACTTCATTGCTTGCTGCGAGACCAGTAGTTATTACGTAGATGAATTTGAGGTGAGGTTACCCACATGCTCCACTGGGAACACAAATGAAACAGTAATTAATATATATAGTTATTTTCACTTACTCGTATTACCTCTTATCCTATGTGTTAGCAAAGATCTCACCACTATTGCTATAAATTTATAAAACTACTAAATAACAGTAAGTGCTATGTTGTTCGTACCTCAATCAGCACTCAAGTGATTGTTATCAACTTATAATGCATGCCTGTCCTTTTATCACCCCATCATTATCAACCGACCAATAACGTGGCATTACTGGTGTGGCGAGTTCCACATACAGCAAAAAGAAACATGCTCCAAACATCATCTACAACCTACTAATCCTGCATCTTGTGTTCTCGCGCCGATTAGTATATTTACAACTGCCCAACATCAATCGTTGGGTGGCGGCCCGCCAGGCATGATCACCTCGCCTGGTCGGAGGATCCTCCCTTTGTGTTGGAGGGACATGAAACCCGTTCCTCCAGAACTGGTACTGGCAAATCCGGTATTGTACCTTATAATTATTATCGCTATTAAGTCCCGATTTACACATCTCATAGTGACATCAGTTTTATGAATTACTAGCTATGCCCTGTGGTTTTACCCCTGTAAGTCCCGGTGCCGTCTGAATATCGGGATAAAAAGTATCATGTGCATTAATCTAGATGACCAGCTATCTACATACCAAGTTTAATAACAATCTGTTCAGTAGTTTTTGCATGAAAGAGCAACAAACATCCATACATCCATAAATCCTCTCAAACTTTTACGCTTATAATAAGATACCAAAAAAAAACGCAAACAATAAATTAATTATAGAAATACACGTATATGCCTGCGATGTGCTTAGTTACGAAAAAACTTTTTAATTCGCATTTTAGTCTAACTTTCTGTTAAATTTCTCTCATACGTCAATTATAATTTAGAGTTGTATCCAAAACACACCACTGCTTTAACGATTTAGTTGATAAACAATAAGTTTATTGGGTCACTGAAACTGTATATTTTATATCAGTTACGAAATACCTAGTGGCAACTCGCAGCGTGGGTTTATTGTGAAAACAACATTAGATTTTTATTAAAGAACAATATTTCTTTATGACAACAAGTATCTACTGCAGACGATATGATTTATTGTGGAAACAATGGTTTGCTCATTTTATTGGTTCATTTATTAAACAATTCTTTAAACGTTAATAAATATTCTAGCAGCGTATAAACACACAAGCAATTCAGACATGAGCACAATATAAACGTAAAACGAACTGCTTTTAACGAATGTTGAGCTTTAAACTGCTCAACATTCGCTTAAAGCAGTCAAAAAGAATATGAATGAATATATATTAAAACTTGTGAAACAGAAATCATTTAACAGCAACAAATTACGGCACAAAAAGTATTAATAAAACACATAACAAAACATCAAATTGTTGGTAAAACTGGGTGAATTCGCTGGGGCAACATCGTTCACTTAGGCACATTACCGTGGGTTATGTCTACCCAACTTTGGCCCAGCGAGATAACATCAAAACAATTGTGGAGCCGCGGGAGCTAACTTGTGAGAGGCACCGCTGTAGTTCGCTGTAAATTGGCATGGAGTTTGTTACAAATTCTTTGTTAATTGGAATATGGAAAATGGTCGAGAGATTTGTTCGTTGCGGACCTCGTTACTAAGTCTTTACCTTTTTTTGCCGATGATATTTTCCCAAACAATAACTTTATATACATATACATAACAATATATTATAGTATAATATTTTACTAATTATGTTTCTTACAAGTTCTATCATTTGGAGTCTCAAATGAGCAATATAGATTATACTAATTAGTTTTTTAGGCATATTTGTACCATCAGAATGAATACACACTTTCTGTCATCCATTTTATTGCTAACAGCAACTCACTCTGAAATTACAAAACAGAAATCCATTTTCAAAATTAAACGAATGGATTTTTTTTATTTTCTTATGAGGCTATTTCGGAAATAGTACATAGGTACATTTATTACTACTAATAAATAATAATTGACGAGGTATGTTTCGCGTAGAGCATTCGACAGCTACGTCAAGAGTCGCAGGTTTAATACCGCTCAGTGTAAATATAACTAACTCTCTTTTGAAGTCTGTAATCTAGTCATTTTATGTAATTTGAAAACCTCAATAATAATTGTAACTGCTAACAGTTACAAGACTGAAATAAACTTGCCTGTCATTTAAATTCTTCAAGGAAGTATGAATCTTCCTAAGCGTTTACACAGTAACTTACCATGTCTATAAATATGATAGTGAGTAGAGATATAGTAGAGTGAAACTGAAACTCGCAAACACTCCGCAAACGCCAATAAAGCCTCATGTTGTAAACAGCACTGGAAGGCAATTAATTAAATGTTTTTTTGAGAGATTGAACAAATATTGGTTTATTAAATAAAAAGCTATTATTTGGCTATTATTAGAAGCTAATATTAGTTTATCATACCTTTTTGAAAAAAAATTACGAATTTATCTAATAATTATAAAGGATCAATTCTTTTATACAATATAATATGTATATTATAAATATGAATATTTCGTGTATTTTGAAAACGGTTTTAACGATTGGGATCAAATTTTATATTTAGATAATTTAATAAGGTTTTGCTTTAACCATTTTATTGTTTAGGTATTAAAATTTATCTATTTAGGTGTATTTAACTAAGAAAACGCGATTTTCTGCTTGGCGTGTTTTTAGAACAAAATTCCTTATCGCATGCACCGCCTTCAAATGCTCGGCGGATGGGGCGCTAGACGGAAATAAGTGTTAGAGCAACAAAAAATGCTGACCGCATTGTTCGCATTGCTGATCGATTTGTTTGTTGATGTAATTTGATGTTGGTTGTGTACTAATTATACATATTATTTATATGTATTTACATATACGGGCAACTTTCACAGTTCGCACAATTTTTATTTGGTGTTTTTACAATATTTACTATATTTTGATACAAATAAATATTTTAAATTATTTATATACAGCGAATGAAACTTTGTTCCAATCGGGTGTCCCAAAACACCTCACTCGTTTTTTTTTATCAAAAAACGCGTATTGTGAAATGGAGCCCATGGCCAGGTTCTATCAGTATTAAATAACTTAATAAACTAGCTAACAACCACAACTTTTTTTTCATAATCGAATAAAGTGTAGTAACATTAGAAAACGTATTAACCGACAAATCATTTTTAAAAGGATCTGAAATCTAGTGATTTGTTTTTTCATGTACATTTTACAAGCTTTTGCTTGCGACTCCTCTCGTGTAAAAGTTATTTTGTTTATCCCTCGGGGACAGTACTTTTTCTGAATGAAAGGTATCCCATGTCCTTTTCTGTGCCCTTAATTAGCAACATGTAAAAATGACTAGCCTGTTGGTCTAGTACAGGGGTCGGCAACCTGCGGCTCGCGAGCCACATGCGGCTCTTTGGATGTGAAGTTGTGGCTCTTTGGCTCTTTAGTTCCATAGGCAAATATTATTTATTAACCAAATTTCAGATCATATTTTTATCCGCAACAACGTCAAGTATGGGGTGTCCCAAAATATTTTGTATATGAGGCCAAAAAAAAAATGGTAGTCAAATTCTTTCTACAACGAACAACTGGCTCTTCCAAAACCTAGAAATTTTGTAAATTGTAATTTTGACTTGCGACTCAAAAGGTTGCCGACCCCTGGCCTAGTAGTTAGTGATCCTGACTGCCGAGCCAGAAGTCGTGGTTTCGATTTCCACCCAGGAAAAATAATTGTGTGATGAGCACGATCATTTGTTCTGTGTCTGGGTGTAATTTTTATAAAATATGTATGTGTTTAGAAATGTATAAGTATGTTTTTTAGTAGTCTGGTTACCATAATACAGGCTCTGCCTAGTTTGGGATTAGACAGCAGTGTGTGAGATGTGTCAAGTTAATATTATTATATTTCATGGTTATCGGCTGTTATGTCGGCATGGAAACGAAACAAAAAAAATTAACTTTTATAATATTAGTTAGGAATATAATATTAAAAATAATATTAAAAAAGCTGCTTAAGCAAAAAATGAAGATACGGATTAAAGTGAAAAAATATAACAATCCATTAGATATAATTGAATTTGACTATCTCAGAAAAGACTGTCAAAGACTTACACAAAAATGTTATAACGATTATATACGCGAAATTGAAAATAAAATAAAAAGGGATCCCAAGTTCTTTTGGTCTCACTTAAAAAACTTCCGAAGGGGAAGTGCATCCTACCCTTCGGAAATGTCCCTTAGTAACGTTGGTGCTTGTGGTAGTAAGGCCATTTCCAATTTATTCGCAGAACATTTCTCTTCGGTTTTTGCCCCAAAAAGCCAGACGCGATATGAACTGACTAGTAATCTGCCTGTTACCTCAATCCCAACATTACCCGTCGATGACTATTCCTTCCTACCTGAGACAGTCGGTAAAAAACTTTCAAGTCTTGACACGTGTAAAGGTGCCGGGCCTGATAATATTCCCCCAATATTTTGGTCGAGATGTGCTCGTTACTTGTCTGTACCATTGGCAGATATTTATAACATGTCAATTAGGACTGGAGTTTTTCCGAATAAATGGAAACAGGCTAGAATAGTCCCTATATTTAAGAGTGGGAAACGGGAATTAATTTCTAATTATAGACCCATCTCAATTCTTTGTACTTTGTCTAAGGTCACTTGTATATCCACCGTTATACGATCACGCTAAAAAGTTCTTCACTCCACTAATCAGCATGGGTTTAGTGTGAAAAAGTCTACAAGCACTAATCTTGTTACTTACGTTACGGAATTAACAGCGGCAGTGGATCAGGGTCTGCAAGTTGACACAGTATATACTGACTTTTCGAAGGCCTTCGACAAAGTTCACCATGAAATATTATTACAGAAGCTCCAATCTTTGGGCATAGTCAGCACAATTTTAAAGTGGTGTAGGTCTTATCTTGAAGATAGACCGTCTTCAGTTGTCGTAGACGGTGACGTGTCTGAACCTTACATTGCGACCTCAGGTGTGCCCCAAGGGTCTCATTTAGGACCGTTATTCTTCAACATTTTTATCAACGACATTTCTCAAGTATTCAAACACTCCAAGCCGTACCTTTTTGCAGATGATTTAAAATTTATACGCATAATTTTGGATGAATCCGACACACGTTTACTACAGGCAGATATAGACAGTTTAGCTCAATGGTGTAGCAGTAACAAAATGTACTTAAACTGTTCCAAGTGTTACCATATTAAATTCACCAGAAAACACAATAAAACTCAGTCTTCATACAAAATTCAGGGAAACACTATAACAGAAGTAACACTAATTCGGGATTTGGGCATTTATTTGGACAGTAAACTCAGTTTCATAGAACATATAGATAAAATATTAAATTCAGCATATCGATCTCTTGGATTCGTATTGCGATCATCGAAAGAATTTAAAAAACCATCCACTACATTACTATTGTACAATAGCTATGTACGAAGCCAATTAGAATACTGCAGTATACTCGTAGTTTGGAATCCCTCATACTAAGTTCACATCAATCGAATTGAAAGAGTACAGAAGAGACTTCTTCGTCATCTAGCTTTTCGCTTCAATCTGAGGAATTGTAGATCCTATGAGGAACGACTAAGTTATTTTAAAGTTATGGATCTGAAAACACGCCGCACCATCTCGGATCTGATATTTCTACACAAATTGCTTAATAATGCCATAGATTGTCCGGATTTACTTAGTAAAATAAGTATTAACGTTCCTCTCAGAGTCCCTCGCTACCCCCGCCCATTACTCAAACCACCGCGTTGCCGGTCAAATTTGGGAAAACACTCGCCGCTTACTAGGATTGTTCATCAGTACAACTCTGTTTCATGTGCCTCGGAAGACATAGACGTTTTCTCAAATAAACAGGGAAAATATAAATCCTTAATCCGCGCGCAGCTCACTGGTATGTACGAGTAGGTGTTTTACTTCAACTTGTAATTTAGTTTATAATTTTAATTTTAAATTCTCAATTTTAGTCGGCTATACTACCGACTAATGTTTGTTACTTATTAAATTATTATTTTAAGCACTATTTTTCTTATTGTAAAAAAAAAAAAAAACCATTAGGATGTTGTATAATTTTTGGCATGATGTGGTTTCCTGTAATTACGGAAGCACATTACTTATTGTTTTTTTTAGAATTAAATATAGCATGTAAGGTGTATTCCTTGTTGGAGATCCCAATAAAATAAAATAAAAATAAAATAAAAAATAGAATAGTAAATTTTCTACAATTATTGCTTTTATGAATCAAATAAAATAGCCCGTACCATTCAATCTTGGATGTCGATTTTGACTTGGAAATTGTAATACAGTTAAGTGTAAATTGTGTGTAATATGTTTTACCTAACCATTAAGCTTTATCGTGATTAAATGTTATAAAAGAAGCTATCAACATATCATTACAAAGCCTCTCATTGTTACCACTTGTGTTTGAAGCATCGCCTGGAACGAGAAATATTGAAGAGGAACGCGTTATTTAATGTTAATTTGTTGTAAATATATGGCGTTATTTTATACGATCCGTCTTAGCTTTATTAAATTGTTAAATATATGATAGCACTCTGTGTAATGAAACATGAAATACAAACAAAATATGAAATATTCAACAGTTAATCTTAAGACAAATATTTAGTCCTATGATAATATTTTATGTGCTGACTGAGAAAGTGAACAGAAATCGAACATCATTAAAATTCTACTAATATTATAAACGTGAAAGTTTGTAAGGATGTATGGATGTATGGTATACGGGTATTTGTTACTCTTTTACGTAAAAACTACTGAACTGATTGCGATGAAACATGGTATGTAGAAGCTGGATATCTGGATTAACACATAGGCTACTTTTTATCCGGATATTTAAACGGAATCGGGACTTACAAGGGTGAAACCGCGGGGCGGTGCTAGTTTATAATAATTAGACACTATATACACGGCCGTCTGATCTCAAATTAGGCAGAACGTGTGCTATGTAAACAGACTGCAAATAAACATACTTATATATATATATATATTACTAAATACATTATTATTATAGATAAATTACCTACACCCAGACACAGAACAAATGATCATGCTCATCATACAATCATTCGTTCTGGGTGGGAATCGAACCCACGAACTCTGGTTCAGCAGTCAGAACCTTTGACCACTATAGCAACAGGGCCGTCAACCGTTTTTGTGTATCCCTCGGGACACAATAACCATTTCCGTACCAATGACAACGTGTCTGAAAAATTACATAATGATAATTTTAGTACAACAAACAAATTACATAACTGTTAGACTGTTGGTCTGGTACGAGACGATGGGAAGAGACCAGATGGTATGTCGTTACTGCCATGGAAGATGGCTAGGCCTTTGGTGCGGACCATCACTTCTTCCAAATACAGCTGGATGTGCTGGCGCTGCTGCTGCATCAGCAGAAAGCCTCAAACGGCTTAAATACAGTAATTTAATCGGTAACTATGTTTTTGAGCCGTTTGGGGTCGAAACGCTAGGGTCATGGGGTTCGAGTGTCCGTACCGTTTATAAGGAACTACCTAGCTAAGCGATTGATCGACACTTCTCGGGACCAGAAAGCGTTTTCTTTTTGCACAGAGAATTAGCATTGCCATTCAACGTGCCAATACTACCAGACTTCTGGGAACACTGCCAGTAGGTGACGATGCGGAAGAATTTCATGACGCATGCATGTAAATAGTCCGTATATATATATATATATGTTTTTTTAAATTTGAATAACAGAATTAAAAATAGAAGCCTAAAAGAATACCGAAGAAAAGGAACCGAGGACCGAAACTTGAGTACTCAATAACTAATAAAAGACGCTTGAAATGTACCTACTGTATGAAATCTTAACGTAAGTTTATTTGTTTAACGTTATAAGTGCTTTGTATCAGAATATTAAAAAGAACCGGAGCACAAAAAATCCTTAAATATATTTTTTTTATTCACTATTTAAATAATACCGTAGCAAAAATGTACAACAAACGTCTGATTGTTTTGGAAATGGTATTTTCCAAAAAAATTTTTTCAATTTCGCTGTCTTGAGGAGTTAAGGGTCCTTCGACTTCCATGTGTTTATAACTTATTTTGGAACATAAGTTACATAATCTTTTATAAGACAAAGTAAGTTTCAATCAGTTGAAAGACTTTTATTACCCTAGCTATGTTAGAGGGCTCGTACTAGTGAATTGTTTAATGCCGTGTTCCAATTAACAAAAAACGATTCGTTTTACTTACGGACGTTAAAATTTCAGACATAACAGTATAGTAAAATCACTACTGCTGCATACCTGTTCATAAATCATACGGTCTTAAATATTGATTCCCCGCTCCGCACTGATTCTCATCCCGCCACTAACACAAAAGAGCCATTTCTATCCTGCTTCGATAATTACTGACCGAGTCTGCAGCGAGTAAATTATTTTACTATAATAAGCCTTTAACGAACTATTTCATTGGAGAACAGTTTACAAAGGAAATAATCTAATATAAACTTAATAAAGCAAAATGTATAAAGTTACAACCAAAACCGTATTAAAATCCTGTGATAATATATTTTATGGTGAGGGCTATTTAAAGTTATTTGATAAAGACAAATATGTGCAGAGAAATTTATGTGACGTTAATACTTTCCCAGAAACAATAATGTTTCAGATAAGTATAGATTAAGTATAAACCAACCGACTAGGAATTGCAATCGAACGACATTTTCAAACAAAGCAAATCCTGCAAAATCCAGCGGTTGCGCGGATATAAAATTTATATCAACATTTTGATTACCAAAAAATTATGCTGTATTATAAATATGTATGGGTATGAAAACTGCCAGTAGAAACTGACTTTAGTAGGGTAACTAATAGTAATAGTGGATGTCTTATCGTCTACATGGTCTATGTATGTATTTACAGATATTATATAAACTAACACCTCTTTACGGGGAAGAGACATCAGCCCTCCATTACATGCCAATTTCTTACATACCTACCTCACCCAGCTTTCTTTGTAGAACGTTACTGGACATTTTATTTACGCTATTTGGGTTTGGGGAAACATTAGTTTGAGTGTAAATCGTCTGTGCCCCACAGACTTCAAAACAAGAAATCTTGGCTGGATAGTCTCTATGAGAGTCTATTGTGAATTCCAGCCATCGCACTCTTTACCAGACCATTACAGAGAAAATTATACGATCGACTCACGCGCTGTTATAGGCAGTAATGTAAATGTAAGCTTTTAGTTGGAAAAAAATATTTTATTCTGATCAGTGAATATAGTAGGGAAACCCGTTTCTCGATACCAATTCGCATATTTTAATATGTTTTTCCATCAAAAGCCCCCTAATCCCAAAAAAAACATTCTATCCGTTGCAACGTTGTGTTGCCACACAGTTCAATTTATCCACACAGTCATTACTATTTCCTGATCCCTTTAAGGTTCAGTCGAAACAATGGGAGAAGAATATCGCAGTCAAGTCTTAACTAGAAATTTCGCGTTCCAAGTACCAACCGTTAACAATCTACAAAAATCGTCTAAACAGAAAACAACATGCTTACGTTGGTAATGCTGACATCGCGTGACCGAGAACGAATCGTAACTGATGCCTAATGGAACGAGGATCATCACATTTACCGGAAAACTGCTTTTTACCTATCATCCTTAGAGAAATGGGCGAAATGATAATAATTTACCGCTGTAATGTGTTTCTGATTGTCAGATTTATTTTGGATGAGTAATGTACCACTTGTCTAACATATTATCCTGCCAGTTTTTTCTCACATTTATTAAGAAGGTTGTTTATTTCTAATTGAAAGGCGAAACTCAACTAAATATATGTTATTTATTAAATGCCTGCCATATACGTATGCACTTACATAATGTTACGTACATTTTTGCCTTCTTTTATTTTTCCACATACTATAATCCTGGAATGTTTAAGAGTAGAGTGAATAGGTTTCTCTTGGATAGGCGTGTACCACCTTGACAACTCCCGCATTAGGAATTACTCCTGTGTCGCGGGGGACTTTACAAACATACAAACAACGGACACAAAGAACACCCAGACTCAGGTGGGAATCGAACCCACGACCTCTGGCTCAGCAGTCAGGGTCACTAACCACTAGATCAACAGGCCAGCCGATATACTTATCTTCTATACTGTATTTATTTTTTTTTTGGTATAGGGGACAAACGAGCAGACGGGTCACCTGATGGTAAATAAATACCGCCGCCAATGGGCACCTGCAGCACAAGAGTCACAAGTGGGAGGAGTTAATACGTTAATACGGTTAAGGGGGGAAGAGGATGAGAAGAGGGAAGAGCGGGAAGAGGGGGAGAAGGAAGGGTTAGGGCCTCCAGTAACGAAAAGCATGCAAACATTGCTTCACTACCGGTTTTCTGTTAGGCCGCGGTATCACTTCGGTCGAGCCGCACTATGCGTGCCGAAGCATGGCTCTCCCACGTATCTAGCTCCATCCTGTATCGTCTCGACTTCTTTGCATCCTCCACTTATGGCCTATTATAATTGGTTTTAAGTACCTAGTGCTAGTTCTGACTTACTATTATACAATAGATAAGATGTATATGCTGATAGTTAACCATTGCAGAGTTGCTCTTGACAGTAGCGGTAAAGGCTTGTTATAAAATCATTTCAAACCACAGTTATGTGCAACAATAGTTCTTGAATAGCGCCGATATGAACCTTCCAATGTCACAATTTCTTGGATACTGGATAATATAGTTTGTTTACTGTCTAATTAGGCAATCGTGTCCTCTCATCTATACTCTATACTGATATTATAAATGCAAAAGTAACTCTGTCTATCAGACAGATACCCTTACACGCCTTAAGTACTCCACCGATCGTCATGATATTTTGTGTACACATTCTTAGGGGTACAGAAACTGACATAGGGAATCTATCATTTAGAAAAAAAACACAGTTCCTGAATTATAGAAAAATAACTTCCATGTGACCGAAGCAGGTATGAATGATGATCGATCATTTCTCCAGTTTAGGGATTTAAAAATTCTATGTAAATAAATAAAGTCTACAAATAAATATGGACACTTACCAAACACCAAAACAAAATACAGAGATAGATAACAAACTTTTTAGTATAAAAAAGTCATCTAAAGTCTAATAAGTAATTAATTAAATCTCTAAAAAACCTTAGATCCTATTAATCTTATCTTCTAAGGTTCGTTCGGAGAAGAAAAAAATTAAGCTATAAATTGACACCCATTTCAAATTTAAATTACACTGCATATTATTAGTTTTTATAAACATCCTAACTAATACAAATTAAAAAAAAATGGCCAGCCCACATTGCTATTAAGCCAGGAATGACGCGCAATTCGAATCGCTGACCCCCCTACAAGTTAAACAGTGTTATATTTTAAGAAGATCGTTTTAAGTAAAATATATATTAAAAATAGATTTCATCTATCGCCTTTTCATGCTCTTAACAGACTACCTATTAGTAGAAAAGGTTTAAGTCGGTAAAACACGAACCATGTCAGTGTCTCGCCAAGCTATATTATGTAAAAGAAGGTATAAGAAAAGCAATAGGTACTCTCGCAGTTTCATATAAGCTTTCTGTAATGAATATTCATTAATTCATTTGCTTGAAGAAGCGTCATACATCATAGCAACGAAATACATCGCTAAAATATCAGAAATTTGCTGTGTGCGCCACGCTAAACTGGTATGAATATGCATATGTGATTACAAATATTTCAAGCTGGTATAATGCCAAAATTTCATTGTCCCATATAAAAACTTTCTAGACATAGTTGCCAGCACGAAAATGAACTGAATTCGTAATGTGTACTGTTGGAAATCCAGAGTTACATACAAATATGCAAATTGATTATTGTATTGTATCATTTCAAAAGTAAATAAAATTTGAGTTCTCTTTACATGCAATTTTTTGCACCATTTTTTATTGTAACATTTTTTTTTTCAATAATTTGCTTGTCGGTATAACTTATTAACACGTTCATAGTACCTATGAAATTTATTTTTTTATTGCAATTATCCGACTTCGCGTGTCATTATTTTATTTTCGAAGCCTTTGCAAACGTGTACTGCTCACCAAAGTTATACCGTAATCAGGCGAACGACACAGAAACTCAAGCAATGAATGAATAAATATACGAACAAATATTCATACACATACGTCATGAACTGAGATTAAACGTAGTATAAGTATGTCGGTAGAATAGTCAGTAAATTATTGAAGTCATAACATTTTAGCGCTGCATGACAAAAAAAGGTGCAAGCGAATATACTATACATAGTTAATGTTATGTAGTGCATATGAGATATTTATGACCTGAAGGCATCCTAAAGGCTGGACTCTAATCAATCTTTTGATAATTCTGAATCCGAGTTACAAGTATACTTGTAACTCGGATTCAGAATTATCAAAAGATAGGGCTATTAATTTTTTATAAAACAAAGGTTGTGGCCCCTCTCATAACAATAATTAAACAAAAGAAAATTGCTTCTCATACTGAATACTAATGCTTTGGCTTCGGAGCCAAAATCTGCTGTTTCTTCTCTTTCTGGAGCATTTATTTTTTAACAATTTAGTAATGTTCTGTTCTTCTTCTTAAAAGTCGTTGAATATTATAGAATTGCCAATATTATTATTTCAACTAAGAAAATAATTGTACGTAATAATGAATTTTACGAGTACTTGATCTAATTTAGACATACTAGTCACCGTTTACTATCTGTGTGCTCTTATTATTTAGTGATAAATAAAATTTACAATAAAGTGTTAACCACATACTTTTGTTAGCAACTGTTACTTTAACGAACTCTATACTAAACCGTGTTCACACTGCGTATACAATCTTCGTCAAAACATTTATTAGTTTGTGCCACATACAAAGTACGTGACTAATATAAAATACATAATGCGTGGTTCATATCACCACTAATATGATATACACAATATGATATACAGCAAAAATATAGTGAACACCAATATGGAGTAGCATTGTAACACGAAAGCTCAAGCTATTTCCAAGTTAGCGATCGAACGTTACGGCTCATTATAGGCCTTGTTATGTGGACCGCTTCATGTAATAAAAACTATTTACGACAGTAAAACACAATACGGAATGGGAATGCAGTCATCAAATACATATTTACAGACTGCTAGATGGTATAAAGATTTAACAGGTCACTTAGCTTAAATTGTGCAATGTGTTTTTCATGACAGGGGCTGATGTTTTTAAGGCAATTGTCCAAACTAGGAACGAAGTCTGCCGGGGCAGCTAGTTTTATTCTTGTGTCGTTGGGGCCTTTTCAAATGTATTAAGGACGGCAGACATCTCCCAATGGCTTTTACAAACAACCGGTTTTCCGCTGTCGATAGACTCCAGTGAGCCTCAAACTTTAAACGAGTCTTCAGTGTATGGGACTGTGGCAGGATATCCCAAAAAGATAGACTATTTTTAACCATTTAGAGGGAAAAGTGTATCGTTCTACGGTTCGCTTTAATTCAACGAGCGTTTTAAGGTTTTTAAAGTTTTAAAAATATAGGGAGTGGTAGTGGAAGTAGTGGAACATTTGAAACAAATATTTTTATTTTTATTTTGTATCACTTCATGTTTTAATTTTTTCTATAGGTATACATTTTTGAATACCGTTACATTATTTAAATTAATACAAAATAAATTATTTTGACTCTTTACAAACAACAATATACACTAAAAGAAAAATGAATCGCCAAATGTGTTGCTAAGCGCAAAACTCGAGAAAGGCTCGACCAATTCGGCTAATTTCTTTTTTCATATTTTCGTTAAGGCACAGGGAAAATTGCGCGGAAATTAGTATAAACAACACTTTTCTTTTCCTATACAAACCACAGAGTAAATAATAACTAAAACACAGGTTCACAGGTTCCCAGGTGTCAAACATTTGACGTCGTTAACTTTTGACAGAACGAAGTTTGTCGGGGCAGCTAGTTTTACAATAGTAATAATACAAAATATGTATATTTTAATCTATTTTTCTATATATATTAATTTGTTTATTTTATTACACTCATGCGAATACTTTTGAAACCTACTTCATTTATTTCTACATCATCCTAAGTTAGACTGGCTGAAAATTACTTTGGCTTATGTCCGCCTCTGTACATATTGTGCATAAAGTACTAAATAAAATACATATTTGTTAAAATTCCATTAAATTGTCAATTTATTTACAAAAGCACTTGGGTGCTTGTTAAAATCAACGCGCGTCTTATTGTTTCAATTGTTTAAAATATTTTGGTACAACAATTTTCGTTGGACACAATTATTGTAACTTAAAAGTCAAATTAATGCAGAGGTGAGGTGAACGGTGTGAAATATATTGCACATTTATCGTATAACGCCGTCCCACAGCAAGTGTGCGCTGAAGCGTTGACCCTTGATTCGGTCTCGATAAGCCCCGAAAATACTTTGTCGACCAGCATACCGACGAAATTGGGTCGTATAAATAAATAATTTTACGATGTTACCCTCACAACTAACACTTAACGGCCCACCCTTAAAATTGTTAAAGACTCGCAATAAAATCTAAAAGAAATCTTTATGGTCATTAATTGTGGAATAAAGCTAAATTACCCCCTATTTACAGTCGCAAAGCTACAATGTATTGGTTCAGAATTCATGCGATCTAGCTTATCTGGATTTATAAAGCAATTTCTGACCTGATTAAGAAACATTTACAAAACTTTCTTTACATATATAATCTCGCATATCGCTTATCGCAATTCATACATTATTACTTTACACAAATTAGACATCATAAATATGTATGAAAATCGTAATAGATAGCGTTATTATTAACGCGGCGCGGTAAATTGCCCTATCATACAATATATGAGTATATACACACTATTAACGGTTCGTTCGAAAATTTTCAGAGTTTTGCAGCTCACTTATATAAAGCTATTGTAACTTTTGCACACATTTACATAATCAGTTTCAAATATGTAATTTCATTTACAGGAAAGATTTTTTCAGAGCCAAAAGAAACTTACTTTAGAGATCTAAGATCTTCTAGGGACTTAGAGCAAAAAGTAAAAAAATATATAAACTGTATCTAATGGTGAGAAGGCAACCACAATTCGTGTATGCACGCACGGTCCCCACATTTGCTCGCCGGCTCACCCCACCCGCGGCCTCGACGATTTGTTTGTTCTACACGCACGATTAACTCTCCACCCTCGATAATCCCATTACTTTCTTACTGTATTTTTATTTTATTTAAAAAGCATTCAGATTTCACCTTTAAGTATCGAGTTTTTCAATAGCTCTAGAAGCTACTTTCAATAATACAAACGATTATCCTCTTGTTTCAAAAGTGATTTTGTAACGTCTCTTGACGAAACATGAACTTGTATTGTTCCCACAAATTGTGTAATTGCCACAATTGCTTTTAATGTGAGCTTAGAACTGGGAGATTGCATTTATTTCAAATATATGTATATTTATTACCCATAGCAAATATGCATAACAAAATTACGGAGACGGATGGCTCACATTAGCATAAAAAGAAGTATGTATGTAAGGTACAAGCGCCGGTGTAGAATATCTGCGCATATTATCACGAACGTGGTTCAAATTACTTAGCCAGCCTATTTTGCATACAATTTCTTTTCCCCGTATTTATCCGTGCACTTTGCTATTAAGGGATTTTTATTGTTCAAAATGTTGTGTTTCAAGACTTTATTGTAATTACAGTTACATAGAAAACGATCAGGTATTCCATGTAAATACAATAATAGCCAATTAAGCCTGCACGAAAGTATAATTGTGTGAGTATGAAAAGGTAAAGATTACATTAAATATACATCCAATATTTTATATATTACTAAGGATTGACGTTTATTTTGAAGTATCAAATATACTGTTTTTTACAAAGGCTAAATAGCCTTTTCAAGCATCTCGGCAAATTACGGACGATGATTATGCTTATCAAGATTAGATTGGTACGACCGTTAATACCTACGTAAAATAAATCACTTTATTTATGGCAATTTATACCGACTCTCAATATATTGACATAAAATTACATAGAATTCGTCTGAATGAATACAGTGTAAACAGTTATATTAATAAATAAGGAAGCTATGTTTATTTGTTGATTCCTGCGTAGATTCGGTATCCCTTAAATAAGATATAGGAACTGTGTGCTATATTGAAATTCAAATGATTGTATTCAATAAAAATATATTAATAATTTATGAGACGTGTATAGAAATTCTGAAATAATAGCGATGGTTCAGAGATGTTGAGCTAAGCCATTTTTACTTTTTAAATTTCGTAATTGATTGCAATTTCGATAAATTATACTATACATTAATACGAAAATTTCTAGTATAAGAATTATTTTAAATTAAAAATCACTCGTTCTTACAGTGAAGTAAAGCATCGTGAGGAAACGTGTAAAACTGAAACTTGCTTAATACTTAAGAGTTTGTGAAGTCAATCAAGGCGTTCTAGGCCCGCGTATTGTACTATAACAATGTTACCTAAGATTTACTTAGGTAAGCGTAAAGTTATTCTCGAGGGTTTAAGTTATATGACTCAAATAAAACTTTATATAATCATGAATCATTTAGCAATTTAACATTTCATCACAATCACATTTTGACTAAAATTTGTTCCTAAATCCAAGATTTTTTATCTACGATACGCTGAAAACAATAATAAAAAGTTGTTGGAAGAATGTACACATACAATCAATACTATAAAAATAATAATAACTTAAGACACCTCACACACGGTCGTTTGATCCTAAACTAGGCGGAGCCCTATACTATGGGAACCAGATTGCTGATAAACATAATTCTATTTCTAAATGCATACATATTAAAAATAAATTACGACCAGACGCAGAACAAATGATCATGCTCATCACACAATTATTTGTCCTGGGTAGAAATCGAACCCACGACCTCTGGCTCAGCAGTCAGGATCACTAGACCAACAGGTCAGTCAATAGTACTGCTTTAAGTTTATACATGGTATTTCAACACTCTGTTCTGTCTGCTATACTCAAGTATTAATACATGCATAAATTAATTACCACATGTATGTCGGAGCAATATTTGAGAACGGCTTGACCGATTTGGCTGTTTTTTTTTATTTATAATTGCCAGGTAAAGATCTGTATAAAAGAAAATGTTTGTAAAAGCAAATCAAAAAATTTTGTTAGTATTTTTAAATGGAAAAAATCCTTACGATAAATTTTGACGTTTTGATACTGAATTTCATTATGTGAAATAAGGTGCATGATGAGGGTTACGCTAGCACATGTTTTCATAACAAAAAAAAAGTGCATGACTTAAAGGTCTACGAAATATTTTCCTTGTTCCTCTGCAGCACTGCACGCAGCACCGCACTCAATGCCTGACTCACTTGACTTTAGCCCCGATTCCGTTACAGTAACGTACAATTCCGATTCACTGTAACTAGCAGAATACGAACAGTTCCGACTCACTGAAACTAGCGGCACTCAGTTCCGACTCGCTGGAGCTACTCATTACTGGCACACAAGAGAAAATAGACAGCTTACTCATCTAGATATCGACCTCCGATCTTGGAGGGGAGTGATGTAGCGATACATACAGAAAAAAATTACTTCAACACCATCTAGCGAAGACGAGCTGAACTACGTAGTAACTACTGATCCTGCATCGCGCAATGAAAGTTCTCGCAGCGATTAGTATAATAATAATATATCATCTCTTCGTGTTTGAGAGACATAGCACCCATTTCTCCACAACCTTCTAATTTTTAATTACATATCCGCGTGTTATTCTTAATTACCGAAACAAAGAAACACTTATTTACGCATTGGCCACTACTTACCTACTTCAAGAGATATTATCGGTATTAGCGGTATTCTCCATTTAGTTTTGTGTTTGCCTGACTTTTATTTGCCCGACTAATTAGGCTCAATCTTCAATTTTGGCATCTTGAATATTAAAATAAAAACGTCAGATACAATTATACAATACAGTTTGTATTTTTAGATTTATAATAGATTTCGTATTGAAAACAGTGGGAGAGCCATGCTTCGGCACGTATGGGCCAGCCGGAGACCCTTACCCTTCGATCTCTCCCCCTCTCCCCTCATCCCCCCCCCCCTGCACTTGTGACTCTTGAGCGGCGGTAGTCACTTACCATCTGGGGACCCGCATGCTCGTTTGCCATATATAAAAACAAATAACAAACAATTACAATATAGCTGGTTTAATATAATAGCCTTTCCACAACGCTTACCTTGGTTAAATAAATACATTTACTTCTGTAGGTATAAAATATTGAGTAAATATTTGACGAAGATCAAAGAATCTAGTGTTACGATCTGATATCGATGTTAATAAGTCAATAAAAGGTCGCCGGACTGGAAGCAATCTCTTTTTATGAGTCCCGAGACGATAACTGTCACAATTCAGGCTCTCTCAAGTAGCTATGACCAATGCAATACTACAGCAAATAAAAGGCAGTCTTTAGAAAACTAGTAAAAAGATTTTTATAATCTAAATTCTGATGCTCTTGGAATGTTTGAACAAACTTTAACACGAGGATAGCAGCAGATAACAATCGAGAACAACAGTAAAACTATCGTTAGGATAGTTCAAAAAAGTAGCACGAAGCAATTTTAGTTTGTTACTTTTGTTTTATTAGAATACTGGCTTCTGCCGCAATGGACAATGTTCTGCAATGCCATCCACTACTATGTTTTATGAAATAATTTTGTTATTATCTCTATCCAAAGGTTGTCTGGTAGAGATCACTTTTAGCGATAAGACCGCCCATTGTACTCTGATTTGTAAGATAATTGTTTGTTTCAACTGTACTTTATTAATGGTGTACAATAAAGAATATTCTATCTATGTAAAATTGTATGATGATCGTTTGAATAGTGAAAGTGTAACAAAAAACTCACATTCGCGTTTTTAATATGAATTACGGTAAGGTTTTCAAAAAAACTTTCAAGGGTCAAGGATGCAACTGCATCACGTAAAAGCGCATTGTACCAAATCTCATAATTTAAAATGAAAAATTCAGAAAATGACGAAAATTCAGAAGGCTGGAACATCAAGGTACTTTGACCCCATTTACACCTGAACAACAGCTTTTGCAAAACAGTCGACTGGGACAAGAATCTGGTATTATACAGTAGCATTTCAAAAAACATTTCTCAATTTTCGGATAGTGATGTAGAGTTATGTTAGCTCCCATTAATTTAATGCCTTCCAATAACTCCGCCCTCGGGCCTGACGGAATGAGTATATGCATATCGAATGGAATGCAATCCCAATTTGTGGTTACTAGTAAAGATAATACATACTCATTTTTTATCATCTATTGATCTAATTATTTACAACAAACGAAATGTTATTGTTTTGTTAATATTACAAAGTATATCTTGTTATCTAAAACTGTTCAGCTATTTTAACCTTATGAAGAGATTATACTTCACTCGAATATTGATTTATGGCTGTAACATTTAACAAGACAAAAGTTAGAAAACAACAAACAAACAAACGAAACAACAGAGTTTAATAACAAAAAGCTACCTTCGAAGTTGCTCTTTCAATTGGCGTTTCTCAATAAGGGCCATTTCATTACCATTTTATTTTGACCCTCTTCAAAATGTTAATATCTGAAGTTATTAGATAATATTATTTTGAAGCCATGTTAAATAAGTACTTAAGAATTCCATTAATTTGGATTAAGTGAAGTTTCCTTTCACTGAATCATTCACTTGTTAGATAACCTATAATATATTCTCAAACTATTTAGGAAGATATAATCAGATTTATGGTAACCAGCTTGTGCGTGTGTGTGGCGTGTGGCCATTGTTGCGTCATACTGTGTACCTACACCGTGCAAGTTTAAGATGTGTTTTTCAATTCATTTTTTTTCACTTCACTACTTCTATTTGTACTTAAAACTTTTATTTGTCGAAAACCCCACGGGTCTTCGCCTCACCGGGGCCAAATGGCAAGGTGGTATGAGAGACTTATCATCCTACGAGCATTTTCCCTACTAAGTTGGGGTCCGCTTTCAGTCTAACTACGATACGGCCAAACTTCGATATTTTTCTTGAAGCGACTGCCATCAGACCTCTACCACCCAAGTACTAAGCGATATCGAAGTTCTGTAGTTAGGTTATGGTACGTCAGACTCGAACCGACTACAACCACACAGTGTTCCGTCACCGATTCTTATGGCCGGGGCCTCAGTTGTACCCTAGAAAGGAAATCCCTATTAACCCCGGCATACTTTACGTGCACGTCGAACACGTCGTGCTGCCATCTCGAACCTGTTTCTGGTTGGGCAACAGATAGCCCCGTCCGTCGCCTTCAGGCAAGCGCTTATATGGAAGCCGGAGATCCTTTTTAATGTAGTAGTAATGAAGTTAGGTTTTTAAGCCTTTTTGTTAATCGTCTCAAAATATTTTTCAGCTTGAAATATCGTAAAGTAACTAAACAAAGATGCAATAAATCCTAATGCGCATTTTACAGTGTTCTACAATAATTTAGTAAATAAAAATAAAAGTGCATATCCTAACGTGAAAAATCATTTAGTAACAGGCGAGGTTCTGAGGCGAAGAGCTTCATCGCGGATATTGGCCGCCGGATTAGGGATAGGAATGGTGACTCCCGTTCCGGGTCTTTCCTGGTGCAAAGGTTGTTTATTGCAATTCATTGAGGCAACGCTGCCAGCAACATGGGCACTTTTGCGTCGGGAGTGATGCGGGACAGGTTACTTTGACTATCTTAATTTAATTTATATGTATATTTTTTTTTGGATGTACTATTGTTTCAATTAGTTGAGAATTAAATATTTAAAATGTTTAGTACCAGTAACTACTTTTTTATTGCAAGCTTTTACTTAATTTTCCCTGTCAGTGTAGTGTTCGTATTGGTGGTGGTTCATTCTTGCAAAAAATTTGTGAATTGCTATCTACTTTCGCAATTTGTTAGACAATGCTTAAAGATTCTCATACTGTCAAAACTTTAAAACTGTCATTAATATACCACAATTACATACATATATACATACAAACCCACAAGCCCTTTTCCCTTCGAGGTAAGCAGAGACAACAGCCCGCCTTGAACTTCCTCTACTGTCATTAAACTGTTGGTTTCGGCCTGCCCTTTTTTAGAACATCATGTTTTTCTGACCACAATTACATTGCTGGAATTCCCTTACCAACCATGGTCTCCTATCGATAGCAGGTACTAGAATAGGCAAGTGGTTCTGACTCGAACAAAAATGTACTGTGGCCTACCTAGTAGTACATACAACAGTAGGGTACATACAACATGTCAGTTGAGGTTTTCACTGAAGTAGATCTTTGATTACATAACTATACTATATACATTGGACGTGGCATTCGAAGTCGACTTTGGAATGTCAAAATATGATGACTTATCTATTAGCTTAATCAAAACATTCAAACTCTTATGCCTTGCAAACTGATAATTGAATTTAGAAATCATGCTCTAAATCATAAAAAAGTTCACAGAAATCGGTGATCAGACCTACATAAATATATATTTATTATACGCGTCTCAAGGCCTTTCCCTTTTTGAGCTCGATTAAAAAGTATCAAGTTACTGTAATTATTCCTATATTACGACAATCGACTGAAAACTAACTACGAAAATATACGTTTTAATTAAGCATCCAACGATGAACAACATAATCTAAAGGTCGATACTGAAGCGAGATTATAACAACCCTTAATTGCTGAGCGTCCAAGTTATTGTAAAACACACATAATTGTAACACAAACACAAAGATTTGATTGGGTTTACGGTCCCTACTACGGAATCTCGAAATTATATAATATTGAATTTATACTTGTAACAATCTTCATCCCACATGACATTTTACTCCATTGAATAATTTTTCTTTTATTTAGCGTTGTTCAATAATAGTTATATAGTTAAGTCTCAAACAACTATATATTAATACGTGAAGATAATTCTTTATTTGTTTAAGAAAATTATGAGAACGGAGGAACGTGAAATTTAGAAACACTAAAAGTTTATACATAGAAGAATTGCAGAGAACTAAAATTTTTTGTGCAGAGAGAGAAATTTAAAAAATACGTGAAAATGGCTACACCAAGCCACATGTGTCCAGTATATTGTTGACCTGTCGTGATACGGAAAGTCTATACAATCACAGTTCAAAATAAACAAGTCATAAATATGAAAAAAATCATTTAAAATCAATGAACTATGATCGATATTGGACCTTCATGTGGTTTCTAGTCTATACTTAAAATTATACAGCTGAAGAATTTGTTTGTTTGGTTGTAAGCACTAATCTCAGGATCTACAGGTTCGAATTTAACATCACGCTATGAACAATAGGAGAGGTGAACTGACCATAAACGCAGGGGAAACTGCGGGGACGGCTAGTACACATAAATACCCAAAAAATTCCAAAATAATACTATGTAATTCTTATTTAAGCATGTAATTTCTATATAGAAGACATTCTAACTGGTAACAAAAACTATTAAGTTATTTTTAGCTGGTTATGAGATTGCAATCTTACAGTTTTTAACTGACTTGTGGTGCACAAAAAACACTACCTACTATCAAGTTCATAATTTAGTCACAATGTCAAAGTTATTAAATCTCTATTAGAGTTTTCAGTGAGACGATACAGACAAATTAAAAAAAAAATTAATATGATCAACCCCTTTTTTATAAGCATGCACGAAGACGATGTAATATTGTCGTACTCACCACACTCAAACTCAAAAAATATATGTTATAATAATAACTAGTACACCTCTTACGTCTTCAATTAGTTGTTTCTTCATCTAAATTGCTTATCTCTAAACTAAACTTTAAGTCAGAACTGACTTAAACAATTCTCACATGTGGCCCTCAATTTAATATCTTTTATATATTCACTAGAAAGTAGTCCATATCGAATTCATAGTAAATATTAATGCTTGTGTGGTTAAAATTAAATCATTTCACATTCCTGAGGAGAATATTATTATATTAAAACTGTAAAGAATTTGGATCGTTTATATTACCGCGTTTGTTTTCAATTCAGATACTAAAAGTAAAATATTTTATGACAATAGCGAAGTATGACATCACAAGTCGCCGTTTTATTAAAGTTTCTACGTGATTTATCGTTTTGACATTTGATAAGGAGAATCTGATGTACAAGACAGATTATAAAAGATTTCCTAACGAAAGCCAAATTTTCATAATTTCCATGAAAGATGTTTCCTAGTTTAGAATTGCTGACGGATGCATAGCATAGTGGCTATAGCAGAGAGTCAGAGAGAAAAAGGAAAACAAAAGATATTTATTTATCTCTTTATTATTACACCTTTTAAGTGAGACACAATCCAAATATAATGTAAACATTTAGGCATATCGCTCACGGCAATCTCTTCCAGACAACAGCTTTGTACGGATATTATCAAATATATACGTTTCTTCCCATAGTACTAAACAACCCTATACTATTTTCATCTGAATGGTAATGATTTTGCTCATTTATTATAATATATGTAATTAGACGCTCCCGGCCGCCTTCTCTCTTTCACTAAATATTAGTTTCAGCAGCGAAGTCTCAAATGAGTAATTTTCCTTAAGTTTTCTGCTCTTTACGTTATTCAATAAAGTCTTGGAAATTACATTAAAAAAAGGATAACACCATTTTGTAACATAAATTATAATGGAGCCGACAAGCTTTTTGAACACAAATAATTGAACAAAAGTTAGTGTTAAATAAATGCTTGTTTTTTAAAAGCATTTATTTATTTTATTTATTATTTATTTCATGGAGTTTTTTTTTTTTTTCACTTTTACCTGTGAAAGTTCATTGATGCCTCTGATATATAGAAATCTTGGTAACGGGAATCGATTACCTCTTTGAACCGCCACAATGTTTACTCTCTCATCGGATTTGAACTTTTTCCTCTGTAAAATATAAACCTAATGCTGAAAAAAGGTAATGAGTCGGAGCAAATCCAAACTCGATGTTGGGTGACGAAAGGTTTTTTAATCGGTAGGCCACGATTGTAGCGGTAAGGTCCACCATGGAAGATTGGCTGAAGAGGCTTCCTACCGCATGACCCGGTACGGCTGCTTCGAAAACTGTGTTACGACACAAGTACTTTCCGTACTGCTATTACGATAGTACAACTTTTATTCTTAAACTACCATATATTTCTTTCTACAATGTACGAAACATAGAACAAATCGGTCGATATTTGCATCAAAATAATCCTCACAATATACATGAAGATACATTCATGTCCTGTCTTGCACATTCTAGTAAATTTTTATGTACATATTTGTTCCTTCATACACATGAACAAAAATTTTTTTTTTTTGCGTTTTAACTGTGCTGTGCAATACTTGTACAATGGTATTTAGAATCCATTTTACTAAATAATTTTTTAAACACTTACTAGCCCACTCAACCACAGAGCTGTTTGATGTGCAAACTGTGATGTCACACGATAGGCCATGACAGTTTTACGTGTTTTGTTATTTAAATAAGTTAGAACGTTTATAAGAATGAAAAATAAAACATTGTTTTTAAATTTTATTTTTCTTTTTCTTTATTTAAATAACATCAACATTAAATAACCATTCTATGAAACTAATAAAAAATACATTATTATTATATTAGAATAGAATAGAATAAACTTTATTGCTTATAGTAAGTTTACAAAAAAATATATAAACAAAGGGTGGCCTTATAAAAGCAATTTCTTACTATATTAATGAAAGATCTGATAATGGAAATAATCTATATCTTTTGTTCTTGGACTGAAAGTCCTAATGTCGAAAGTGAAAACTTCTTTGGCCACGTTGGGCACTTTTTTATTTTTTTTTATTATAATTAATGTTTTTTGTTTTTAATTCTGTCGATTTTTACATGTGACGTACCGTAGCTTACGATCCTCCCTGTCCTTTGTCACATAATTTGACTTTTCGTTGATGCAGGGGATCAACAAAAAGTCTTAACGTGTGACGTAATTTATAGATGGCCCCTTATCTAAACTAATATTATAAAGAGGAAACATTTGTGTGTATGTTTGTAATGTTTTCACACAAAAACTACTGGACTGATTGCCATGAAACTTGGTATGTAGGTAGCTGGTGACCTGGATTAACGCATAGGCTACTTTTTATCCCGACATCCGGGATCCGGACTTACGCGGGTGAAACCGCGAGGCGCTGCTAGTGTATTATAAACTAGGTTTTTAAAAAATTGTAAACTACCCCTCTTCATAGATAAAACTCTAACTTATTTAACTTAACTAGCAAAAGAAAATAAAATTAGCAATTGTGAGAGTTTTCCTCAAAATATTTTATTTTCTTTGCTAAAGAATGACTAGTTACGTAAGTTGCACGGTAGTATTATAGTTAGCCTCCCCAACTAAACTAAATGCTTATGTGAGGAATGGGTTTGTTTGTTAGGTGTGGCTCGTGTTGGGTGAATGGAATTCCAACATTTCGGTAGTTTTGTATTGTACAATATATGATTTAAAGCCTGCCAGCTATTTAAAGCACCAGCTCTATTATGAAAATATACGATTTTATAAAAAAAATATGATTTACCGATAAATTAATTTATCTGTTTCTTAATTTCCTTCAGTTCGACTCTCACGCTGCAATAACATTAGATACTACTGGACAATATTTAATTACTTGAAAATTCTCTTTTGTAAAATACCATAAAGGTGACAAAGAAATAGAACAGAAAATAGAGGTTTTTTCCGCAATTTGAAAGAAACGGGAATCAACCTTTCAAAAACGGATATTAGTTTAACAGTGTAAGTGTGACCCCATCCCGGGGTACGTTCGCTGCGCCAGTAAAAATAACTTTACAAATACCTTAGTACGCAAACAAGTAGACTCGAAGCAGCTTTCATTTGTGTCTCTCTAAGACCGTAACGTATTAATTAAGTACGAGTTTAATGCACTACCCCTCCGTTTACTATTTAACCATATACTAAGGCGGATAGCGTTTTTCATAAATATTTTAGAATTAAAATTAAATTTTTTCATAAACTCTAAACCTCTCAATTATATCGTACGTTAAAGACAATATATATTTTTATAAGTTTCCACGTCATATCTTTATCGGTTTTGAGATTAAAGCTAAAATTTATGAAAGCTAAGTCAACTTTGAGGTTTATTAGGTATTCAAAATGTACAACAAGTTTTTATAATAACTAGAAGTCAATTCAAATCAATTATGGTCGAATTTCGACCATAATTGATTAAGTTTTGAATGTTTTGTTTATTTAATTGACCAGTACAACATGAACTGTCATTGTATAATCTTTCGGTACCATAACAGATAAACACACGTTTTCACATAATTTTAAAATGTATAACACATATTGGTTAAACATTTTAACTTTCTCCATTTCTTCTACATATAAAATGTAAGTAAGTGTTTCAAATTTCACATATATATTCACATTTCACATATAATATGAAATTCTTATTTTTTTTAAATTATATTTGCTAATTTTCTTGAGTCGCCGTTAACATCAGTAGTGTATCCGAGAGCACTAGCATCAATGATGTTTTAACCACCTCATATGTTAATATCGACAACGCAGTTAAGCTCTGTAATTAATCGTAGTGGGGATATAATTTGTCTTCGTCAAGGACTAAATAGCTAATTCCCACACATTAGGGACACAATAGCCCGCCGGCGGCTCTTATTGATTACCACCTATTGTTCGCTTTCGACCGCCTTAAATGATACACTTGGCGCGATTTACACGACAAGCACCACCGTTTATAGATTAATGTGCTAATGATTGTCGTTTCATTGGTTTTGATATACCGCATGAATGTTTGTACGTGATAAAATCACTACTCCTTTACTCGAATAAAATGAAGTATCCGTAATGACGTGGAAAGAGTCATAATAAAAAAATAACATAATAGTGATGGACACGGATTAGGTAAATGTAAAAGTATCCTTGTGTCACCTTTAAGTACGGAAGCAAGAACCTTACCTATACCCTACCTTATTATAAATGTGAAAGTTTGGATGGATGGATGGATGGATGTTTGTTTCTTAATTACGTCAGAAAGGCTGAGCTGGATGATCTGGCACAGAGATAGCACATAGGCTACTATTATCCCGCAAAAATGTACGGTTCCTGTAGGATATTTCAACGCGAACGAAGTCGGGGGCAAAGTACTACAACGGGTGTAAGGAACTTCCTGCCGAATTTTGAAATAGTAGATTCAGCTCATCATTCTGAGTGGAAAATCATTGGAATGTTCTGCCGGATTTTTTTTTAATTTTAAATGGTTGTTGTTTAAAGCGATATCACAATGAGTAAACAGAACATTATACCGAAAAAATATCAATAAATACCCCATACGGCCAAACCCTACAATGTAAAAAACATTTATGCAAGCAGCTGCTTCGTCGGTGCCGAACGTTAATGGTCATTGACTGTACCGCACAAAAATTATACTCACACATGTTGCATGTACATTGCGTAGCATAAAATCAAACAAATAACTGTAAATCAATGATGTAAATGAACTGACTTTTGCATTATGGTAAGTATCCAAAGAAAGCCGTTTTCATAACTTCTTCGCGCCGGTGATACTTACACGCTGTATAAATTAGTAATCATAGAATTAATCGTCGCTTGTTATGTAACCACAATTATTTTGAAGATATAGCCCCTATGAGGGTCACATAGGCATCTTGTAACCAAACCCTCACTAAAATAAAGATATAAAATAACCGGGCAAGTGCGAGTCTGACTCGCGGACCGAGGGTTCCGTTAGCAAACAAACTTGTAAGTAGATAGTACGTCCATCACGGGAATCAATTCTTGAAGATCTTTGCCCGTCTTTTCCGAAAGACAAACTTAACTTTGCGGTTCTAAAAATACTCTCCCATCGATGTACGACAAAGTCAACATTCCAACTATTTTACAGCTACAAGGGACCGCAGTCATAAGTATTAGGGTTCCGTTCCCCAAAATGCCAAAAATTAACCCGTATATTGTCTTTTTTTGGTATTATATTAACTCTGTTGAGTATTAATTTCAACGTGATGCATCCACGGGTTCCTGACAAACTTTGGTCTTGACAGACAGACAGACGGACAACAAAGTGATCCTATAAGGGTTCCTTTTTATCCTTTTGGGGAACGGAACCATAAGAAAATGAATTTATTGCAAGGTTCCGCTTGGCAGAGAGGTTTTGAAAGGGATCGGGTTTCGTTATAGTAGGAGAACAATTGATAGAAGTTAGGGGAACTGAAATTAATATATTAAGAACTGAACTAACTACTTATAATATAAGCACTTTATAATAGCTTCACAGATGTGGCCCAGCAACTTGACAGCCTCTCTGACTACTCGCAGCGGCACTTCTTTTCTCTGTTCTTTTTCTAAAGAATTTATACATTTCAAAAATAATATTAGAGAAGATTCAAATATTATATTACCAGCCAGTTTTGATCTACACCCCAAAGAAGTTTGAGCGTCAAAATATACAACGAATGTTCATAAAAAGCTATGTTATATAAAATACGTTATAAAAACACAAAATACTTTTAGCGAAGCCGTCTAACACCTACTTAAATAAGTAAGACAGTCTTTATGACTTTCTTGACTCTTGAGCGATTTTATATGAGTCGAAATCTACAAGTCACGTGACCTGGTGAATCCCTCGTGGCGAATTTTCACCATCATACCGCGAAATTCACGGCTTTCCGCTCTCGCTCCTGAATATTTCACTCTATGAATGAATAATTTTTCACTCCATGTTTTAGACATTTAGTTTTCGCATTTGATTTTTATTTCATGAAAACATGCTCATCTTCGTGACGTTTCTTTGATAACTTTAATTTGGAGATTAAGACTTGCTTTAAGTTAAGTTTTGTCAAAGTGATTAAAGTCAATGAGTAAAATGATTTTCCTGTATTTATAATAACTGGAAGTAACAGCCTTTTCGAAAGCTAGTAATAAATAAAATTGCAAATCATCCACGCACAAGCGTAGCTGATCGACTTCCTTTACATCTTCGAGTGTCACAAACTTCAAAATCACAAACTTCTTAAAGTGAAGAGCATTTATCATTAAAAAAAAAGAAAATCGACTTAACGAAATTTCTTATGAAAAAAAAGTAACTACTAAATACCTAGTGAATAATATACCAAAACTTTCTTGAAAATATGTAGAATTCATTAGGGAAACAATAATGAAAATAGATCTGTAACTTTTTAATGAGAAAATCACAGACACACAAACATACAGATCGAATACAAAACCGAGTTTTTTTAAGTCTTTTAAGAATCGGAACTATTCACATAGGTAGTATTTAATACTCAAACTTACTGAAATGAACATGTTTTAAAGGAATTCACTCGCTTAACCCCGTTCCAATTCAACCGTGAACTTATTCAAAACATAAAATACTCAGGCCGCAAACAAATCTAACTAAAATAACGGTATTTCAGTACCATACACCACCTAAACCTAGACAAAAAGACACTTTTCCAGACACTTGTAAAACTTACTAAGTCACTGGCTACATTCACGGGTGACTTTCTTTGATCACCTGCATGTTCAGTGGTCAGAACTTATTGCTTAACACCAATTTGTTTTTACACTAAATTGGACACTTACCTCCTCAAATGTTGTGTTGTTTATGTTGTTATTGATGTTTTGTGTTTTGGTACTTTTAGATAAAACGGAAGTAGGTAAAGATATGGCTGCTTATGCAGGATGGTGTAAGAAATCGTTCCGTAAAAATATGTACCTAATACGCTTATATGCCTGAAAAAAAATGAGAAGGAAATAATGATGATCCTTTAAAAGTACGCGTCAATACTGTTAGAAAAAATATTATTCGTTTTTCGTCAGGCGCTTAAAGTGGAACTTTATGATTTTTTATAAAGAAAACTACTAGAAATATAAAAGCGAGAGTTTTCCTCATAGGGTTACATGCATTCAGACATTAGTACTGTCCTGAGGGATACCTGTATTGATTGACAAAATGTACATTAATGCTTGGGTACCCGTAGCCAAAAACTAATATTTTAATATTTTTTTTATAATTTACCAACCTAAATCTATTTATTACTATCTGCTCCCCGCGGTAATATCGGGATAAAAGTATCCTATATGTCAGGACTCCAGCTATTTACATACCAAGTTTTATCGCAATCGGTTCAGAAGTTTTTACGTGAAAGAGTCACAAAAATCCATATATCCATACATCGTCACAAACTTTCACGTTTATAATATTAGTAGGAGTATACACACCGTATTAATTTTGCATTTTTTTGGTATGAAGACATTTTATTAACCCCGGACGTAAAAAGGGGGTTAGTATTTTAACTTGTGTATCTGTGTTTCTCTGTGGCACCATAGCTCCAGAACGGATAGAATAATTTTGATTTAGTTTTTGTTTGAAAGGTAAATAATATGTTTTGCGCCTTTCTATTTTCATGCCAAACAATTTGACGCCAGTAGTCATTTGCAGTATAGTTGGTAAGTTCATAATGCACGAAAGCATGCTAGGAATTAAAAAAAAATACAGGTTGTTTAATTCTGCTGTTCCAGACTTTATTTGGAAAACGGGGGATGAAAAAACTTACCTAAAAAAACAGGAAACTGCGCTAAAATAATTTGTATGCCGATACAATACAATAGATCAACAAATTGGCAAAATTCTCAGACTAAACTTTCCAATCCTATTTCACATGCAGGCATTATTTCTAAAAATGTCCCTGGCGAACTATTCTTAACTACTTGAAAGGTGATAATGAGATGATTTAAATTCTTTGTGGCCTTCTTTACAAGTTTTAAAGTTCTCGAAATACTTTACTTCTATCCGACATTTTCTCAGGGCTGTAAAAACTTTGTGATACATAATTAAAATAAAAGTACTTGATGAGAGGTCAAATACTTAGTCACAAAGGTTTGTACGTGAGGGGGTAGTCGGAAGAGTTGCGTCAACTCGAGCGTGCCATTCAAACATTTTCAACACTTTACATTTCAACGGATATAAAACAGAGCAATTTACCTTTAATGATCGACCGTGTAAACCTTTTTTTCCCCAATATATTTCACGGAATCCAAGTTTTTATGGGAAGTGAAATACTGGCGGGTTAAAACCGAGTTTTCATTGCTTTTTATGTTATGATATTCATATTGCTCAGTCGAGCAATTCCAAGTTGATAATCCAGGGTTTGCTTTAATGAGTCTAATGTCATCCCCACCGGATTAACATTCGAGCTCACATGTAACATAATGTTATTATTATAGTACCGTGCACTGTATGCAATGTTTTTTTTTATTTTTACTTTTTTGTTTTAGGACGTGACAGCTGTAGTGGTTATTTTCGAGGATTGAACTTAGAGCAAACCCCAACTGGGATTATTTTTTTTATATACATTTTATAGATAATTTAATACATAATATATATTTTAAGAAAGTTTTAGTTACCTACATCATATAAACTTAAAAAAAATATATGTTCAATAAGATGACAAAGTCAAGCTGAAGTAAAATTTGCTTAATTTTATAAAATTCGGTAAAAAATGTGTTGAAATCTTTTTTTTACTAAAAATTATAGATCAATCACCACAACTATAAGTTGTTTTATGGAAAGTAAAACAAATAATACATAAATAATATCATGCTACGAAAAGGTGAGATCGCTATCTGCCAGTGTCGATCTATGCCCGTTTCCAAATAGTTGAGCCTTGTGAGAAGAAATCGGACAAACTTTTACATCACCAAATACTTTAATAATACATTATATATTTAGTGAAATAACATAATACAACACTGTTTTATCTTGCACTATTATGTTATTAAGATTAAAGGTAAGTAAAATAAAATTAAGCATTGATAGTACGGATATTGAAAACTAAGCAAGATACATTTGTATTTGAAATAGCCAGTGAATCTAAAAATAATTTGGCGGTATTATCTTGCTTAGCGGGCTATTACTCAAAGGTGGATTATATGCAGGCATAGTTGTCGTTTTTATGTGCGAGTGTGGATTTAAATTTGTTCAGACTTAAAATAAGTACATTATTGAGGATTTTATTACTCACAGTATAATGATAATTACAATATTGAATCATTTGCATCATCGACTGGCCTGTTGGTCCAGTGGTTAGTAACCCTGACTGCTAAGCCAGAGTTCGTGGGTTCGATTCCCACCCACAACACCGACAAATAATTGTATGATGAGCATGATCACTTGTTCTGTATGTGGGCGTAATTTGTTTATAATATGTATGTATTTAGATATATATAAGTATGTTTATCAGCAGTCTGGTTACCATAGTACAAGCTCTGCCCTGCCGAGTGTAAGGTGTGTATTATATTATTATTATTTCTTACTTACGTCGTTAAAACCTAATTATATTTAATCAGTATCTAATTTTTAAATTTTCATGATACAATTATGTATATATACGCGTTAATTCCCGTATACATAAGAGTATACTATTGTCTGTAAAATACACTAAGTCTATTAGTAAAAATGAATTTATAGGTGAATAGAATATTCTTTATTGAACACCACTAATAATAATATATAGTTAAAATGAACCTTATATTAAAAAATGTATACAACGGGTGACCTTATCGTTCAGGAGATCTTTACCAGACGACCTTTGAATGGAGATAATAACAGTATTCAATAAAAGTACAGTAGTTGATGGCGTACTATCGAAAGTATTGACAAATAAAATTCGTATTTATTGTGACATCTGGGCCGTCATCGTTAGGTCGCGACAGTGTTAGCATAATTTCATATTGCGTCGAATTTCGATTTTTGGAATGTTCTGGATTTCTGAACTTACTGAAGTAGGTTATGTATATGTACTAGGAGGGTTGGAAGTGATCTAAAGAAAGACGATCGAAATGAAAACAGAATAGTAGATCAAAAAGACTATAGAGTTTTTGACATACAAACAACGGACATAAAGAACTATTTGTTTATCACACAATTTTTGTGCGGGATTCGAACCGAACCACATCACTCGGTGGAAAAAACCGAATAATAATTTAAAAAAATATTTCAAACATTTCTAATAAAAATAATTCATTTTTGTGGTATCTTTTCTTTATAACAACAGTAAGAATACCTTACGTTTTAAATTTAAAACTGAACTGAGGTATCTAGTCAAGCACCTTTAATTATTGTCCTTTCAGTACCCTATTGACACTGCCAATGGCATACAATTCTATATCAACAAGTCCTTTGACACTCAAATCTCGAATAAATATAACATTATTGCGGTCTACCACGTCTGGCAGAGGATTATCAACGCCCCTCAACCATAGTTCGATATTGTAAAAAAAGTATAATATAAATCTATAAAATATAATAACAATAACTTTACACATCTCACACACGGCCGTCTGATCCCAAACTAGGCAGAGCCTGTACTATGGTAACCAGACTGCTGATAAACATACATATATATATTTCTAAATACATACATATTATAGATAAATTACACCCAGACACAGAACAAATTATCGTGCTCATCACACAATTATTTGTCCTGGGTGGCAATCGAACCCATGACCTCTGACTTAGCAGTCAGGGTCACTAACCCCTAGACCAACAGGCCAGTAAAATATTAAGTCTTTATATTACAAATAACATCTGCCAATTACGTGCAATTACTAATGTGTAAAATATGGATTATATTAATTTGTTTACATTAATAATAAACATCTTAATATTTTTTTAAATAAAGTTAGTAGTAAGTAAGTAGCTCCGAAGATATGTTTACGCACAGATTTATTTTTCGGAAAACCTTAAGCCCGAAAGTAGTTGAAGTCAACGTTATTTATTAGCCACATGATATGTAGCTTAAAAATACATTATTTACGCATGTAACGAGCGGGTATATCATGTCAAGCGAATATACCTAGGTATTATGACTTTTCAAGTTATTGAAGTAATTGTTTTATTGTAGTAATGTGATCAAGTAGGTATATACAATAGTGATATATTTCTTACTAGTTGTTGTCCGTGATTTTTCCAGGATAAAAAGTACCAAACTATTATTAATCTACCTGTGTGCCAAAATTCATCCAGATTCAATGATGTATATGTACGGCAACTACCGCGATCACGTCGTAGGTAACATACCTTTGAATTGCCTGACGTTTCGAGCAGGTTGCACTGGCCGTGGTCACAGGCTGACTGGTTTAGTGGTATGTAATACCTATTACGTGTTCATAATTATATCATGGAACGCGAAACTTTAAAAGTTAGTTTTCCAGGTCCGTTCAGCCGATCTGGCATGATATACTCCATCACCAAAGATCCATATCCAAACTTTCGCATTTACAATATTAGTAAGATTTTTATAGTCTAAGGTAGCAAACAAGCATATAAACGGTCGCAACAAGAGATTTGTTTTTTGTCTCATCTCCAAGGAGCTCATTGTTCTGGTCTCCTTTTACGTAATGCTTTAAAGTATCTTTGAACATTCATTTCATAAGGCTAACGTGTATCATTTTTTTAAATATCAATTTAAAATATTATTTCGATGCTATAAGGCCCGCTTTAAATGTACTTCTAAATGTAATTCTTAAAAAAAAAAATTTTCTATTTTTAACTTTCCCATTTTTTCTTCGGTGGCTTATAGGAAAATTTATAACTTTCCATTTCCTTGTTTAAAGCAGTGTAAATACGACAGTTTCGTAATTACACATTGTCGTAGGAATCTTGAACATAGTTGTTAAACTGAGTAAGAACAATAACTCCGAATATTAAATTTCTATATTAATTACATGTTCTTTTGTCTATTCATTAAGATCCCGTGTAGTTTAACATGCGGTTAAAGTTAATGCCTTCAAGGATAGGCGTGTCAACTAAACTCAATCAGCCAATCTAAAATAGTGAACTTTGCTCTTAGCTACGATATTCAAACGTACAAAAACATATTTTAAAAGAAATATTGATACAAAATATCTCTGATATCTTATATATTAGACACATTACACTGTTAGAGATTCGACCATCTGAGACTAGAATAAAAAAAATACTAAAAAACAATTCTCTGTTAAATTTCCAGGATATATGTGCAGTATGTACTCACTAGCTACAGCAACCATAGGTTATACAGCTTTCAAGTAAGGTATGCATCAAAAAGCCATCAAACAATCATCTTAACAAATAACATTTAGGTACCATTTGCAAATGTAAGTGTAATCTTTTGGAATAATATGAGTTCCTATTCACGTAAACTTAAGTATTAACTTCTAAGGATATGTAAACAGTTCTACATTAGACTTGTGCTAAATACACAAGTCTAGAAGACGCTACAACAAAAGTCTACAAACTGAGTCAGACTTAAACCTCTGATTACAATTATTATTGTTGAACTACCTAAAACGTTGTTAGCGTAATTACTTAATTGGATATCTACGACCGCGGGCGAGCTTTGAACACGTTTAACTACACGCATTAGTTTGTATGTAAACCGAAACTGCTGTACCCTTTCTGCTACTTGTTCTGCCACATGGGAAATGGCTCACTGTGCTTAATATTTACTTGAGCCTGTAAGTTACTTTGTCCTATGAAGAAAGCTAAAAATGAAATTGAGATTTTTTTATATTATTAGCTGTTATGTTTGTTAGTTAGTTATTTCGCCAGTTGGCATATCTACTTTTCCCCTCTTCAACGACAGGGTAAACAGATATTTCGCCGACCCCAAATAAAATTGGGACAAGGGTAGGTATGATGATGTTGTTATATAAATAAGTATACAAACGGGTAATTACGCGATCACGTTAGTCGTGGTTACAGGCTGAGTCAGCTTGTGACTACGGCCAGTGCAAACTGCTCGAAACGTCAGGCAATTCTAAGGTATGTAAGGTTTTAATAGTAAATAAAAGTATATATATTTATAATTATATTTCATGTTCTTTGTGTTCATGTTGTTTGTTTCTTGCTCGACAGCTATTGCATTATGCATCTTTTTAATATTAATAAGCTTATGTGCTTATAAGTAGGGGAATTCAGCATACGTATATATATTCGTAAGTAATTTGTAAATCCGTTCATTCGCTTAACGAGGCTGCTTAAAGCAAAATAACTCCTTTTTCTTTTCGTTTTTTTTTTAAATACCTACCTAAACAAATATACGACCGCCATTAGCGCTCACCGTAACCTATACCACCGCAACAAATTATTTTAACCCTACCATGGAATTATGGGGAATAACACCTTCGTCAGTAGAGACTTTCAAACTGAAAAAGTACAAATTCGTTCAGAAATACTGTTTAAAAATGTTTAACAAGCCTTTTGAGGTTTTATCCAAAATTTAGCGTTATATAATAATCTTCACACCGAGTCGTCATCGGCGCCATTATCGTTTCGCAGTTTATACGAAATCATTTGTCTTACAAAGATTACTATTACAACTGCCAACCAGGCCTCACTAGTGAACCATCCATACAATTTCCATTTTGTCTATTATCGCTGATGAGACAGACTGATGTAGTTTTTCGTGCAAAAGTTGAATACCAATATAAATAAGTTACCCATGCATTTCGGAATACTTTCTGTTTAGCAATTTATTTCGAAGGCATTAAGTTCTGTAACAGCTGCTTAGTAGTTTCCTTAGACAGTATCTTACGTAAAAACATGTTCGTTTAATATTAGTGAAGTTTGAACACACTCAGTTTTACGAAAATTGATAGAGAATATTAATAAAAGGAAAGTTACAACTATAGAAATTTATTGAAAATCTAAATTTCTACACAATAAAATAATTAATAAAAAATAAGAACTTAAAATATTTGCAGGGTATAGGTATTTAGCATAACAATCATATAATGTACCTTTATGGGTAGTAGGGCAGTTCTATAGTTATAATTATTTTGCCCAGAAGAATAATTATTCTTTTAATATCAAGACTTCATAAGTTTTGACAAAAACATAAGCTGCTCACACGCTTACAATATAATACAAATCATAGTGCGATATGGATTGGGCACGCCACAATTGTGGCGGTAAGGCCCGTCATGGAGGATTGGCTAAAGAGGCGACATGGCAGCCTCTCCTACCGTCTGACGCAGGTACTCACCGGACACGGCTGCTTCGGTAAGTACCTGTGTCGTATAGGAAGGGAGCCAACGTCTGCGTGCCACCACTGCGGAGGCTGTCGCGAGTAAACTGCACTCCACACCTTAGTGGAGTGTTCAGCGTGGGTGCAGCAGCGCCTCAACCTCGCGATGGCTATCGGTGGGGGAAGCCTCTCGCTGGAGACCATAGTTCTGTCTATGGTCCGAAGCGAGAGTGCGTGGAATTCCGCTGCCTCATTTTGCGAGGAGGTGATGTTGGCTAAAGAGGCGGCGGAAAGGGTACGGGAGAGGACGAGTACTCTCCCGTCCCGCAGAAGACGCACCAGACGCCGAAAAGTGCACAACGACCTCCGGCCTGGATGAGCGCTGGCCTGGGGGTAACGGGTAGGGCTGTCCGTTATCCTAGCAGAAGCAGGCCTGAGAAGGTGGCGCGACGTGTTCCGTGTGCGCCTCTCTAAACCGGAGGCGGGCAAGGCCTCCGTACTCTATGGTGTGGTCGCCTACTGACCAAGAGGCGGCCAAGGTTTGCAGGAGTTCCCGGAGGCTTCCTTCTTAGGGTATTCCCGGGTCGAGGTGATGACCCGTGGGGGATCCACACGAAAAAAAAAAAAAAAAGGTGCGATATGGATGACGGACGATAAATTTTTTTTTTTCTTGTTTATATTTAAATATTTTTTTATTAATGTTTAGACACTTTTGATAATATGATTTATTACTAAATTAATTTAGTTTTATGTGACTAAGATAAACTAGCCACACGTACTTTATATTTTATTAGTTCAAATTCATTACTAATTTTAGTGTTATTTATCTACATAATTATGTATAAATTTTATTGATGAAAATGCAACTAAGTTATACCGTCTGACAATAAACTATGTTTGTACATTATGGTTCAACTTACGACTATTCAACTTTGAAGCCACGATACAAAACAACGTGCCTCCTTTGTCCAGCTAATTTTATTAGCGTCTGTACCTTCTTAGTTTATATTACTTGTACTAAGTAATGGGTAGGTACAGAATGGTAGTTCAGAGTTTACGTGCGTGTGGCAAGCTGCCCTGAATGAGGGTTGCATTCACCGGTTCAATAAGAATGCTGCCTAGTCTGGTGCTCTAAGCACAGTGCTATTGTGTTCATATATATTATTATTACAGCCGAGTTTTGGCAAAATTGCTTTTACGTTTTTTTTTATGGTTTTGTAACACGCTTTTATTAACTTTACTTGTAACTAATGTAAAAAAATTTTGAAGTTAATGTTAACTCACTCCTAATTGTCTAATCGAAATAAAACTTTGTAGGTCTATGTAATTTAGATAACATTACTATAACTATAGATCGCGTGGTGCTCGAATTTCCACCATGGTTTTTTCATTGGCCAGTATAACTTGAACTGTCGTTCTATAGACTTACTTACCTTGACAGATCAACGCATATACTGGACGCGTTTAATTTCATTAAGCCGTTTTCACGTAATTTTCAAAGTTGTAAGAAATTGTTTAAAAATTTTAGCTTTCAGCACTTCTATATGTAAGCTGTAAATATTCCAAAATTCACGTTGAGAGGACAAGGGGGGAAGGGTGGAAGAAGGGAAGGGATAGGGCCTCCGGTAACCTCACTCACTCAGCGAAAAGCAACGCAAGCATTGCTTTACTGCCGATTTTCTGTGAGGCCGTGGTATCACTCCGGTCGAGCCTTCCCATACGTGCCGAAGCATGGCTCTCCCACGATAAAAACGCACGTTACGTCACGTTACTACGTTGGCGGAATTTTCTTAAAAAAGTGATACAAGGAATTCTTTTCACGTATTAATATAATGGTTTGGCATCTTAGAGCCAGGAGGTGGTTAGTGGAACTCTTCAGTGGCTATTAGTAAACCCCTCTTGGGCTCATATTATTCGTTTCGACAAGCCTAATAGATTGGGAGGTCGGTCATACACAAAATTCTTATATTTGTAATCTTGTTTTTAATTACGAATTATATAAATTTGTATAAGGGCAAATAAACGTAAATATTTTTATTAAAAAAGTAGTTAACTTGAACTCTATCCATTTCTTTTATTTTACTAACTGACTCTAAAATAATTTAAACTGCGTGTGCAATATATAATAATATTAAATTTAAGATTTAAAATACATTTTGTTTTTGACTTATTGCCAGGTTTATTGAATAAATGCTCCTATGTGCGATGTCTGCAAACCTGAATCCCACCTAATTCGCCTTATCGGCTTCAAGTAGTTATTAATTATATATTAGTAGCACTAACTATAGGGTCTCCTTAAAAACTTTTCATGTCACTGATGATTGTGCTATAATTAGACATCTTGTTACGTTAACTGACACGATAGCCGTAAATATTATTATTTTTCCGTGCGTCGTCGCCGCTTTCGACATTAATGTCCCCTAGTTGTCCTCTATGACTCCCACGTGAAGCAAGGGGCTTCGTGACTTTAAATGGTCGAATAATTTTATTACTGCATGAACATAGACTTCTTATTTTCTGTGTATTTCTACTATTTTCAGATAGTGGAATCAGTTTAGGTAATATTTTATTACAACGCCCATGTGCGATAGTTATAGATTTTTTTTCAGGTATTCACCGTTACTGATTTTATGACTATGGATTACAGTCCTTTTTTTTTGTGAGTGTGCAAACCCTTTCGGGGCATCACCCCTCCGGAGTTTTCGGTGGGGCGGTGTGTCCGAGTCGAACCGACCTATAGATTACAGACCTATCACAAGCATAGAAATTTGTAATGCAAATTTGTATGACGCTAGAAACAAAAAAAAATCGTGCTACTGACACAAACGTAGCCGATCTCTTGGCGTACATTTGTGCTTATTGATCATTTCCTGGTTGCCTGACAGCGCAAACAGTTTCATTATTCCTATTAGCAAATACTCATTAACAACATTATGGTCATCGTGACCGATAGATAACAATGCGTCGTCTATTGACGGATATCTGGGAATATGTTATACTATAAAGATAATACCATCCCAACTTAATATTAGAAATGGGAATATATGTTTGTTCGTTTGTTACGCTTTTACGTCTTAATTATTCACCCGATCTTAATGAAATTTTCCATAAACGTTGACAGGGGTACGAAAAAACGGATATAGAAAACATAGTTTCAGATAGTTACAGTTTTTGTAAAAGGGTGGTGAAGATAATACTACCAAGAAATAGTCATTCATTATTTAAATGTAGGTAATCTTTAATCCTGTTTATGAAAAAACAGTAACTGATAGATTAATACAAATCCATTGATCCTTTGCAGAATTGTCTCGTAATCTTAGTGTGTTCATCTAGCTATCAGAATCAATAAAACTAGGTGGTACGTTACTAATTAGTTATATTATAAGCATACCTATTATGAAATTAATAAATTATTATAAAATAATTAATTTAAAAATTAATTATGTTTAAAATAAGTAAAATAAAAAATCTAGTAAATCTCAAAGTACTTAAAAATTACTTTCACTACAAACTCTCATTACTAATTGTATTTCCTATACCTTTGAAGCATAATGTAATAATCTACCGATTATACTTCAAAGGTTTAAGAATCTCCGGGACATCCTTCCTAGGGTATACCCGATTCCCTTGCAATAGACCAACTTACGTCGGAACACCGTGTGGTTTTAGTTGGTTCGATTCCAACATACCACTTCACCGCCAGCCCCGTCTCCACACGATAAAAAAAAAGGTTTAAGAAAAACAATATGGTGTATTCCCGTTGTTACTAAAATTAGAAAGTGACAGGCGCGTGTACGTTACAATAGCAAGTTTATTTAACGAACTGTGTTGTTCAATATTTATTTATATTGCAAACTGTATTGGTCTTGTGTGTGAATCGAACCACTAGATAGGAGTGGATTTATCGTAAATAACATACTATTTGAAGGTATATTATGTTAAGTTATAGCGACGTGTAATGTTAAAATTACAGCCTGAAGGAAAATAATTATTTGAAACATTACCTATCATATTTCAAAAGGATATACATACCTATAAGATTCAAATTGATCTGTCTAAAGCAGAATAACTAACATTTGTTTACAGGTAATTACCAGTCATGAGCGTTTCAAAGGTTCTGAGATTGAAGACCGAGCTTTTGCAATAACACTCAAGAGATGGATATACTCCTGGAACACTTAACATTGATTAATACTTACGTTATTACTACTATAGTAGGACTTACAGTGTTGCTAGTCGATGTTCTGATACCGCAGAGAACCAAAGTCTGTGCGAATCTTTAGTTGTATAAAATACAGTGTAGAGAAACAGTATCTCTGGATTGTAAAAGTGGAGGATTCGACCTGATACCGGCCAACGTCTAAACGACACCCCGTAAAAGTCAAAGAGCAATAAAAAAACACCTCTTTGGAGCTACAAAAAGATTATAGAAAGACTTACAGGAGGTATCTATCAGTTAGTTATTTTGCGAGTATATCTCATACATTAGCTCAGTTACTGTAAAATAATAAGAATGACTTGACATCTCATACACGGTCGTCTTATCTTAAACTAGGCAGAGCCTGTATGTACTATGATAACTAGACTGTTGAGAAATATACTTATATATTACTAAATATGTATATAAATAAATTACATTGTAGGTAAATTACACCCAAACACAGAACAGATAAACGTGCTCTCACACACAATTATTTGTCTTAGGTGGGAATTTAACCTACGACCTCTGGCTCAGTACTCAGGATCATTAACCACTAAACCAACAGACCCCTCCAAAAATATTAAGTCATATCACTTAAAGCCATAACCATTAAATCATATTCTACTAATATTATAAACGTGAAAGTTTGTGAGGAAGTTTGTTACTCCTCTTTCACGCAAAAACTACTAAACCGATTGCGATGAAACTTGGTATGAAGATAAATGGAGACCCGCATTAACACATACGCTACTTTTTGTACAGATATTCCTACGGGATCGGGACATACGTGGGTGAAACCGTGGAGCGCAGCTAGTCCTTTATAAGTAGAATTATATTGAAGGTTGTGCAAGACACATAGAGGAACACTATAGTGCATAAATTTCCAAGAAAATTTACGATCTGCACACACGACAGAAGTCTTGTAGAGGCTCGTATATAATCTACAATGGATGCCTTTTGGAACCTTTTTTTTCTTTTTTATGATATATGGTGCAAACGAACAGACGGGTCACCTGATGGTAGATGTCTACCGCCGCCCATATGCACCTGCAACTCAAGAATCGCAAGTGCGTTGGCGGCCTTTAAGGTGGGAGTGGGAAAGGGGGCCAGAGGGGGGGGTGGAAAGGGTTAGGGCCTCTGGTAACCTCATTCACTGCCGGTTTTCTGTGAGGCCGCGATAACACATTTTTGACGTGGGAGAGCCATGCTTCGGCACGTATGGGCCGGCTCGACTCCGCTCGATACCACGGCCTCACAGAAGACCGGTAGTGAAGCAATGCTTGCATTGCTTTTCGCCGAGTGAGTGAGGTTACCAGAGGCCCACACCCCAACCCCCCCTCCCCCCAATGATGGCGCCGTTAAAAAGTACATTACCCCAGGGGGGTACCCCCCTCTGGGCGTCCACGCTCAGAACACAGTGCACCTGGGCGTGGACGCCCAGGCTGCCCCTCGTACTCTGGGGAGGGCACAACCACACTTAAAACATCTGCTAGGGGCAAGAGCAAGCATACCAAAGCACCCCTTGCAACTGACTTCACGCTGTTCACCACCACCTCGAAACAGCAAAGCTGGCCTTGCTCTTTTTAACCGAGACGCAGATATCTGCTCACGGTTTTGCCCTGACATATGGCTTGACACAACTGGTAGCAACGCCTACGCGAATCCCAGATGTAGAAAGTCACAAGCCTTCCCTGTTGGACCTTCTGCTGACCTCGCATCCGGATGGCTACCAAGTCTCCGTTGAGGCCCCAATTGGCTCCACGGACCATTCCCTGATCCGAAGTACGGTGACACCCACGTACTCGCCTCAGCCGCGAGTTGTAGGCTGCTGCCGTGTGTGGCACTATAGGTCTGCAGACTGGAATGGGATGCGAACCTTCTTTGCATCCTACCTTTGGAGGCAGGTCTGCTTCAAGCCGGATGAACCCAACGTCGTTGCCGATTCTGTCGCTGATGTGGTGCTTCAGGGAATGGAGCTTTTTGTTCCATTCTCTGTGATTCCCATTGGTGGCAAATCTCAGCCTTGGTTTTTTCAGGAATGTTACCAAGCTTGGGCAAATGCAGCGGCAGTACGTGATGTAAAGACCAGCGCATTAAAGAAGCAGCTCAACTTTGCCTCCAGGTCTTTCAAAAGAGACATTGCCAGGGCGAAGTCGGAGCACATCGGCAGAATTGGTGAGAGACTGGTGGGTCTCCCTTTTGGAACTCGAGCTTTTTGGTCTCTTGCCAAAGCTGTCCAATTTCTGTAGACATCCCTTCCACCCCTGCAAATGGGAGATAATTCGTTGGCCCACGACGCTAAGGAGAAAGCCGTCCTTTTGGGCAAACTCTTTCCGTCCAACTCGACTTTGGATGACAGGGGAAACGTACCGCCGACCATACCACGGTGCGCCAGCTGTATGCCGGAAGTCCGCTTCTTCCAAAGCTCAGTGCGCAAAGAACTTCTTTCCCTCGATATTCATAAGTCGAGTGGGCCCGACGGAATCTCTTCCATCGTGTTGAAGACGTGTGCTCCAGAGTTGGCACCGGTTTTTCACGCGCCTTCCTCGGCGTCGTTTCAAACTCATAGAAGACAGCTTTAGTGCACCCGATCCCTAAAAAAGGTGACCGCTCGGATCCGTCCAACTACAGACCTATAGCCATAACCACCTTGTTCTCCAAGATAATGGAATCCATTGTCAACCGCCAGCTCCTTCGGTACTTATAAGGTTACCAGCTACTCAATGACCGCCAATACGGTTTCCGTCGGAGACGTTCAGCTGGTGATCTTCCCGTATACCTGACTCACCATTGGGCAAAGGCGATCGAGAGCAAAAGGGGGAGGCGTTGTCAGTCAGTTTGTACATAGCGAAGGCCTTCGATCGGGTCTGGCACAAAGCTCTCTTCTCTCGAAGCTTCCTTCCTATGGGCTTCCCGAGAAATTATGCAACTGGATCACCAGTTTTCACCCAGACAGAAGCATCAAGGTCATTGTATGTGATGCTCCGACTTCAAGTCTGTGAATGCTGGTGTCCCACAAGGCTGTGTGCTATCACGCACGCTGTTTCTTCTGCATATCAATGATATGCTGCAAATCAGCAGCATTCATTGCTATGCCGATGATAGCACGAGTGATGCCTTGTATACCGGCCGCGCTAACATTCCTCGGGAAAACGTCACTGAGAGTCGATCCAAACTTGTGTCTGAAATCGAAGCCTCCTTACAAGGAGTTTGCGAGCGAAGTCCAGTTCCGCGGTCACTTGGAGGGTAAGGCCAAATTAGCCTCGACGAAGCTTGGTGTGCTCAACGGATCGAGACAGTATTTCACCCCGGCCCACCGCCTACAACTTTATAAGGCGCAGGTTCAGCCGCATATGGAATATTGTTCGCATATCTATGCAGGAGCACCCCAGTACCAGCTTCTCTCTCTTGACCGCATTCAACGGAGAGCGACTCGAATCATCGATTGCCAGGATATTTCAGGTCGGCTAGACCCCTTGGCGTTGCGTAGAGATGTAGCCTCACTCTGCATTCTCTATCGCATGTATTATGGGGAGTGCTCCGAGGAATTGTTCGGACTTATACGGGCTGCAACGTTTCGCCAACGCGACAAAACTTTCTTCCCCATCACCTGGATAATTGGCAATCCACCACTGTGCGGTTTTCCAGAAACTTTTTGCCTCGCACAACCAACCTCTGGAACAAATTGTCGCCTGCGGTATGTCTGGACCGATACGACCTTCAAACCTTCAAGAAAAGAGCCTACTCCTATCTCAAAGGCCGGCAACGCACTTGTGACTCTTGAGTTGCAGGTGCCCATGGGCGGCGGTAGTCATTTACTCCCAGGTGACATGTCTGCTCGTTTGCCCCATAGACCATAAAAAAGCCTTTTTTTCTTGCCTACCTTTTCCTTTCAACATATTCCAAATTTTCCCATTCCCAAAGTGCCCGGTCGGAAGCAATAGGCTAGCCCCTTATTCCGTGAGAGGAACCAAATTGTATGTAGGAAAATGTGGGTGTGTAATACGTCTCTGCCTATGCCATGAGTGTTTGTGTATTTACTTAGGGGTTTAATAATAAAAGCCGATGATTATATTAATAGTCATTTATTTTTACAGAAAGCAGTAGTGGTCCGCAATACAACTGAATTTTGACACTCTAGGACGCTAGGATAGAGCTTTCAGAAACATCATATTTACACTGCAATGCACATTGATTACATAGGAAGAAGTAAGATAGAGTGTGTATGAAAGAGCCGATACGATCTTAACCTACCCCTTCAATTGCTGATATGATAATTTTTTTTACCAACGCTTTTTACACCGTGATCTTTTACAAGATAAATGACCTTTAAAAATTGTTATCAATCGATTTTTCTTTCTGGAACGCCATTACACAACATTGACAGATTTAGTCTATAACATCTGTCTATTACGACACATTTTAGTATAAAAATACTGTAACTTATGATCATTTATATTTCTAGAAGTAGGTTAAAATATACATACACACCTTTTCCTTTATAAGTACATCAATCTTGACGAAGGCTAGTGAGTAAATGCGTACGATTTAATGTACCTAACACGCGTTACGTTAATGTGACCCATTGATACATGTATGTTATATGAGATCTGGAAATTACTTTCCTAATATAAAAGCAATAAACCAACTGATCCCATGTTTATTCGTCATTATGCCCGTGTAATTGACTGCCTTCAACAGATTTCTCACCTATTTTAAGCACGTATATAATCTATACATTATCTATACGATTTATTTTATGCTTTATATTTACAAGCCTATTCATGAAACTCAGTCTATATTTATTAATACTTTCAATATTCTGACATAATTAACAGGTATATTTTTCTAAAATTACTTACATATATAACTTTACTATATAGAAATCTAAGAGATATGTTCTGTTATCTACCTATTACAAAACTGATAGATAACTTCAAATTAATTTAGTAACTATAAACACATAAAGTAACTGATATGTTTTGGATTATTATAAAGATAACGAAATCGCCTTTATTCATATAATTCTAATGTGTGTAATGTGATAGTTCAAAGTGTTGTTGTATAAACGATTTTCGGCTCTCAATTGAATGCTTTCAAATCATCATATAATGAGATTCATTAGTGTTTCAAAATGTTAGCGCACATGTTATATTTACGAGTATAGAATAATCAACGACATACAAAAGGACTCAATTCTTTTGAAACTTGACTTAAAATTATAGTATAATTACTGAAACCGTAATATAGTCGTAGAAAATGTAAATTATTCATTCGCAAAACATAACTCGAGGCTAATATTGAGAATTTATATAACGTCAAAGCAATACTCCCATCAAAGCGATTGTACTGTTCGGGAAGGTATAATTAATTTATTTTCTTAGTTGTTGATAAGGATAATCATTCCCAAGATGTTGCTATCTTGATTAAAATAACTAATGAAAACAAAAAACCACCGTGGCACTGATATTTCGAGACTGCCCTGTTGAAATCTTGTAACCTGAAATCTGAAAACATTCACTAATTAGCAAGCGAACAGAATATTTTCGTTGTTAGCAAGGAGTTTCGATGGAAAAAGCTTTTTTATTTTTGTATTTTTTAAGAGATTTTAATCAACTAAACAAAACCCTTAACAAAAGCAAACGAAACGAGACTAATTGTATAAAACATACGCTCCTAATTAAGATATTGTAATGTATGCCTAACGTGTATGATATCTTCACAAGTTTTATCGATGAATAAATTTACGTTCAATGATATTTAGAAAGCGTTGCACAAAACAATACAATATAGCTTTAAAAGAAAACAGAAATTGCTTTGTCTCATTGATTGTATCAGATAAAAAAATACCAAACAAGTACGTACATATTTTCATTAAAAATATCTTGATATATTCAATATAAATCGGAATATTTATATCCTAAACATATACTTAGAGTTTGAATCGAACGTGTATAATTAGTCGTATGGTAGAAGCTACTCGTTTTCAATTGATCGTTAATTCATACCTTGTGTGCCAAAGGGCGTGCTTTCCGATGACATGCCGGCCATGATATTCAATCGCTGAACAACTGTCAAAACAACCACAACTTAAATATTTCACTTAATGACATAGAAATTAGATAAAATCTATTAATAATTACCATTTCTATTCTCCATCGCTGGCACTGGCATAGCTGTTTGAAAGAAATTCAAATTAATCGTGATAAGTAAGAGTTAAGACGACGATAACATTTAAGATAATTTTCCGGTGAAAGGATTTGAAATGAACGACCTCAAAAACCATATTGCCTGTTTAATTCTATTCAAAATATTTTATGTGGCTTTCGTTACTTTAATAGTTTAAAAGGATCCGAAAGAAAAGAATTATCTTTCAGAGAATTCGAAATTCATTTAAGATAATGGTCAAACAGTATTTGATTTGTTTTATGATAAATACTTCCTAAAGACAGTATTTATAACATTAGTTTCTCAAAAAAAAACATTATGTTCTATGAATCAGATGTAGCGCCTTGGTGGATACGTATTTGTGGTTCATAGTACTATCTATTGTTTATGTTAAAATAAGTTAATCGCATACTATCCTATGTCGTGGTAACAACGCCATTTATAATGTCAGTGTCTTGAGTGTCTATGCCATTATGTAAATATATATATATATATATATATATATTTATATATATATATATATATATATATATATATATATATATTTATATATATATATATATATATATATAGTCATTCGATACGTACACCGGTGTTTTTATTTGCAGAGCAACACCTTTAAATATAATGAAATTAGACCACTAATCAGTTAATGTTATTAGTAATTTATGAGTTTATACTTCCTTTTTTATGTGCTATTCATTGGAGCCTAGATTTATCAATAGCTTGGTTCATTTGCTCTTTTTTAATTTATTTATTTAAATTTTTCTTTTTCTTATGAATATGATGCCAAAAACTTCTTTTCACTTCAACATTCATCCTCTTCCGATATACAATAATTATATATCAATAAAACTTACGATACAATTTGATGGTGCCCTCGGTGTCTCCCAGGGAATTTTTAGAAACACATTTGTATGTCCCATAATCGGAGCTCGCAACTCTTCGTATAGCGAGCCGCAGCATTGATCGATATGATCCATCTATCTTCTGCGGCTCCAGGCTTCCCCCTAAACATGAAAATGTATTTAACATTATTACAATGCGGTACATGAACGACCCTTAGTGAAAATTGAAAAATCAATATACACACAGGTAGTAGGGCTTGATTTCGGTTAAATATTTTCACAGTGCTTGCTGCTAAAGTTAGTTTGTATGTTCTTTCGAATGCGCTACAAAAATCTTTTATCAGCTGGATAACATTTCATTGTCATCATCGTTACTAAGACAATGTTAATAAGTTCACATTCAATACAGAATAATGTAACGAAAATGACTTTAATAAAGCAGTTAAGTGAGTCGGCATGGCCGCGATACAAACTACACAATCATTACATGTCTATTGCATAAAAATTACTTAACAATGTCAAGTTCGTTATTACATTGTTATATAAAAAATACTAAATTAGGTAGGTAATAAAGAATTATTTGAGTTTATTGAAATGGTAATGTCTTTTTTTATATTGTAATATTATTTTTGGGGATAAATTATTTATAGCCGAAACTTTGAAAACATATGGTATTGAAATACCATATGTTTTCAAAGTTTCGGCTACGAGTTGATAACTTATAGAAATATTTAACCACATCGTAGAAAGAAAATGAAATATAGTTAAGACAATGTTCATTTCTAGTTATAATATTTTTAATTTCTTACTAATTTATGAAAATAAATTAGTAAGAAATTAAAAATATTATAGATTATTAGGATTAGGTTGTGATAAAGACAGTCGATGTCGATGATTGAAAAAACAATTCGATAAACTGAACTGTGAGATTTGACTGACTGTCTTTACCACAACCTAATCCTAATAATGTTATACATGTGAATTGGTTTGTTTATATGTCACTCAACAATAAGCGAGTTGAGAGTGATTATTTTTGGTTAAAATAATTTTATAGACCGAAGAGTTTTATAACCTCGTTTCATTCACTGAGTTATTATTTCTAGGTTTTATTCTGAAATAATGAACGGTTCCTGTAGAATAAATATGTATTTTTCGTGCGTCCCTAAAATTGTTTTTCAGTTGTCACAACCTTATAAAGAGGTAATACTAATGCATGTTTTCGTATGGGACCTTAATTGCTAGGCACTCGAGTAAAGTTATATCAACAACTTTATTCGAACTGTAAAAAAAGTAAATAAATTGCTGGAATAGCATACAAAGGTACTATACAGTTACAGTACGATTATAGACACTAAAAACAGGTATTACGTAGAGTACGGAACAGAAACTAATCTTACTCAACATCTCGTAATTCCTTCTCCCATATATAAATAATGTTCTTTCGTTTTAACGACCAACTGCGCTTGAAGATACTTCTCAACACATCATAACAAAAATATTACTATTAAATTTTTTGTAACAAAATCCTTTTACCGTACCGGGTGACAGTTGACCTTTACTTGGCATTCTGTGAGTTTATAAAAACGTAATGTATATGTATCATGTATTTTTTATTGAAAAAAAAAATACATTGCTTTTCACCGCGTGAGTGAGGAGGCCCTAACCCTTCCCTCTCCCCTATTCCCCTATTCCGTTCTTAAAGGGCTACAACGCACTTATGACTCTCGAGTTACAGGTGCCCATAGTCGGCGGTAGTCTCTTACCATCAGGTGACCCGTCTACTACGTAAAAAAAATCCAAGTTTATGTCGTATCTGTATCCCCAAAGGGGTAGACAGTCTGTAGTTTGGTCCCTCTCACTTATTTGGGGGCACGCTTCTTGCCGCCGACCAGGCTCTTTATAAATTAAAGATGGGAAAATTTGGAGTATATTAAAAAGGAAAGGCAGGCAAGAAGGAAATTCTGAGGGTAAGGAATAGCTCAAGAAGGTCAATGTCATTGTATTTGTATTCTTGTATCTCGTCTGATGCTGGTTGATGGATGACCTACACTGTATAAGAAGTTGAAATTTCAAATATATTTAAAAATTCTGTGAATACAGCTACATTATGCTGCATAGTTACAGTATATACCTATTATGGTACGGATAACTTATATCATAACAATCCAACTTTTATTGTAAATGAATAGCTTGTTTTATGTTACAAAAATATGAAATAAAAGAAAACATTTAAATTTTATAAAAAACGGCGAAAGCGTAATGGCTAAGGCGTCAGACTTGCGATCCAGTGGTTGCGGGTTCGAACCCCACCCAGTGCACTACCGACGTGAACCCACTCCTTACACAAGCATTTAGCTTAGCTGGAGGGGTTAACAGGAATACTAGTAATGTGTGATCCACGTTGCTAGTATTCTTTAAAAAAAAAAATATGGTCGAACTTCGACCAACGGGCGATTTCTGGTTTTAATCAAATTAGTCGCTAATAGTTAGTAGAAATTTACGTACTGTTACAAGAGTGTTTAGTGTATAAGTTTTTTCAGATTTTTATAAGTATTCCTGTTCAACTAAACAACTGCTCTAAACACTACAACTATCCTCTTGAGTAGTTTCAAAGTTTTAGAAACCAAACCCTGCGTCCTTAATCCTAGTGTAGTCCTTTATTTGGTTAACGTAGACTTCTGCATCTGACATGCAAAGTGTCCTTAGAGAATTATTCACTTTATTACCTAAACGAGGCATCTAACGCAAGGCTCTTAAGAGGTTGGTAAATACTCGGTGTGATTGGCACTGGTATGGCAGTGGTGCTTTGTAGGTTGTGGAATTTAAATTGTGATTAGATTTTTAGGTAGATTTCAAAGAAAAGTCTACCTATTGGTTTGTACCAGTTGTCGAGTTTTCCAAAAATTTCTTCTCAGGAGGTCTAGTTATGATCCCTAGACCACAAAACAACCGCCAGTTAAAAAGTTTAAATATATATATATATATATATATGTGTGTATATATGTATTTATGTATGTACAATTCAATTTTACCGGTACGATAGAGGTGACAATTATGCACCGATTGCTTTCAAACTTACACGACAAATCAACAGGGCAAAAATAAAAGTTAAGTTCGTGAATGGGGGATATTCTCCCAAAGGGGCACTGGGCTGCAGATTTTCAAAAAAAATAAAAAAACACGAAATCTAAATCTACGGGAGTGCTGCGGGCCCGGTTTTTTCACGGTTCACAAGTAGAACTTGTGCCTAATATGTGTTCTAACACAGATATATATACTTAGATATTTTTATGCAACGACTTATGCGGGCAGTAGTGCATTACATTAATTCATCAAGAGTTCGGTTCCCGATCAGTGCCAATATTTGTATGTCTATTTGCATTCCTATCCCCCATACGTATGTATAATATGTGTGTATTTCAATCTAGTTGTAGCCAGAAGAAAGAAGGCTTAACCTAATATTAGAGATGAATAATTATAATCACAAACACGGTGTACATTATTGATAGTACCTTGATGACCAGTTTTCTTTTACGTTTTCTGAAAATAAAACCTAGCTAGATCGATTTATCGCCCCCGAAAGCCCCCGCATAATAAATTTCATGAAAATCGTTGTTGCCATTTCCGAGATTCAGATTATATATATATTTACACATATATAAAAGTATTGCTCGTTTAAAGGTATTAGATAGCCATCAAAAACATGCATAATCTCCAATGCACTATCTCCGAAAAGCTTCCCAAATACCAAGACTTTGCAATAGAACTGAAAACCCAATGGAAAGCAACTGTAGTCCACATAGTACCAATTGTATTATCTTCAACCGGCATAGTACCCAAAACACTCACTCAAAACCTAAACATCTTGATCCCATTCGCTACATTTACTACAAAAAGCCACTATATTGAATATACATAATGTTCCGTTTCATCCACATACTTTATATAACGTGTCATGATTGGCTGAAATCTACCCCTTCAAAAGAGGGAGAAGAATAAGAAACAACATAATAATAATAATAACTCCACACATATCACGCACGGCCGTCTGATCCCAAACTAGGCAGAGCCTGTATTATGTATTACCACCAGACTGCTGATAAACATACTGATATATTTCTAAATAGGTAGATAAATTACACCCAGACACAAAAAAGAAATCATTTCTTGGTTTAACCAACTGCTATCGACCGCACCTAGGTTTAGCCGACTAGAACTCGGTGTAACCGTACCTCAACGTAACATGCCATTGAATAATACCATGTTTATCACATAATATTAGTAGGCAACTAAAAAACTAATCAAACATTTACGTTAGAAAAATTATGAGTAGAATATTATGAGTAAAGATCGGATATTCGGATGCATATTTACCTAAAGTTGAGATGTTGGCTATTATAGAAAGCACTTTTTTATCGAAAGAATCCCGCGATTCCAAGAAATTCAAATTTAAGTGTACCTATACTCCGTGAGATGTAATAAACCCCAGTTTGACCCAAATGACACTTGCTCTGTTACAACGTATAATGGTTGCTTCTCCCTACTTTTATTGTCAGTGATTTTTGACGAAGCAAAAACAACCTTATTACGTTGTAACAAGTGTCAAATCGGGCCTATTAAACCCCAGGAAATGTAAGCATTTTGTAAGAGTGCGAGTGAGACGGCAAATTATACTTGCTTGTGCGCAAGTAGCGACGCGACAATACAACTGCATTCGTAAATAAAAATATACTTAGAAGCCGCTTCCATAATTTGTTATTCAAAAAAAATAACTTTAGGTAAATATGCATCCGATTATCCGATCTCTAATTATGAGATACAAAGACAAGATAACAAATACGAAGAAAATCTGTTGTTCTTCAAATAAAGCTTAAGCATAATAGTAGATAAATGGAAATATGATATTTCTTTGTATTTCGCTTGTACAAATCAATAAAGTGTTCGGAGATGTTTAAAGAAAGTATGATGACTACAAAAAAAAACATGGAAATTTTATTTAAATGAATCGCATGTGTAACTTGTTAGAAGCATTGTCTTAATATATTATATTCATAAGTTTACTCAAGATGTTTTGATAAAATTACACTGACGTTATTATTTTGAGGGGCTCCTGGCTAAGTGGTAGCTTAGCACATTACAAGGTTAAGTAATACTAGCCAGGTCAGTCTTAGGGTGACCATTCTTAACACGTTGAGACCCCTCCGTGCCTCGAAGAGCACGTGAAGCCGTCGGTCTCGGTTGCCACACGACCATCTGTGGCATTTGTTACGGGAAGTTGGAGATCTAAATAGTCCGACAACCTGATCTAACTACAGAATTTCGATATCGCCTAATACTTCGGTTATGGAGGTCTGATGGCAGTCGCTTCACGTATTATTGACGCATCACCTATATTCAAAAGCGAGTTTCGGCCGTATCGTAATAAGACTGAAAGCCGACCCAAACTTAGTTGCGAAAAGGCGCGGAGGTTGACGACACAGACGTTATTATTTCGTAAAAGCAATAATTTCACCACTTTTTACATACTTTACATTAACTTCATCTGCACCTATAATATTTCTATCTTTCTACCTATAAAACGGATTTTTTAAATATAGTTTTAACCAACTTCAAGACGTCCAATTATCTTGGGAATTTGAACCCCCACGCTCTTAATCGATAACGGTATCAGCTATATTATATAATTATACTTTTCATGAAAAAGTAATTTCTGAAACCTTAAAATACTTAAGTATACACTAGGGTTAGTGTTTCTTTGAGTAATAAAGATATTCGTAACGTGAATATTGGACCATCTAGTAACTGCATCTGCGGTCCCAAATGATTTGTGCACTTCGAATTCTCTGTAGCTCTAGCTCTAAACCTAATGAGATATATTCAAGCACTTTGACTTACACAGTACAACAATCTTCTTGTGTCTACTTGTTAGGCACATTTACTTATATTTTTTATGAAGCATTCGTTCAGTATAGTACTTTTAACATTATTTTACCATCTTTTCTTGTTGTCACAACCGATAAAAAAGATCCAGGTTTTTTCAGGTTAGCAAATATGCATTATGCTCTTTGGCCGCATTTGTAGAAGAACTTAAAACTTAGTTAAGAAGAAATCCCCTTGTACGTTGTAACAATAAATTAAAATGAAATGTTACTCATTGGTAGGCGCATCACTTGTTTTTTTGTTTTGCTTAGAAAAAGGCAACTCCCACATTAAGAATAATTTTGGGTGGCGGGAGGCTTCACTAGAATTTATACAACGGACTTAAAGAACACCCAGACTCGGGATTATTATTTGTAGATCACACAAATTTTTGTCATGTGTGGGATTTAAACCCACAACAAATATTTGTGTGATGAGCACGATTATTGGTTCTGTGTCTGGGTGTAATTTATCTATAATATGTTTGTATTTAGAAATATATAAGTATGTTTATCAGCAGTCTGGTTATCATAGTACAGGCTCTGCCTAGTTTGGGATCAGACGGCCGTGTGTGAGATGTGTCTAGTTATTATTATTATTAACACTCGGCGCGGCAAAGTAGCAAGGTGACAACTTAAACCATTGCACCATCCGTCAGACAAAACTTGAAAATGAAACTTTTGGATGATTTGTTTACTTTTTTAAAGTTGCTTTTAGCGATAAGACCGCTCATTGTACCTAGTAAATTAAATATAAGATCTATTGTAAGTTTATATGGTGTACAATAAAAAATATTCTATTCTATGTTATGTATATTAATATAAATAAAAAAATATTTATTCTATTATATTCTATACAAGAGAACACTGTTACTGTTTAACTGGTTTGGATTAAATATGGCACACAGGTATACCCTGAACTAGGGCGAAGCTGCGGGTTAAATTATTTTTATAGACATTTATAGTCAGTACATCATTGTGACACAGTATACAATTTTTAAATATGTACCATAAAAGTCGTATATTGTTTGCACATTTGACCTCAAATTCTCTAATACACTACAATGGTTTTATCACGAGATTATAATATGGGTTTGTTCGTAAAAGCAATGCGCCCGCACCCATGGCATCTGTAGGCTCCACATTTCGCTTATCATCAAGTGAGCCGATTACTTGTAAACAAGTGAAAAAGAAATCAAATCGAACACGATGACTAAGCATTACATTTTAATAATGAGAAATTGAAAGCCTTGACATAAATTTTATACGGCTTAGCAATTAATAAACTTTATAAAACGCTTCAGAAAATGAAACAGTTTCAAATTTCTCAATCTCAGAAAGGTAAAATATTAAGCGTGTTTGTTATCGGTAAAGACCAAAGTAGGCAAACGCGGAGGGTCGATATGGCTTCAACAAAGTCCAAAATGCTTTTAATTACGCGGCGGCTAAACTTAGGTGTGGAGATTGTAGACTAAGGCAGCAAGTATTTAAGCCTCATTCCGAATTTGAGATAGAATTTGCAGCGGATATCATCTTGTTAATTACATCCTTTCCCCAGTACTTTATACAATTTATAGATACTTAGTGTATATTTTTATTTCATATTGATTTATTACAACTGCAATTATTTCTTCTGCACCAGGTACATTCAATAGGTAATGACAAAGATTTTTTTAACCTAATTCTATATATTTTGTTTTTCACTAACTTCATCAAGTTTACATAAATATTGTTTTACTGTTCTCCATTTAAAACGGTTATACTCAATGCCCAAATACTTATATACGTATATAGGCATATAAATAAAATGTCTATAATAAAAATCACGAATTTTCATAAAATTTATAGCGCTTTACATTTTTCACGGAGTCTACTATACAAGTCTTCAATATGACCATATCGTTCTGCAAGACATTCGTAACAATATAACGCATAATTATGCATATAGGTACGACCGACATTACTGGCCTGTTGGTCTAGTGGTTAGTGATTCTGACTGCTGCCAGAGGTCGTCTGGTTACCATAGTACAGGCTCTGCCTAGTTTAAGATCAGATTGCCGCGCCATGTGTAAGATGTGTCAAGTTATTGTTATTACATATATTATACTTTGCCGTTCTCGAAAGAAACTAGATAAACGAAGACCACAACATTAAGGATACAACTAACATAAAAAAAACATAAAATATAAAACTGATGAAAACACAAAAGTTAACAAAGCACCTGTTATTAAATTCGAACAATAGAAATGGGGATCATAATTGAAGGATTCACAATAATTGTGTATATTCAGTTCAATCCCATAAAACTAGTAACTACATAGTCACAATTTGGACAAACCGTATTTGGTTTTAGAGGGTGCTAAATGTAACGTAACTAATTTAGGTGAACGCGGAGGTAAGCGGCCGAATATACGGTAAATCCAATGCGGGTAAGATACATTAGCTAGACGTTCTAAAGGCTTTTATAAATCCATGCTGTGTTAGATAGGAGAAAGATTTTTTATTCGAAAAGGTTTCGTAAAATAAGTAATAACGTAGTAAAACTATTGTTTTACTTTTATTTATTAGAGTAAGAGCATTAGGGTTTTTGTAGAACATTTACTGGATAAATATTACAAGCAATATGTTAATTCTATTGTATATACGATTTTACAAGTAAAAACGACGTCCAGGTGCCATCATTGATTTTGAAGCATACTTTTGATGTATTTGAACTCGTTCTCAATTGTAATAGAATCTTCACAAATCAAAACTATTATTGTATAAATTTTATGTGTAATAGAACGATGTAAACTGCTATAGTGCTATGTAATAACAAATAGCAAATCCTGATAGTAAATATCATATTTGACTTTTGGTTTTGATCTTCAACCATTTGTTCTAAGGTACTTGTTTATAATTAAAGTCTGTTTATATACATATATGTATACCTACCATTTTATCTTAAAAAAACTTATATATTCTCGTTTTTAGCGTTCCGTACCTCGAAAGGAAAAAAACGGAACCCTTATAGGATCACTTTGTTGTCCGTCCGTCCGAAGGTCTGTCTGTCTGTCAAGACCCTTTTTCTTAGGAACGCGTGGAGGTATCAAGCTGAAATTATTATCAAATACTCAGGTCTACTGTCCCTTAAAGCTGTGTAAAAATTAAACTTCTAAGCCAACGTAATCAAAAGATGCAGCCGTTTATGCCGCAAATATCCGCAAAGTTGCGACACTCGCAAGGGAATCAAAACCTACAGGGTACTTCCCGTGAACTCAGAATCTTGAAATTTAGTACAAAGTAACGTCTTATAGCACAGATAAAGGAAAAATTGCAAAAATCGTAAATTTTTAGTTACATCATATAATAAATTTTTTTACGGAACCCTCGCTGCGCGAGTCCGACTTGCACTTGGCCGGTTTTTTTTTTTCTATTGCCTGTGCGACTTAGACTACTAGTCATTTCCTATCACTGCAGGAAACTGTTACAGTGTCCTCGGTAAGAGTTTCCTGCAGTGAGAGCTCGATCTTCTTTACGAGACATTGCCATCACTATACACCACCTTGAATATGTACTATTGGTTACACCTTTGTCAACAATTACTAATAAGAACTCACCAACAGGAACAATGTCGCCATTATCTCGACTCCAGTAACTAACTGGCTTAGGGTATGCCTCAGTCTCACACTCCAGTACCAATTCGCTGCCAAGTGCCGCGCCTACCAACTGGTTTCTTATTGTTATCACCGGTGGAACTGTATAAAAAAAACAAAATTATTATAAATAATCAGTTGTCACATAGAATTATATAATATAAAATTGATAGTAAGGTTTACTTACACTGTACGGTGAGCATGATTCTCTTGCTGGGCGTCGGCGGAACACCATTGGAGGCGATACATAAGTATGCGCCTGCATGTTGTCGCGTTACGCGACTTATGTTTAGTACTGGTCCTTCATACGATGTTACTATAAAATAAATATTTTTAGTGAACATTTAAATAATGACATATTAATATATTACAAACTCACTCAACTTTTCGCAGAATGCCTCATATAATCAAAATGTCATAGACCTTATTGTTATAGTAATAGGCGTTTGTTTGATCTTCCTCACCAGTGCTCTTAAAACTTGAACATATGCAGGCATGGGCGTACCCAACTTGTGTATGTTACCCAGGGGAAACAGAAAAAAAAACATACACCAGATCCCTCACGCGTTTTTTGGTGACACAGGAGGTAACTGCCCTCCCTACTATTATACACACAACAGATTAGTAAGTTCCTCTCTTTAGTACTTTATTTAAAAAAAAAATGAAAGAACATTAACAACTTAACATAGTTATTTATATCGCAAATAAAACCGACATTCCTCTTAAATCGTGAAACGTTTATTCAACATGTTTTTGTATCTTTTTATGCTATACCTTATTTTCAAGACTTTTTAATCCATCAATTTTAACAGTACAGAACCGGCGGCGTGACCTACATTAGTCGACTACGGTAAGATTTTGAATACAACTTTTTGTACTGCTAGTAAGGCCGGGTTCTAACTTCTAACAAAACCTCTTTAATTTAACTTTTCAATCTATCATTAAAACTGCGTCCTAGCATTTTAATTAAACTATAGATAGGCTGCGACTGTATAAATACAAGTAAACAACTTTGAAGCAATTTTTGCATAGTGGCATTATGCAACAATTACTAGTTTGTTTAAACATTATTTAGCTTTATCTAATTATATTCCTATTAAGGAATATCCTCGGCCCTTTGGTAGTCTTTAATACAAAAAACCTTCCACCGAAGACAGATAATGCTGCAATGCCCAATATCTGTTATAAAAAGATGCACAGCACTTGGCATAAGTAGCTTTGTTCTGCTCAACCGTATAATTATTTATTTATACATTACCTTATCAACACTACGAGTACATATTATTGAACAAAGTCCCCCGCCGCGTCTGTCTGTTCGCGATAAACTGAAAAACTACTGAACGGATTTTCATGCGGTTTTCACTAATAGACAGAGTGATTTATGAGGAAGGTTTCGGTGTATAATATGTACCCGTCCGAAGCCGGGGCGGGTTGCTAGTTTTAATAATAATAATAAGCTTTTATAATCATTAAAGATATTTTTTTTGTTTTTTGTAAAAGCTTATGTAGCCATTAGAAATCAAAATTATATCACAATTAACCAAAGTAGGCTAACACAACACAAGGATTATTATATCAGTAAGTATGTACACAGGTGTACTTCCAAGTTCTTATGAGCTTAAGCAAGCTGTAACTAGGGAAGCAACAGTTCAACTTAATGAGCTTAAACTTGAATTAGCATCTAAGTGTTCACAGTAATGTGAACTAAGATTAAGAGTATGAAGTTCCTGCTGTCAACCTTTAAAGAGACCCCTTAAAGGATTTGATATATTAATTTATTTCCATGGAGATTTAGATTGAGAGTCTATAAACTAGAGGCAACAATCGCTTCATCATCACTACATATTATAAAACAAAGTCCCCCGCCGCGTCTGTCTGTCTGTCTGTTCGCGATAAACTGAAAAACTAGTTATTGGATTTTCATGCGGTTTTCACAAATAAACAGAGTGATTCATGAGGAAGGTTAAAGTGTATAATTTGTTAAGATTTTGTGTAAATTGATTGAAATATGTTGATGATTGTGGAAGATGTCTCTGCTCTGCTCTGCGGGGCGGGTTATTAGTATTTTGTTATTGTTTTAAAAACGATGTTACTCGTGCTATGTCAACCCAATTTTCTTTTCCTCAGTATGATTAAGTTTTAATTCGGGAAGGATATGACTTAAATGTAAAATAAAAATAATAGATATTGAATAACTAACTTTTAAAAAAAATATCACCGACCTTAATGCACCTAAATCATGATGAGTTGTAATAAACTGTATTCCTAATCCCTTAATTTTCCACCCTTAGAGGTGGATTTTCTTTTTTAATTTTGAACGGGACAACCTTGAGTACAGCCAATACAATTAAAAAAGAATGATTAAAATCGGTTTACAAATGGCGAAAGCATTGCGTAACATACGAGTACACACAAAAAGGCAATATTCAGTCGAATTGAGTACCTCGTCCTTTTTAAAGTCGGTTAAAAACGCAAACAATACTCAAATGTTTGTTATAATACATTTTAGATGTGTAGGATACATACATACAGGATTTGAACTCGGCAAAACTTACAAGTTACGATATCTTTTTGTTTACCCGACGTTTGAATCGAACTGCACCGTGACCAAGATCGATTTATACAGTCTACACTTACACATCTCACAAGTCGCGAACCATTCAGAACAATTGTTATTAAAATGTCGAAAAACCTTGTATTCCATCGGCGACAGTAATAGCCTTGGTGCCTTTGGGATGTTCTCTCCGCCAGGTGATTTGTGGCTGCGGTGATCCTGTAGCTGCGCATGTTAAACTTATCGAAGCACCTTCCCGCACAGTTTGGTCTGTACTCGTTCCACGGTCCAGAATATCGGGTGGCACTAATGGAAAAAGTAAAAATAGATGACGTCATATTGTCACACTCCAAGACCAACTGAATTTGCAATTTCATTAATTTCTTTGTCGATTGAATTCAGTTTTGTCAGTTAAAACTGTGTATTTTTAACGTAGTAGTGCACCGTGTGTTATTTCTGGTTTTATAGAAATCTAAAATTTCTTCTCTTGTGATAAAATATATTCATATCAAACAAATATTAATAAAGTTTTTAAATAATTTTTTTTTTCTATTTATTTTGGCACAAACAGTCATAACAGCTTATATTATATATAGTATAAAACTTTAAGTGACAGGCAATGAGTGCCGAAACTGAATTAATTATTACATTTTTGTTAGGCTGTTTAAATAATCTGTTATACATTAAACGGATTAAAGGAAAAATATGTGGTTGACAATTTTTGATGGCGGAGAGAAGAAGGTGATTAGCAAACTGTCAAGCAGCCCTTCAATGAAGGTAGCCTAAGGCCTCGGTAGCCTCGGTCATGAAGTCAGCGCGGCATTTATATGGAACTGGCCTCGAAGGCAGCGGCGCGGAGAGCCGGCGCGGCGGCGAGCGGCGTACGAGCGGTGCGTACCAATCTAGCTATGCCTGCGCGTCTGCATTGACGTAGTGTTGAGTTGTAGCATTCCTTTTTTGATTTTTAACAACTAAGTTTCAAACTGCCCGCCAACGTGTTGCAGCAAAATATTACAATGATTTTTGATAGAACACCAATTTGGAACAGCAAAAACAAACTATCTATCTATATAACGCCATCTTCGAGACCGAGGCCTAAGACAGCTTGGTGTAAAAGTCTTTGAAGTGGCAAAACAACACGACACAATTTTCAAAGAAAATTTAGAAATATAAAACTATAAAGAACAGGTACAGAAAACGTTTTATGCAAAAAGTAACATAATAGAAGCAATTTTGTGTAATAGGGGTTAACGTACGAAGTGTTTTAAATTAGTTGTAGCTTTGAATCAAAATTAAACATCCAGAGTAATTCACGATTTTTCATTTTACCAATGTGGAGCAAATGTTGTAAAAAATCAACCTAGATTATTGTAACCATAATTCTTTGGTTGTTTTACATGAATGGTTTTTTATATTATTGAAGTTAACAACTGTTTTTCTTAGTGACTTCTCTTCTTGGTGATTAATTCTTTAAAATAAACATGGAAAGCACAGTACGATCTTTAGTCCATTCCTCTCTTACGCTGCTGATTAATAAAAAAGTAATTACCCTCTAAAGAGTTTTTAAGCAAAAGAACGTACTTGCAAGATTCGTTATCCCCTTGCTGCGGCCCAATTACGTCTATCGTTCATAAAAGAGCAATGCTACCTTTTCGCTGAGTAGGAGAATTAAATTGACTTATGATTAGGTTGTAATGTGTCGTTTGCTACGGGAGCCTTTGGTAGACTGTTAAGTTTTTTTTTTTCTAAAAAGACAACTCCCGCATTAGGAATTACTCCTGTGTCGCGGGGGACTTTACAAACATAAAAACAACGGACACAAAGAACACCAGACTCGGGTGGGAATCGAACCCACGACCTATGGCATAGCAGTCAGAGTCACTAACCACTAGACCAACAGGCCAGTTTGAGAGATAGTACTGTCTTAGGCTTGAAATGTGGCTCATCACGTCTTCCGAAATATATTTTTGTGGTCCCCTATTAGTGCACGTATAAGTTCGGTCTCTCTGGCGGCAGGTTGAATGATACCAGTTTATAAATACAGTTGTATGACTTAACAGATTATCGTAGATATTATATATCATGCAGATATTATTTTTGTTCAAAGTGATAACTACTTTCAAATTACAACTTTTTATTTTAAGCGCTATTAAATAAATAAATCCACCGAAAATTTATTTAAATTCTAATTTTAAATGTTTAGCATTTTTGAAGTGAAAACTCTTTAGGCACGTTTGACACTTTTGGTAAGGGGACAAAGCACTAAATTCGCGTGACCGGCACGCTCAGATGACAGATGTGTCAGTTATGTTTTCACTTCTGACGTGAAGTTTTTTATTGAATAATATTTAACTACAAACATGTAAGACACTAATTGCCTTACTATAAAATAGTAAAATAAAATTGTAATTGTGTTTATTGTCTGTAATAGCAAGTGTAACTACTTACCAACGATATCTAGGTACCCGAGCTGACTTTTCATGGGGTCAGTGTTAATCTGACACATGTACCATCCTCTGTCCGTCTCTCGGAGCTCTCTGATGTGCAAGAACCAGGTGCGTTGGTCGCTGTGAGTAACTCCCACTCTTCGACTTCGTGATATAACGTGCGTGTGGATTGTGAGAATTGTCTGCGTGTCCACTCTCAGCCACGCGACCTATGTACGGTAACTTTATTATGACGCCTCAAAAACCTTAGTTCAGAAGTCTGCCGTTTACTCAAATGTAAAGTTAAATCAGAAAACATTTTCAGTTTTAGCCTTTGGCCTTTTTTTAGAAATTGAATTTGAAATTTCACTATTATAAAGAAATTTTGAAAATTATACATTTTATAATTTTATTCTTAGATAAGCAGAAGCGCTAGGATTGAATATAATATTGTATAGCAATAAAAGTAATTGTAAGGTTAACGTGTGCCTGCAATGGCAGCATACCTCTTAAAAAAACACATTAAAAACCATTGACATACTTCAGTGATTGCAGTGTAAATATTTTAACTATTCACATTTAACAAACAAACTAGTAAATTAATATCAAACACCCTGGTAAAGCTGTATCCATGGCCATGGGTATCTAGAGATATCCCCATAGTAATTAAATTCGGATATAACGATTTTGTTTTAGTTTTATTTGCTTGAAAGAAGACTTGATCGAAAGTGTTCTTAGTTATAATTGAAGAAAATCTGTTGAGCCGTGCGAAGATCATTAGCTCTTATTGTTGTAGGGATTTAAATTAGTGTTTAAATTTATTTTTTATACTTGTGGACATAAGAACATCTCACTTGACTTTTAACGCTACCTTCGGAAACTTATGATTTTTCATACAAAACTTTTCTTCAAAGTTTTCTAATAACTCATGCATTTAAGTCTATCAGCTAAACATTGTTACCGATCCAGCGTTGCAATTTAGAGCTCTCTGGTTTCTAGTGGCCGTCGGGTGGTCAAAATGTGGAGAGCGTGAATTGTTACATCTTATTGTCAGTGTTGCCTTCTTTATTAGTTTATGGCTAGTGAAAATAAAACATAAAGGTATTTTGTGATGTAAACAGCTTTTTAGACTTGTCATAACACAAGGAAAAAAATAAAAGCTACTAAAAAGAAAGCACACTCGGTTAAGTTGAACCAATTGAAAACCGTAGCAAAATCTTATCCTAATAGTTACATTGGCCTAGTAGGTATTGTTGTGAATCTCCCTCATAGGTATTTATATTCAACTCTTATGGGGGTCGGCTCTCGAGGGAGATGTGAGACTAGCCTAGCGTATTCTTACTCGAGATGAACGGCCAAATTGAATTGCTATTCTAAAGCGATTAAATAGAATATCAACTTTCCTCGTATTCTTAAGCGTTTATGTGCGTTAAAGTTTATACATTGTCTATTAAACATTGTTGTTCACAAACGATAAAGTTTCTTAATCCAGACAAATGAAACACTTAAGAAAAACTAAAGTGCTTCAATAAAGTTCTAGATAAGAAATATTGAAGTGTGTTCTTAGTAGCTGCTTCGTTAACGAGTTCTATATCTGTAATGTAAATACAGTTCAATATCATAACAAATGTAATATCTTTTGAGAATAAGAGTTATACACGCAACAGATATAGTTTAGTTTCTTTGGGTCCAGCGGTGGAGGTGGGGGGCAAAAAGTCCTCCTGCTTTGAATTTTCGGCCCAGAGGAGGCAAATCAAACATGTTACTTAACGTTACTTTAATAAACTTAATAGGTACGTAATCATATAAGATCTAGGGAGGGCATTTGCTGCTGGATACGTATATAGAACGGCGTTTGATAAGAATCTACTAGTTTGTTAAATGTAAATAGATGAAGTCTGTAAATGGTCTTGAATGATATTTGAGACAAAACGTTCTGCTATTTAAGTGTAAAATTTAGTAAATTTATGTACGGTATGGGCGAAGAATCTGCACTGTCTTTAAGTAAACACCGGGCTGTACAAGGTGTAAAATTTATGTACGGTATGGGCGAAGAATCTGCACTGTCTTTAAGTAAACACCGGGCTGTACAAGGTGTAAAATTTATGTACGGTATGGGCGAAGAATCTGCACTGTCTTTAAGTAAACACCGGGCTGTACAAGGTGTAAAATTTATGTACGGTATGGGCGAAGAATCTGCACTGTCTTTAAGTAAACACCGGGCTGTACAAGGTGTAAAATTGGACACTTATTTTACTATGATACTCAGTTATCATGCGATCCTTGTAGTCTTCTTATAACAGTTCTTTTCAACATTACCCGTCATATACCTTCAAAGGAATAAGTGTTACGTGAGTGTTTAGAAACAAACAGGTAACAAAGCATGTTTAGACTTTTAGAACAAGGAGCTCATGGCTAAGTGGTAACCGAGTAGGTTAGCACATTACAAGGTTTAGTAATACCAGCCAGGTCAGTCTTAGGATAGGTGACCATTCTTAACACATTGCAACCCCTCCGGGCCTCAGAGAGCTCGTTAACTCGTACGAACATCTGTGGCATTCGTTACGAGTAGTTTTAGAACTAAAAAGTCCGACCTGGTCTAACTACAGAACTTCAATATCGCCTAGTACTTAGGTTGTGGAGGTCTGATGGCAGTCGCTTCACGTAAAATATCGAAGTTCGGCCGGATCGGAGTTAGACTGAAAGCCCACCCCAACTTAATTGGGAAAAGGCGCGGAGAATGATGTTTGGACTTATAGAACAACTATCTTCGAATAACAGGAATAGCCATCTTGTGTCGGAATCAAACACAGTAGCACTCAGTGAGGAAGCTACTTTAACACCATGATTCTGTACCTTGCTTTTTTGCTAAGTTGATTATAACAATAACCCTTTTCTCTTAAACAAACATTTTAATAAAACTCCCATGTGTATTTCATCTTTCCTTTTCCAAGACTATTCAACGAAAATATACCCTATGATATCATATTTACAGATATCAATGACCCCGTTGCTGCTATCAAAAAAAATGTAGTCTGTCAAATATAGTTCTGTCGCGAAAAATGTTCGTGTCACAAACCTTGTACGAAGAGAGATTGTGCACTGAGCACGCGAGGACCGCCTCCCGGCCCAGTGGTGCCGTCACGTTAGCTATTGGCGCACTGAAGCCTGGTTCGTCTGAAACAATATACTTATTTGAAATAATTACTCAGTAGTAGATTATATACAGGATAAAAACGCTTGTAATTTTATTCTTTTAGATTCACTGGATATTTCATATACTTAATATCTGTCATCTGGGATAGCGCATTTTCTAGCTTAATTTTCACAACAGTCTTGCATTTTTTAATATTTTATTGGCCTGCCCAAATGTCTGACTGCGGTGGTAGACCGGTTGGCGTCGTGGAGCTCCCTAAGATGTGATTGAGCGATTACCGACTTATTTAGTTTACTAGGTGCCGTGACTGGTCAGCTCAAAACTGTAATGGTTGTTTCGTATTTAAGATCACCCCGGACGCCTATACGGCACTTGTACGGTTTGAATATAAGTAGACTTGGATCCTTGAGTTTGTTTCAGCATTCTTCTCAAAGCTAGTTATAAGAAATACCTGCACCATCTAGTATTAAAGATGAAATCGACCTGTAAAATGTCTAAAAGGATATATTTGCAAAATAAATTTATTTATCATTATAATGTAATGTTTTTCATTCTTCCTTTTTTTATTAATTTTCAGTTTCCTTATTTTTATAGCCAGGTTTAATAATTTAATAACATAATAGCGCACAAAAAAGTAAAGGTAAAACAATTTACTAAATATTTTTGAAACTAGGTATCTGGTGATTTAAAAGAGTAGTCATGAGTTTGTTTGCCCGATTTCTTCTCACAAAGCTCAACCAATTTGAAACGGTTAGTAAGTATTGATCGACACAGGCAGATACGGTGTTATCTCTGATTTTTTTTTTACTGTAACTTCCTAACTAGGCGCCGTTCGACGGCCAACGACCAGGCACACACGGACGTTGTCCCTTCGCGGCTGGTCACTACGGGGGGTGACTAGGGTCCAAATGGAAATCTTCCTAAGGGATTCGCTACGGCCTATTCTTCCACAATATGACTTCCTCGCAGAAGAACGCCACCCCGGTATTTCTGACTCTACCGGCCATGGAACGTACTACGGCCGGTAGCGCCAAATCCTCTCCGAAGACTGCATTGAGAGCATCATTTCCCCCCTAACGACCGAAAACCAAGGTGACCTGCTTATGTCCTTTTAAAAAAATTGTAACTGGGGTCAGCAACTCGCAAATGATAACCCTGGTATTGCAAGCATATATTCCTGAACGGAGAAATATTACGGATTTCATGTTTTAAAAATTTAAAAGAGATACAGTTTACATATTCATATCATACAGGTTATTCAATCACATGGACGTTTGAACATTCAACGGTTAGAGGTTTTGAATTTTTTGTTTGTTTAGCATGTAAAAAGCTTCCGTGTAACTGAATAACTTGAATAGAGTTGGGAATGTGATAAATTTACTGAATTTTAGCTGTATACATACCTATATTAGATATATCCTACGACACATATGACGTACATTGAATACAATAAAACGACCTACTACAATTTAATTCCAGTAGGTTGGCAGCCGTAAATTGACGTTGCGGTAGCTATATAATTTAGATTCACAATAAACTGAAAAACTACTGAACGGATTTTCATGCGTTTTCACTAATAGACAGAGTGATTCATGAGGAAGGTTTAGGTGTATAATTTGTAACCGTGCGAAACCGGGGCGGGTTGCTAGTGGCAAATAATATGAAATTATCAATCACAGAAATATGTGTAGACAATTTTAAGTTTATCATTTGTATCCAAATAATAAATGCTCTTTGTCCGTTATAGTTTACTTAATCTCTTCTCACTACTTCACATGTCTTTAACCCCTATGTATATACAATGTAGGTTATATTCTGACCCGTGACACGAAGACCTTAATGCGGACTTATGCCAAAATACACCTCTGTAATGTTTTACGAGTTTATATCAACTTCCACAGTAAATCATTAGTTTCGTGTCTTTTACTTTCAAGTCACAGAATAGATTCGTTTGAATACTATAGAATTTAAGGTTGTAAAGGAACAAATATTAGCAACAGCCCTCACCTATAAATGTTGATGTTTTTACCTTTTGGGAAATCGTGTTCGGTTGTGAACATGAGTTGGTTGTTTAATTAAATTTAACCAATTCTGTGAAGAACATTTATTCCGAAGGTTTTATTGAATCATCGTGTAGGTGCCTGATTAAAATGTTCAACCATAACTTAAAGTTTCGATAACAAAATTATCTTAAGCTTATAAAACTCTCCTTGCACTATAAATAACGAAACCATTATAGGAAAAAGGTATAATGTTACTCATTGTGTTCCAAAATAACATGTGTTAAGAAAGCAAAGTTATCGTTTTCAACTTATTGTTCCATTAACCGCACTACTGGAAATTGTCTGCACTAGGATGATTTTATAGTCACAATTGTATCACTACTTGAACAAGACGGACACCAATGTGTTCAGTACTACGCCAGTTTTCTATAATGAACCGTCACATCGCTGTCGTTGAAAGCTACTGAAATGTCGCCGCATATCACCATTTGCAGATTCTTAAAAGATTTTATGTCTAAAGATTTATTTTTATAAGAAGAACATGGAGATGGTGAAAATCATTATTAAACTAGATTAAGTTTCATAACATTTCTTGAACAGAGCAAGTCGGTTCAAGTACATTAATTACATAAGGCTTAATTAATCTTTATTGTATAGATACAAAGAGCAGATATTAATTTTCTCCCGGCTTATTAAGTGTGTTATAGTTACTCATCGTACTATCGTTTCCCTGAGTAACGTAACTTTTTTTTTGCTGATTTGCTTATTATAACGAAGTACAGTGTATAGGTTTTTGAAGGACCGGCAACGCGCGTGCAAGTTCTCTAGAATAACAAGGGTTCATAGACTACCTCAACAGCTTACCATCAGGGGCGCTGTATGTTTTTTGCCACCAACGTGGCTAGTATAAAACGTCCTTAACTACATAATCATTTGAATCTGGAGACTTTGGGATCTTGAACCCTACATATAATTATGTAGATTTTTTCTTTTTTTATACTAATAAAATTTCCATAACCATTTCATATTTTTCTTGTTATTGTGCTCTCGTGTAATATTTAGATAATATAATCATGTAATATGGATTACCAACTGTCTGTGTTTAAGCTTTTTTATATTATTGTACATACATAATTATTATTCATATAATTAACTTTTTTTTAAAGTATCAGACTTCAATGTGGCTAAATCATGACCAATTGTAACAAACTGTATTCTTCATTCCTTAATTTTCGAACCATAGAGGTGAAATATTTTCTTAAAATTTAACTGAGACCAACCTTGAGTGCCTACAACCAATTCAATTTAAAAAAAAGAATTATTATTACCGCGTAGCATACACAAAAAAAACATTATTGTAAGAAACAGTCTCACAACCACTGATATAAACTATGAAATCACTAACTAACAGTAACTGCCAAGTTGTTCGTACCTCTGTACGCACTCAAGTCAAATGATCTCCACTTATTTCTACCCTTTTATAATCCCACTATTCGTTAATATTTATCAATCTACCAATAGTATTGCGTTACCGGTATAACCAGTTAAAATAATATCTATTAACTTATTTTTATTAAATAGTGAACTGTGTTATCATTTATTATAGTTTGGCCCTATTTTTAATAAAATAAAAAAGAGTTTTTGATGTGGCGACAACATTACTCAGTCGAATTGAAAACCTGCTTTTGAAGTCGGTTAAAAACAAAATCCTCCTAGATTTTACATTCGGAACGTTTAAAACTGCGATGTACGGCATCCAATCCACTGGAGGAAGGATTTATGTTTTGTTTATTTATTACCATGTCGTGCACTATTGCGCCGCTGCTGGTTTACGTACGTAATATAGGGCGTATCTCTTACTTGCTTCTTTTATTTTTCGAGAAAGAGTTTGATTGAAAAATTCTCCGGTATAAAGTTAAATAATAAGTATGGACGTTGGTAAATAATTATTTTTGATGGTTTCGACTTCTTGTTGATTTTCACCTTTCTATCGAATATTAACAGGATGCTAATAGGGAATATGCATGTATTTTTTTTTTATCTTTTATTGACTTGTTCCATCATTCTACTATAATAAAAAATATAAATAACCTCGGCAATGTTCAAATTAATTTTTAAAATAACATTGAAAACATCGATAAAATTTAATCTGTTTAAACGCCGCCATATTTCGCGGGCCTTGGATGACGTCAGATATCACGCTCAGTGTTTGTTTCATAAACTTAGTATACTTACTTGAAGTGTTACAGTAATTTTATACCGATTTTCAGTTGTAATTACTATGTATTGTAATTAATAGACGATGGATAAAGTTAAAAAAACATTTTATAAGTATTGCCTTGTCCCTAAGTGTAAAAACACTATAAGAAGTACACCCAAGACAGTATTTTTTCCTGTACAAAATAATAATGTGAAATACGAAAACAATGGTGTAAATTAATGAGAAGAGATGAAGTATCTTCAATATCGTGTTTATATTGTTGTGAAGATCACTTTAATGTAAGCATATTACAATTTAATTGCTAGAATAGTGTGAATTAGTCAGGAGTAGGTCATTTATGTTGGTTTTAAGTATCAAGCAGAAGGCAACTTGCTTGTCTACTTAAACTAAGTAACAAAAGTCCAATAAAACTTCATGAATATAACTAACTATACATATCTTACCTATCCTTTAGATTATAATATAACAAGTATTATAATAATTACCTTACGGATTTCACTCCTTTGACCTCAGCAGACGTAAAATCTGGATTTGATGCAAAATATGTACTCATCATGAATGCATCTATTTTCGGTAGATTGTCCGATTGTTCTTTGACAAAACTACATTCAGTCATCGTCCTAGATAATTTCTAATATCACTAGAATGCTTAAATTGCACTAGCTAAGGGCAAAAACCACAGAAACACCTATCTTTCTCCGTAACACTACGAATATAGGCGCCGATAAATGACAGGACGGGGAATTTGACGTCTTGTTTTGTTTCGACCAATAGTGAAGCGTTTTGCAAAGTTGAATTTCGCTCCCTTATTTTGCATATTTTAATTAATATTTTTTGCAATTAAAGACGAACTAAATAAGAAAATAATTGTTTAGGCATAATATGTGGACAATAAAAATTCAAGGGAAAATTAATCAAGTAAATTTAAACAACATGCATATTCCCTATTGTTAGTGTGTTCTGAACGGGCTAGAAGGTGACTCAAAAATCATTACTGTGCACAAAGACCGGGTGGCGGAATTTAAACAATTCTAGTAAAATACATTCATTATATATAGAGGCAGTTTTAGAGGTTTAGGTATACCGCCTTCACACGCCGCCCTTTTTTGTTTGCCTGATAGCCTGAGACCTACCAGTGAGCCAAGTTTTTTTGGTTTAAAAGGTCCTATAATAACATTCAAAAACCTTTTTATCAATGAGAAACTTGACGAAGATGACGACTTAATTCGAAAATGATCACATTTGGCAATTTAATGATAAAAGTGTTCGATATTATTTACAAAAATCTATAAAGTGCTAGCAGCGCCCCGTGGTTTCACCCGCGTAAGGCCCGATCCCGTGGGAATATCGGGAAAAAAAGTATAGCCTATATGTTAATCCAGGTCTCCAGCTATCTACATTCTACATGGTAATCTCTTCCACACAACCTTTGTATGGGTAGATAAGAGTACATAATATTAAAAAAAATTACTTAAGACATCTTACACACGGCCTTTTGATAGCAAATCTCAAATTTTTGATAATGATTAGGGTCGAATGTTGACCATCTCATATATGTTCGAACATTCTCAATAATATATGTACCACACATACCTTAAAAATATAAATGTTTTCAAATAAAATACAGAGTAGTTAAGTACTTTTAGGAATTGACCATTAGTCTACATCGCTTATTTAAGAGTTGTTCAATTCATTCAAAATCATTTATTCAATTAAGACACTAAGTGACATTTATGAACGTTAAATTGAAGCTAGAGTTAAAACCATAGATCGGCACAAACAGACGCCACAGCATGTACTGGATTGTCGAGGTAAATTAGGTGAAAACACCAAAATCTACTGCCTGCTTGTGTCGATCTATAACTTCCAGTTTCCAAAACGCGTAGAGCCTTATGAGAAGAATACTGGCAAAGAAACGCATGGCCACTCTTTTAAAGTCAGATCTTCAGGTACAATAGTGTTAGTGTTACACGAAATGTAAACAGGATGCAAGCTGATGCCACCTGAATTTGATTTTATTGAAATGCTCCGAAAGCTAACGTACTAAAAAATAAATAAATAAAAATAAAAATCACTCAGTGATACCGTTGAAGGTTTGAACCTATTAAACATCATTCAAGGTGCACATCTACCTTCATTCAGTTACAAAATCTACTGTTAAAAATAATTACTGGATTAAGAGGCTAGAGTTGCAGTTGATCGAACCAAAATAATGGTATAGGCTAAAGCATCGCTGACTAGGCCGACCAGTCACCCCAAGCAGCACCCGTTCACGAGTATGACGCATGGACCAGCCATCATCTCCTTCGCCATATCAGAGGGAAAGAAATGACCCGCCCCATGACGACGCCGCAAGTTTAAAAGCCGCTGTTTAAAAGTTTTACCGCATATTTATAGTCTTCAGCGTTATATGTAATTAACTCGCGTTTTAAATAAGTTTAAAGATTGGGACTGTCAGATAGACCATTCCATGGATCTTGTGTGAATCACAAATCTACAAACTGTATAAACATTTCTGATGATCGCAAGGATTTTGAGTATATTGTGTAAGAAACCAAATCGTTCTTAATAAACAGTTTCATATATACACAAACATACATATATATACATACATATATCATATAATTATAAGTAAGTACACTACGAACACTACTATATAGTCGTGTACTAGCGTTGTGGCTACTCCGTTCGTCATAATTTATTTATCAACCAGAATAATAATAGACGATAGAAGAATGAATAAAGATATTTTTTCGCAGCAGCTTTTAACAAAACTGTAATAGAAAAAGTATTTAAAATATAACATTAAACAAATTGAAGGCAAACGCGAACGGCTCCCTATGCTAGACCATTGTGTAGTTAGTTTGTAGTGCGGCGAGATTATTAGTTTTACAAAATTTAGTTAGATATTATATGTACTCATTTGACCATATTCCTCTAATAATAGAATATAATTATGTCAGTCAGGTCAGTCCACTCGTGACCACGATCGGTGCAATTCGATCGAAACGTCGCTCGGGTAACCAAGAGGTATTGTACCTTTTAAATATTATCGCGATTAAGTCCCGAATTACACATCTAATATGTATCAAAGTCGCGAAACAATTAATAGAATATAAAATAAATACAATTGCTACAAAATTAATATCGGAAACTTATGCAATTAGTAAAGTTATATGGGGTGAAAGAAACAATAATAAGATTATTGAATATTCGGACTATTGACATTAAAATTTAAGATGTTTAGATTTCCCTTCGGAGTTAAGCAACTGTGCGTAAGAAAGGTGCTCTGACACCTCTCACTTCTCGGTATTAAACCAGCTGTATAATAATGTAATTAATTTATTACGAAAAGGAACACAGCTTACAATTATGTAGCCAATAAAAAGAGATTAAACAAAAGAAAATATACAACGCGTTGGAATATGCATGCATGCATGTACGTCAACTCCGGGTATGCGTTACGCTCGACTATGCTATCAAACATGGCATTCACATTACAAACCAATAACAGGACATTTTTACGGTATGATGCATAAATCTAGAAATACATTTGAGAGCAAATTGAAATATTTTCAAAGTAATTAACAACATATAAAAGTGGATATGTTAGCAAACAGACACTCTGAGAAACAATTTGGTATTTTTGGTCACAAACAGCCTGAACCCAAAGTCGACTCTCCCTTGAGTAAAGGGGGAACGACAAACATATCCAATTGTTTTAAACATCATTTTAAAGTGAACTCACACCTTAAACGATCGACTCAGGTGATCGATAATGGGGTCATCTCAGGCGATATCAAGGTAAGATTGACTGTCAATGACGTTAAAGCGGTAAAACCGGACATAGAAAGAGGTAAGTCGCCTGCCCAAGACGGCCTCACTATCGAGCACCTAAAATATGCTAGGGTATAAACCTCTTCCCGGAGGACTCCTTCCTAGGGTATACCCAGGTCCTCCTGCAATAGACGCACTTGTGACAGGACACCGTGTGGTTTTAGTCGGTTCGATTCCGTTGTGGTAACGGAACGGTATACCATCTTACCGTTAGCTCCGGTGAGGTGATGACCCGTGGGGGTTTCCACACGATAAAAAAGGGTATAAACCTCAGCATAAAGTCACTCTTACTTACTTGATGACCTTGTGTTCATTACTGTAGTGCCAATAGTTAAAAGTAAAACGGGAGATACCTTCCGACATTTCCAATTGGTCTATATTGCTGGCGACTGTCATAGCCGAGGTGCCGGTCAGTCTGCTCGACAAACAATTATCAAAGTACATCAAATTACATGACAATCATTTCCGATTCCGACCAATTGAGGAAGATTATAGGCAATTTAACATCACGCTACGACCCTTAGAAGCGGAGCAGGGACTATAAACGCAAGTGAAGTTTCTAATCGTTGAAGGAATTTTAAAGTCGGGGGTATTTTAATTTTTTATTTATGATTATAAGATTATTAAATCAACACGAACTAAGAGAGAATTTGACTTTGAGCAAAAAACATTTTTTTTTTGCTATTAATGTAATTTATAGACAATGATCTAAACGATTCTATACTCCTTTTCGAAAACTTTGAATATAATGCGGGTCACTGAAATTAGTCCATAGTTCTCTGGATCGTTTCTGTTTCCAGACTTATAAATGGGTCTTAATTAAACCATTTTAGACAGCCATTGATAGAAGTTGTCAGTGTTTCTAGGTTGACGCTTTTCATGCATTCTAAGGATTTGGCTGTAATGATATCCAGACCGGTTCTAGTATTCGGATTTAATTTCTTTGTCCTTGCACATTCAGTAAGTTCCACCATTGAAATAACTGCATACTATTCTTTGTTGTAAAATTTGTTATATTCTGAATTATCATGGTATTTACGTGACATGTTATTTGGGAGAACATTACTTTTATTAGTCTAATAAGAATTTAAACAATTGTTTATATCAGTAATAGGGCCTGATTGCGTTTGAAGTTTTGATGGAGCATTAGGTTAGGTTGGAGCCTAGGTCTTTAATACGTCTCCACATCTTCAACGGTTTTTTGTCGCAATATTTAAATGACTTATATTTAAAAACAAATGTTGTTTGGATTTTGTCACGGACTACATTTCTGAGTTATGAGGATTGTAGTTGATTCCTTTTATCAATTTCATTGATTTCTTTCTTGATCCAGTCAGACCAAGTTGGGTTTTGAAGTTTGGTTTGGTTATGGTTTTTGGTTTGATCTTGATATTATTTAATGGTTTGTGTTTGTGAAATTGCTTATAAATATATTTGTGGTTCATCATGGGTGACTCCAATATAGCTAGGTGAAAGTCAGTGAAAGAAAATTTTTGAGATTACTGCTAACTTGGTCAAGAATAATTTGAGTAGTGCACGTCTCTTGGGTACGGTAGAAAGGGTTGAGTTTGGTAGAAAATATCCATTTCTGGTATGATTCCCTAGTAGTGAGAGATTACTTGATTATTAATACGTAATATTTAAATAACATATTAGCAGTTTGTGTAAGTTTCTACGAAGTCAGTATTGTTTGTTCCTTTAGGTTTGTAAACAGTGCTTACATTGAGAGAATAGTTTATCTTTAAATTTAAATGAGCCCAAAGATTGTCGTTGAATACTATAGTACAAGAGAAAACAAACAAACCAAATTTACACTTAGGCATAGAAATAGACTTAACCTCCCAACTTCCCAACTAACAATGCATTCTACAAGCCCCTTGGTTATGTCAATTAAAATATACAACAAATTACCGGAACCAATTAAAAACGAAGAAAAACATAATATTTTTATTAATAAGCTGAAACTTTTCCTGTTACAAAAAAGTTACTACACTGTAAAAGAATATATGGAAGAAAAGGAAAAATAACCTAAGGTAGCTGCTTAAATAGTATTAAATCTTCACATTATAAAATAATATAAGATAACATAGTCAAGCCTAACCTAAATTAAGTGCAATAAGTAAATAAATAAATAAAATATGACCTACCTAATAATAATAAATTAAATAAGTAAATACCTTCACAATAAAAAACACATAATACTATAATAATTACCCTATAAAATAAATATATAACATTATAACCAAATTCGATATAATCATAGTGCAATAATTAAGAACAATTACTAAACATCTAATAAACAATAATTCAATTACTTTTACTACTAATATAACAAATTTTAAACGGCTGTCATCTTATCTATAAGAAGATACTATAAACTTCAGTATTTTTCTATTGTTATTAAATGGTATAAATGGTATAAAAAATAAAAAATAAACTCAACTCAACTTATTTTTGTGCATAAATATGTAAATGACATTTAAAATAAATACTAATTAATATTGAATTTTAATTAATATTGACTAAATTATAAATATTACTAAAAACAAATAAATATGATTTTTGAATGTATATATACTTGTGTGAATGATATTTAATACCATATTGACACAATATAGAATAATATTATTATTATTTACAATTGTGTATAAACTTTGTCTATGCACTAATAATAATAATTGTAACAAACTCTTCCTCTCTCCTAACATTGTGCTGTGCCCGACAGGGTCCATAATTGTAACCTAATTATAAGCTTGACATCTATATCACATTATGGAACGCAATAAATGTATTGAGTATTGTCATTTTCACAGTGTCCATAAAAATAGTTATATCCACGTAAATCGACAATCCACCACTTCTTGTATACTTTCTGAAACTGTAGTAATGGATGTAATTTGCTAGTGTACCCTAAGACTTAGCGCTTCAGATTTCGACTTTATTCGAGTCTTGTTCCGGTGACTTTTGGCGAGTTGAGTGTAAGAGGTCCTTGCAGTTGTTGAAAGATTGAACTGGACCTTCAACTAGCATGATGATGTATTTCTTTCTTAAAATTGATGATGTAAGAGGTCAGCTTCTGCGTTGCGGAAGAGTTCTAATCCTTTCCTGTTTCTATTATGACTCACCTTTAGCGTACATCATCCCTTCGCAAGATATTACGCCTGCCTTAAGTATGCCAGCATAAGAGAATAACACTAAGAGCAATAAATATTTTCAACATAAAATCCTGTCAATTACCATCTGGAATTAGTAAAAATACAGCAAATGGAAACAACCACAACATTATTTACACCTACTTAAGGAAAAACATACATTTACGAACTATCTGATCATGGGTAGGTATAGACATTTCGGCGTAAAAGGGTTTAAAATTGGTCCAAGTATAAACCTTGAATCAAAATAGACAATCTGTGTTAATTCCAGTTGAAATAAATATGTATTTTAGAGCAATACTAAAATAATATTTAGGTACTAACCGTCCGTTTGTGTCTTAAGGGCGTCGGCTTATCTTCTAGTTTTAAGTGCAATATAGCAAATAGGGCAAATAGTGTTTATATACTGCTACAATGTAATTAATATTGGGAATGGAAACGGCAAAAGCAGCCCGAAAGTTTATAGCTGTAGGTAGCTTTGATTATTTGTCGGATGACCTCATTGTAAATTGTATCCATCAAAGAAAGTCCAAGCATAGTTCTCTCCATAGCCCGCTGCGTGACTTTTAATTTGTGGACTACCACCTTTAATGTCCCGTCCGAGCACCGTATGTCATAACAGGTAGGATGCACTGATCCAACAGACCTGGGCAGTTTTGAATGCTCTGCAACGATGTGGTGTTGACTGGTAATATATCGAGGTGCAAGGATGCTTATATCCAAGACCAGAAGACAAATCCCATAAACCTGCAGCATGGAGTTAGGCAGAGGGATGTTACTTTTCACCTATGCGCTTGAGGACGTCTTCAAGACACTGGACTGGACTGGTCGGGGAATCAATATAAACGGTGCGTACATCTCACACCTTCGGCTTGCCGATGACATCGTCTTATTAGCAGAGTCGCTGGAGCAGCTGGACGAGATTCTGGACAACCTGAATGGAGAATCTCAGCGCGTCGGTCTTGGTATGAAATTGGACAAAACTAATGTTATGTTCAATGAGTGGGTACATGTCATACCCAGACCGATTGACATTGTAGGTTCGACCTGGGGCAGGTTATTCATCTCGGTAAAAACAACTTCGAGAAAGAAGTCACCAGAAAGATCCAATTAGGTTGGGCAGATTTTGGCAAACTACGTCGAGTTTTCCCTTCGCCATTACCGCAATGTCTTAAAAGGAAAGTTTGTTCATTAATTTTTATTTTTCTTAAGAAAAAACCAAACAATGTGAATGAAATCCGTCAAAGGTACGAATTAGGTCAAAATAAATCTATAAAATTACCAAAGCTTTTAGGTACTTAAAAATAAAATAAAATACCATAAAATTATAACAAGCTTCAACCTTGGCTTTTAGTCCGTAACATTATTCGTGACCCCTTGTTAGTTACCAGTTACTTCGTGTTCTTTTTATAAAATACTAGCTGCGCCCCGCGTTTTCACCCTTGCAGGTCACTCGTTAAAGTTTCTTAAATTTTCAAATTTTACCTTCTGACAATAACAATCACAAAAAAAAAAGAATTAGCGAAATCGGTAAAGCCGTTCACCCTTGATGCCGTGACGAAAGGAAATAGGGATTTATTTATATACATATAGATACACAGAAAAGTCCATCGACAGAAAGTGACGTGTTCAAACCCGGATTGAATCGCGAGAAATTAAACTCCGTTCACAAAACCAACATCTCCTTTCCCCTAAATTTAACCACTTTGTACAACAAAAGTTTTGTTTGAATATAGGCAGTATTAATTTCAAAGGTATTGTTTTCAGGTAGATATTGAAAACTATGTGTATAAGTCGGCTGTATCTATAACACTTTTTACTTTTTACAAATTGTTAAAAAGAGTCTGCTTGAAGTAAGGATGGTCTACTTAATCTAATGGTAACAATAATATTAAAATAGGTCTAAATTTATCTTATCTTTTTTAAACCTCAGCTCTGAAGTGAAACCGTTCTTGTCCTAAACGAACAGGTTTAGGAGTTAGACCAAATAGAAGTCTGTACTGTTTCCCTTTACGCTATCTTCTAATCAGAGCCACAGAACTAAAAAAAACTCATGAGTTTTTCCTTCTTAAGCCAGGCAGAGTGACGTCACAATTTTTAACCGACTTCAAAATCATTTATTCAATTAAGACACTAAGTGACATTTATGAACGTTAAATTGAAGCTAGAGTTAAAATCATAGATCGGCACAAACAGACGCCACAGCATGTACTGGATTGTCAAGGTAAATTAGGTGAAAACACCAAAATCTACTTACTGCCTGCTTGTGTCGATCTATAACTTCCAGTTTCTAAAATGCGTAAAGCCTTATGAGAAGAATACTGGCAAAGAAACTCATGGCCACTCTTTTTAAAAGTCAGATCTTCAGGTACAATAGTGTTAGTGTTACACGAAAGGTAAACAGGATGCAAGCTGATGCCACCAGAATTTAATTTTATTGAAATGCTCCAAAACTACAGCGTACTAAAAAATAATAATCACTCAGTGATACCGTTGAAGGTTTGAACCTATTAAACATAGAAATCATTCAAGGTGCACATTTACCTTCATTCAGTTACAAAATCTACTGTTAAAAATAATTCGTGACAGGAGCCTAGAGTTGCAGTTGATCGAACCAAAATAATAGTATAGGCTAAAGCATCGCTGACTAGGCCGACCAGTCACCCCAAGCAGCACCCGTTCACGAGTATGACGCATGGACCAGCCATCATCTCCTTCGCCATATCAGAGGGAAAGAAATGATCCTCCCCATGACGACGCGGCAAGCAATGACATTTTAGTGAGCATGACGAACCATAGTCGAGATACTGATTAAAATCACTACTAGTCAAATTACCATAATAATCGTCACACATTATTTCAAGAAAGTAGGTGCCGTTTTCGATCTGTATATATATATATATATATGTCCGCGACTTTTTTTATAAATAATGAACCAATTTTCATAATTGTTTCACTCATGTATTCTATCTACATGTTTTCATTTTTTAGTTCATTTTTCTCCACAATCAATTTCGTTGAAGTCGTTTTGTGTTTTATTAAACATTTCATTATTTGGTCAATCAATCATTAGCTGGAGTAAGTATATATTTCATCAAGCTATCTAATAAAAAGAAAAGTGTCGATCGCACTTCCCGCCTTACTACGAAAAGGTTTTTCAATAAGGCGGCCCGTATGCCTACCATATTACTAAATTAATAATTTTCTTTCTTTCTTTAAAAAAGACAACTCCCGCATTACGAATGACTCCTGTGTCGCAGAGGACTTTACAAACATACAAACAACGGACACAAAGACCACCCAGAATTGGGTGGTAATGAAACCCACGACCTATGGCGGAGCAGTTAGGGTCATTTAACCACTAGGCCAACAGGCAATTATATCGTAATATCAATATCGTAATATGTGAACAATTACTGCCAAAATATTTATGAATACTAAAATATGTACTAACTTATTATTCGTTTGATATATAATCATATAGGTACACACCACATCAAGTATTCCTTCGTGAAGTAAGCTACACTATTATTACATGTAATTCGATAAGGTGCTTAACTTAAGAAGGTTACTGTGTGACATGAATTTGAGCGTTAATGCCAAAATACCCTTTAATAAACTGTGTTGTTTTTATTAAATTAGTTTGGTGGCACGCGACACACGAAACTAAAATATACCAACTAAGGGAATCAGGTCAAAAGTGTCACATACGTGCGTTTACGATAAATAATATTCCTGCCTCTTTTTATGCATTTAACGTCTTAAACAGGCGTTAACATGTCAAAAGTTTTCGTAACGATAAAGATCAGAATAATAGGACTTTAAGTGGTCAACATCTGCTAGAACTCAAGGCATTGTTTTTCTAGGTTTCATCAGGATTTGTTTGGGTAAACGAGCAGACGGGTCACCTGATGGTAAATAACTACCGCCGCCCATGGACACCTGCCACTTAAGTGTCATTCGGAGAAAAGCAATGTAAACATTGCTTCACTGCCGGTTTTCTGTGAGGCAATGGTATCACTCCGGTCAAGCCGGCAGATACGTGCGAAAGCATGGCTCTCCCACGATAAATAGATTTGCAGTAATAAGTCCGCGTGTTGGAACATCGTATTTAATCGGCTTAATTCCGATATACCACTTCACCGCTGCTCCCGTATAAGTCATAAAAAAGCACTTATAGTACAAATAGTAAAAAGGCAATGAGACATGACATGATGCTAGTGAGATATTAATTGAGGTTGTGTACTGTAGTCCCCTAGAAAATTTGGTATGGTTGACAGAGTCATGTTATAAGTAATTAGTTTAGCCTTACTGTCGACAATGACATGACAACAATATCGTTGCACAAGTCTAGGTCACTTATAGATTTCCAATTCTTCCATTACTTCTAAGTCTTTGGTATGTCGTCGAAATACTGTCACAATTTTAAGTCATTATTGGCCGTAACCAATGTACATTATTATCCCTCACGATCAGAAGGTTACCTAGGACACAATATGACACTTATAAAGGTTAGAATTTACATTTTTATTAAATACCTGTAACGCAATTATTCATTCATTCATTTATTTATTTGTGGAACATATAACGCGCATGCGAGTCCTCTGGAATTGCAAGCATCCATAGGCATCCACGGTAAGCGCTTACCATCAAGCGGGCCGTATGCTTGTTTGATACCGAGGTAATAAAAAATTTATAAATATACATATTTTTTTACAATGTTGACATTGTACACTCGTCAATCTACGTTTTTGATAATCCCTAAGCTAAAAATATTTTTTTGTGTGCCGCTGCGATCTGTCACATCTTTAGTAGGCTTTTCTTCTTAACTTTCTCTGTTCTCCTTTTTAGGCATAGCCTCAAAGTTAGTATTTCTTTGGTTAAACAAACATGGTTCGGTAATTTTTCATAGGTGTATAGGTAATTTCTTTTACAAAACACAGGCAGTGTTTGGTAGTGTATTTCCTTTATTATTTCCTGTTTATCAGAAGTTACAATAGTAACACTGCTTTGTGCGGTGGGAAGCAAGAGAATATTATTTATTATTTTAATTTTTAATTACTATCTACTTTTTACTTTATAAGACTAGAAGTCGTCAAAAATCATATTTCAAAAATTGCTGCAGTACTCCTCAGTCGTAACGCTATTCATAAACATTCGCATCTCAGACCGTCAAAGCTTTGTAACCAATCATGGACACGTCACTGCTTGTTAATTGCATCTTTTGAATTGAATTCTCTTAAACAAGAAATTATTCTGAGAGACGAATATTTATGAATCTAGGACAAATGCGAGGAAGTGAGCTTGCACCGATACCGACCACAGCACCGGTACTTGCTCTATCGGCCCATACAGGTGCACTATACCACATAGAAGCCAAGTAAGTGGCCCCGTGTATGGTTTTTAATGCGTCGTATGAAAGACAATACGTCATATTCTTGGGAAGGCATAAAAAGCTCTATTTTGATTTTTAACTTACTATTTAATGTGATCAACAAATGGGAAGCTTCTTTCTAAAACTTATCCTAAATAACACAAGGATCCTTTTTGTCAGTTCCATTACTAAATTTAAAAAGAGTTGGCTAATACTAACTTTTAAAATTTCGCGTTCAATGATATAATTATATATTTATACGGGAATTAACGCGATCACGTAATATGTTTTACATAATCTGAATTCCTTCGTGAAGTAAGCTACACTATTATAACTCTGAATTCCCTGACGTTTCGACCAGGTTGCGGTTGCACTGTCTATGGTCACAGGCTGACAGGCAATTGAGAGGTATGTAATATCTATTTCGTGATCGCGTTAATTCCCGTAATTTAAGGATTCCTTTTTAAAGTAGTTGAAAAGTTTTGTTTGCTGCGAAAGCCAAACGGTTAACTTCACCAGTCAAATACAATAATATTAATAATAATAAGTAGGTACTCCATCAAGGCCTTATTAGTAACAGACCATCATCTGCGTATTCAATCAATGTTTATCCTGGTTATAATGTCAGTTTAATTCATCGAATTCTAGATAATCCGTACCCCGGATCCATAGATACGGGCCCCTCACGGATGCCTGACGATAGACCCGTGTCAGCGCCTTTGACACAGAGATTGCTGAGTTCATTTCAGCTGTGTCTTATGAAGTAAAAATAAATAAGAGAGTTAATATTTAGTAATATTAAGCAAACTCGTGGTTTTGTGACAATTGATTGAGTGATTAATTATAATTATCAAAAACATTGTTTTTTTTTTCATGATATTTACTCCGCCTGGGCAAAGCCTATCATTTCTATCAATGAATAGTGAAAACTATTACCCTGTGGTTATTAACCTGATAATGTAATGAACGTAACAGGTAAACCCCTATTGGTTCATATTTCAGTTTTGGGTTAATATTATAAGAAATAATTGGAATTGTTATTTAGTCAAAAGTGAATCAACCATAAAATATAAACAGTAGAAGAAACAGTGCACCTAATATATTTATTTCTTTCTTAGGATCTCATACAGATATTTTAAATATTTATAACAATTTTAAGAAATCACATCATGCAGTTTTTAGAAAATAAAAAGCGGCGTTTTTATTGCTTTTCGAAGTTGTCTCCGTTCCTTTATAAGCACCGTCGCATGCGATGGAATCATTGACTGAACCAGTGAGCCCTCTTTAGGGATCTCTTCCACGCCTTTTTCACAGGCAGCCTCGGCATCTTCAGGGTTCATAAAACGAATTCCTCTAAGTTTATCTTTTATTTTTGGAAATAAATAAGTCACAAGGTGCCCGATCGGGACTGTAAGGAGGATGACTCACTAGCTCCAACTTTGATAGACAAATGTTCGATAGTTTGTCTAGCGGAGTGAGATGAAGTATTGTCGTGGTTGAGGAGGATCCTGCTTCTTGGGCGCTGTTGTCTAACATTTTTCAAGACAACTATTACACAATGACTGGCTTATCAATCTGCAGTAACAGTCCTTTTATCTTCTAGAATGATTGTTGCGAAATGACCCGTCCGTCCAAAATATGAGGCAATTATCTTTTTCCTTGACTTCTGCCCTTCTTTACTTTTATCGGCAAATCTTCGAATGGAAACATTCATTACACAGATTGTCTTTTGGTTTCGGGTTTGTAACAATATATCCAGCTTTCATCACCTGGGACGATGTCATATACAGCATTCAAAATATGAGGTATCCATCTAGTACAAAGCTTTCTGACGCTTAATTGTTCATGTAAGACTTTTTGTACTTGACTCATACGGTATGAGTCATTGCAGTGCATTGGTATGAGTCATACCAATGCATTAAGCTGCCTGAATCTGTTGATATATCACCCTTCTAAAAGCTTCTATCATTAGCCGCACAGCACTCACGTTATCTTCAGTAGTCGCCGTAGAAGGACGTCCTTCTCGAGAATCATCTGTGAGTTTGCTTCGACATCGTTTAAACTCATTAAACCAGTTGTAAACAGTGGCACCAGATGGGGCTTTGTAATGAAATGCCAATCCATGTCTATCGGAACATTGTTGTTGAGTAAAACGACAGACACTTTTTAAATTACCGCCAATTTGTAAAAACAAATGACATATGAAATCATTAAACATCTAGAGATTCCCAAAGAGTTTCGAATTTTGAATTTTAAATACATTTTTCATCGGCTGTTTTTCTTACTGGCCTATTCTAAAAACAATACTACTATAATAATAAAAAAATGTTAAATGAGTGCAATAAATAAACATTGCCAAAACGAATTAATAAAAACAGTGTAACAAATACATACAAAACAAATATAAAATAATAATAAATATGAAATAATCAATAAAAATAAAAAGAAATAATTTCGATATAATTAATACAATTTATAAGAAATGCATTAATCCCCAGTACAGCAATCTTAACACTATTAGTAATGTGTAACTAGTAGGGTTACAAAATATTTTGTAAACAGGCGTTGTTAAAATATGTACCTATATTTATTTTTATTTACATAATTATATTTATTTGACATCTGAATCTATTTAAATCTTGCTATTTTAACCATAAAGAAACATTTAGAATGTTTGTAATTTGTAGAAACAATAATTTTTTTGGTTACACTTTGCACACAGACCGAGTCTTAGAAATTGTAACCACTGTCTGACCGATCCTATTTAAATGTGAATATTTGGATGTTTGTTACTCAATTGCGGAAAAACGGGTAAACGGATTGCGATGAAATTTTTCACACAGATAGTTTATTACCTGGATTAACACATAGGTCAATGTTAGGTTCTTGTGTAACTATGAAAAAAAGAACTGTAGGACGTATCCGCTTTAAATTAACATAAGTCTTTATTCCTTCATAAAAAGTATACGAGTACTTTATCAATCTAGGAAAAGTCAACGCGAACGAAGTTAGTAGCTAAACAAATTGTAAATAAACTTATAAAACCATAATTAAATAAATATTTATATTCCAATAAAACCCCATCTCGTTGAAATATCTAAATGTGTAACGGACGCAGCGCTCAGAACAATGAGAAATTGAAGCCAAACTCAAAACAGAGCCATAATCATAGCCACTAAATACCTAATAAACTATCGACGTAATGGAAACTTGCGTCATAAATATTATCGCTATATAAATCGTGACAGCACAATTTGATTTAATGTTTTCTAAATGGCGTTATAGTGGTTGATATTGTTAAAACTAGGCTTGTTAAACTTCCGACGTTGTCACTGACAAATTACGAACGCGCCCGGCGCGCTTCCAGCCCCTACTAATTGACTGCACGTCAAATTTACCACGCTAATCCAAATACAGGCGAAGACCAACTCCTTTTAGATCCACACCTTTAAATAATAGCTTATATATTTTATCTGGACTGTATTTTGTATATGCCATATTAAGTCTTGCGTGAATTGGATAGTTGTGCGACATCGCGTTAGTTGAGTGCGGAATAGAATAACTACTGTTATTGCAATTCCAAAAAAATTAAGACCGTATTACTTGACCAGCAAAATTAGGCCTCAAAATTGAGAACGGATTATTATGTATAATAATAAAAATAATAATATATCTCTTTATTGTACACCAAAATGATTTTGAAGAGTAGAATTGGCGGCCTTATCGCACTGAGGCAATCTCTTACAGGCAACCATGGGATGGAGCGAACATAGGATATTGATTTTAGGGCAGTATGATGTACGCTCAGTAGGTATATAATATAAGTTAAATAAAGATGACGTATCTTACATATAGTGTAAGAATATACATACAAGAGAGCAACAAACAAATAAATACATAAGCAAACATAGGTATAAAGATTCACATATAAATCGAATAAAACATACAAATATAGGACTATACTACATTAAGTCAAATAAGAAGATAACTAGGCAATTATAATATGTTGATATCACCCAGGTAATGTTCTTTTACCAGTTTCTTAAAAGCAGGCAGTGACTGTGCACGTCTTACTGTCAAAGGTAGGTTATTCCATAAACGAACGGCTTGGACAGAGAAGGAATTGTCGACGAATTTCGTAGAATGTCCAGGTAGTTTTAATATCAGGTTCTCCGACGATCTCAAAGATCGGGAATGAGAGTCGTATAAGAAGCTAAACCGTTTTTTAAGGTAAATAGGAGTTAGTTGATTAAATAGAATGCTATATAAAAGCGAAAGAATATGTGCATTCCGGCGAAGGCGTATAAGTAACCACTTGAGCTTTTTTCGATAGTCAGAAACATGATCATATTTGCGTAGTCCAAATATGAATCTTATACAGAGATTTTGGAGTCTCTCAAACTTATTCAATTGGTCTTCGGTAAGATCTAGATAACTGGCATCGGCATTATCAAGAATAGGAAAAAGAAGGGATTGTGCAAGCGCAATCTTAGTGGTGGTAGGAAGAAAATTGCGAAGTCGGCGCAGGGAACCTGTAGCGGCAAACATTTTGCGACTGAGTACTTGCAGCTGTGGACCCCAGGATAGGGTATGATCGATATAAATCCCCAAATTTTTGACCTTGTCACTGAATGGAATGTGTGTACCGTTGCAAGTGACTTGTGGTACAATTGTCCAGTCAATTTTAGAAATCATCCTCGGACTTCCAACTACAATGACTTGAGTCTTGCTTGGATTTATCTTCAGACCGTACGAGTTGCTCCACTTACAGATGTTTTCCAAGTCAGCATTTACAGTTTTCGAAGCTTCTGTAAGTTTGTCCGGTTTAGCCCGAGAGTAAATCTGGAGATCATCTGCATAAAGGTGGTAGGAAAAAGACAGGTCATTAGTGATAGAGTTTATAAAAACAGAGAAGAGTAGGGGAGACAGCACGCCGCCCTGTGGTACACCGGCAGTAGTTTTGCACCAAGAAGAAACAGTGTTTCCAATACTAATGCGCTGCTGGCAACCAAACAGGTAACTATGAAACCAGTCAATCACCTTTGGAGATATGTTAAGAGAGCGCAAGATACCCAGTAAAACCTCAAAGTCCACGGTATTGAAAGCATTTCTGAAGTCCAAAAGAGTTAGAACCGTAAGCTCACCGTCTTCCATAGCTGATCTGATGTCCTCCGTAATATGAACTAGGGTAGTGGTGGTACTGTGACCGGGACGAAAGCGGTCTCAGTGGCCAAGTGGCCTTTGAGATGGGAGTGCGCTCTTTTCTTATATACCTATAGAACGTAAGGGAAGCGTTAACATTAATTTACTGGTTCAAGTACAAAAATATGATCAAAACAAATATATTCTTAACTAGCTGTGCCCGCGACTTCGTTCGCGTTTTTTTCGGTAAACAGCAATTTGTCGCTTATAATAGGCATTGCGCCTCTCTCTCCAGGCAGGATTTTTTATACTGTATTGGCGGTGAAACCACCTGGATCGTACAAAAAAGGTTGTTCGTGTTGCTTACACGTGAAATAACGACATAACTTGGCCGTGGTAACATTACTCATTTGTTTTTAAAGTGGAAGCTCACCTCACCGAGCTATTGGTGAGGCCGTATATCAGGCTTAAACTGACTAAAACCACACGGTGTGCCTCACAGCGCCGGTTAGGAGTTGACCGTCGGTACGGTGACGTTTTGCCTCCAATGATCTACCCAGCGCTGGATAGCGGACGGCAACTGGGCGATGTCCAGACACCCCCTTCACGGGAGACTGCTTCGGGTGAAGAATATAATACTCGTCTCATACACCCACGGCTACTCTTAGCGTATGCATGAGAGCGCGAGTGAAAAGGTTCCGCCTGGAAGTTTTTCTACCGAATCCACACGTCACCTCCTCCTTGCGCGAGATGAAAATAGTCATAAAACAACTGTGACGACCTAACGTCTCGATTCGTCCGACCAATTGGGAGACTCTTGCTGTAGTCAGTCAGTCAGTGCCACTTTCTAGAAACTATGGGCCGCCGCAGTATATCCTAACAGATTACTCTCAGTCAATACTAATGTCCACGACCTCAACAAATAAATGTTTGCTTCTGAGCTTTGTTTAGTCACGGTGTAACATAAGATTTCACACTACTGTAATCGAACGGAAAGTAAATGGTCTGAAAATGTAAAAAAACTTCACCGGTCACCTGTCAAAATTTCAGCTTAGATGTAATTTTTTTGGAGATAGTGTCTGCCATGCATTTAATATAGTAAAATACTGCAATACTAACAAAGTGTTAAGTTAAACTAACAACTAAGTCATAGATGCTTTAAATAAAAATTCTATTCTATTCTAATATAATTATGTAGACGGGAATCAATGCGATCACGTATTTAAAAGGTGTTACATACCTTTGTTTTGCCTAACGTTTCCACCAGGTTGCACTGGCCGTGGTCACAGGCCTGTAAGAACTGTAATACTTTTTAAAAACGTGATCGCGGTATTTCCCGTCTACATAATTATATTATCATGGAACGCGAAAGTTTAAAAGTTTGGATCTTCTGTTTCTATAACTCTATTTATAAATATATGTATATTTACTGGACTGGTCTGATGGTCTAGTGGTTAGTGACCCTGACTGCTGATCCAGAGGTCGTGGGTTCGATTTCCACCCAGGACAAATAATTCTCTGTCTGGGTGTAATTTATCTATAATATGTATTTATTTAGAAATATATAAGTATGTTTATAAGCAGTCTGGTTACTATAGTACAGGCTTTGCTTAGTTTTAGGATCAGACGGCCGTGTGTGAGGTGTGTGAAGTTGTTATTATTATTAATGCCCTGAAACATATTTATGATTTTAATGGCTGCGAGAGGCAAAATAGCTCGTTGGCAAAGTCAAGAACTAGCTACCGATTACTCTGGGATCACCAAACAAGGAAAAAAAACTCCTGCTGTTTCAACAACCATCACAGAAAAGCACATTCCCCTATGATATCCTACTATTGAAAATATACATTCACTCGAAATACTTCAAACAGACATGACTATCTGCAGGTAAACGCTAATTTAACTAATGATATTTCTTTAAATCACAGGTAGACATCGATACTTTGTACTCTTAATATGTATTAGTTAATTAAATTTAGTGGTTTTATAAAAAACATTTTTAACAAAAACCTAAACTGACAAAAAGAACTAAAACGCAAAAAATTAATAAACCTTTTAAGTCTTAAGTATTAAGCTTATTTACATATACTATAAAATGTACTGACTGATTAACTATAAATTATCTAAATTGTATATGTACCTACGTAGAAATGGACATGGCTCTACGTAGGTCAATCATTTTATTATTTGGTGCCGACTGAGATAAGTTTATATAAAATTTGATAGTTTATGTAAATAAGCTCAATACTTAAGACTTAAAAGGTTTATTTATTTCTTGTTTGAATTTTTTGTTAAAAAGATTATTATTTATGACTTTTTTTTCATCATTAGCTCAGCTACATGCTGTGATGATTTCTAAACGCAAATACCTCATAAAGTAATGGAAAGTAAACAGAAACACTATTCGTTTCTACAATTTTATCAGAATTCCATCATCAGATCCTCACTTCCTTGACATGAGACCACCCTTGAGGTATACCCTATATAACAAAAAAAGAATAATCAAAATCGGTTCATAAATAACGGAGAGGGCTAAACATACATAAAAAAAGAGAAATGTGTAAAAATACGGTAGAATTGAGAACCTCCTTTTTTTCGTCGGTTAAAAACCATACCTAATTTAAAAAAAGTAAATTAGTTTAAATATTTAAAAAAAAGTGCAAAAAAAAGTGTCAAAAAGATGAATCGGAACCGGCACCCACCGAGTAGAAAGCGTACATTATACAAGATTAGTTAAACGCTCGCTGAAATGAAATTCGAAATAAGTATATAGTTTCTGCGTACGTTAAAATGTTATTACAGCTTTCATTGGTATTTCTGTGGAAACCAAAGGTTAACCCGGGATAAAAGTACCCTATAACCTACACAGGCACTCAAACTATTATCATACTAAATTTCAAGCATATCCCTTCAGTAACTTCCGAGTTTATCGTGAACATACAAACAGACAGACAGAATTGAATTGCATATTCGGCATCAGTATCGATATCTTAATACCCTTAATACCCCCGACCTCTGTCGATTTTTTTTAAATATATTCAATGTACAGAATTCATCCCTCAGATTTATTATAAGTATAGATATAGATAAAAATAACATATTTAATTTATTAAGGTATACGTCTTACGGTTAATGAACTTTAGCTTTTGTAATGGAAGCTAGAAAAACACCGGGAAGGGAAATCGATGAACTTTTTAAAGACGTTTTTCTTCGCCTCGTTGGAATTCATTTTGTTGGATGACAGCGAGCTTAAGCATTTTTCGTACTTCACACCATATAGCAAAGGTGTGAAGCACGAAAAATGCTTAAGTTATAAGCAACTTCTTTTAACAGAATTTGCGGTTTGTAATAATGTTTGACTGCCAAACCCCTTTCCAACTAACGTGACGTACGTTTTCGACTGCCTTACAAGATCCACTTTTCGTCACAAGTGACAACATGGTTCAGAATCATATTTGGACTTAGCAGAAATTAAACTAGAATATGTCAAAGGTTTTTGAGTATTTTCACAAATACGTTATTAATTTCTCAACAAATGTGACTTATGATTAAAAAGTAATTAGGTTTCTATAAAACTGAAAATCAACTAATTCACGTTTTAAGCCAAATTTAAAATTTCTGAAAGTGTCCTTAAAACATGATGTAATGCAATTAAGTAAGAATTTTAAATATTTCATATCTGTAGTACGTAAAACTCTGTTAAAGATAATAGGCAAAATAGCTGTTTCTAATTTTAGAATATACTTGAATAAAAAGCTTTACAAACGCCCGGCCATTTCGACCTGAAGTTAGCACACGTTTTCCAGGCACAATTCTTGCAAACTTTATTTAGAATTTCATTTGGTTCGAATAAAACTGACGGTAAAATTGTTGTTCCAATAATTAACAGAGTAAAGAGTATAGTTTGATATATTTTAAGAACAAGACGGAATACATATAAACAATAACTATTGCTATAGCAACACTGAACGGGTCACGAGTAATATATAGAATTTCAGTTTATACTTTACAGAATGTATTATTAAGAACAATACACCTATAATAAGCCCACATATCATTTCATCACTACATATTATAAAACAAAGTCCCTCCCCACCGCGTCTGTCTTTTTGCGATAAATTCAATAACTACCGAAAGTATTTTCATACGGTTTTTCATCAACAGACGGAGTGATTCATGAGCAAAGTTTATGTGTATAATTTATTAAGGTTTTGTATAAAATTGCTGAAATATGACGATGATTGTTGAAGATGTCACCTAAAAAACCCAACACCCGTGCGAAGCCAGGACGGATTGGTAATTAAAATGGTTTTATTGCCAATGATACTATCAGTAATAACTAATTCTCCTACTACTACTGTATTAGTTGTTTTACGAGGAAGTTTTTTTCCAATCTTACAAAATCGTTTATGTTGTATACATACCTACTTCGTCTATGATAATTCCACAACCACTAAAGATAAAATATGTACAGAAATTAAGTGATAAATGTGTGATTTTGAAGTCTGTCGTTTTGGTTTGAAATGCCAAAAAGGAAAACAAAATATTTGTGAAACATGAACGTCACAGATCTCAGATCTCTATTGTTCATTAATTTCTACCGTCTGACGGAAGAAAGTAATTACACTGGTTACAATTGTATAAAATATAGCTCATACTAAAAATAATTCTTATAATCATAAGTTTTTTAATAAAGGGATGTTTATCTGTTGTTAATTAATAAAACATTTAATAAACGACCAAATACGTCAGAGTCGATTCGCCTCTTACATCGGATCTCTTGCTAAGAGAAGCGGTTCTGACTAACTTTGACACTTCGCGGAAGTATCTAGGGCGAAATTACATAACTAACTATGCTTAGAAACTAATGTGACTCCTATATAAGCTCTTCAACATTTTGTTAGGTTTACCAGCTGGTTATTAATAGTAACTTCGTTAACCCTTTCAATTATTATAATTTTAATTTTCATGTGAATACCCCTGCTGCTCGTACCCTCACTGGGGCTAACGGTGAAATAGTAGATCGGGAATTATTTAATCATCATCATCGGTAGGACTTCCACTACTGAACATAAGGCCTATCTTAAAGACTTCCTTCATAAAACAGCACTGCGATTAGTTACGGAGATAGGAAAAAAATAGTTTATTTTCTTTTTCTAACAACAATTGCAAACTCAGATCAGTCAGTAATCAGAATAAATAAAGTGTATTTCATACTAAAACAATATTAAAGCATCTAAATATATTAACCAAAACAATTGAAAATGTTGTTAGTAGCTTGTTTTTATCACCATTTTTGCGAGTTTTGTTTTTTAGCCATCCATTTTACTTCAACAGGATAAACATGAAAATAGGTAACATTTACGCACGTTGATGAATCTGTCGTCGGCTTTTTGTAATTACCTTTACATATGCACATATTTGTTGTTCATTTGCATACTACAGAATCAGTAAGGGTCAATGATCTGCATAGTACGGGGAAGATGATTACCTAGACAATCGGACTAACGAGGTGACTAAGGCCTAAATAATAATATAGAATGGGCATCGTCGTAATAAATTGATTCGACAAGCTAATGAAATTACAAAAAATAGCTGTTGATAATAATGAGTGTTAAATTGTTTTAAATGAAAGGTTGACGAACTTGACAAAGTTCCCGAATATTTAAAGGATTTGATGATTTTTTTTTTTTTTTTTTTATTGGTAACCCTAATCAAATTTTTCAAATACATTATACTTAATAGTTGAAATTTTCAACACTTTGGGTGATTTTTAGCTCAATATTTTATTTTGCAATAGTTTAGTTTTACAAGTTTAGAAATATCTGAATTTTCGATTTTTTTTAAATGATGACGTGAAGCAGTAGTGATTAATCTTTAAGTGGAAAAATATATTTTATCTACTTATTTATATTCTTTGATTCGTAAAACATACATGAGTTTTTAATATTATGAGAGTATTTACACTTAAAGTAGGTTTTTGACGATATTATACAGGATGTTAGGTAAACGCCCCCGAAAATCGATTTCATCGATGAAAAATTCATCGGAATTGATTTTTTTTCTGACCCATCATCAAAGGTGTCATTAGTACTATCGTCTGTCTTCGTCTGCGGGAGCGTTTACAAAATACCCTGTATGTTCGTTCATTACACGTTAAATTCGCAGAAAAACCATTAAGTATTTTTGTTACGATATTACTGTTATTTTGAAGAAATTCAACATTTCTTCAAAATTAATGAAAAAGACAGATGGGACTCTGTACTTGTAACCGCTACGCGAGAGGTAGTGGAGGAATATTAATTCTTAATCTTTTATTCTTAATTATTTATTAAGGAATGTTAATTCTTAATTGTTATTTATTTTATGATTGATTCCTGCTACAATGTAATTATTCGGGTATAATTGTCCTAGTAAAATATAATTTTAGTTGCGTCATGGACGTGACAAAATTACAAAGATTCACTAATTTATAGTTCTTTTTTTTGCTTGGAAGGAATCTTAGTACAGTAATAATATACCAATATAATAAAGGTCTTAGCTTATCACCTTCGGCGGTGGCGGCGGCAGTTAGAGTCGCGCCTGAATATTCGAAGCTAATATTTATATTATAAATTACTTATCACTAACTATAAAGATAAAAATTAGGCAATATTAAAATGTATAGTCGAAAAGTTATTCATTTAGTCTGATAGAAATAGGTAAGTAGGTACATTTAAAAAATGAAAACTTTTTTTTTGGAAATGCTTTTTGGAAAATTTTGCAAAATTCTGTTTTATTTTTTATAAATCCAAACAGAATCCAAATCATTCCATCAACATCGTGTGTATTAAATAACTATAGTTTCGTTTATGTCAGTGCTCTCTCTGATACAAGATTTATCGATGAGTTTTCTAGTCCAATTTGTCGATTTCAAAATTTCTGTATTAAATACAACGAATTTTCCTAAAATTGTTAGCGCGTTACGTCATTCATATCTCGTCTCACTCTAATACACGACCAGCTTTTTCTGAAACACCTTGTGTAATTTTCCAACAGTTAGTGCAGGCATCCTCTCACACTGAGGAGAGCGGGCGACGGGCCTGTTGGTCCAGTGGTTGGTGATCCTGACTGCTGAGCCAGAGGTCGTGGGTACGATTTCCACCCAGGATAACCAACTGTGTTATGAGCACGATCATTTGTTCTGTCTGGATGTAATTTATCTTTATTATGTATGTATTTAGTAATTTATAAGTATGTTTATCAGCAGTCTGGTTTCATTAGTACAGGCTCTGCCTAGTTTAGGATCAGACGGCCGTGTGTGAGATGTGTCAAGTTTTTATAATTATTATAACTAATATCGGTATCAATCTCTTTCTTATAGATTTTCTCATAAGGTAGCAAATAAGCTTCAAAGAGATCGATAAATGTTTAATATCAGGCAAGCGCCTGATATTAATCATTTATCGATCTCTTTGAAGTTTGTGTCAATTGTGTATTGTTAACCCTCGCATAGACGCTACCACAGAATTGAGAATATGTGATACTTATTTTCAGTTCTGTTGACACTACCGTCAAGACGGCACAGTTAACGACGAGAAGTACATAACATATACAGTGATAAAAAGCCAGATGACAAACGAAACTTATGATTTAAAAATTTAAAAGACCCAAAGATAGTTTTTAATTACCTCTGAGTGTCTTCAGTCTGTGCCGTAGGAGTTACATATTAAATAGTCTTCAAAAGGCGTCCGTAAAAAGCTATTTCTAGATAAGAAAAAAATGAGATCGAGCAAACTTGGCGAACAATTGCAATACGTTCAATTCAAATTCAAAATTTATTTGCAAAGAGTTGGTACAATAGAGATCTTAGCTGCTAAACATTTTAGTGCAAACAACTTTAGTCTAACTTAATTTGACATGCAAATATAATCCATTATAACTAATAACATTTGTGTATAATGTCATTGTTATTGTTTTATGACATATCAGAACATTTAAAAGTATGATTATATGTCACACTTATCTCAATAGTCAATTAAAATGTCATACTTAATGATAAATGTTTTTTTTTTCATGGAATACGGGGTATACGAGCAGACGGGTCATGGTAGTGACTACCGCCACCCATAGCCCACCTGCAACTCGAGAATCACAGTCACAAGTGGGTTGCCGGCCTTTAAGTTTAGGAGTAGGGGAAGGAGGGAGGAATACGGGAAGAGAGGGAGAGCGAATACAATGCAATCATTGCTTAATTGCCGGTTTTCTGTGCGGCCGTGGTATCACTCCGGTCGAGCCGGCCCATACCTGCCGAAGCATGGCTTTCCCGCAGTAAATCAGTATCCATCAAATACATTACAATTGCATAATATATGTAGATTTAGCTGATAATAAACTACGTCAAAGTAACTTGGGGCACGGTAGTGATCCCGCCAAGACGAGCCAAGCGAAGCACAACGGCAATTCCTACCTTTTATCGAAGCGCTTCGTCGATGTTTTGATTATTATTATTGTCTCCGACTCATAAAACCAGCATCTGAGTAGTAGCATTTATCCATTAACCACACTTTTAGTTTTATATGGAACATATTAATAGCCAGGATATCAAACGTATTTCAGATTTACGGTTAAAAAAACATACATCTTGGAATTTTGTAATATTTACTTATTCAAATAAAAATTAAATGCTGCTTATCGTCCGAGTAAACGGATCACTTAAAAACAGTAGCAACGATTTAGATAAACTTATTTTACCAGTGTTTATAATATTAAATTCGTAAAGAAAATGTGTTCAGAAAATTGGAAAATTCGAAAACAACAACTTTTTGCTTTGCTTGAAGTAAAGATGTTTGTTACACAATCACGCCCTTGCCACTGAATAAATTTGGATTAAATTGGGCTCTAGGAGTAACAACAACGGGTAACAACAAATATAAACAAGAATCGAGATCTACGAGGCCGTTTAAAAAAGAAAGTAAATTACTCATCGTAATATTACTTTACTACTAAGTCTTATAGAAGTAACAAAATAATTATACCTTTTTGACGAGATAACCTCTTATAAAACAATGAACGCCAGCTGCACGCACGAAAAAGCATGACTCATTGTCACGTTCCGCCTGAGCCGAGCGTGCAAGCAAGAGCGCGGAACATAGATAGAGAGGCACGATCGGCCTAAGCGTTTGGCTTGTGGCGCATCTATCTCTCTTCCACTGTTTTCTTATGACGTTATCACGTAAAATTATCGTCCGTAAACCGACTTTACAGACAACCAATATTTTAATATTCCTTTGTACAATCACGCTTGTAAAGAAACATACGTAAGTAAACGTTGTAAGTAAACATTCACATAATTTTCCATTTTTTTCTTAATCTAATAATTTATTTTACTAATTTAGTGGATTTTTAAAAAGCTAAATTACCTAAATCTTTTTTTTAGACTTTGCGGATTTTTTTTTTCTTTTTTATTGGGTAAGGCGTTTATCTTCCAACGAGGATTCGATTTATGTTATTGGACACATTATTATATCTTAACTGTTCTTATAATATTTTCATATATATTTATAAACGCACGGGTATCAAAAAAACCAAACAAAAGCTGTTGATCCAATCGCTACCAAACTTTACAGGATCACTCGCTGGGCTAATCGAAAGATTTCCTAAAAATTGCTTCATAATTGGTCCAGCCGTTTTGGAGTCCATGGGGAACATACAAACTCACGTCGTTTTTTTATAAATATAATATATAGTTAATTATACAGAAGCGGATTACTGCCTGAATATGAGCTACCCGTCTTGAGTAGCACCAAGACCGAAGTTAACCAGCATTACTCATGCTTGCATTTCTGGAGGAGGAGGGGCCAGGTTTGTCAAGTTCGACATTACTGTTGTTTCTAATATTTAATAAGCATATAACCAGTTACCATCAGGCAGACCCAGTATGGTATAAAAAACATTTTTTATTAATAAAACATTGATTTAAAGTCGTTTTTATGTTGTATTTAAAAAGAGTTTTATGTTTTATAATTTTGAAATTATAAAACATAAAACTCTTATTTATTTAACTTGGTCTTTTATTCGTTCGCGCGTCTTTCTGTCTGTGAACGCGATAAACTCAAAAAGTACCTAACGGATTTTATAGGGTTTTTACCAATGAACGGAGTGATTTAAGAGGAAGGTTTAAGTGTATAACTCATTAAGGTTTTATTTAAATTGGCTAGATAATGACGATGTTTGTTGAAGATTTCAGAAATAAGTATGCTGACTGGGAGCTTTACTGACGTGTGTGTTTTGCCAACACCTCTTTCAAACGCTGCAAGAAGACTGTGTGAAATTTGTAGGAATTTGTAATGCTTTGTTACAATAGGACTGACATGTCTCGGATTTAAGTCCTGTAAGTAAATAAAGAGAAAAAACAATATATTCCGGAATTATTCTTCTTAGAAAGATCTACTAAACTGTAGCAACGTCTGCCTTTTAAAGTTAACACACAACAACGAAGAAATATTGCTGGAAAATACTCTTAAACATATCTTTAGATTATTTTATCTAGATCAAACCTATCCCAAGCAATTCGGATCAGTAGTAACATTTTTACAAGTGGTTTTGTACCCATATGAAGCCTGGGCGGGTTGCTAGTCTCAGATACATATGGTTTAAAAAAATGTTATATTTTTATAAAAGACTATCCGTCCCCTCAGTTCCACCTGCGTTTATGGTCACTGCTCCTCTCCTATTAGTCGTAGCGTGATGATATATAGCCTATAGCCTTCCTCGATAAATGGGCTATACACACACTGAAAGAATTTTTCAAATCGGACAAGTAGTTCCTGAGATTAGCGCGTTCTAGCAAACAAACAAACAAACTCTTCAGCTTTATATATTAGTATAGATTCAAGATACTCAAGATACTATACAAAACTGACTTTCTCCGAGGTCAAGGAGTGAAATTTCTATACGTAAATACCATAACGTACCGTAATTTTGGCAGTCGCAATTAACAGTTACGGTACTACATTTTTCGTGACTTCCACTTTTTTAAACAACGTAAAAAAAATGTTTTCATATAAATATATTAAAACTGAACGTTTATACTGAATATTTATATGAAAACCTTTTGTATAAAAACGAAGATTGTAGTCGAAATATTGCTTGTCTCTAAATATTGTGTGAGGGTTTAAAACTGGAACTTTTCTGTCTATTTCGATGGCCAGACAACGATAAAGACGATAGACACGGCGGGACAAGACACTCCCTGTGTCCTGCCACGTTTTATAGTTCTCACTGACTCAAAGAAATCTTTAAAAAGGCTATAGCCCTTTTAGCTTTCCATGTCAAGTTTAAGTTGATAAAGAGGTTTCTTAATACCACACGACTGATTAAAGGTTTTTAGAAATGAATGTATTAATTGCCCGCCGGCATCGAGCTACCTTAGACCTTGGACATCGATGAGATCAAGACAGTTAATCTAGAATAAGTATTTTATTTATTTTTTATTTTATTTAATTTGTAAGGTACAGAAATAGACAATTGATTAAATACTTCTTAAACTAATAGTCACCTTATACAATTTGTAAACCTGATCCAATTACAGCTGTACACTACATTTACTGGTTGATTAGCTTTCGTGAAATAAAAAATATTAGAAATGATTTACTTATTTGTAAACAAAAATAATAATGATGACTTTTCTATGCAACGATTGAAAGTAAAAAAATTAGGAAGTAAAGTCACCCGGTCAGCTTTATTTTCAAGCTATTAAAGTTCAAGTAATACAATAATTAACTTTTTCTTAAAGTATCACTGACTTTAATCTAAATTATGTAAAAGTGTAATAAGCGTATCCCTTAATTTTCCACCCTTGAAATTGTTTTTTTTTTTTTAATGGAACCAGTCTAGGGTACATCAAATTAAATTTAAAAAAGTATAATTGCAATTGGTTCACAATAATTGGTCAAAATTGGGTTGCAAAGAAATCGCGTAACGTACACATTTAAAAAACAGCCAAATTGAGAACCTAATCCTTTTGAAATCGGTTAAAAAATTAATTGGTAACGACAACTCACTTGTATAACTTAAAACTAATCCACTAGGTTTGACAATAAACGGCCAACAGAGATTGGTAAAAACGGTTGTTTTCCACCGGTATAAGAAAAGCATTTAAATGTAAAACTGTTTACCAGAACTTATTGAGTGTAGTTCTTTTTGAACATAATATGCCTTTAAACAACATTTAAAGAGATCAAAATCCCTTATCGTTTATACGAAAGGTAAACAAACACAAACATTGTTTAACCATCACATAACAAATTATTAAAAGTACTTACGTGTCGTAGCGTCTGTCGAAGTAGCAAATAGCCAATCCAATACGAACAAGGCTAATAACATTTTCCCACTTTTCCATAAACACATTTTACATAGACAGTTCATTTTGGCTCGTTACATACATACATTAATTATTAACTATGCTCCGTCATTTGCATCTCAAGTCTCCAGTTATGGAAATAAACCCTGCGGTCCCATTTTGGGCGCCACATATAGTTAAGTACAACTTACTAATTGGCTACGAATTATCTGACAGCTTTTCGTAATAATATCTGAAGAAAACTATATATATTTACAGTTTCTGGATTATATCGAAAAACAAAAATTGTTATAATCAAACTTAGCCACAAAACACGCTTCAAATTTTGTTCCAGATTGCATAGAACACACGCAAAAAAGTGATTAAGGTAGCCGTCAACTTTTGGGAATCTACAATGTTTTTTCTAAATTCCGTGAAAAGTTTGATACGAGACGTAAGTCCAGTGGGGAGCACGCAACCAGTACCGCTGACGGCTCACAGATAACTGTTGCCACTTACTTATGCCAGTCGCACCCGAAAGCGCCACCCCCTTCTTGTTGCCGTCTCTTTCACATAAGGTAGACAAGCGTTCAATTCATAAAACAGCCTTTACTTCAACCTTCTAATACTGACATTTTCTTTCATAATGGTATGGTAAAAATATCGTGTATTGGCTAACTCACTGTAATATTCATTCCGAGTATCGCAATGCAAATGTCAATCACACAATTAAATTGAAATTTATGTTTTGGAGCAAAATGTTTATGAACTTCCACAGTTAGAGACCAAACCTGTATACGAGTATATAATACAGTCCTGTTTATATTAGTTTATATAAGCCCGTTTGTGTATGCTTTATTTTTTTATACAAACCCTAGAACGTCCAGAACCAGGTCCATTAATAGAGCCAGAACTGTGTATGTACAGTAAAACTCAGTGAACTTTTGATTAGAAAAATATACTAGATTAGGCGAACAGTCGTAGTTCAACCAATAGCTCTTAAAATTTCTATAATGGCACTAAAAGCCTTGCAATTATTAAGTTATCTTACATCAATTCAAGTATGGACATATATATTATGTTTTAGAAAAATAAAGTGAATGCTCAAATAGATATTTAAAATAGGAAACACCGACAATCTAATGTGAAGTCAATGTGAATTTCATAGGAAGTCAAACCTGTTAAAATCAGTCATCTTAACCTATCTAAGATAAACAGTGCCAATACAGAAAATATTAACCTTCAGTTTTTTTTTAAACACTGTAAAGTAATCATGGTTCCAAGATTTCACGGACGTACAGTCTATCCAATTCCTTGCCTATTACTGTATGTCATCGAATTGTATTCGAATTTCGGGGTACGTAAAACCCTTACAGATAAAGCCCAGCCGAGGACTAAATATATATTTATCTTATTTATTTATTTAAATAGGATCTCTAACGAGAAATACATGACACAATATTAAATATCTTCCACAAATGTAGGAAACTTGGAAAGGTTTCATTTGGTTACCGGTAGCTGAGAGTAATATGAGTAACCTACACCGACAAATAATAAGTATTTCAATAGATTTACACCGTAACCACAGCTTTAAGAAACCACACAACTGCTTTTACATTGAACATTGATTTTATTTTTGGATTATCAATAAAATGCGCACACCAAGTACTGTTTGATTATCCGCTTTTTGATTTCACATGGAGCTTAAAAACCATATGATGAATACTACTTACTACTACATTATCCTGATGGAGGAAGTACCTTAAGACCAGAATGATCTTATAAGCTCCTTTTAATGGGATTACATTAAACACATTTCTGTATACTTTACACATATATACTAATATTATAAAGTTGAAGAGTTTGTTTGTTTGTTGGCTTGAACGCGCTAATCTCAGGAACTACTGGTTCGAATTGAAAAATTCTTATAGTGTTGGATAGCCCACTAATTGAGGAAGGCTATAGGCTATATAAACTCATGCTACAACCAATAGGAGCAGAGCAGTGACAATAAATGCAAATGAAACTGCGGGGACGGCTAGTAGGGTACAAAGCTTTACGAAAATCAATGTTTGTTAATCGACCTCTAACCTCTACCTAACAAATTATTATCCTTGTATTTGTCAAATTCTCGTAGTATTCAGACACTTCATGTTGTGTTTTGTGAATTTGATCATGGGCACTCCCATGCTCAAATTCACAGAATTTGTTAAGTCTAGTAGTAGGTAGTATTTCATATATAGTATATATTTTTTCGATGTTTACCTCTATAATTGGGACTTAGACTTAAATAACCTGAATAAGAAAGATATTTTTTGTTTTTGAAAAACAACTCCTGCATATTTATGTGTCGCGGGGCTTCACAAACATTCAAACAACGGACACAAAGAACACTTTGTGTCCGTTTACGTAATTAATCAGGTTTGGACAGGTTAAGACATTTGTTTTTAAACATTCAAATTTCTTCCGCACGTACAAAACAATACAAAAACTGCATTTGTATTGTTTTGTTTCACCTCTATAAATGCAAAAACCGGGCCCGCAGCAGGCCCGCAGAGGTAGATTTCGTGTTTTTTTATTATTTTTTTTAAAACTGCCCCCCAGTCCTCCCCTTTAGGGGAATATCCCCAATTCACAAACTTAACCTTTATTTTTGCCCTGTTGATTTGTCGTCCAAGTTTGAAAGCAATCGGTCCATAATTGCCACCTCTATCATGCCCATAAAATTGAGGTAAATACATATATATATATATACTAGAAAGTAAAGTATACCCAAAGCAAAGTCGAGAATTCTTGTGCAACGCAATTTTGGTGGAATGGATACTGACAAACTTCGAGAAGATGCCGGTAACACTGACTGGTCAGATTTGTATAACGCGCAATGTGTTAACGCGAAAGTTGATATTTTCTGCAATAAGCTATTACAGCTTTATAACTTGCACGCTCCTTTGCGAAAGATTAAAATAAAACATTTACCGGCTCCATGGCTCACTGACGAGATAAGGCAGATCATGTCAAAAAAAGCTGCAGCTAAAAATAAGTACAAGCATCGACCTACGGACACAAACTTCGAGAAATATGTTTCCCTAAGGAATCACTGCAACAAGATGTGTAGAAATGCACAACGCCAACACATCCACTCATCCGTAGAGAACGGAGACCCAGCTAAAGTCTGGAAATTTCTGAGAACACTGGGAGTTGGGAAGTCGCGCGAAGAGTCTATTCCTAAAAATGTCATTGATTCTCTTAATAAGCATTTCTCTACTTCGTCCGACTTTAATGATACAATTTAAAAAAAAAAAAAAAAAAAAATTAAAGCAAATACTCTTAGACATATTTCTTCTTTCCCAGCTCCCGACTATCCACCTTTCTTCTTTGATCAACTGTCCGCTTGTGATGTTAAGAAGACCATACTAACAATTTCGTCTAATGCAATAGGAAGTGACTGTATCAGTCGAAATATGATTGTCCCTATCCTTGACGAAATCCTACCTATCCTATGCAATATTTTAAATCACTCCTTGACTACTGGTGTCTTTCCATCTGCGTGGAAAGATGCACAAATTATCCCACTACCAAAAAAAGTTAAACCCTCTTCCTTTTCTGACTATCGTCCAATATCCATTTTGCCTTTCCTATCCAAAGTCCTTGAACGCCTTATCCATTCTTATTTATTAAACCCGTTTCAATCAGCTTTCGTTCTGGTCACAGCACGATTTCTGCACTTGTTCACATAACGGACGACATCAGACTAGGCATGGATGGTGGAAATATTACAGTACTTACCTTACTTGATTTTAGTAACGCCTTCAATACTGTAGATTTTCACATTCTGCTTAGTATACTGCAGTCTCTTAACATATCTCCAAGGACAATTGATTGGTTTCGCAGTTACCTGTCTGGTCGCCGACAATGTATACGCATTGAAGACTCGGTGTCTTCTTGGTGCAGTGTTACTGCTGGTGTACCGCAGGGTGGCGTTTTATCCCCCTTACTCTTCGCTGTTTTTATAAACTCCATCTCTAAACAATTACGTTCATCCTACCATCTTTATGCAGATGATTTACAAATATATACACAAGCTCCGCTTAACATGCTATCGGAAGCCATTAACAAAATCAATGCAGACCTATCGGACATTTGCGATTGGAGTCATAATCATGGACTCAAGGTTAATCCCTCAAAAACGCAGGTATGTGTTATAGGCAGTCCTGGGTTAGTTTCAAGAATTGATTGGTCTCAACTGTCTCAAATTAAATTTAATGGCACTTCATTACAGATCAGCACAAGTGTAAAAAACCTGGGAATATGTATGGACAGTACCTTATCTTGGGGTCCACAGTTGCAGGAAGTCAGTCGTAAAGTTTACGCTTCAGCGGGATCCTTACGAAGACTACGTAACTTTCTTCCAACTACCACTAGAGCTGCGCTTGCACAATCACTTCTTCTTCCGATTCTCGACTATGCCGATGTCAGCTTTCTGAATCTCACTGAAGCACAACTTGATAAGCTTGAGCAACTTTTGTAAAAGAAAATATACAAATTTTTGTATAAGATTCATATATGGGCTACGAAAATATGATCACGTTTCAGAATTCCGTCAAAAGCTCAGGTGGCTTCCAATTCGCTCTCGCCGGAATACTCATATCCTCTTTTTACTTTACAACGTCTTATTCCACCCTAAAGCCCCATGTTATCTCAAAGAACGGTTCAAGTTCCTTCATGACACACATGAAAAATGTCTAAGGTCATCTGAAAATTTGAGACTGGAGATGCCACAGCATTCCACAAAATTTTTTGATCATTCTTTTACTGTTCAAGCTGTACGCTTGTGGAATGCATTACCAATTACCATTAGGCGAGCACAATCAATAACTGTTTTTAAAAAAATGGTTTATGAACATTACCTTTCACTTTAGTTATACTGTATGTGTATGTGTTGTATATAATATAGTTTATGGTTTATGTATGTATATTTGTTATATATATGTGTATTGGTATTTATAGTAGGTTAAGTAGGTTAGTGTAGAATATCTGTATATTTTAATATTTATTAGAAATGACAAATAAATTTTATTTTATTTTTTGTTCTTTGTAAATACACCATCAACTACCACTGTCTCTCCGATTCATTTTGATCCATCCTAAGGTTGCCTGAAATAGATTGCATCTAGCAATAAGGCCGCCCTTTGTACATTATATTATCCTTGATATAATTTTATTATGTAAATGTATTGTAAAAATAGTGTACAAATAAAGAGTTTTCTATCTATCTATCTATCTATCTACTAGCAGCGACCCGCGGTTTCACCCGCGTAAGTCCCAATCCCGTGGAAATATCGGGATAAAAAGTAGAATATATGTTAATCCAGGTCTGCAGCTATCTACATACCAAATTTCATCGCAATCGGTTCAGTAGTTTTGGCGTGAAAGAGTAACAAACATCCATACATCCATACATCCTCACAAACTTTCACGTTTATAATATTAGTAGGATATATATACAAACTATTTAACTGGCGGTTGTTTTGGGGTCTAGGGATCATAATGAAGAATTTTTTGGAAAACTCGACAACTGGTACAAAACCAATAGGTAGACTTTTGTTCGAAATCTATCTAAAACGGTACCTTTCGACTTCTTTTAGCGGGACCCTCCATAAATAACATAACCGTCCTTTTAAACCTGCGTATTTGTGAAACTTGGTACATAAAAAGCCTCTGTAAGTGATGAAAAATACTAGGTCCCTTGAGATCTCAGATTTACAGGTTTCACTGCATCACTTAAACTAACATGTAGACAGATATTTTGTTAGACGTCACAATACCGTGTGTTTATATTTCCGAACGGTTCGAAGGTTTAATATACTGGCGACTGGACTCATTGCTCAATGTTCACGACCCAAAGCTCGGGTCTTGTAGGTGCTTGGTGTGAAAGTGCATGTTAATCTTGGATTTCCAGTTGCTATCGTTCAACTTCTCTTGGCTGTTAGTACGTAATTGCCGCACAACCAGGTTTCGTCAACCTTACAAACCTTTGCACGAATCGGTTTAGAGAGACTTCTTCTCTTGTTGGGGTTCCATAGTCCCTTGGTTCTTATTTACAGCATTTCTCTTAACTGAGACGATGCATATCGTGATCTCGGATGCTTGTAGCCCAAATTTTAAATAACTAAGTTGGCTCACAAATGTACGACGCGCCCAATGTTAAGGTTCACGGTTAAAACTAAAGGGTGTTTTTAGAGATTTGGTTTTTAAAGTCAAATGCATAAAAATAATATCAAGGATCTTAATTTTTGCTTTATTTATGGTGCAAATTAGACACCTAAACCTTGGTCATGAATCACTCTGTATATTAGTGAAAACCGCAAGAAAATCCGTTCACTAGTTTTTCAGTTTATCGCGAACAGACAGACAGACGCGACGGGGGACTTTGTTTTATAATATGTAGTGATATAATTTTTCGTCATTTGTGTTTAAATAGGATTTCAGGCATACACCATATGGGGTCACGCCACGGTTGGCTTTAATGAAGCACAATCAAGAAGTGAAATTTCCCTGGCGTCCAAAAAAATTGCCTATATAAACACTCAACGTTGTAAGTCGCACCCTTCCTTTGCGAAAAGGGTATAAAAGCATGATAATAACATTTATGATAACATAATTTCGCTTCCAATGCGACACAACCATTCTTATAGCTGCAAAACTATTTCCAAGTATAAGCAAGTCATTCTAAAAACGCTTATAATTTATTTTGTTTCCTAGTAAATAATGTCCGCCAAGGCGGCACCACAGAATGGTGTTCTGCGAACTGTAGGGCATTTCCTTGCAGCTCCCCTTGGTAATGGTGGGTGGCCTCAGAACAACCATTAATATTTATACACACCTACGCCATTCATGTTCAATTGCAATGTCGATATTGTGTGTCTTTAGTTGTACATCGGTGTAGATTTAAATATTATGTATGTTTAAGGAAACACTTTTTACATGACAAATGAATAAATAGCCCTTAAGAATGTCTTTTATTTAAACGATTGTTAATATTACTTGTTGAACTTTAAGGTCCAACAAGTATTCCCACTAATATTATAAATGTGAAAGTTTGGATGGATGGATGTTCGTTACTCTTTCACGCAAAAACCCCTGAACCGATTCCGATGAAACTTGGTTTGTAGATAGCTGGAGACCTGATTTAACGCATAGGCTACTTTTATCCCGATATTCCCACGGGGTCAGGACTTACATGTGTGAAAGCGCGGGGCGCTGCTAGTATAATAATATTTTATAACCACTACCGTGATTAATCACGGTATCATCCTCCGCGCCTTTTCCTAACCAAGTTAGGGTTGGTTTTCAGTCTAACCACGATACGGCCGAATTTCGATATTTTACGTGAAGCGTCTGCCATTAGACCTCCACAACCCAAGTACTAGGCGTAATAGAAGTTCTGTAGTTATACCAGGTTGTCGGACTTTTTAGGGCTCCAACTACCCGTGACGAATGCCACAGATGTTTGTATGGCACCCGGGACCGACGGCTTAACATGCTCTTCGAAGCACGGAGGGTGTTAATAATAATCTCAATGTGTTAAGAATTGTCATCCATCCTAGACTGACCTGGCTAGATAACTTACCTTTGTAATGTGCCAACCTACTCGGTTACGACTTAGCCATGAGCCCGTGATTAACCACGGTAGTGGTTATAAAATATTTTTTACGTTTTGTTAAAATAAAACTATATTATACACTTAAAAATGTACACAATTATGTTTCATTTTAAACATAATATTTTACGCCAACTTTGATTGATTACTTTAAGAAATAATAACATCTCCCAAAATACAAATATGCGATAATTAATATCTGTAAAAGGAATAAAAATAAAAACAAGCTATCCGTTTTTTTATTCATCTACTTAAAAGCAATTAATAAACCAACTAATTGAAACAACCTAGTCGCCCCTTTTTCACCATTAGCTGTGAGGCAGTTTAGCAGAGATGACACAACTGATGAAAATACTCTTAAATATGGGGTTCTTTTGCAGTCATTGAAATATTCTTCATTGAACTCAAAAATGTAACTGGTTATCGTATAAATTTTATGCTATATAATAAAAAATACACTCAAATATACAAATAGTATTTTGAATAGCTATGCTTATTAACCGACAATAAAACGGAGTTGGTTCTAAAGTCAACCCGTATATTTGTAGTTTTTTTTATCAGGAACTACCAGTGCCCCGCGGTTTCACCCGCGTAAGTCCCGATCCCGTGGAAATATCGGGATTAGAAGCCTATATGTTAACCCAGGTCTCCAGCTATCTACATACCAAGTTTCATCGCAATCGGTTCTGTGGTTTTTGCGTGAAAGAGTAACAAACATCCATTAATACATCCATCCATCCTCACAAACTTTCACGTTTATAATATTAGTAGGATATGGAATCAATCATTGTTTACCTAGTGAGTATTCATCTGTGAACTAATTTTGTTGAAATTTGGCACACATATTATGTAGTTCTAATGACACTACAAGATGATGCGCAGTTAATCTGATGACGTGGGCTGAAGCCAGTAAAGCGAACTCCTCAAGGTTTACAGAAGATAACTCGTGTTTGAGCTTATTCATTTTCTTATTTCAATCTTACTGAGAACTTTAAACCTAGTGAAAGTTTATTGTTTAAATATTTATAATAAATAATATTGAGTAGTTAAAATATGTAATTACATGTATCACATGTTAAGTAAGTTAGATTAGTAAGTTTTAAGAAAGCTAAAAGCTTGAAATTTGCATGCAAATAAACATGAAAAATGCGTAAAATATGCATGAAAATTTGTAAAATACAAATATTAAAGTTGTAGAAAACGAGAAAAGGAAAAAGTGGTAGGTTTTAATTTTTTAGGGTTCGGTACCCAAAGGCTAAAACGGGACCCAATTACTAAGACTCCGCTGTCCGGATGTATCTCATGATTCGTAATATCGCACTGCTATTACGAGACTGTATCAACTCAAAATAGGGTAAATTTGAGATAATTCATTTTTCATACGTAAATATCAATTCCCTACGCGTCAATAAATATAAAATAATAATAATAAATTGTAATAAGCCAAATTTTTCAACAAAACCACTAAAAATAATTCATATTTTTTTTTAAATTTGTTAAGACAATAGAGTATTGAGTAGAAAATTGGAAATAACTTGACTTAACTCTTAAATAATTCATTAATACAGTAATCCCTTAATTTTATCAATAATCTATATACAGTGTTCACTTCTTATAATCTTTAACAAGAAGCGAGTACTCAGTTTTCTGTCGTTTCTGAAAAAAGCTTCATTTTGAGTTGATACACTCTTGTAATAGCAGTGCGATATGTAGACAGTTGAAATTTTCACAGAATGTGTATATCTGTTGCCGCTATAACAAAAAATAATAAAAATAAATAAAAAATGTAAGGGGGCTCTCCTACTAGAAACGTACTTTTTTTACTTTTACGACTGGCACTTGGCCGGTTTTTTATTTCTAAATCCGCATACAATTACTGAATTATTCAATCATAATTATATTATCAATACCAAAATGTAACAACTTTGTAGACGATAATAACGCGCTAAAACGAAAAATTATTTAACATTTTTGTTAACGTAAACATTCAGGTAGGTAGGTGTTCTAAATGAATAGTTTTCAATCAATCAAAATATTTTTATAACTGAAAATTGTGTGGTGTGTATTTGGTGAAATGTTTGTTATAGAGCTTATTGTTACACTTATCAGTTGGGTAACCTACCGAAACATAGAATAAATATAGCGAAAATATACATCACTAGACATTAGATATAATATGCAATTTCCCCTGAGAATGGGGTAAAAATGCGATTTCATATGTAAATATGCGAGTGTATATAATCCGGTCGCTACTTATCACAATAGTAACACGAGATGCTGATTAAACTATAAACAATCGCTCTTGTTTCTGTTTTATAAACGATAGAAATCATGCCTTTATTGTAGAAAGCAATATCAAAAGTGTAACTTAAGGCTTCCCATTCATACTATATTATTTTACAAAATGTATTTGTCTTTATATGTGTGTACAAGATGTACCTATTGTGAAAGTCATGAATCGCCTTGTTATTTCCTTTAAACCTACAAATACTTGCTGACAATACAAGAAAATATGAATAGAAGCCATACAAACGTCAGAAGTCGTAACAAGTTACAGAGGTAAAGTACTGTGCCCATTCCAGTTGCCAATAAGCATAAATAAACATTACAATTGTATGTTTTCGCTACACAAATATTATATTATAGCGCTCTTGGTCAGACGCTCTTGGTCAGACTAATAGGTGAGTCTTAGGATATAAAGATGAATCTGAGGAATATCGAGGATTTCGTATACGCCCGGTGACCGCTAGAAATTGGTATGCAGCTATGCACATTTTGCTATCAAACCGTTTTCCAATGCCCTTATTATAGTTAGGTTTTTAAGCAGTGAAGCAATGCTTTCGTTGTAACCCTAACCCTTCCATCTCCCCTTCTTCCCTCCACCATTCCCCCTCTTCCCCCCCTTCCCCCTACTCCCACTTTACAAGCCGGCAACGCACTTGTGAATCTTGAGTTGCAGGTGTCCATTGGCGGCGGTAGTCACTTACCGTGACCTAGGTGACCCGCCTGCTCGTTTTCCCCCTATCCCATAAAAAAAAATAGGTACGTACTGGGCAGTTCAAAAGTACCTGCCTTTTGCGAATAGACAAATTATGATATGACTTTCCTGCCATGCTCTTCCAACTGGAGAGAAGCTTCAGTATGGACTCTATCGTGAATATAATACCTACCATATAATGGGATTTTAATTTTTATCTTCAGGCTATGGCCGCATGCCGCTGTTTTGGTCCAGTGCCTAGTCATTTACCGTTCTAAGAATAACGTTTCAAAGATGCTCCTGCAGCAGCACAGGAAGGGTTTTTTGCTGAAAGGTTGATTAATCTGTTCTTAATTCATCATTCTTAATTTTCCAGTTATATTGATTATAATTATGTGAAAATTAAATATGAGGATAATATAACATATTCTTTTAAAACATAAACAGTCGTGGAAATTAGTACTATATTTTAAGTAATAACATTCCAGAGATAACCAGCCCTAACTAACGCTGACTGACGTACGCGTCAGCCATTGTCTAACTCAACCATATTAAGAGCCTAACGTTTCGACACACATGCCACCATCAGCAGTACTTTTAGGCGAGCATAACATACTCAGAACCACCAAGCACACTATAAAGCAATGGTAAATGAAACCAGTATCTCCTTCTCTGTCTGTTCTCGGTACAAAGACTGTAACAACACACTCTCTCATTACCATTGGTAAATTATACAGCCACCAAAGTTATTGCTCCTACACTTCAGGTTTATCCCCCTTTGTCACAAAACTCGGCACTTGTAGCTTCATTTGCCAACACACCACAATAACGTAACACAATGTACTCTTGATTAACAATACCATCATCACTGGAGAGAAGCTTTGATTCCAACATATACAGCTAACCGCAAAACAGAAAGCGTATCACATCGTACGTGTAACGCAATGTTGAAAGCCTACACCGAACAACCTCAAACACTCGACTAATCTTTCTGAATACCAAATTCCATATAATTTTACGCGGGCTCTTGACTTCAAAAGTGAATGTAAAGTCAATCATCTCTTTATTGTACTCCAAAACATGTAAGACTGAAATTAGTCGTTTTTGAACGAGTAACTCCATCTTATGACTTTGTAGACTTCATTTTCTCTTAATAATATATAATAACGATAGCGGTATCATTGGAGCGCAACCTACGTATTCAAATTGCTCCAGGAATTTCACATGGATAGCTGACTTCACAATGAGAGAGCTACGGCAGAATAACATTTATACATCCATGTATCTCATCGTTATTCATTTAAAATATTCTAGAATGAAGGTCTTTTTACACTACTGCCTAAAATAGGAGTATTTGTGAAATATTTTCAGGGTTAACCGATAACTTCCTCTCGCTCCTTCGCTATCGAAATAAGCAATTTATTTGTCGACTAAAGTCTGATACGCTTAAATAAACTTTAATACCACGTAGCGAGAGTCGCTATCCGTTGAATGCCATCTCTTTTGCTCTGTGTTTTTAGTAATCGTCTTCGTAGGTGTAGATTAAAAACACGTCATCCTCAACATCGTCAACAAGTTTTTATATGGCAATTGTACAGCGTTTGAATAAATGGAGACTCTCGCTGCGTGGAAATAAAGTTGAGTATACGTTGACAGAGTGTTAGTGAAATTTAGCGGCACTGAGAAATAGATGCTAGTAACAAATAGACCTTATTACGAAGAACACTAGGTTGATTTCATATGAAGAAATTAAGTCAGGTTTTAGTTTAGTCGAGTGTACAATAGAATCGGCACCAATGTCTAACTTTCTATTTTTTAAATTGCACAAATAACTAAACTTGCTTGCCTCTTAAATGGTCACCCTGCAAAAGTAGTCCTGACTTGACGTATGTGAGTTTCTTTATTCCACCATAACTTGTAAATGCCTAAACAGATTTAGATGCTTCGGTAGAATTCTTAGATCACCTTGAGTGACACTGGCTACTGGTATTTTAAATAATAAAAATATGGCAGTTGTATAATTTTCTAAATTAGTAACATGTTATTGTTTGTGTCTTGTGTTGTGTATTGTACAGTTGGTTATGCTAGATAGTTGATAAACTTACTTATATAAAATAGCTTCATCCTCTTCAAATATTATATATTTAGTAATGAGAGATCGGATATTCGGATGCATATTCACCTAAAGTTGAGATGTTGGCTATTATGGAAAGCACCTTTTTATCGAAAGAATCCCGCGATTTCAGGAAATTCAAATTTAAGTGTACCTATACTCCGTGAGATTTAATAAACCCTAGTTTGACACAAATGACACTTGCACTGTTACAACGTATAATGGTTGCTTTTCCCTACTTTTATTGTCAGTGATTTTTGACGAAGCAAAAACAAGGTTGTAACAAGTGTCAAATCGGGCTATTAAACCCCAGGAAATGTAAGCATTTTGTAAGAGTGCGAGTGAGACGGCAAATTATACTTGCTTGTGCGCAAGTAGCGACGCGACAATACAACTGCATTCGTAAATAAAAATATACTTAGAAGCCGCTTCCATAATTTGCTATCCAAACAATAACTTTAGGTAAATATGCATCCGATTATCCGATCTCTAGTAATAACTGATCGTAACTCATATTACAATCATAAACATTTCTAAATATTCTAAAACATATCAGTCTGCAAAGTGAGTACGAATATATAGTTGACAAAAAAAAGTTACCTTCTATATTATATTCAAGTCGATTTAAAATGAATAAAAATTTTAATCGATGTATATAATATACGTTTGTTCTTTTATCGTGTATATTGACAATGTTCATTAATTTAATATCCTATAAACTAACTCGTATATGCATTGCATTTGTACCGTACACTGCTACATTGTGTTCACTAGAACGTGACACATCTTGCTGACTGCTCTACACCAACAAACTACGACTAACATAGAAAACGATGGAGTAGAAATAGCAATTCGATAATATTTTAAACATGGTTTTATTACGTGAAAGAGCTCTTAACAAAAAATTATATTTCTTCAAGAGCTTTATCACGTAAAGTTCCTAATTTGATTTCAAAAATACGCTGTAAATAATAATAACATACAAATAATTGTTTATAATTAAGGTGCATAAAAAATAAAACTACGAATTAGTTACATACATTATCGTCTGCTGGTAGCATTCTCAGAAGGTTGGTAGCATTGCCACGAAGAATGGCCATGCTAATTGTCTGTGCAAGAAAAAACGTCGCCTTCTGGTCCCGAAAAGTGTCGATCAGTCGCTTAGCTAGTTCCTTATAAACGGAACGAGCACTCGGACCTCATATGTATTTTACTTTATTTGGATAAAAATTTACATAGAAGATATAAGAGACAGTAAAAAAATAAAATAAAAATTTGTTCGTTGCCAAATATTGTACTACACCTAGCTAAATAACTATGTAAATAAATCTTGGAAGTCAAATTTTAACCAACTTTTAACAGTAGCATCTAAGTGAAACTTTGTATGTAAATGCACTATAGATGATAATACTATAATTTATCACCTTAGAGCTGATCTGATGATAGAGCTAGGAAGTGGAACAGTAGAACTCTTCAGTGAGTACTAGTAAACCCTCGGGGGTTAAGGCTCATTGATTTCTTTTGACAAGTCCAACAGATTGAGCTTGGTAACGATGGTCTGATGATAAAGCCGGGAAGTGGATAGTGGAACTCTTTTTACTTTTTAATTCGGTTCGCCATTAAAGCATGTTTTTTTTAGTTTTACTAAACAATAATTATTATTTTCTACATAGAATATCAGCGTGGGTTGTACCTAGTTCATTACTAGTCAATTTTAACCATTTCAGCTAAGCTGAATACTAAACAGTTCCTGGCTCCATTATCAGATCAGCTCCAAGATGCCAAATTATAGTTTTGTCATCCCAACTACATATAAACACAAAATTTCATTCCGATACGACAAAGGAGGTTAAAATTGACTTCCTAGTTTACACGGTTAGTTAAAAGTGGAGCGATTAGCGTATTAGAAACAGTAGATTGCGACAGGCTCAGTAATGGACGTCCATCATCATCCTCCGAACCTTTTCTAAACCAATTTCAGTCTACCTTTTTTTTTTTTGTTTTTTTTTATGCCTAGGTGGAAGATTCTCACGGATGTCCTCCGCCCTTAGGGGAGCGAAGGGGTCTGTTGGACTCTTAGCGACTAAAACCACCCCGGTGTTCCACTGCTTGCCCATGATCGGGGGAGCAAGAATCGCCATTGCATTCTTCTGCAACAGTGTCAAAGAGGGATTCGATCCGGCATCCAACTTAGTAGAAATCGTACTCTACACCGGATAGGCTAAACGCTCGCTAATTTCAGTCTACCTACGATCCGGCTGAACTTCGATATTTTCATGAAACGACTGCCATCAGACCTACACAACCCAAGTACTAGGCGATATCGAAGTGCTGTAGTTAGACCGGGTTGTTGACCGGGATTGCGACTTAGTTCGCGTGGAAATTCACATTTATCCCACGGAAACCGATTTCCTGAGCAATTTTCTTAATTTTTCGTTTCGTAAGAACCTTTTACAAAGTATTAGAAAACATTTTAAAAAAGATTAATAAAATCAGTAAAGCCTTTCTTAAGTTATGGCGTGACCAAGGGAAATAGGGATTTATTTATATATATACATATGTATTTAACAAAAAATACATCTTAGTAGGGTTACCCGCTTTCTTGAAAATTTAAGAGCTTTTGAATGAACTCTTAAATTGAATTTTTAAACTATATCTAATACTAGCAGCACCCCGCGGTTTCACCGGCGTAAGTCCCGATCCCGTGGTAATATCGAGATAAAAAGTAGCCTATGTGTTAATCCAGGTCTCCAGCTATCTACATACGAAGTTTCATCGCAATCGATTCAGGAGTTTTTGCTCGAAAGAGTAACAAACATCGATACATCCTCACAAACTTTAAATTTTTTTTTACATTCAATATCTTCACTACATATTATAGAAAAACAAAGTCCCCCGACGCGTCTGTCTGTCTGTTCGCGATAAACTGAAAAATTACTGAACGGATTTTCATGCGGTTTTCACTAAAATATAGAGTGATTCATGATTAAGGTTTAGGTGTATAATTTGTACCCGTGCGAAGCAGGGGTGGGTTGCTAGTATATTATAGAAATGAAAATTCCCATTACGGACACAACCGTCAACAACGTCTGCCCTCACGTGTCTGCCCGCGTCCGCGGCACCGCGGCGGTAAGCGATGTTCCCCCTCGCCCCCTCGCCCGCAGTTTTATATTATGGTCGTAACTTTTTAAATATTTGACCAAATTACGTACTTCAAAAGACAAAATTTATATACTTTGAATATGAGAAGCGATAAAAGTATTTATTTTCATAAAAACCAATTTTATTGTATTTATGGTTCACTATTTTGGTACTATTGGCTTACACATAAAAGATAGATATATACTGTCGCGGACTTTTTTGTAGAACTATTTAGGAGGTACAATCCTACGGTACATTATATTCGTGTAACTCTTACAGTTTTCCCACCGCACGCCAGAATACCTCGCAGATGGCCGATTTTTTTCCGACTTTCTTAACACTTATCGATATATTTTGGCCAATATACACAATATCTTCATAAGTTATAGCCTATGTGTTATTCTGATATATAAGCTATATTATTGTAAAGTTTCATTAAAATCCATTCAGTAGTTTTTGCGTGAAAGAGTAACAAACATCCATACATCCTCACAAACTTTCACGTTGATAATATTAGTAGGAAGTAGGATTAGTAGGATTTTTATGAATAATACTGACTTAGGTTGCACAAATCAATAATTTACTTAATACATTCCATAGAGTACGGAGCATAGGTTCGCCATCCATTCTTCATCAGCAGAGTTAAGTTGTAGTAACCCAGAATGCACATGTGTCGCAATGTATGACTGAGGAGGAATAAAAGGACTACACTGCATACCCGAGCCCAATGTCTCAAGTATGGAGTTATCCAGTTCATGACATCGCTGTAAAGACCATACTTAATCCGATAGTCATTACGCCGAAACTCTGACAGGTAGCTGTTGGGCCTCGATATTTCAAGTCAATCGAAGGCCGGTCTCTCTTACGTAGATTTACAGTTGTTGACGACGTCGGCGACGACGAAAAAGCTCGTCGGTCCAAGTCTAGCTTGATGCCTGCAGTAGCAGGTACAGTTAATGCGGTTTCTGGGGGCCTCGAGACAAAGCCAAGCGACGAGTTAAATTTGTGCTGTTCTCGTCCTGAATCTTTATGCAAATTTACTTTTAAACTGGTATAGCGTTGCCTGTAAGAGATTGCAGACTACGATAAGGCCGCCCATTGCACTACTGTTTCTAATGTATTTATTTTTAATTGTATCCTATTTATGGTATGCAAAAAAGAATATCTATCTATCTAAATATTTTTACCTACGTGGAAGGGTGCAGTCGCTTTATCGTTGAAACCGAAACTAATTGGGCATAGCCAAAATACACACTGGAACAAAGCCGTATATATCTTTAATAAATAGGAATATCATCACTCAAAAAACTTTTTTTTGCGGTCGTCACCAAGAAGCAAAAGTAATAAATCAAAATTTAAAGCTTATAAATTGAATAAGCATGCAAACGTTCTCTAGTAATATAACATTTGTTAATTCGATACCAAGTGTTATCGTAACTCGGTGTCGACGTCAGAGATAGAGAAGTGTACCCTGCGATGTGACATATTGCTTGAATCTGCAACGCTCTCAAATCTGTCAAGCGTTATTAAACTGAGACATGTGATTTATGTACACCTACACCAGTTCTATCCGTTATAAAGGATATAAACGAAATTGAAATTCATTGGAGATTCTCATATCGATATTTGTTGGTGTTTAATAAAACAGATTTTAATGCCGACTGAGCAATTGACGTTTTCTAAAATTTTCTCCGTATTGAACAAAGAACCTTCTCTAAAAGTGTATAGTATCAAATATTAGGTATATTATTTTCATAAATAATATACCTAATATTTGATACGTAGGTAGGCAGACGTATACATTAGTATACGCAGACGTGTACTCATGTATACGTCTGCTCCTCATGATCAGTTGCTGTGTTAATTTAGGGAGAACCCTATATACATTTGTGCGAATTTCGTCTATAGATGGACCTCGATGAAATTGGCTTATTTAAGAAAGAACATTAATAAATTATAATGTCAGTGGCAGTTAAAGATTGGCTAAGTTGCTGACTCTATTACTGACCAAACCTCGAAAATAAGTAAGTAAATATGTTTTAACTAATTTCGAGAATCAACCACTTACAGTAAATATTTTCTTATTTATGAAATTCCTTCTTTGTTCCATTCTACCGAAGGCACGCATTGATTATACAAACTAGACTTGAACCTAGACCACACGGTATTCTGTAGCTGGTGCCGATACTTTAATGAAGATTCTTAAACTCTTATTTAATTGTTATAAGTTAATTTTATATATACGTGTATTTTAGTGAGATCTATAATTTTTTTTTTTATTTATTCATTTTATTCATTTAAGACTATGACAGAATTGACTGAAATTGAATTGACTGTTATTAGATAGCCCTTATTTTATTTCAGAAAAGAAAGACTGAAGGCAGGCCGTTTTGTTAACTGCTGAAATTAATGTCAAACTTGGAACTATTTCGTCCTTTAGTAATATTTATCATTGCATGTATTTTAAATATACAGGGTGAACTTGTCATCACCATCCAAATTTTTCAAAGTAATTGCTGGGTAAAATTTTCCCAAAAACCTTTTTTTTTCTCGAAAAAAATTTTACGTGGTTACTTTGTCAAACGTAAAAAAACGTTGTTGTTATTTAATTTAAAAAAAATATCAAAAAAAAAATTCGGTGGTCACTTACTAAGTCAACCCAAAAAAATATTAAATGCAGCGAAGTAGGAAGTTCCGACAGACCGGTTATATGGATACTTAGCACACACTGAGTGTATTGTGTCTACAAACTGTGGTTTGTTGAGACAACTTTGTGATGCAAATTACTCAATATTTTTGTACTAAGTGATTTCGAAACAAAAAACAGGTTTCTCATAATTTTCATGAAACATTATACTGTGTGATGAGTGTGATGACCGAATCACCCTATATCGTACACAATATGGCTGATTCTGTCATCACCATCCAAATTCCAACAGTATAATGTTTGATGACACAGACCTTACAAGGTATTTGAGTCAACATACAACAAATACCGAAATGAGTGAGAGTCCACGCCTATCATCTTTAAATAAATACGTTTCATCTCACCTATATTTTTTTCCGTTTCTCTTATTACATATATTGCTAACAGTCACTGCTACGAGTTTTTTCATGAATCACTTAAAAATATTAATAATAAATAAAAAATAAATAAAAAGTACTAAATTTATATTGCATATAAGTATTATTATTAATATGATATTGAACCAAACACACTGCTTTGGCTTTACATATTAAAGGTGTCTATGAAGCTGGCGTAGCCAAGTCATAGGGCCGTAATAAAACTTACACTATATTTTCTTGCTAATTATTTGCTATTTTTTTGCCAAAGAATTGATTTTTTTTGCTATAGCCATTTCCGAAAAACAATGGTCCTGCTGATTTGATACTTATCCCAGCGTAGCCAACCCTATATCTCCGGATCTCTTACACTTATCAAAACAGGCTTTACGGCATATTTTTTTGCAAATTATTTGCTATTGTTTGCTAAATAATTATTTTTTATACGCACGTACGCTTGTTTGAGGGAAAAGTAGGTATAGCACACCTTACGCTTTACATGTCAACTAATCATCAAAATATCGTAAAACTGATTCGTACGTCTTACTTTTAGTTTATTTATGTTGAAGACTGTTCAGAATAGCCTCTGTAAGTCATTTAGTAAGCGTAATACCCAAATTATTTAATAATTACTTATTTCCGATAAAAATATAGGTTATGTAAACTTCTTTGCTCATACCGGTAAAACCAGAAGATATATAAAATTCCGCTTTCATAGCCATTTTTATGGTAATTTTTACGTGGAAGAGCCATGCTTGGGCACGTACGGGCCGACTCGAATCCACTCGATACCACGGCCTCATAGAAAACCGGCAGTGAAGCAATGTTGCCTTGCTTTTCACCGCGTGAGGGAGGTTACCGGAGGCCCTTACCCTTTCCTCTCCTCTATTCCCGTCCTTCTTCTCTCCCCCTCTCTTCCCCTCTAATCCCCTTTTCCTCTCTTCCCACTCTTCCCCCCTGTCTCCCTCTTCTGCTACTCCCACCTTAAAGGGTGGCAACGCACTTGTGACTCTTGAGTTACAGGTGCCCATGGACGGCGGTACTCATTTACTATCAGGTGACCCGCCTGCTCGTTTGCCTCCTATACCATAAATAAAAAAACAAAAAATCACTTCTTGTTTAATAAATAATACATTGTAAAATATGATTTAACTAATCGAAACTTTTTTTCAAGTGGAGTTTTAAAATTTCTTCCAGAACTATAAAAAACAATTAAGAATAGAAGATTTTGAATTTAAAAACTATTGGAAACAAAATATGTAGAAACACGCTGGAAGATCATTTTCTTACATATACAATGACCTTAAGGGAAAACTGTATTACGGAGAAAATGACAGTCGATTTTTACTACAACTAGCAGCGCCCCGCGGTTTCACCGTAAGTCCCGATCTTGTGGGAATATGGCGATAAAAAGTAGCCTATATGTTAATCTAGGGTGTCAGCTTCCTGCATACCAAATTTAATCAAAATTGGTCCAGCCGTTTGCGATACACACACACTCACAAACTTTCGCCTTTATATATTAGTGTGACTGTCATCATCCTCCGTGCCTTTTTCCCAGCTAAGTTGGGGTCGGCTTTCAGTCTAACTACGACACGGCCTAACTTTGATATTTTACGTGAAGCGGCTACACATCAGACCTCCACAACCCCAGTACTAGGCGATATCGAAGGTCTGTAGTTAGACCGGATCGGTCTACGGATCGGAGACGGAGGGGTCCCAATTTTTTTTTTTGTTATAGGGGGCAAACTAGCAGACGGGTCACCTGATGGTAAATGACTACCGCCGCCCATGGGCACCTGTAACTCAAGAGTCACAAATGCGTTGCCGCCCTTTAAGGTGGGAGTAGGGGAAGAGGGGGAGAGGGGGGAAGAGCGGGAAAACGGGAGAAAGGCATTAGAGGTGTGTTAAGAATGGTCACCCGTCCTAGACTGATCTGGATAGTATTACTTTGTAATGTATTAACCTATATGGTTACCACTTAGCCAGGAGCTCCGCTGATGATGAATTGAGTTGGTATATATACATTAAATATATATTAATATTAATTGTATTAAAACTCGATAAAAGCATGTCACCTCCACTGAAACTCATGATCACGATATTTCTACTATACTACATAACAATGCGAGTAAAATGAGACAAGTCCCGAAGCTGTGCTTCAAAACAATTATTTCTTCAAAACGAGGGACACTTTTGGTATATCAATTCTGGATTTCCTCATATATAATATACCTGTACTTTTTATGTGGTAATGACATTTTGGTTTTTACATCATTGTTAATTAATAATCTCTTTTTTAATATTATTAAACTATCTAATATTATTATCTATCTATACTAAAAGTAAAAATTTAATTTTAATAATTTCACTTAATTTCTTGAAATATACTATATTATTTTTTTCAAAATAAAATAGTATAATAAGTTTAAAGTATTATTGTCATGGAGGCCTCAGTTGTTTCAATCGTATCACTATATATATTAAAAAACAATGTTCCCCACCGCGTCTACCTGTCTGTCTGTCTGTTTGCTATGAACTGAAAAACTACTGAACCGATTTCCATGCGTTTCTCACCAATAGATAGAGTGATTCATGAAGAAAGGATGGTTAAAATAAGATGATGATTATTGAAGATGTCTCTACTACCCTTGCGAAGCCGGGGCGGGTTTCTAGAAAGGAATAAGATTCTACGCGTTTAGCATTTAAGTTATTAGTGTTTAATTAATGAGCTTTACTCTGTTGATTCACATAAGTTAGCCGTCTACTCAAGCTGACTGTGAGTTCGTATCGTACAAGTGGTCGTCCATCTAGCGGGCGTTTCGTGTATATGCGAGCGTGTGTATGTGAGTACTAGTATCGACAAGGTCTAAGCAGGCCTGGCCACATGTTAAGGTGGGAGTAGGGGAAGAGGGGGACAGGGGGGAAGAGTGGAAAGAGGGATTAGAGGGGAAGGACGGGAATAGGGTAGAGGGAAGGGTTAGGGCCTAAGGTAACGGTAAGGAGGGATCACGCGGCGAAAAGCAATGCATGCATTGCTTCACATCCGGTTTTCTATGAAGCTGTGGTATCGAGCGGAGTCGAGCCGGCCCCAAGCATGGCTATCCCACGTAAGAATTACCATAAAAAAGGAAATGAAAGCGGAATTTTATATATCTTCTGGTTTTACCGGTATGAGCAAAGAAGTTTACATAACCTTTATTTTTATCGGAAATAAGTAATTATTAAATAATTTGGGTATTACGCTTACTAAATGGCTTACAGAGGCTATTCTGAACAGCCTTCAACATAAATAAACTAAAAGTAATACGCACGAATCAGTTTTACGATATTTTGATGATTAGTTGACATGTAAAGCGTAAGGTGTGCTATACCTACTTTTTCCTCAAGCAAGCGTACGTGCGTATAAAAAATAATTATTTAGCAAACAATAGCAAATAATTAGCAAAAAAATATGCCGTAAAGCCTGTTTTGATAAGTGTAAGAGATCCGGAGATATAGGGTTGGCTACGCTGGCTTAAGTCTCAAGTCAGCAAGACCATTGTTTTTCGGAAATGGCTATAGCAAAATAATCAATTCTTTGGCAAAAATGTAGCAAATAATTGTCAAAAAAGTAGCAAATACTTAGCAAAAAAATATGCCGTAAAGCCTGTTTTGATAAGTGTAAGAGATCCGGAAATATAGGGTTGGCTACGCTAGCTTAAGTATCAAGTCAGCAGGACCATTGTTTTTCGGAAATGGCTATAGCAAAAAAATCAATTCTTTGGCAATAAAGTAGCAAATGATTGGCAAAAAAGTAGCAAATACTTAGCAAAAAAATATGCCGTAAAGCCTGTTTTGATAAGTGTAAGAGATCCGGAGATATAGGGTTGGCTACGCTGGCTTAAGTATCAAGTCAGCAGGACCATTGTTTTTCGGAAATGGCTATGGCAAAAAAATCAATTCTTTGGCAAAAAAATAGCAAATAATTAGCAAAAAAATATAGTGTAAGTTTTATTACGGCCCTATGACTTGGCTACGCCAGCTTCATAGACACTCATTTAAGCATAAGAAAAAAAACATATTTTTTGCGTTTATCAAACTGTACGAGTTTACAAGTTACAGTATACACAAATAGTATATAACACAAATGAAATAATGTATTAAATACTTGTCTTCCACTTCTATGTATTTAGTAAAGTGAAAAGATATTATATTTTCTAAACAATGTATGTTATTAGCCGATAGAAATTAAATCGTCAAGAAAGAAATTAATTCGTTTAGAAGAAGTGACTGATTACGACACTTTTTTGATTACCCGACCTTTCAACCGAAGTCACCCGATCATGGCCACGAGTCCATTCCAATCGTGACCTCGGATTCCAATCAAAGTCGAAATAGAAACGAAATTTTATACTATAAGTAACACTTGCTTAAAATAATGAAAATGTTCCATAAGTTTTCGTACTAGTTCTTTGTAAATCTAATAATTTATGTGTTTAAGTTTGTAACTTATACTTACAAACATAAACTTACAGTATTCCATGTTATTTAGAGTGAATCTCTGTTGTATTTCACCCTAGCACGACATTAAAAATAATTAAAAGACTCGATACTCCACATTTCGTATAACTTTATTTCGTTTTTAGTTCATCCAACTTTGTTGTTATCTTTGTTGGAAATCGTGGGGCAAGTTCACGCGGGAGGCGTTATAAGCCGCTTTGTATTTACTATACGTCTATTTGAGCTTTATTGCCGCTTATGTGCTGCCACTAATTTGCCCTACCCACTTTTAGGTATATAGCACGCAATCTAAGCCAAAATAGCCTTCAGATTGCGCCATGGAAAATACCTACAGTTGAAATGGAATCTTTAAAGGGCTTAATTACGCCTAAATAATAAATGTGCCTCAAATTATATTTATTATAGCGCAAAAATAAATGAAGTAATAAAAATATTTCGAATGTTTTACTTAAAATTCATTTTTATATTTACTTTTCGGGCTGGCAATTACTGAAACCTGAAACACTTGACTCGTAAATGAGACTATTTATATTTCATATTTTTGGAAGTAAGCAAATTGTAATCATTTTATAGAACAACGTCTCTTGTGAAGCAAGACAAATCTAGGACCTTTTTCATAAATGGCGAAGCAATTCGCAGTTTATTTGGCATTTAAGCAAATTTAGAGGATCCCCTCTCTGCTGGCATTTTGTTTTATGTGGCTGCTCGTTACCGTCGGCGGCCGCGCGTGAAGTTACGGCCGCATTGGGCCGTCTACATCTTCTACGCACTATCCTTTTGCTACGTTGCGATTTATTACTTCTAGCTGCAGCGTAATAAATAGATTGAGCCTGAGTAGATTACTTTTCGCATGACACAATAGATTTATATAAACACATTGTCGGGATACACTGAATCTTCCCCCTTCTTAATAAAAGAATAAATCACACAAAATCATGAAATAACTTTTTCACCACTGTCTTCTGTAGAAAAAATCTGGTCACAAACAATATTATTTATACAGTAATTATACGTGAAGATGAAAAGCATTATAAAATTTATAAATGTCTCTTTTTCTTTCTTATTTTTTTTTTTTGTTCATGTAAATTTTAATCTATTTCGTTACATTATAAAATATTCTTGAACAGTTATGTTCGAGTATTGAAAATAAATAAGTATAAAATGTGAAACAAAAAGTTTTCGACGTCTACGACGATAAAAACTTCTCGGTAAGCGCAGCCGTTTCGGCAACGAGTGCGTATATCGTCCAAATCGTGCCCGGAGGGAGCCGATGCAACTCGCATCTCACTACGGACAATATTTTTATATTTTCACTGCATTTCTGTACCACTTCGCAAAAGGGTAGTGTTTGTCGGCCGTAAAACAAAAGTAGATATGTTCAAAACATACACGTTTTGTTGGACTTGCTTGTTTACTCGTTTATTCATGTAATCATGTCCACTGTTTTTGTGCATTTCCATTGAAAGCCGTGACATATTATGTATATAACATTATGAAGCTTTTGAATCTATTATTCAGAAAACTGGTACTACTTAATTATTATTCACTAACATTTCATAAAATATTCGACGTGGTGATCGTGCCAACTTCTACAGTATCGAGTGTTGGGAGTGTCTATATTTTTAACATGCATGAGTAGTTGTTTACACCCTGTATTATTCTCTTGTTACTAACGACGTTGACTAATGACTTTGTTTTTTACAAATAAAAACATTTCAAACATGCATGTGTGTTGTGTCCCCGATAGGCCAGTGGAATTAGACAAAAAGGGGCAAATTGCAAAAAAACCACAATTTGGTAAGATTCAGTAAGATCGGTTTTGAACTTATTGGGAAATTTTGAAAAAAAACTGAAAAAAAAGGCCTTCGGGAGAATAGTCCTAAAAAAGTTTTGAGCCAACTTACAGTAAATTTTCAAAAATGCTTTTATTCGTCGTGACGTCTGACCTCTACAACGAGTTGAAATGCAGTTTCATTCCCTGAAGAAGAAAGACTGAAAAAGTCGATCTACAAAAATCGCAAATTTCTGATCCGGCCTCTTGTGGATCTCCACCTTCTTATTTGGCTGAGTAAGAAAGTGGAGATGGTAAATTTAGAAAAGAGAACAGAGAAGTTAGAACTCGCGAATTGCAACGTTGGCGAATAGGTAGCCATTTTATTTGGGAATGTAAAGCAGATACGTTATCATACTTATATTATATTACATATATATGTTTATGTACAACCAATAATCAAAGACAAATGGTATACAAAAAACTTGGAGACACAACTGTCACTACTGTCTAGATACGTTCAGAAATTAGTAAACAATAATAATTTATGTCACTGAAATTAGTTTTGTAAAACGAAACATCTATTTGAACATTGGTTTAACTCATTCACGTCAAGGCCGGGTGGGGGGGGGGGGGTAGCTGACGCCTGAGAATTCTTTATTATCTTGTTGAATAATTTGGTATCTAAATATCACTGCTGATTTTATGCGAACGAAGTAAGAAAAAGTAGGATATAAAATAAAATATTGCTCTAAAAGCTTTTCAGCTTTTTTTTTATACCTATTGACCGGCAATGATTAAATGAAATTACTTAGATACTTGGATAGAAAACCTCTTCATCTTTTTATTAAAGGTATGGCTGCTTCTAGCAAATGTACATAATATGTTACAGAAACATGTAATTATATTTTAAGAGCTTTATGAATAGCCGTACGATTATTTGGCACCTAACAAATTCCGGACATCAAGTGCCTAGGTATTAAATACCTTTAGTTCTATTCATGGCAGCCCTTGCGAAATATTAATACCCAACCATCTTAAGGAGACTATCTTTTTAACCTACAAAAAAACGGAGGAGGTTCTCAAGTCAACCCAAATATATTTTTTTCTTTGTTTTATGTATGACCACGCATTACTTTATTATTATTACATTACAGGGTAGTCCGGATTCGATAAAGGAGTTTGAATAGGGTATACCTACTTAGAATTACATCCCAAAAGGTAGAAAAATAATAGATGAATGATGTAAACCGATTCATTTGAAACTTGGCACAAATATCTAGTTCTAACGACACTACAATATGACAGAGACCTGTAGTTGATCTGATGATAGAGAAGGAAGTCAGTCGAGGAAACTTCACAACGGTTTTCAGGCTGCAGCAGCTACCTCATGGTTGGGCTTATAATTTTTTTTTTATGGTATAGAGGGCAAACGAGCTGACGGGTCACCTGATGGTAAATGACTACCGCCGCCCGTAGTAGAGGAAGAGGGGGAAATGGGGGAAGAGCGGGAAGACCCGAGAAAGGCATTAGAGGGGAGGAGAGGGGGAGAGGGGAAGGACGGGAATAGGGAAGAGGGAAGGGTTAGGGCCTCCGGTAACCTCACTCACGCGGCGAAAAGCAATGCAAGCATTGTTTCACTGCCGGTTTTCTGTGACGCCGTGGTATCGAGCGGAGTTGAGCCGGCCCATACGTGCCGAAGCATGGCTCTCCCACGTAACAATTGATCATTAATCATAATGAGAACTTTAAACCTAATAAAATATTGTTGTTTAAATATTTATAACAAATAACACTGAATAGTTAAAGTAGGTCATTTTAATATATTATAGTAGTCGTATTATAATTTAGTTAATTAATTTGATTAAGGTAGGTAAGTAAGAACTTTAAATAAGTAACTATTAGTTATAATTAAAATTATTTAGGTATTTACATTAGTGTAGGAGTTTAGTTTAGTTAGTCGAGAGTGTGAACTTTGGAAATTAACACCTCACCGTGTATTTCTCGAAATAATACGTAAAGGTCTACCCACTGACGATTCTAATATTCTTTTTGAATTCTTTAAAGTATTACCACGACACTTTAACCATACAGTATTTGAAACAAAATTTATATTTTCTTTAGATAGCTTCCGTGCGATATTAAAAAATGCCTCACAAGTTGACATCGTAACGTGCAATGCAACCGAATCCGTGACGTCACTAAACACGCTGAGAAGTTTTACCTAGGTATTCACGATACATGAAATCCACCAATTCATCAATCATCAATCAGCCCATCGTAGTCCACTGCTAGGCGTTCAATGCACGAAAGAGTACCCTGTCCTTCGCCTTCCGCATCCAGTACATCCTTGCTACAAGCTTCAGATCGTCAGTCCTCTGGCCATTTGTATGGGGGGGAGTCCTACTTTCCGTTTACCGATTCGCGGTCTAAACTCTAGGACATTTAACACATGTGACCAGCCCGTTGCCACTTCCGCATGCTAATCCGAAAATCAACCGAAATCCAGCGATTATTTTGTAAAAATAAAGAGTGCGTAAACATGTTTCCCTTTTGAATTCCCGGGTTTCCACGTTACTCATAGAGTGCGGTCCCTTGTCAAATAAAAACTTTTCCCATGTCTTATCGAATCAATTACTTTAACAGGCAAGAAGCCATTTTATATCTGGAATTTAGTCTGGGTTTCTGTTTTACTACAACCAAGCTGAATTCAATTGGGCGTCCAACTATTTGATTTTTATTTTGGGTAGATAAGATACTAGTTTTTTTAAGATAACGTAAATTTTATCATTCAGTTAAGGGTATTAAGCAGGAGTATGTTGAGCTCAGTAATCTGTCTATATGTAGAAAGTAACATGGGGTAGATAAACACTTAAATAGATATATTTATTGCAACTAGGGTGCGGTGCTTATGCACCCGTGGGTAAAATAATTCACTCGAAAATGTCTATCAATTTATTTCCCTTCCGACACTCAAGTAAATGTTAAGGAGGGAACTTTTTGATAGTTATTTTTATGCTCAATACTTCGATTCCTACGTTTCCTACCGCACTTAGTAGTAATAACATAGAATAGTGTTACATACTTTACTTAATTATCTTTGTGAATGATGTATTATATCCTCAACCTTCTAATTATGTTATTGCGCGCTATTTTTTGTAATTTTCTCATTTTTATAGTAAAAACGTTTATAATCAAGAGGGACCAAACTCTATTTGACTTCCTAATTAAAATACCTGCCACGATGAAAATAGAGGATCAAATATTATTATCGGTACCTAAACAAGTCGTGTTGCGTTTCTAACAATAACATGAATGAAAAGACATGCTTCCCCTACTCCCAACTTAAAGGCCGGCAACGCACTTGTGACTTTTGAGTTGCAGGTGTCCATGGGCGGCAGTAGTCACTTACTATCCCATAAAAAAGTATATGTTTATTATTAGTATGCATGCTTCTACTATTAGCGCGTTATTTATTCTACTGGTATATATTACAAACCACATGCTTAACATTCGGTTACCCTTTACAGCAATTAACTCTTGTGCATGCACCAAAATCAGATATGTTACAATTCTGCATTATAAGGAGTGCGGAGAACATAAGCTAAATGAAATCACAAAGGGATTAATTGGACTGCTTCAGCAGTTTGCGAACATGGTTGAACAGTATCTAACCGTAGGAATGCAAAGTCATTGCGCTGTAACTAGATTCACACCGTAGACCTAGAAATTCTAATAATGAATCCTTCTAATATTATAAATGTGAAAGTTTGGATGGATGGATGGATGTTTGTTACTCTTTCACGCCAAAACTACTAAACCGATTGCGATGAAACTTGGTCATAAATAGCTGGAGACCTGGATTAACATATAGGCTACTTTTTATCCCGATATTCCCACGGGATCTAGACTTACGAGGGTAAAACCGCACAAAAAAAAGTTGCTAGTATTATATAAATATCTTTTCAGAGGAGAAATATGGTTTAGTAATCTTGTGATTCTTGCAAAACCAAAAAACATACTTAACTGTACACGTAACATGTAACTTGTATTCTATCCTCATATTCTCATATCGCGTCTTTTAGCCCAGGTTTCCTTCCTTTCACATGTTTTTATTACGTAAAGTAAATTTTCAGAAAACCGACAAGAACGCCTATGAACGTAAGAAGAGTTGCAATAAATCGTCTTCCCGACACAAAACGCGATGGATGTCGCTACATATGTATAAATATATTTCATGGATTGAATAAATTGTATCCATGCCATGCTTCGGCACGTATGGGCCGGCTCGACTCCGCTCCATACCACGGCCTCACAGATAACCGGCAGTGAATCAATGATTGCATTGCTTTTCGCCGCGTGAGTGAGGTTAGCGTAGGCCCTAACCTTTGGTGGCGGCGTGCTGTTGGCGGTGTCGCTGGACATCGCCAACGCGTTCAACAGTCTGCCATTTAGCTGCATCAGGGAAGCACTCCACTATCACGGAGTGCCAGGGTACCTGAGGCGGCTAGTGGCAGACTATTTAGAAGAGCGTACCGTCATGTATGAGGATCGAGATGGAGTTTTGAGTTGTCGGCCCATGTCGTGCGGTGTTCCGCAGGGGTCTGTCCTTGGACCACTCCTGTGGAACATGGGGTACGACTGGGCCCTTCGAGGCGACTTCCTTCCCGGGCTCGGCGTAATCTGTTACGCCGATGACACTTTGGTCACAGCCCGGGGGGTAAACTTTCAGGCGTGCCTGGCCACCAGGGGAGTCTCTCTTGTGGTCGGGCGCATCGAGGCGCTGGGTTTGCGGGTGGCCCTGGATAAGACGGAGGCCCTGTTATTTCATGGGCCCCGTCGTGGTCCTCGACGGTAGGTGGCGCTTCGACGAGCACTTCCTGCAGCTTGCTCCAAGACTGGTCGGCGCTGCGTCCGCCCTTGGGCGACTCTTGCCCAATTTGGGTGGACCCAGCGTCGCTACGAGACGGCTGTACACGGGGGTTGTCCGGTCAATGGCACTGTACGGTGCACCGGTGTGGGCGGGGGCTCTGACCGCCCAGAATAGGGCGCGCCTCTGGCGCCCTCAGAGGGTGATGGCGGTTAGAGCCATACGCGGATCAACAGAGGCGGCGTGCGCGTTGGCCGGGACTCCCCCGTGGGATTTGGAGGCGGAAGTGCTCGCCAAAGTATATCGGCAAACGGCTGAGTTCCGGGCGGGAAGCGGCAGTCGGCCCCCGCCCGAAGAGGTACGCGAATGGCGTGAGGCCGCTCGCCGAGCCACGATGGCTCGTTGGTCGTCCCGGCTGGAGGCTCCACGTGCTGGCTTTGCCGCCGTGGAGGCGCTCCAGCCGGTCATCGTCGAGTGGGCAGGGCGGCAGCACGGGACCCTTTCCTTCCGACTGACGCAGGTTCTTTCCGGGCACGGCTGCTTCGGGAAGTACCTGCACTCGGTCGCTAGGAGGGAACTGAGTCCCGCCTGTCACCACTGCGACTGCAGTGAGGACTCGGCTCAGCACACGCTGGCGGTTTGCCCCAGTTGGGCGACGCAGCGTCGGGCCCTCACTGCAGTCATCGGAGTGGATCTGTCGCTACCGGCTGTCATTCGCTCCATGGCCGGTAGCGACAGGAATTTTACCGCGGTCGCAACCTTCTGTGAGGAAGTCATCTCGCAGAAGGAGGCGGCGGAAAGGGTCCGGGAGGACGACCTCCACTCGGACCTAATTCGCCGCCGGCGAACCGGGCGGCGGAGGCGCGCTTACCAGCGCCTCATGCCGCCCTGAGTGTGGCCGCGGGTGGACGGGACGGGTTTTCCCCTTCACCCGCTATAGTGGCCCCCCGCGAGGAGGCGGCGTCCGCGTGTGCCTGGACGTCGCCTAAATGAGAGGTTTTTACCCGCAGGTGGTGCCCGCGCTTTAGCGGGCAGGCGCTAGGAGGGTTCCGGATGTCTTAATAAAAGCTGTTCCCGGATCCCTCCTATTTAAGGCGCAGTACGGCACACCGTGTGGTTTTAGTCGGTTCGATTCCGACACACCGCCCCATCGTAAACCCCGGTGGGGTGACGGCCCAAGGGGGTTTCCACACGTACAAAAAAAAAAAAAAAAAGGCCCTAACCTTTGCCTCTCCCCTATCCCCGTCCTTCCCCTCTCCAGCCTCTCCACCCCCCTAACCCCCCTTTCACGTCTTCCCCTCGCTTCCCCTATTCCCACCTTCAAGGGCGGCAACGCACTTGTAACTGAGTTACAGGTGCCCATGGGCGGCGGTAGTCATTTACCATCAGGTGACCCGTCTCCTCGTTTGCCATATACCATAAAAAAAAGAAATCAAAATATATTAAATATTTCAAAAAACTCGAAATCAAAATGACATCATCTAAGTTGCCCAAACTAATATATGGATAATTAGTATACAACCAACATCAAATTACAGTAGTATCGCGCAGAATCTACAGATGACGTAAATAAAATAAATCAACTCGCGGTTAGCATTTATCGTTGCGTTAACATTTTCACCCGAGTATCTGAAGTGTAACGCGTAATAAAGAACTTCAATCCAATAACAAAGCAAGAGATAAAAGACATATATTTTGATTGCACATATAGTTGTTTGCTCGGTCGTTTAAATACTGTCGGTAAATTTTAAATACTGTTAAATCGGTAACCTTGGCAACTTTCAAAGCGTACAAACGCACGTTTCCAACCCCACTCGGGCCTTATAAATATCATTCTATTGCTGGAGTTATCTTTTTGATAAAAGGTAAACGTAGAAAACAGAGCAAAAAAAATTGACCTAGGCGATATTTATGGTTGATCTATATGATAATAATAACTTGACTCACCTCACAAACGGCCGTCTGATCCCGAACTAGGCAGAGCCTGTACTATGGTAACCAGACTGCTGATAAACATACTTATATATTACTAGCAGTTGACGCGCGGTTTCGCTCACGTGTGCATATTTATAAATTTTGCGCGGAACCCTTACTCTTCCTCCAAAATAAAAGTAGACTAAGTCACTCCTTACACCAGCTATCTGCCAGTTAAAGTCCCGGGAAAATCAGTCCACCCGTTTCGGAGATTAGCCAGAATAAACAGACAAACAAAAATTAAAAAAACTGATTTTTTTAGTACAAGTACATGTACACGGTGAGGTTGACTGAACGTGCCAAAATTCGTTAGTTCGATGCTCACTCACGCGCTACGTCGCGTCATCCATTCAAATCTAGAATATCGAGTTATTAGTACCTAGCGTAGGTTTATTTGTTCATAAAAATAGAGTAATAGGCACATAACTGACTGATAATGAAATATTCAGAATAATTAATCATTTAATAAAATACAACCCTAACGTCGTGAAAATCGTCGATAGAAAGAAAGGCAACTTCTAGGTGAATATAGCTGTAGGTATTTAGCGCTGTGCGACATAAATTGCAACTTTATTGTGTCGAAACAAGAATAGCTATTTATTTAAATGATTTGGCGGAGTGGCACTTCTGTACCTGTACTATTATGTATTCTATACCATCCGTAAGCAGAACGAATCGTTTCTTGATTATAAGAACGTGGCATAAGTAGACTCTGTTTAAAATTTTTCTGCGAATGATCACGTAACACTATCGTATGTATCTTACCCTCGATTAAAAATACACTCAAACATGTATTACCTGGAAGTAGAAACCTTTAGTAAAGTTAATGTGATGCTAAATACATTGTTCACAGGTGACACTTGGAGTTATATACTACACAGATCTTGTAACAAATGGGATGAATTTCCTTCTGCTTAGTCAGCTCAGACACACGTATAGACTATATATAATGGATACACTTTAGTATGCATATTACACTTTAGTATGGATATGTTTTGTAATTTTGCGGTGTTTGTTTTACGTTTCATAGAATTTCATAAGGTTGTCTGTGAGATATCGCAACTAGCGATAAGACCGTCGTTTGTATCATTTTTTTGTCTTTCTAAATGTTTTAAACTTTTCCTCATCGTGTACAATAAAGAGTATTGTATTGTATTGCTGTTGTCGCCACATCAAAAACTCTTATTTATTTTATATTTTTTATATTAGTGGCAAACTAGAACAGATGCTAGAACAGTTACCTATTTAATAAAAATTAGTTAAAAGACATTATTATGACTAGTTATTCCGGTTACGCAACACTGTTGGTCGGTTGACAATAGTGGGTTATAAAAGGCTAGGCATGCATTATAAGTTGTCAACAATCACTTGAGTGCAAACAGAGGTACGAACAACATAGCAGTTACTGTTATTTAGTGATTTTTAAAGTTTATAACAACAGTGCTGAGTGTACCTAACACATCGATAGCTGGAAGAAAGCTCTAAAAGCAAGTTTTGATTGATGGTGTGCAACAAAATTGCATATGACTGGAATTTTAATTCATTACAAATCCCACTACTTTCGCTGCTCACCACTTGTTTTGACGGCGTCGAACGTTTAAGGTATTTCATTCGTACCACACACAAGTAATACGTACATACTGTAATGACTTGCCACCGCCATTCCATGCTCTAAACTCCGTTAAATCTTTTAGAAATAAATACAGAACACACCTGTTGAACAAACAAAAATCTTTTAGACACTGAGGATGCGCATTGGAGACGAGGCTACGATACGATGAGAATATACCGGCCCGTCGTTATTGTCTGTGAACTTCATTATACACACACACCCAAAACACATAATAATACAAAAGTACAAAACAAACACGATACGAACTATACACATAATGTTACAATTACACTCTAATAGAAAAACAAGCGTTACATAATTTCTATAAACAGACATGTTACGTAATAACAATGGATTCCTGATATTTTATTATTAATTATAGTTAACAATATGACAGCTATCTGTCACTAGGCTGGCGTCACTCGTCATATCTGCGCGGGAGCACAGATAATGATTTGAGTAGTATTACTTTGCTCTCTGGATTTATAATTTAAGCCGAAGAACCAGAGAGTATACAAACACTAATATTTACGTTAAAACCGTATAGTATCCAATTTTCTACTTTTTAGTTTTTAAAGTGAAAACTTCTTATGGGTGGGTAAACCGCTTCTTTACGTAACGCATTACGGCGCCAGTCTGTCTGGTGTTTAATGTGTGATACGCACAAATTTTTATTGTCGCCATTATTTTATACCCAACTGGGATATTGTATAAATAAATAGGAATATAATTATCATGTATGTATGAGTAAAGATGTATATATGCGATAGTGGCTATTTATGTATATGTGTACATGCATGTGTGTATGCGTGTGTATGTATGTATTTTTTTTTTTAATTATGTATAAACGCCCGTGACGTCCCTTTTAAGAGGCACCATCTGAAAACCAGCGCTGCACCCGTTGTTAGGTGCAGCATTATGCTGAGATGGTGACCTTTTCAGGCCCGCACTAATTGGCGTAAATCCTATTAAATGTATAAATTTATAGTTTTATTTTTTTATTATCTTCTTTCTTTGTTATTTATGTTATGAATGTTGCGGGTTGTGAATAAATATATTTTTCTTTCTTTCTTCTTTCTATACAAATTACAAACTAATATCTGTAAATCCTTAATCTTGCATTTTATCATGAACTGACTGATGAATATATACATATGTTTGTGATTCTTGCCGCTCGACGAAGGCTTATTTTATAGATTAACTTTTGATATAAATTGGTATAGTTTTATTAAAACAATTTCTAGCCACATTATATGACACAGTGCATGTCGTTAAAATGTCTTTATTATTCCATGCTCATTCAAAATTAAAGGAAATATGCAACAGAGGCACTGCATTTTAAAACAGGGCCAATCCAAAACCTAATGAAAAAAGCTAAATTAAGTGTTGACATTCTATTGACTTATGAAGGCAACTTTTAATGAGATTTTACAAGATAGCATTAACCAGTAAAATAGCTTGGATAAGTGACTTTTAATGTTTACAGTATTTTAATAAATACTAATTATATTTTAATATTAATGTGAGTCGTTTCTCCTTCCATACGACCTGGGTTCTATACCAAGAGGCGGGTTCCATCAAAATTAAGCAAGGTTTTGGCAGGAAAATGTACACCGAGCCTCGGTAGAACCGGTTTTTCAAAATAGATTGACAAAAACGTTTACTTTGTGTTTCTGTAATATATATTAAAATAATACAAATATTGTTGCTAAAATCACTTTGCAAAAACAAAATAACATGAGAAATTATTTTAAATATGTACAAAAATGTATTGCAAAGTTTTGAAATAGAATATATCTCGGCCTCTCGGCCTTTACAAATCACCAAATAGGGACAAATACAGGTCTGTTCCGTCCCAGGCTTATGGCTCACGGATCGTAAAATATTTCACAGGCAACGCACACCCTACAACCTAACTCTTTGATATCTGGTAACTGGATGTGGTTACATAAATATAAACGTGTTTAATAATAAATCATTATAATAACACACGCCATTAATGATCCTAAGTTAAATGTCAGCTTGTGATAATCATAATAAATTAATTTGTAAAAAAAATGCCCGTTTTGTAAAAAAAGTAAAAATAGTTTATACTGAAGAGGTGTTAATCAATAAAAAAAATATATATAAGCATTTAAAATTTTTGCAAAAAGTTTACTTATTCAAAATCTGTGGTTTTTTTTTTCAAGAAACGTTTGGCGCCGACTTTTTTTTATTTCAATATTATTTTGGTATTTACAGTCGATTTTCATTTTATTTATCACGTCGTGTTAGTTAGTTTACGTGTAGATGTTACACCTAGATCGAGTAGTATTGTGTATAAAATTACTGAAAAAATAATAAAAGTAATTAAAATTAGAACGCTACAAGAAGGTGCCAGGCTGTGCCAGGTGTTAAGAGGTGTCAAAAAACCAAATGCGAAAAACAATTTAGAGCGGAAAAATATTTTGTTAAAGGGATAGGGGTAATCTTTAATTAGTCATTACAATATATATATACAGGTAAGACTTTATGATATTATGACTGATTGAAATTTACATAATACCAATGAAATTATATGTTTAGCTCTAGAAACTTTCTTAATGTTAAAGAAGCTCAACTTCGCTCGCGTAATGTAGATTTTGTAACTCAGTTCGGGTTGTCGGTCAAAAGTATTTCTTCTATCCCTCAGGAATAACGCACCTTAATACCTACCTACCCAATATAAACAACATTTCCTAATGTTTGGTTGTGTATATAAGGCGTAATAGCACAAATAAACGAAAAAACAAACTAGTAGTTTGAATTAGGATAAAATTAAAATACAATTTACATGAAGTGAAACCGTCGACGAAGGGCGCTGAAGAGTCTCGCTTAACCCTGATCATGGGCTAGAGCCGCTTCTGCCTGTATTGGGCAATTAGTGTGTACACGGTACAAATCTATTCACGAACACAAAGGAGTATCAATTGAACACCTTGTGTCTAATTGATACTCGCTTGTTCCGCTTCGCCTTAACGCGATTCATTTGTTTCGACGTCGATCACGGGGATGACAATAATTTGCTAGAATTCGAAAATTGTCACATTGGTAAATAGGACATGGGTAAGATGCAATAACTATAAACATAATAATGGCGAACTTTGGCACTTTTAACATTTCATATTCATTGTTTCTATTTAAATTATAGGTACTGTAGGCAAACCCAATCTGTTATGTAAAGAAAACAGTTTAAAATATAAGACCCAAACCATTCAAGAAACCGTATAAATATGAAACCAGTCAAATGCAAGTTGGTTACGCACGTCGCGGAATGTATAAAAAAACCGAACTTTGACTTAAGATATAAATGTTTTGTAAAAGTTTTGACCTTTTAGTATTACTTACTTTCTGTGTTGTGGGATATTAATACTATGTGCCATATTTCATAATTGAGTTGCAGTTGCCAAATTTTATTATCATTTTGTAGTGGATTTGTCACGTGTCACGATAACCATTAAAAATGTAAGTTTTTGTATCTCTTAGGACTAAAAATAATCTTGTTTAAGTAAGTATCCAAAAAATAAAAATATCGTATTTATGCTTTATACAACACTAAATTAAGTATGGTCTTTCAGTGTTAGTGCAGCGCTCGTACGGGTTAGCTGCGTTATACGCGTATTGTTACTAGTTGTTTACAATAGTACTAGTGACTAATTGCAGTGGAATTAAATCGACTCGACTATCTGGCACCTAATGCTGTGATGAACCTTTTTAATTGTTTACCTCTGAATGGCTGAGCAACAAAATGAACTGAATGTAGACGATAATACAATTTATAATGACTGGTTAACAGATAGTGAAATTGATGAAATAGAAGAAAGAAGATTAGTTGAATGTACACAAACAGAAAAAATGGATGAAGATTCACAAAATAAACCGGTAAAAAGAATGCGAGAAGAAGAAGAATGGACTGTAGTTGGATCAAAAGAAAAATAATTAAAGGAGAATAGTGTTCAAATATACATTTCTTGTAATAAGTTACCTAAGCAGTTTGCTTTGGCTAAAATACTAGATGAACACCATATTACGGATGTTGTCAGGGTAAAATTTATCAACCCATACAAAATCCGAATGGATTTTGCAAATGAGATACATGCCCAGAAATTGGTAACATGTAAAAGTTTAATGGAGAAGGGTTTGAGGGTAAAGAATTCTACAGAGAAACAGGTATTGTATGGCGTCCTAAGAGATATTGACCTTAATATTCCTGAAGAAGATATTTTGAAGGCTATCTCTTGCCCTAGCCCGGCAGTATTAATATCAGTAAATCGCCTAATGCGTCGTAATATAGATATGGCAGGATGGAGTGACTGCGAAACTATACGTTTATGCTTCAAGGGTTCATTTATACCGCTATACATATTTGTTAATAAACTACGTATTAAGGTGGAAAAATACGTCTTCCCAGTTTCCCAGTGTTCAAAGTGCTGGAAATACGGGCATATCATTAAATTCTGTCCTGCAACAAAAATTGTCTGCCCAAAATGCGGTAAAAACCACTAAACCTATGAGAGAAAGACATATAAATGCGTTAACTGTTTGGGGCCTTATTGGTCTTAGATAGGACATGTCCCGAGTATATGCAAGAAAAAAAATTAGAGATTTAATAGCTGAATTTAAAATTGTACCTATAAAAAGGCACGGCAAGGCACTCATGATTTACGTTCCTCTAACCTCACCTATTCCAACAATAGAACCGGCTATACCTCTGATTGGCCGATGTTAAAAAGCGTATTAGATTACTTTAACGGCTAAACATAACTCGCCATTACGCCTGAATATTATACAGTGGAACGCTCAGAGTATTAAACCAAAATTAACAACATTTGAAAGCTTATTGTCACAGGAGAAAATTCATATTGCTGCTATAAGTGAGACATGGCTCCATCCCTCGGATAATTTAAAATTGAATGGATACAATATTTTTAGGGGAGAAAGAAGTGACGGTTACGGAGGAGTTGCGATTTTTACTGACAAATCCATCCACGCGCACACCACACCGGTGGCATGCTGCAACGCAGGAATTGAAATTATCGGTATTAACAATTGCGATTTCATAGAAAATATTATTTCTTTACATGGCCCTCTTTCTGTTAATACTGTACATAGTGATTGGGATTATGTATTCTCCCGTTTTAATCAAAAAACTCTGTTACTTGGCGATCTGAATGGCCACCATACAAATTGGTCTACAAAAACCAATCAAAGAGATATCCAAATTTCTGATGCATTAGTGGATAACGCGCTTATTACATTGAATGATGGTAATATTACTAGGATAAAATATGTAAACGATGTAGGTCTACAGATGAACTTCAAAGTTCTTAGTGAAACTTTAGGGAGTGATCATCAAGTAATTAGGATTACATCAAATTTAACGAAATCTGTTAGTTTAGATGTAAAAAGGAATTATAAAAAAGCTGATTGGAATTCTTATACAGCTTTACTTGATGAACTTTTTTCAAATGTAGTTATCCCTGACGTATTACAGGAGTGTTATGTTATGTTCATTGACAAGTTGTATCTAGCCGCAGACCTGCACATTCCCTATTATAGAACGAATTCTAATCCCCAATTAAATTTTTCACCAAAACCCTATTGGTCTCCAGAACTTTCTAAGACTGTAGCAGAACGTCGATTAGCATTGAAAAAGTTTAGACATAATCCAATTCCACAAAATTTTCATATTTTACACAATAAAATTCGAATTACGCAACGATTAATACGTAATGCTAAATCAAAGAGTTAGCAAAACTTTTGTTTTAACATAGATCAAGCTTTATAAGGTGCAGGTTCGGCCGCATATGGAATACTGTTCTCATATCTATGCAGGAGCACCCCAGTACCAGCTTCTCTCTCTTAACCGCATTCAACGGAGAGCGACTCGAATCATCGATTGCCGGGATATTTCAGATCGGCTTGACCCCTTGGCGTTGCGTAGAGATGTAGCCTCACTCTGCATTCTCTATCGCATGTATCATGGGGAGTGCTCCAAGGAATTGTTCGGACTTATACCGGCCGCAACGTTTCGCCATCGTTCAACGCGACAAAACTTTCATCCCAATCACCTGGATAATTGGCAATCCACCACTGTGCGGTTTTCCAGAATTTTTTTGCCTCGCATAACCAATCTTTGGAACAAATTGTCGCCTGCGGTATTTCCGGACCGATACTACCTTCAAACCTTCAAGAAAAGAGCGTACTCCTATCTTAAAGGCCGGCAACGCACTTGTGACTCTTGAGTTGCAGGTGTCCATGGACGAAAGTAGTCACTTACCATCAGGTGACCCGTCTGCTCGTTTGCCCCCTATAATATAAAAGAAATATAAAAATAAAGAGGTTTGCGAGAAAATTAAATGGCTGAAAGGTGATAAATCAAATAAACCATATATAAACAAAGATTCATCATCATCATGTGTATGTGTGCTGTCACGCGAACTTTGTCTACGAGTACTTAAATTGTTTTAGTAGTAAAATGTCCAAATTTAACGCTGAAACGATTATAAACAAATTGCAACGTTAACGTTGAAGATCACAACTCAATCTGCACTTATTGAGGCACAAAATAAGAACATTGATGATCAACAGCAAACGATCAATATTTAACGAAGGTAGTTGAAGAATTATCCACTAAAATCGACAAGCTGTTAACATCAACAAGTGTGAGCGAGACAGAAGAACCAACCAGGACAGCTGATACGCAAAGTGCGAGCGAGACAACGGTAGTTACAGCAGCGGACGTTCCAGCGCTATCGCAATACAAGCCGAATGTCACGAGTCGCGCGCGCCGAGCGACGGCATGAAATAAATCTAAGGGCGTGAACGCACAGATCAGTAATACTAATGAAAATATTGTATCATCTAGGCAGCAGTTGGTGGAAAAACCATGTAAGTCTGATGATGATTGGAAAGTTGTTAGTCGGAAGAAGACTACTTTGGCTGCCAAGACTATTTCTTCGTTTCAAGCCGTACAAAAAAAGAAGTTTTTGCATATTTGGTCTCTGCATCCTGATACCTCAGTGGAGACGATAACGGAGCACGTTAAATCTATTTGTACATCAGATGATGTGAAAGTGAAAAAAAAAAAACACCCCTAAAACTAAAAGGGATTCGATACAGCGAAAAGTATCGACAATTGGCCGGTTAATACTCAATTTAATGAATGGGTGTGGTTTTGCAACTCCCGCAAGCCTACCAAAAGAGGGAAGGAAAGCCACTAAGTCCATTCAAATGTATTACCAAAACGTCCGAGGACTGCGAACGAAGACGGAAACTTTCTACAAGAATTTGTTAACATCAAATCACGACATATTTGCAATTACTGAGTCTGGACTAAATGCGTCTATAAAAGACGAGGAACTTATTCCAACCTGATATAAGATATTACGGTGTGACCGAGTGGACGGAAGAAAACAAGGAGGTGTGTTCGTAGCGGTATCTTCCCGGTTTGATATTAATCAAATGCGGATTGACAATGTAGACGCGGCCTTATTTGAGATTGTTTGTGCGACGGTCATCCGTAGAAATAAGTTCTTTTTTTTATGTTGCTTGGTGTATATTTCACCAAACTGTAATTATAGTGAATATATGCAATTATTTCAAATTCTTGAAAATGTATGTGTAAAATATGAATAGGTAATAGTGGTAGGTGATTTTAACATGCCCTCAGCAACGGTCGAAGTGCAAAATTACTTGGAATATTTTTGTGCCTTCTGTGGATTTCAGCAGGTAAATAATATTTGTAATAATATTAATCGTACACTAGATTTAGTAATGACTAATGTATTGGCGAGTAACATAGAAGTCAAAATATCACAGGAACCATTGGTAGGCATTGACGTTCATCATCCGCCGTTAGATGTTAAACTTGCGATAACATCTAGCTGGAAAGCTGCGCAGGTGCCTATGCAGGATGACATAGATATTGATAGCAACTGCAGTAATAACTGGAACTTCAACAAATGTAATTTTATAATGTTATATGAGAGATTAAGCATGTTGAAATTAAAAGCTCAGAGGAGGCGTTGACCTATTTCTATAATATAGTTAACGATGTTATCAATGAGTGTACTCCCGCAAAAAAACAAATTAAATAAAATAAGTAATAGGTACACATATCTATAATGGTACACGTCAGATTTAATACGCGATATCAAGGAAAAATCGAGATACCACAATTTTTTTAAAATAACAGGTTCCCAGTGTGATTACGAAACATTTTCTAGATATCGCGCATTGGTGAAACGTAAACTTGAGTCGACCTATGAAGCTTATCAGCGTAGATTACAGATGAATATTAATAATGAGCCGAAATCTTTTTGGAATTATATTAAAAATATACAAGGTAGACGTAATAAAAACGTAATAAGAAAAGATGGTAGGTTATTAAGCGAGGCAGAGTGTGCAGAGTGTTTTGCTACATATTTCCACTGAGTATTTAGCGAGGAGCGACCATTGTTTGACCCGGTCGCGGCCGAACGCTCGAAACGCAGCTCGGGTGCATGTGGGACAGCTCACGGCGCGTAAGTTGCAATCGGCGCTCAATCGCCTCAAACCCAAGCACTCCGTAGGGCCTGATGGTATACCTCCGTATATTGTGAAGGACTGTCGGGAGGTGTTCTTGTTACACATCTTTAATCTGTGCTTAAGGAAAGTCATTACCCCGATCAATGGAAAGTCACAAGAGTAATACCGGTTCCGAAGGGTAGTGAAAATGATGACGTCAGTGGTTTTAGACCGATCGCAGTGCTGTCTGCGTTCGCTAAAGTATTCGAATCAGCATTACACACATGTATTTATGCGCAAATCAGTTGTCAGCTGACTGATGCGCAGCACGGTTTCAGGCCGGGGCGAAGTACGGGGGGCAACTTGTTATCTTTTACGACGTACCTTACACCAGTCATTGATATGGGAGGACAAGTAGATTGCGCGTACTGCGACTTCCGGAAGGCTTTTGATGTCGTCAATAATGACGTGCTGTTGTCGAAGCTGGCGGCGCTAGGTTTCACGTCGCAACTGCTGGAATTCTTTGTGAGCTACTTTGGCGAACGCAGACAGTACGTGGAGTACGCCGGTTACAAATCACGGCAGTATTTTACCTTTTCGGGCATAAGTCAGGGATCTAATCTGGGACCGTTGGAATTCATTTTAATTATTAACGACCTGCCAGCAGTAGTTCAGCATGCCGAGTGTCTGCTGTTTGCGGATGACCTTAAGGTGTATCTGTCGATAGCGGACGCGTCGGACGCGGACAGGTTGCAAGGGGATATAGATCGGGTAGTGCAGTGGAGCAATACATACAAGCTCCGCTGCACTATACGTATAGAATGTATGATGCATTGATTCCACGCTTAAGTTGTACCCGTGACTTAGGGGTGGAGATGGTACCTGAGCTAACGTTCCGTAAGCACATTGTTTATATCTGCGGGAAGGCCTTTAGGGATTTAGGGTTCATTTTAAGAAATTGTAAAGATTTTAATAATACAGTAGTCGTGAGAATACTATACAACGCACTTGTTCGTAGTCATCTTGAGTCGACAGCCATTATTTGGAATCCCCATGAGGCGAAGTACAGCCTTATGGTGGAAAAAATTCAAAATAATATCACTCGATTTTTGTACTTAAAAGAATATGGAGTGTACCCTTTTTACCCACTGATGTACCCCAGTTTGTTTGTACTCGGCATGGTCGGGTACGTGCGGTTGAGCGTGCGGCGCGACGTCGCGCTAGCGTGCTACGCGTTTCGCGTGCTGCGCGGTCAGTTGCACCACCCAGCCGTGCTGGTGCGCCTGCAGTTGTGTGCCCCTACTGGCTACGTGGGCGCTCGTCGCCGCTGGGCCACACTCAGCGTGCCGGTGGCCAGGACCAACTTACTTCAATTTGCTCCTTAAGGCCTCCGTAAGGCCTTTCATTAACGTATTCAATAAAGCAAAGGTGCACTATATTCTCAATGCCATTTGTTCAGAGGTTATAGAAAATCACTTCGCGAATTTTTACCATATTTTTACAGACGGTTCAAAATTTAACGGTTGCTGTGGTGCAGCTGTTTTCGATCCACAGAGTAATAGTTTCATTAGGTTAAAACTCAAAACATATGTATAATGAATATAGAATTGCTAGCTATTGCAGAAGCTCTTACTGATATTGATTCCTTTCAAGCTGGAAATTAGGTAATATTTACAGACTCGAGAAGTTCATTGCAGCATTTTTTGCGGTGTACGTCGGGTATTCAAGGAGTGCCAATAGCTTATGACATAATTAAAATAATTAAAAAAATGCTGGTTGATAATAAACACATAATCCTCCAATGGGTGCCCTCACACGTCGGTTTGGGGGGAAATACCATAGTAGATGGCTTAGCAAAACAAGCAACATTTACAGGTATATCAGTTCCCCATAAACCTTTTTTTACCGACTTGTTACCCATGATCAAGGAACGCTGTACTTAAATGTGGAAAAAGTACTTTGATGAAAGGTCAAGTCAACTTTGGTTTACTGACTCCGATCTGTCTAGACATTAAATTGTTACTACCCTTAGACTTCGTTCTGAACATGTGCCTTTAAATAGCTTCATATACATGATGAAAAATAAATTCCTCACCTGTACGGTTTGCAATGTTAGGGAAGATGTATATCATATAATGGTAGAATGCCTAAGAAATGAAGCTGAAAGGAATGGGTTCCAAATCAGATACGGCATATCTCTTCGATCTGTTGGGGTTTGTAACAATATTTTGTCTTTGCCTTTGTCAAGTGAAGCAAAATTATTATACAAAATTGGTTATTTAGGTTTTAAGAATAGAAGTACTTGATTATTGTTTTATGTAACTTCCTATGGGGGTGACATGATCACTGCGGTATCCGGTATCCGCGTATGGCTCTAACCCTATTCTGGGCGGTCAGAGCCTCCGCCCACACCGGTGCACCGTACAGTGCCATTGACCGGACAACCCCCGTGTACAGCCGTCTCGTAGCGACGCTGGGAAGCGCCCGGACGCCAAGCTAGCGTCCAACACTTCCCTGAGGCGGTCTGACATGTGGTCGAGGGCAAGGGCCAACACTCGGGCAGGGATCCTGTCTGGCCCGGGGGTGGTGTTCTTGGAACGGATCCGTAGAACAACCGCCCCTATCTCCGCCTCAGTGACGGGCGGAACACCAACCACCTCGTTCTCCCCGTCGTCTCCGGCCAAGGAGGCCATCGACGGGGGTACGTGCTCCACCCGTTGCGGGAAAAGGCCCTCAACCACTTCCTGCAGGAAGCTGGGCTGGAGAGTCTCCGTAAGGGGGGGGGGGGGGCGACGCGCGGAGCTTTTGTTGCGCCGCGCGATATGGGCGACCCCAGGGGTCACGATCGAGACCCTCCAGCATCTCCTTTCTTTTTTCCTCTTTGGCGCGGCTAATGGCTAGCTTCAGAGTTTTCCGTGAATCTCGGTACTCCTCATGAAGCCGGTCTTCCTCCCCATCTTCGCGGTGACGCCGCCGGCTGCGGGTGTAGGACCTCCGGGCACGAGTACAGGCCACGCGGAGGTCCGCCAACTCCTGGGACCACCAGTAGATCTCCTTCCTGGGAGGCCGACGACCTCGAACGCGGGGCATGGCCGCATCGCAAATCTGCGTAATCGCATCACGAAAGCAGCCAGCCCCCATATCTGCCTCCTCGGTTAGAGGCCGCGGAGACAGCCAAGAGTAAATAATGGCTGCCTCCTCCAGTAGGTCCCTATCCAACTTGGTAACAGCCCACCGCGGGGTGAAAACCTTTTTTTTTTTTTTTTTTTTTTTTTTTTTTATACTGGGGAAATCCATCATGGACTATCCTCCACCTGGGGTGCGGCAGAGGGGTGTGCCGGACTCTTACCGGCTAAAACCACCAGTGTGTTCCATCTTACATCTTCTGCGGGGTGAAAACCTAACCTAACCTAACCACCAATATAATTTTAAATTTTTTTACACAACGTTATATTCATTTACGGATGTTTTTAATATGTCCCTTCGTATTTTATGCACTGCCGTTCTGTTCATCCCACCATCATGAAACTGGATACAGAGAAGAACATAGGGTACATTTCATCTAGAAAGAAGTATAATCCCCGAGGGATGGAAAAATTACTTCTACGCGAGCGAAGTCGTAGGCAAAAGCTAGAATATAATAATAAAAGAATTTAACGATACTCTTATAATAAAAAAGAACGCAAAAATGAAACCTCTGTTTAACAAAATACTGTAAAAGCTCAAGCCAAGAATAAAAATAAAGTGGAATAACTGGCGCTCGACTACTTTCTGAAGTCGTTTATCAAACTTATTTAACGTTTCCAGCTTGATTATATTTCACAGCGCGATACGAACGGGTAACTTCTTGAAAACGTAGGTAGCGCCCAATTTGGTCGGTAAACGCATCTGAATGTTACCATATCCGCGGAACAAGTGGAGATTGAGCTGCAAATGGTTTTCATGTCGTAAACTACTCGTCTTGTTATGCTTGCTGAACAAAGGTGAAATTTATAAAAGTGCCTACAGCTACTAGTTTTATGTAGATACTCAAGTGAATAATACTTTGCCCAAGGTAAAGCATAAGCCGCTTTGTCCAAACATGTTTATTGTATTCGTTTTCAGGGTAATCTGTACAAGTCAAACAATACCCGTTTTAGCTTGTTTATATGGACAGTAAAATTTTGCGATATATTTTTACAGCATAGAAACAAATTGTGTACAAATATTGGTTTGTTTTTCTGCTGGGTACATAGAGTAAATGCAGATTTTTACTTTTGTTTAGTTGCGTTGTGTTTATATTTTTCTGTTTCATTGCTATGCTCGATGACAAAGCAGTACTATTATTAGTGTTTATTCCGTTATGTTGCATAATAATATGATTATATACCTACCGAGGGTCCCAAACAGAATAATATAATATTATGATATATGTGATCCACAAATAGCTGTCCCAAATCTGGGTGTGCTTTGTGTCCGTTGTTAACAAATACAAATAAATTTATTGTTTTCTCTCACACAGTTTACAATTATAGTAAATGACAAATCGGTACAGCATATGTGAATCATGGATGAATAACTCTATGTGGGAGACTGGTATCTGCACAAGGAGACCTGTATTACAGATTACCAGCCTCTCAGAATTTGCAAAGTCAGTGTTAATAATTTTTTTAATTTAAAATCGAAAGCTCTTAAGGAAGCTAACATTTTAAGCACTATGCCTCTCAATGAATAACTAAAACAAACAAGATTTTCAAGTAAATGTTTTTCTGAATTATTAAAGTTAAGTCAATTTTCATCCTTTTGTTGTTATGACGGTGAAACTTTTCTATTGGCTGGCTGGCTCCCACCGCCCATGGGCATCTGCAACTCAAGAGTCACAAGTGCGTTGCCAGCCTTTAAGGTAGGAGTAGGGGAAAGGCGGTAGAGGGGGAGAGGGGGGGAGGGTTAGAGCCTCCGGTAGCCTCACTCACTCGGCGAAAAGCAATGCATTGCTTCACTGCCAGTTTTCTACTTAAATACAAGATTAAATTAGGATGTACTTCTCTTATCCAACGGCTCTGATTCAAACAAAAACGAGTGTGTTTTAGACTACACGACTGAAGTAAAACTTCATACTAAACGTAACTGGCTATGAGAGAAAGAGAGAAAGAAAATGTGTGCTCGCACCTCTCTCTCTTGCCCCTACAGTAATATACGAAACTTAACTCTGTCTCTTTCTATCTTCACTAAATTATATCTCCTTCTCAACTTCCGTTTGCCTCGCCCGATCACACTTTACGTAACGCATTCACCAGCTTACTTCTCAAGTTAAGCGTGCGTAAAGAAGTATTACTTCCAAAATCTAGTTTGCCTTACCTTCCGAATTTCGGCCTGCTACTTTGAATTCATTAACAAAACATCAATATCACTTTTCCATTTACAATCACAGCCACGCAACAGTTCTAGCACTAATTAGCTCATGTATTCGTTGTTTCGAAATCAATTGCAATTTATATTCATTTTCGAGAACCTGCGTCGGGTTAAGTGTCGTTCACTGTGACAATTACACCATTAGCTACTGGATCTGTTTTAAGAGCCGACCGACCGACTACGTTAAAACCCCATTTTAGCTGAAGCTTTATATTATTTCAAAGAATTTCATTATTTCACACTAGAACTATTGATTTCACGGATAATGCAGTACGTTAAATAGTTACAATAGTTTAGTTATATGTTTGTAGAGTTGCACGTCTCCAAACTAATTTCAATTATAAGTGAAAAAACAAATATAAAACAATGTCTATCAGTTTTAGGTAGATTTCGAAGAAAGTCTACCTATTGGTTTTGTACCAGTTGTCGAGTTTTCTAAAAATTTCTTCACAGGAGGTCTAGTTATGATCCCTAGACCCCAAAACAACCGTCAGTTAAAAAGTTTATACAGATATAATGTATATATGTATGTAACTCAATTTTACCGGCACGATAGAGGTCGCAATTATGCACCGATTGCTTTCAAACTTGGACGACAAATCAACAGGCCAAAACTTAAGGTTAAGTTTGTGAATGGGGGATATTCCCCCAAAGGGGGGAGGGTGGGCCAGATTTTCAAAAAAAAACAAAAAACACGAAATCTACCTCTGCGGGCTTGCTGCGGACCCGGTTTTTTTATAGTACAACGTGAAAATTTATTGGTAGTGGTCAAATTAAAACCTGGAACCTATAGAGCACTCTCAGTTTTTGGGTAAGCAACGTAATCAAACTCATGTGGCAGATGTAAGAGTTTAGCTTGAAATTTGCAACATAACTGATTGAAAATAAAAAATCGAAGCTTATTGCTTCGATTTAATGTTTTTTTGCAATAAAGTTTCTAATGCAATAAAGTTTTATTCCTTAAGTATATTTTTTTGCGTTAAATAACTAGCTATAAAATAAAATCTGTTCCGAAAATCAACAGCCCTATTCATTATATTATCTGTGGGCCCAATCAAACCGCACTGTCTCCCTGATTGGTCGGTTTTGGCAGTAGCTCGTTCTGTATTCTTAATTAGGAAACAAACATCGATGTCGTCTAATAAAAAAAATTCACGATTAATTGTTTGATATCGCTGATATCAAACAATTAATCGTGAATTTTTTTGTCATTGTTGTCGCCGTTTTTTTGTCATGTCATTTTTTTTTTAGATTAATAAGTTTAGTGTGTAGCGTATAGTAACAAAATAAAAATCTAAATAACCTAACCTGACTATACAACAAGCGACTCGGGACAATTCACGTTTAACCAATCAGCGCGCCAGGTGCGTTCCGTCACGTGTCGGTTAGAGATCATTTTAGACTCACAATTTGAGGAATTGCCATTGCGATAAATAAAGTGTAAATGAAGGGTTCAGTTCATAATTTTTCATCAGCTTATAATTTTTAGAGATTGTTTATAAACGATGTTCATAATGACGAATGATGTTTATAAAGAGAAATAAAAAAATGTACAAAAGTCTACACAAAACCGTTTCCAGCTTAACAGACTCTATTTTAATAGAAAAATACAATGACTAAAGTGATTAATTAATCCTCCCTTTTTAGTTCGTTTTCAAAGAAGGTTAGATCTAAAACAGTCTAGATAATATAATGGCTTTTGATGTTACCGGAGAACCGTTCTATTTCCAAAATAGAACATTCGTTAGGTAACACTTCAATGAATTACGAGCGCCCCCAATTTCACTGTACTTGATTTAAAACGTTTAATTAACATTTTTAAACTGTGCTCCAACATTCCATTCACGTTTTAAAACTAAAAAAACACGCTTCAATAGCAAACCGAACTGGAAAGTAGATAATATTTTTTTATTGTTAATAATAAAAGTTTAAAAAAACTAAAAATTACGCTTTTATAACTAGCTAATCCTATAATACTAATCTACACGACTCCTTATTTGTGTTATTGTAGAAATGTATGACCGAACAGTACCTCTTAAACTATAGGTTTTTACCTAGTTTAAGGGTTAGGTTCTTTTAACTACTGTGCATAGATGAAAATCAAAAACAACTTAATTGTATCGAGTAACTATACAATCACAATTTTATAAACAACATTTTGTATCTATGTAACTATTGTTTTAATAAGTTATTATTATTATTTTACAATTTTATTATTCCTCATGAAGCACTCTGTCTATTAGTGAAAACCGCATGAAAATCCGTTCAGTAGTTTTTCAGTTTATCGCGAACAGACAGATAGACGCGGCGATGGACTTCATTTTAAAATATGTAGTGATGATATAGTGGGCAAACGAGCAGACGGGTCACCTGATGGTAAATGACTACCGCCGCCCATGGGCACCTGCTACTCAAGAGTCACAAGTGCGTTGCCGGCCTTTAAGATGGAAGTCCCTCTCCCCCTCCCCCCCTGGAGGGGGAGAGGAGGGGCTCTCCCACGAAAGTAAATTACATACATACATACACTCACGCTATATCCCCGAAGGGAAAGGCAAAGCCGTATCAAACACCCACATTTTGCCAATTATAATTAAGTCCTACTCACGTAATAGGGGCAAGCGTATTGCCATCACCTTGAGGCATTAAAAATCGAAAGATTGGAAGTATATTGAAAAGGAAAGGTAGTTAGGAAGGGAATGCAATGGCAGGAAAGGGATATTGCTCGTAGTAGCTCGATGTGGTCAGGTTCCCATCGCATACCTATAACTCGATTTGCCTGTTGCCGAGAAGTCCGAACCCTAATACAGTAGTAAGTTCAGTAGTTGTATTTCACTGATGCCCGGTTGTTATAATCAAGAAACGATTCGTTTTTGCTTACGGGCGGTAAAATTTTCGTTGAAAATTATACAAAATCTTCCCTTCTGAAAGCAAAACGAATCGTTTCTTGATTATAGGAACCGGGCATTAGAAATCCTAAGAAATTCGACAACACTTTATGATTTCAATTCTTATCTCTGTATGTCTGAAAAGCAAATAAGTCTTTCCCGTGTAAGAGATCGAAAATTCTCCATTCACAATTCTCTATCTTGAATGTTATTTAACGTGTTAGGTGCCAGCCATCTGGAAACAAGAACTCATTGAGTTTTGATAAGGTTTTATATTCATACAAACCTTTGTAGTCCTTACGACGTTACAGACTACCCACAAAAAAGGATATATTTTCCATAGTCAGGGATATTTTTATAAATTTTCCTAAAACCGCCCTTAACATAGGCACTACCACCATATTTAGAGTTGGTTCAAAGACACTTAAAACACATTAGTAACACAGGTACCTACGTATTTTTTTTTAATTATCCAAAAATATACCGCCTGAAGATCTTCAATGAATAAATTTTTGCGATAGATATACGAATACACTAAAATTGGCATCAATGGTAGTATATCCGTAATTTCAAACGATTAAAACCAATCGCCGCGGCGAGCCGCGCCCGAACTGAAATAAAGTGATGTGTCCGGTCAAAGTCCCATAATTCAAATAAGAGGCCCGGTTTTATCTGTGCAGTCCCGGGGCAGAGTTTAAGGCCTCGTTTATTTTGCTCCTTTGACCGGTACCCGGTGAAAAATGCAGTCAGAGGCAAGAGTCTAACGATAATATTGTAAAGTACACTTTTACCTGTAAAAGCAAACTGCAACTGGATTGAGCGAGATACTTTTTATTACTATTTACCTTCTAGTTCTCCTTGAAATTAATTCCGTTTGTTCAAGAAATGTGATATTTTATTAGGCGACTTCGTGACTGGGATTTAAGGTGAATTAGATGAAGTAGATTTGTGAAATATTATACAGGATGCACGAATATCCCGCCCATTTTAATTTGAAGAAAATTTATGCGACGGAGTTGGTCATACACTGCGTAGCTACTACTAAACTAAATCAATAATTTCTAATCAATAACTCAATCTAATATAATCACTAAACTGACACTCGAGCAATTGACAAAGTATACATAATTTAACAAAGTACACTCGATTAACTTAAGTGACAAGTAAAAGATTTTTTTTTTCACTTTAATATAATACACTTTTTTATGTTTGAGATCGCCTTTTGGTCCAATTTCGACCATAAATCATTTTTAGTTTATTTCATTTTCCAGTTTTTTTTCTATTTTATAAAGAATACTAGCAACTAAAAATACTAGTAATCTCTTGTCTCCCCCTCTTCCACCCTTCCCCTACTCCCCTACCTTAAAGGCCGGCAACGCACTTGTGACTGTTGAGTTGCAGGTCGACGCCCTATGGCGGTATTCATTTACCACTCGTTTGCCTCTTATACCATTAAAAAAAACCCCTCCAGACTAGGTTCAAGACGGTAGAGTACTGGGTGGGGTTCGAAGCCGCAACCACTCGATCGAAAGTAAGATGCCTTAACCATTACGCTACCGCCGCTTATATAGTAAGTAGTTGCAAGTTCTTTAGAGTATAACTTGGACTGTCATACTATATTATAGAGTTACGTCTCTTGACAGGTCAACATAAAATATACTGGATCCATGTAGCTTGATGTATCCGTTTTTTATTTATTTATTTATATATTTTTTTAGATTTGTAACACATTTTATTTAAAAATATAAGCTTTTTGCACTTCTTCTATGTAAAGTAAACTTTAGGTATACCAAAATATCACGTTCCAGCTTTTGCGAAATTTTCTTAAAAAGACGTACCAATAATTCTCTGTGCGTATTAATATATGACGTAGTTAAATAAAATGTTTACCGTTATGAACAGATTTAAAATAAGGACATTTTAATTCCCATGAATATTATTGTTTTTGTCAACAATTTAAATAGATCCACTTTTTATTAACCAATTATATACCTAAACCTTCCTCATGAATCGCTCTGTCTATTGGTGAAAACCGAATGAAAACCTGTTCAGTAGAGGACTTTGTATTATAATATGTAGTGATAACGTTCAGACACAGAACCATCTGTTTGGGATCTATGATACCACACACAGACACACGACATACACACGTTAAACGTATAACACCCCTTCTTTTTGTGTAAGAGTTTAAATAAATATGCAATTTTGCAGGACGCGAACTTTTGACTTGTGTTTCAATCACCTTATACCTAAATATTTGCATCCGACATCAAAACATCCTAAAACCATAATATTATCAATATTCTAATTTCATACCATTACACATTACTGTCTAGCAAATTAGAGTCATCCATATTTTATAATCCGTGATATCAATGCGGCTCGTCACAAAGCCAACGTCATGATTTATTCCTATGTTATATCAGAAGTGTCGCGTCGACGTGACAACAAAGATTGGCTGGACAATCGCAGTGGAGTATAATAACAGTAACTATAGTATACAAACAAAACCCGAAAATAAACCATATTTTTGTTATTTATTTTTAGATATATTGTATACTTTTATCAGTATTCTGTATATTTTATTATACAGAATACTGATAAAAGTATATAATGCACAGAATCCAACCATTCTTATCTGTTGATAGAGAAATGGTTTCTTATGATATTAATAACCGTCTGATCCCAAACTAGGCAGAGCCTGTACTATGGTACCAAGACTGCTGATAAACATACTTATATATTTCTAAATACATATTATAGATCAATTGCACCCAGACACAGAAGAAATGATCACGCTCATCACACAATTATTTGTCCTGGGTGGGAATCGAACCCACGACCTCTGGCTTAGCAATCAGGGTCACTAACCACTAGACCAACGGGCCATAGGTCTTCTGTCTTTAATAAAGGAAGCTTAAATATTATTAAGCTTAATAAGAGAAATAATAGAAAAATATATGAAACTAGGAAGTTTTTTTGATACTGACAAACTTATTTTTTTTTTTAATCAACAGCATTGATTGCTGTTGATTAAAAAAAAAATAAGTTAGATTAATAGAACATGGATAACACATAATCACTTACTATTGCAATATCATATGTTATTTTTGCAATTCCTGCTGAATTCGTGCTTCCAACAGCTAATAGTCATTATATTTGATTGGATATTTTTGTGGTTCAGACGCATAGTGTTCTTATCTACTAAGTTTTATTTATACAGAGTCGGGTTTAAATGTTGATAAATTTACTTTTTTGTTTCTTTTTGTGATCTCTCAGGTTACAACCGGTATCTCTATTTCTATTACTTTTTATTTTGCAGATCCAGAACGAATAATAATATGACGATTTAAAACTTAATATATTCTAAATTTTAATCCTCTAATTATTTAACGCAATTCTTAGTTTTTTTTTTTTATTGACAACGATTATTTAATTATTTTATTTTTTATCATATGATCACGGAAACATTCCCGTGTAGAGTAGACTTTAATTTCACAAATTATTCCTATACCACTATTGATTGATTGATACTTATGTCAAAATCCCGTGAAGAAGATAAAAGTTCAAGAGTAAAGGAAAGACAACAAAAATATTTGCCATATTTTTCTTTAAACCTTTGTGTAGCTTTTAAAGTAACGACCGCCTAAAGCCGTGCCTCAGCATTTACTGGATCACAGCAAGCTTACCTTCAAAGGGGCAAAACAAAAGAGCTAAAGACAATTGAGGCAACCGCCTTTTGAAAAGATATATTACATACAAAAATGTACAACCAAATAACGTTAACCAGGAAAAATGCTTATTTTTACAAGCGGGTAGAAAACTTTGTTGGTATGTAACAAAAGAGTTCTGTGGAGGATGTATACGTAGTTCTACGTAACCATTGAACTTAATTTGAAAATTTTAATTTTTATTGTACCTAGAAAATGGCTTTCGTCAGGGAAGGCCGTGCCCTCTAACGGATAGTAGGATAGTAGCGGTGTTCAAACACGTCTTCTGTAAAATGGACGTTCGTTACCCAGTCGTCGTCGTCGTCTTCTGTGCCGTGCTTCCCGATTGAATCTGGTAATAATACAACATTTAATTTCATTGTTCGTGGGAGAGCCATGCTTCGGCACGTATGGGCTGGCTCGACCGGAGTGATACCACGGCCTCACAGAAAACCGGCAGTGAAGCAATATTTTCATTGCTTTTCGCCTAGTGACTGAGATTACCGGAGGCCCTAACCCTTCCTTCTGCTCTCCTCTCCCCCTCTTCTCCCCTTCCCCTACTCCTACCTTAAAGACACTTGGGACTCTTGAGTTGCAGGTGCCCATGGGCGGCGGTAGTCATTTAACATTAGGTGACCCGTCTGCTCGTTTGCACCCTGTACCATAAAAAAAGAGCTTGTTTAATAGAAGATTCTGAATTCCACAACTTAACTTTGTTCCAACAAAGTTAAGTTGTGGAATACACGTTTTTACCTACTATAAAATATATGTGGTTCAATGATGAAGCTAGAATAACCCGGCATTTGCAACTGTTTTTTTTTTATTTATGCTGACTGTACTTATACTCTTCTTGTGTCTACGAGTATAAAATGTTTTTACGATAGAAAACTATTTTTACCGGTGACGTGGCGACGACACTGCGTCAAAGCGATTCTGATGCAAAACCAACGATGTCATACATCAAAACTATTGCAATGCCGTAAATTTTACCTTGCCTAGAAGAGAAGAGGCGTGGTCGTTTATGGTACTAAGAAGCACGAAGAAATTTTGTAATCAAGTAACTCAACCGGACCGACGACCTGAAGAAGGTAGCAGGGATGGACTGGATGCGGAAGGCGGAGGACCGGGTGCTGTGGCGCACATTGGGAGAGGCCTATGCCCAGCAGTGGACTATGATAGGCTGATTGATTGATTCAACTCAAAAGATCGTCAAGGGCAGGCCGGGTTGATAATCCAGCTCTCTTCTAGGCTATCCTCAAATACTTTTTATACGACTAACTTAAAAAAATATTTACATAAAATAACCTAACAAAAAATCATTATGAGATATAAAACTGAAAACAGTTTTATATCTCATAATATTTTTTTTTGTTATATAGCTCATATTTTTATAGTTATTAAATACAGCTTCGAGACCTCTTCAAACCCCTTGGTCTGAAGGGGTCTCGAACTATGAGCTACGAGTAGTTCGAGGCTCGTTCTCACACGGAAAATGTTTGTTTGGACTGAAACTGATTAGAGAATGTGTCCGTGAAACTCAAAAACTAGAGTGGTTTGGGTATTTATTTATTTAACAAACTCGTCATAAAGGTACCTATTAAAATATAAGTTTAACATTACTCCTAAATAAACCGTTTAAACCACAGCGGCAACAAGGATTAATTAACTACAAATTTAAGTACATAATTCAACAACTAATAAAATACTGCTTAGTACTGAATTATTCTTGATCAAAGTGTTCGGCCAAATGTGTCGTTGACATGAACTCTAAATACATTTTGTACTAAAATTATTCATAATCATTTATACTATAAATTTAAGTTGGTATGTTTGATTGTTCTTGAATGAAAATGTGTATTATTGAAAATTATTGGAATGATAAAGGATATTAAAAGATTTAAGGGTAATTACCTGGTTGCGGTACGTTTCTATAACAAAATGAGTCATGTATATAGACACACACTGTGTCGACAACTGCATTAATTGCAACAAATGTTGTGAGTTCAATTTCTTACATTCTCAAAGGGCGGTTGACAGCTGTCAGGGCAAACTCACAAGTTCGTTGAAAGTTTATAAAAACCACAGGAGCATAGATTATGGTCCAACTCCTCGGCTAAGAGAAGCGCGACGACAGCTTATCCGACAGGTCAATATAATTAAAATGTTGGTCTTTGAGACAGACGTATTGGTATTGGTAGAGGGCTGTGTTGCCGTATTTATGCTCACAAACGGTAATTTTATGCGTTCAGGTAAGGCTGGCTATTTGTGCCAGCCTATCTCCTTCCAGATGCACAGAAGCCTCCCGTGGCGTTCACAGACTTCTAGGAGCGAACTCGCATCTGCGAGGAGACATAGAGATAATAGCTTAATTTGATGTGGACAGTGCGGATTTGCAATCATGGTTGTACTTATATGTTGTTTATATTTTGTATTTAAGGAATGTATTTTGTATTAAAGTAGGTACGTAGTGTAGGTTTGCAGGTCTTACATTTCGAAACTTCTAAAGACATCATGTGCGTTGAACGGATTGGTTGGTTAAATGGAAATATACTAATAAATAAAATGTAGGTAAAGTCATATTCAATGACTTGTCTTACAAATAAAAATTGTTTGGAATACATTATTTTAGTGGTATAATTAGAAAGTCGTGGTCGAGCCACGCCAAACGTCGATGGAGGGTCAGCAGTTGAAAAACAATAAGACGTAAAAATTATTAGTCACGCAAGTCACCTGCTTTATTGTTTTGATTGCGGCTTTCAAAATATAACACGGGTGATATCGTACAGTGAACTTTGAATGAATTTGAATAATACTAGTTATAATCGAATAATATATGGTTTAATTTACTCGTGAAACTTCCCATTACGTCACATATGCATAAGAATCTACACGGCTAAGTGTGTGATATTACGAGGGCAATTATTTCAATTTGAAATAACTATAAAAAAAAAAATTTAAAAAAAATAAACAGGCAGTCATGGGACTGCTGACAGAAGTGAAAACTTAAAACAAAACGACGCACTTAAAACGTCACATTAGCAGGTTGGTGGTGACGCGAACCCATAACTTTTGCCTCTTTTTTATGGTAGTATTTAATCGTATAACTATGCATAGTATGCAACAAGAGGAATCTTTTGGAGCAATATTTAAAAAATGTGGTTTGTTACCTTTACCATCTTCAAATACCGTGTTTTAATGCAAATAAATGATGGTTATGATTATGAACTATAAACCCCTTTTTGTCCAACTAAATATTCGAAAGTAGCACTAACAATACTGAATTGCGCACTAAATATGCACACAAATTAAATAAAATTCAGTATACTGTTTAATAGATGAAGCGAAACTGGTTTACTATGTGATCATCTATTATCTAATAGTAAATCTTATAATTCTTTGAATCACAATAAAATATGATATCTATTTTATGGAAACTTATTATTATTACAATTAAACTATTAAGAAAACTATTTATTCTAAATGCAAAACCGTTTAATCAGTCATATTTATCTGAAGTACCCAAAATAATAATTGAGTAGCACTTAATAAACACTAAACATGGTAACAAAATGGTAACTCAGTTTCTGACATATTTTTTGGCTGTATTTAACTGTAAATTAAAAAATCTTCCTTTTTTTTTAAATTCCCAATCTTTATCAAAAATACTGATTGCACAGCAAAAATAGTTACCTCAAAATATTTTTATTTTAGCAATAATTTGAGTTAGTGACGCATCGCTATTAATTGAAAAGTAATTAATTTTTGTTAAAACAAAGCCAACTGTTCAAACATCAAGTGTTCAAAATATCGAATGAAAATCAATGTGTTTATTGCACAATAAATACATTGCTATCCAAATTAAGTAGAAAATAGTAACAAAATATCTCCTTTAACAGATAAATATTTTTACTATTTTATTGGAAAATTTTATTAAAAGTCCGAAACATAAAGACATACATACAAGAATTCCTCGTTTAAAGTAATAATATAGATTAGTACTATTAATAATGATGTAATTAAGTAACCAATTAAAATAAAAAAACGCCTTGTATAAAATAATTACAATAAGTAGTTTATTGTGAGTTGCCAATGAGAAGAATGTTCATTTAATAGACAAAGTAACTATATTATAATTAAATATACATATCATATGATTCTGCATAACACAACTTAAAACATATCCATCAAACTGAAGTACTTTTGGATGATTTTTTTTTTCACAAGTTTTTTTTTTTAGTTTCTCACAAGAATTTAGTTCACAAGCTTATTAAAGTAAAGATAACACTTCCACAGACAAATTGGTTAATTTTTTTTACTTTTTAATCCTTTTCATAACTTTTATAATAAAATATTTTGAAAGATTAATTAATAAGGAGCTTACAGAAGCCCTCTAGTGGATCTACATCTATATCTTAGCGTGACGTTCACGTGAGTTCAGAGCTTTCCCCCATAGTAAAAGTGCACAACGTGCCTAAAGAAGTTTTCACTTCAAAAAAAACGGAAAAGTGCGAGTATGACTTGCGCACCGAGGGTTCCATACATGCTTGTATGTACATAGTTCATCATCTTGGGAATCGATTCTCAAAGATTATTGCCCGTTTTTCGACAGACAAACTTAACCTTTGCCATTCTAAAAATACTCTCTCATACACTATTTGTACGCCATTAGTGACATTAGTGCATAGTGCATCTTCATCGGTCCAGCCGTTCACGCGTGATGCCACGCACGACCAAGGGAAATAGGTATTCATTTTTATATAATATTTATAGATAAGTATTTGATGTTAATTTCAACTTGAGACTTCCACGACGCTACCCTTCAATTAACAAGTATTTCAGTAATTAGTCATTAAAATCTGTGACATTTATTCCCAACTAATTTGAGACTTAGGTATAGGAATTCGAGTACTTATCTTCCCAGGCGCGTCATAAAAGTTGACGAAGGGTTAGGCTTACAAAGTTAGGCCTATCTCTATTATCATAATTGTGTCAAAAAGGACATGCTGAACAGATGTGGCAAATAACACCGAAAATTTCCAAGTTAGCTGAATGATAAAGTAACATAGAAGTTACGTTTACATACGTACGAAAATTTTACTCACAAAAATCATTTCAGAACTAATTGGCAAATCAACCAATTGATGAAGTTTCGCAGTTTGGACTGAAATCTTTATTATAGAAAGAAAGAAATACAAGATTTATTCGATGTCATTTGAGATACTTTATTGATTTAATAAACATTACAGATAATAATAAAACTTATGTCTATGCCATTAGGATCAATGCTGAACAGGGACCAATTTCAGTAAGTGACGTGCAAATGCGTGCAAGGCAATCGTCGCCCTATTTTGTTCTTATTTGTATTTATTTTCCTCTTTTTTCTATTATTTCAATATTTTTTTTCTTGTTGAGAAATAAATACTTATCTTTCTTCTTTCAAATATACAATTTGCATTAAAAAAAATGTGTATCACATATTAAACGGTGGCCTGGGTCTTTAAGCAAAACTTTAAAACTTTTAGTACGGTAAGGTGAAAAGTTCACAGCACGTACCCGGAGTATATGTAAAGGCAACACAAGCGCCATAGCAAAATAAGCATATAATTGTTAATATTATCATTAATAGTGTTTTTAACCGACGCAAAAAAATGAGGTTCTCAATTCGACCGTATAATATTTTTTCTTTTTTTGTTTTTTTATGTCTGTTCAGACCTCACTCCGTTATTTTTGAACCAATTTTGATTATTCTTTTATTGTTAGATAGGGTAGATATACCTCAAGGGTGGTCCCATGTCAAGGAAGTCAGGATCTGATGATAAAATTGAGAGAAATCCTCGAAAATTGTTGGAACGAATAGTGTTTCTGTTTACTTTTCATTACTTTATCAGGTATTTGCGTTTAAAAATCATCACATCATGTAGCTGAGCTGATAATGAAAAAAATCATAAAATAAAAATATTTTTAACAAAAAATTAAACCGACGAAAAGAACTAAAAAGCAAAAAATAAATAAACCTTAAGTCTTAAGTATTGAGTTTATATACATAAACTATCAAATTTTATATAAACTTATTTTGAGTCGTCGCCAAACAACAAACTGATTAATTATCAAAAAATTTCTATGTACCTACTTAGAAATGGACAAGGCTCTACGTAGGTAATTAATCATTTTATTATTTGCCGCTGGATTGATAACTGGCCTGTTGGTCTAGTGGTTAGTGACTCTGACTGCTGAGCCAGAGGTCGTGGGTTGGATTCCCACCCAGGACAAGTAATTGTATGATGAGCCCGATAATTTGTAGTGTGTCTGGGTGAAATTTATCGATAATATGTATGTATTTAGAAACATATAAGTATGTTTATCAGCTGTCTGGTTGCCATAGTACAGGCTCTGCCTAGTTTGGGATCAGACAGCCGTGTGTGAGATGTGTCAAGTTATTAAGTTATTATTGATTTAGGATTCATTTTACTACCGAAACACTCAACAACAACAGTAAATGTGATTCTGCCATTCATAAACTTGGCTTTGTATCTCAAGCAAATATATTAATATTGTTTTATGTGTAAGTTATTTATAAAAAATAAACGCTCAATCCCTAGTATGATGCTCTTTACAACACTAACGAAGCCGGGGGCCTCCAACCGTGGTAATCATGTACTAAGTCAAAGTAAAACCAAATAAAGCAAAGCAAACACATCATATTACAAAAAGCAAAATAACAACAAACAGCAATTAAACCGTAGGTACTGTTGACCACGACTGCGTGACTAGCTTACCTGAGGCAATCCTCTGTGTATGATCTGTTATCGTTACTGAACACACATGACACTATTAATGCAAACAGCAATACAAAATAAAATCTTACTTATTTCATTAACAATTAAGTTGTCAAAGGCAAATAAGTACACGCTTCGCCTAAGGACTCTTCTGTAGGATGCAAGTACCTAACAAGTCGCTCAGCCTCATTTGAAGCAGAAACCTACTGTCCCACCTTCTCCAGTCAATCAATATATACTAATTTTTGTTTAAAGTTTGTTCGTTTGTTTGGTTGAACGCGCTAATCTCAATAACTACTGGTTCGAAATGAAAAATTATTTTAGTGTTGGATAGCCTATTTATCGAGGAAGGCTATAAGCTATTTTACATCACGCTACGACTAATAGGAACGGAGCAGTGATCATAAACGCAGATTAAAATGCGGGGACGGCTAGTCATTTATACTATATGTAACTCAAATTCTCTGTCTCGTTCCGAAGAAACCCTTAAAGTTGTCAATGCCATTTTGAGAAAATAGTTTAATTAAAGCTGGCACTCAGTATTACATTTAAATACCTTTATTTCAAAGCCTTCCCAAAAAATTCAATGCAGAGAATAAATCCGAGTAAGTCGTAGATAAAAGGTAGTCGAAGACGATTCTGAACAACTAAGATTGATATTAATGAATTCTGTGACAATCATGATACTGTAGCGAGCGAGTTTAAATCACGCTGTACATTTTCCCTTTGCGTTATGTCCAACTTTGTATGATGAATTGTCGGCAATTGAAATAAGTCAACCTGTTTATGTTCCTCATCCACTTACAACAATAAGCATTTAAAATAAAACGAAGTAAATATAGATTATATTGTATGAATTATGTGACAAAAGCCACTGATCAGCATCACATCCTGACAGTTCGAGAGTGATCCACGGCCACGCATCTTTGAACTTGCCATGTTAATGCACTTTGACCTGCTTGCAACCAAAATATCGTGAGGCAAACTGCAAACTCGGAAATTTACTATTTTTTTTTTTATTTGGATGGTTTGTTCTGCCAACCCCTCTCATACTGTGATGAAACATGCTTAGCATTAAGGCAGTTTTTACATTTCTAATATTATCTAATACCTTTGAACGAGCAATTCTTTATGTGTATATATGTCACACCTTTGGTCATTAGTACGGATGCTTAGAGCGCCCTCTATAATAAATTCACCGGAAAGCAACAGACGCGCCCTCTATCGGCGTTATGCAGCGTCTAGGTGTAGGGTGTTGGCCTGCGGATGGACCAGCTCACTTTACGTTTAGTCACCGCTGAGTTAACACTAACCTAGGAACTGTACAGTGTTTCTTTGCGTGTTTGCGATACCTCAGTGATTATGTATCAAAAGGGAGTTTTCTCATCGCCCTTACCCACTTCGTGCCACATCGTGCCTAATCCTATGCCTGAGGATTCGACATATCTAATCTGAATCTCGGAAACGGCTCCAACGATTTTTATGAAATGTTGTATACAGATACAGTTTTGCATTTTAAGTTCAACTGCATCGTTGTATTTCCTGTAGAAATGCAATTTTACGAAAAAAATATATGATTTTACAAAAAGCTAACTAGCGAAGCTCGGTCTCCCAGGTACTTACTAGGGCATAAATATGCAGATTTCTTTTTTTGATATGATGAATATTATTATGTTATGATGAATATTATTATGCTTCACAAACATTTAAACAACGAACACAAAGCACACCCAGACTCAGAACAACTATTTGTGGCACACACAAATTTTTTTCGCCTGTGGGATTTGAACCCACAACACTCGGCGCGGCGCGGCGTAGTGGCGAGGTGACCACTTAGACCATTGCACCATCCGTGCAATTAAAATCAATATGTACGTACTTTATTGTAATTGGTGTGTACTTATGTAAGTAAGGAGCATTTTAATAAACAACAATCTCCATTCATTACACAGTAGCCAGTTTAAAATCTTAGTGTTAAATAAATGTTGCTTTTAACACATTATCCTCTCATGATATAGCAAATCACCAATGAACAATAGTGAAAGCTTACTCTAAGGCTAACGAGGTTTTAATGTGTAGGCGAGCGCCAAATCAGCTTATCATTATCACAGTCAGTATAACTCATACGATACTGAGATAGAATGACTGGACACCACTGTGAGAGCACTCTGAAAAAATATTCTTTATGATCGTGTGAATTTTAGATAACCACTCTTTGTTGAATTAGTGCAAACATAGCTTATCTTACAAGCAATTAAACTTGTCTACTACAAGTGAGTGAGAATTTGTTTGATCTTAATAATAGCATAATAAGCTTTCCACCAAGCCAGCCAAACTAAAAAAACCTCAAAAATATGATGAAAGGTAATTTTTTTCTGTGACAGCAACGCACCAGTGACATTTTTAGTATTTATTCGTTTATAGGCACCGACAACTGTTTACCTCCACATCGTGTGGTTGTTTGCCACATTATTAGTGTAAAAAATAGTTTTGCGAGTGTGGACAGGCAGGTCGTGTGTTATTTGGAAACTTATGAATGGAAAATTGAAAACAAATCCTCAAAAATCACGAAGTTCATCCCTACCTTTCCTTTAAGTGTATAACAAAGTAACAAAACTAATTTTTGGCTTACCCCCGTAAATGCTCCACCTAAAAAAACAGACAGACTGATTAGAGACAGAGTCACTGATATTTGTTTATTTGTTTTTGTGATTTGTGCAATTCACGAAGATATATATGCAGTACTAATCTTTTTTAGTAGTTATTGACGGTTGAGCACGTTTTATTTACCAATTGTTCCACAATCAAAGAGCCTAAATATACAAATAAACATACATGTGGGTATAGAACCAGAAGAGAACTCTAAAATGTTCTAAATTAATAAAGTTTTTACCAAAATCGTCAATATTTGTATTGCTTGTAGGTAAGTAAAGCTATCTAATAGTAATATCGAATATTGATCATTTTACTGCGTATAAATAAAGTTAAAGTGAGGTTTTATAGGGCAATATGAAATTGTTACTGCTATAACTTAACGTTCTCAATCTCTCTGATATTGGAGTGGATGAGTTACGCCGAAAACATTTGCCAGCACACTTACCGCGGTAAACCTTCGCGTTTGCGGTGAATACTAATGTATTTTATTAGAAATTATGTCATATTTTACCATAAAAACTACATAACAATCCTACAATAGTAATGTATAGCTGTCATGTCTCACAAAGAAAACATCTGTGCTTCGCATTATATTTATGCAAATACGGAAGCTAAAGTAAGCCGCGAATATAGTTATAACCGATTTTACCTAGAATGTTGATAAAGATGCAACTTTCAACGTAAAATCAAATGTTAAATTAGCGTTACATATGATGATTTTTAAGCTCACGCTACATAAAAATAAATATACACATAGTTACATTTATATTCCGACACAAAAGATACACCAGGTAAATACAAAAAATAAACGGTAAAAACAAAACCTCGTTGATCCCCCAAATCCTCGAGGTGAATCTCGAAAAAGTCTGTTACGGAAAATTTGTTTAACTTGAGTTGAAAAGGGGCAGATGCCTTCGGAACAAAAGTAAAAGATTTGAGGGACAGCTTTGAAGGAAAACAATGTAGAAAATCGTATTTGGCAGCACTTATCTTTCAATTAACATTTGACACAAGACACTCTGTGGTCTCGACCTTTTCGTGTCTTCATTTCCATTTAGCAAATACCCTGTGTTTATTTAACGCTCACTTAAAAGTTGTTATAGAGTAAATCAAAAAATCATGTAGATTTATTTTTGTTGAGAAATTATAGTAGAAGTTTTATAGCCATAAATACGCCTACAATCTAAGGTGACTACAAAAATACCCTTAGAGTATTTTGTACACAGAGCTTGAAACAATTATAGGACATGATCAATGCTGTTTTGTCAACATGTGTTTAGTCCTACAAAACAACAAGTTTATGTTTCATCATATATAAGTCATTTAGTTATAATTGTACTAAAATGGTTATTCTATAACGAACTACCTGTGTTCATGTCTCCTTCCATTCTCTTTATAAATTTACCTTCGGTTACCCATCGTTTTACTTGAACTTAGAAAAAATAAAATGAACAAGTAGTTCTCAAGTACGCAAGAGCAGACATACAGATAGAGAGACGGAGAGACCTAGATTTTTCTAAGTAAATGTAAATTATATAAAACAGGTAGCTGATTGAGTTAATACCGCTAACATATTACCGTTGCCATACAATATATATTGTGTGCTATTCCAGACTGTAATTTATCTCTGTGCCAAATTTAATGTAGATCCATTCGGCCGTTTTTGCCTGAAAGAGTAACAAACATTCTACCATCCATCCATCCTCATAATATGTGTAACAAAAAAAATAAGCATATAGCGCTGGGATATGGATTTGTCCTGATTTTTAAATGATGATCATGACCCTATTTAAATTATTTATGTAGATTCTATAGACCTTTTCTTAACCCTTCTCGCTTTTAAAGATTAGTAAAACACACACAATGGCCCCAATTCTGTTACTTCACTCGCTAAATTAAAATTTACTAAATTTTCTTCATATAAGAAGTAAACCTTGTACACTTCGAAACAAGGTCTTATTTCAATTTGAAACAAGTAGGTAACATATGTCGCTATCGAAATAAGCAATTTATTTGTCGCCTAAAGTCTGATACGCTTAAATAAACTTTAATACCACGTAGCGAGAGTCGCCATCCGTTAAATGCCATCTCTTTTGCTCTGTGTTTTTAGTAAGCGTCTTCGTAGGTGTAGATTAAAAACACGTCATCCTTGTTCGTTTTGAACAAGTTTTTATACGGCAATTATACAGCGTTTGAATAAATGAAGACTCTCTCTGCGTGGAAATAAAGTTGAGTATACGTTAACAGGTTTTATTGAAATTTAGAGGCGCTGAGAAATAGATGCTAGTAACAAATAGACCTTATTACGAAGAACACTAGGTTGATTTCATATGAAGAAATAAAGTCAGGTTTTAGTTTAGTCGAGTGTACAATAGAATCGGCACCATTGTGTCTCTATTTATATTATCACCAGTTTTAATGGTTTGAAACTTGAAACGCTACCTAAAACTCTGGATAACTCTGATGAACTAATTATATTATTGGTCGTACTAATTAATTCATAAGTTTCGACTGAAAACTTCCAATGGTTGGTATTGAGGCGGGCAATAACGTCTTACACAACTCGAAAACTTGATTTTAAAGTAGGTATTTTCCAATGTTTATACAAAAGCTGCTAAAGATAAACCTTCAAACACAACTTTCAATAATATACTAGATTTTGTTATGGAATAGTGTAGTCAACTTTTAGGGGCGATATGTATAGCCAACAAATAGTTGATTTCATTTGAAAAAATATGGATTTTGAAGAAGATATTGATATATTTAAAAATTGAATTAGTGAAAAACTGCATTAAACATATTACATAATTACATTAACAACATATTATGAATTTTCATGAAAATTTGAATGATTTTGTTGTTTTTATTTTTTTGTTTTATTTGCCTCAAAATCTGAAGACTTTATCAACATCCTTAGTATAAAATACCCATTGTTACTTACGAAATATTAGCATTATAGGTCAAGTTCAATTTATCAGTTTCATTTCTGTTTTAAAAATCACGAATTTTCTTAAAATTGTCATCGCTTTACGTTATTTACGGGATCTACTTTACGACCCTAAGATATGACGACACCTTTCTGTAACATCATTTATACCTTATTGATCATATTTAAATAGATTGAAATTAACAGCTGCTATTGTCCGCCCTGTATCAGGTTAGGCTAACATAGAGAATAATAATTCAAACATTCAATACTCAATATTTATTGTGGGGTGACACAATAATAAGCGTTATCGCTTCCTTACATCACGTTTCGATTTCTTTATTTATTTATTCTTTATTGTACTCATAAATAATCTAATACAAACAGGAAAGGATACTTAACTCATAGCCGAGTTTACTTCCAGCAAAAACCTGTGAATAAATTGACGATAATATTTTTTTAAAACAAAAGCATGTACCTACATATTATTGAAAAGATCGTTGTTATTCTAATTAAATATATATATATATATAACATATACATATATCCCAATGAAATTATTTCAAAGCTTGTCTTTAGTTCAACTTCAGTAACATACCCAAAATTGTTTAGGTACAGACCCCACAGAAGTTATACATATATTTTCTCCTCAAACATCTGACAGCATCAAGAAAATAACATCAAGAAAATAATTCAATTATTTTCCATTGACACGTAACATGTTTGTAAAACAATACTATTTTCATTTTACGTCAGTCAACACGAACGTTCGAATGGCTGCGGATACCACCGTGCACCGCAATGAACCGGTGACTCAATGAGATCTTGGATTTACCAACTTTTTATTTGTTCACTGGTTACTCGTTAAAGCTTAAATTAAGATGCGCGTTAAGTTGGAGTGGATGAAACAAGTCTACGAACTAGCTTTAAGTGCACATAAAGCGGGTTAGCCGACGTCGCTCAACTAGCCAACGGGTAATACTATATCGTGTTCTTTTTAACGAGTCTCTCGCCGGCCATATTTCATGACGAAGAAATAAAAAGTGGTACTTGTGGCTGTAGTCTGTGTTATGGAAGGGTAAAATAATTTTCGTAGCTGAAGAAGTCGCCACCCTTTTTCATAGATAGCAAACATTGCGATTAAGTTTGAATGGAATGGTATATAATATTTTTCAAAATTTAAACACGTTGTTAATATTGAAGGGGACTTACCTACCTAATTACCGGGTTGACAGGGAACTGTTTAGATTTTCTCTATCAGTATTCTCAATTAGTACCTAATACTAACAGGTTCAGCGCTAGTTTACGCAGGGCTGCGGTTTCTCATAACGTACTTTGCGTCTTTGCTACATAAATGCTGGATTATACAGAATTAACATTTGTAAATACAAAAACTACCTACTACTAGTTGAATCGACAGACGTTGTCCTATCAAAATTTATTTAAATTTTACGGGAAAAATCACTTCCAGTTTTCCCCGCATTTATCTATTTTGAGGACAAGTTTTCCAACTTTTATTGCCCTAAAAACTTAATTCAGACTATTATTTGTAGACTTATGATGTCTGATGACGATGGTCTGGAACATGTACGTAGAACTTAGGCGGTCCAATGGAATGTGATTGCCCGTAGGTTCGCCCATTTTACTCGAGTTTCTTTTTTCCTTTTTTTATGTAATAGGGGTGACCTTCGCCCATAGACACCTGCAACTCAAGAGTCATAATTGCGTTGCCGGCCTTTGAGGTGGAAGTACGCTCTTTTCTTGAAAGTTTGAAGGTTGCATCGGTCCGGAAATACCGCAGACGACAATACAGACATGACAAACAGAGTGAAGCGGGTTCAATACAACAACATGTTTAGGATCTTGATGCGGCTACCTCCCTACTGCAGTACATCACAAGTGTTTACTGTAGTATATACGAGTGGCTATGAAGCGATAGTCTTTAAAAAAGTAGCTTCCTTGTTTACAAGATTGAGAAACAGCAGCAACGGCACCACTCTCCTCATCAATTTAGGGCTTTGATCAGACAAAAAAATAAAATCGTGGGGCGTAGCGCAACCTGAGTAAATTAATAAATATATATTTAAAATGATATGAGCGGTTGACTGTTGATAGACATTTCACGCGCCCCACGATTAAATTTTTTTGTCTGATCAATGCCCTAAATTGATGAGCCGAGTGCAGTGATGATTGGTACCTAGGAGCTACCGAATTATTTTTGGCTTTTAGTACATTATCTAGATTATTATTATCTTTATTTTCAATAAAGCGTTTAACTTAAAAACTATTTTTTACTTATTTAAGACAAGACTGACATTTTTATATTAATTATGATTTTTTTTTTTGTTATTGCTGACAAAATTTGTAATGGATTTCGAAATTGATAAAATCAACTTTACAAAGATACCTAATTTTTGAAAAGAAAATAATACAGAGAGAAAAAAAAGCGCTCAACACAACTGTATATATTTAGTTTTTGTGTTTGTTTATTTTTCCGTAAACTACCTTTGTCAGACAAGTGTGTAACCAAAGGACTAAAGCTTATAATCTTCGTACGACTCGCTAAACGGACTCGGTTTGGCTCAAGCCCAGACCAACTCCAAACATGTCTAAGAGCTAAAAGGTGAACAGCATTATGCAAATTACCATACTCTTTGTTCTGCACCGTACCTAATGCTATTTACATTTTGTTTATTTGCGACGAAATAATGGTGGGTTAGGTTGGCTGGTCGCAGCGCTTTTGTTCAGCTACATTAAGTAGCATTAGCTCATGTGTCAAAAGATATAATGATCGCTTTAATATATGAATAAGCTGATCTTTATATATATTATGTAGGTGGTCCTAGTTGTTTCTGTCCTTCCCTATTTTTAACTAACTGTCTACATTTATTAGTATAAGGAAAGAATTTGATATAGATTCTTCTCATTTCATCAAACTCTAATGGTATTCTAAAAAGATGCAAAGTAGGATAGTCATTAAATCTCACAATAACTTACCATCGTTTGCCTTTTGCCAGCCATTGCCTTCAAAGATTGTTTTGGGGAGTTTACAATTTTTATCCAGGAAATAAAATTGTCTTTAAAGTCTTGAGGTATGAAAACGACTGTCTATTATTTAACCTTTCACGGTCAGTACGTCAAATTAAATAGTTTTTCATGAGTTGAAATTATTTTTAAAAAGCAGAGCGTATTCAATTTGTTAATTTTTACGTTTTTTTTTTACATTTGCATCTGCATACTAAGGACGTTTACCATACCGCTCCTATCTACCGCAATCCTTTAAAAAAAAAACCCATACAAAACCGCGTATTGTCACAGGAAACGGTACATACCAATGGCATATTTATAGTATGGATCCTAACAACGCGGGTTAACTTAACAATATAAAAAACACCAAACTTTTTTTTGTACTAGTACGGAGAAAAACAATGTCGAACAAGAGGAGACAGCCTTGATGTAAGTTTAGGTCTAACCTACGTACATGTTAGGGTTGTAAATTCGTTTGCAGATTTACGATCGCTGCCCAAGAGACTGCAGTCTGCCACTCGCCAGATGGTGACCATGTTGCATATTACATTAAACCTCTTGAGACGTCACATCACAAGATATACTGCACTACATTTTTATCTGACTCGACAATGTTACAATGATTTTTTTGTTTATCATCACTTCATATTATAAAACAAAGTCCTCCGCCGCGTCTGTCTGTCTGTTCGCGATAAACTGAAAAACTACTGAACGGATTTTCATGTGATTCATGAGGAAGGTTTAGGTGTATTATTTGTGCCCGTGCGAAGTTGCTAGTCAATACTAAATAAATTTCAGGGCGAGTACGCCTCTTAACAACTCCTGGTCGAGGCCTAGCGGATTTCCTACTATTAGCTTATACACCCGCTCATATCCTTGAACAAAATACCTCGTTCTTTTCGTCGATTCGATTCCTACAGCACCTAAGTGGGTGTAGTGACACGGGCGGTCTCCAAAAAAAGGCTACAGAGGTAGAGTATAGCAATAAAATTTGCATCTCTTTCTCAGTGGCACAACTGAGATAAGACAAAATAGTGTAATAATATATAATTAGTATATCTAATAGTAATCGGGTGACGAGTCTGCTCGTTTGCCCTATCACAGAAGAAAAAAAAACAAAATGAAAAAATAGTTCCAACTCCTCCAACGCACTTCAAGCTTGAAGGATGAATGAGAAATGAAGGAAATGACTGTAGCGATTTTCATTATTAATATGTTCTTCCATACCATTACACTTATAAATATATAGTAATATTTATCTTAATGTTGATTATTATAAAAATTAATAATATTTGACTTACAAAAACTTTTGACATTTTAACATTTCATTAAGAGGTAATACAAATACAGAAATAGAATTTATATTGCAAAACTTTATGAAATAAAGACACTTATAACAACAACATGGTAACATATTATAATGTATGTCCTGTCTTTAAAAGTTATATTTCTGTACTGGCAAATTTAATAGAAAATTTTAAAAAATGCCTCTACAAAGAAATTATGAGAAAAGTTAAAACTTTCAATGTCTACTTAGTTTTCTCATTTTAAATAAGAACTTCTGCACGTAATAATCAATAAATAACTGACTTACTATACATTATGTCACAGTTGACACATTATAAATTCTATTAATAAAAGTAAGGAAAAAAAACATTTTTTTCATACCCAGCTCCATAAATATTGCTGCTCCATGTATAAACCCCACGCCCACGACTAAGAAAAATGTATGAAATCAAGAAACCAGAATACCAATCTTGACTTACTTGAACTGTCCTAAACAAACTTAACTTGAACATTGAGCAGCTTACATCGAAATATTTATTTCCTACTTATGCTAAACACTGTACAATGTTTATCTCCCTAAGCTTTTATATAAAGATATACAAAAGCTTAGAGCCTTTTTCCTACGAATGCTCTAAGCTTTTATATATCTTTATATAAAAGCTTAGAGCATTTTTAGGAAATGTCATCCTAAAAACCGTAAATTAAAACTGTTAAGAATTTACAAAATCAACTCGCTTTATCTTACCTATCAATAAATTGTTGTAGAGGTCATCCATCTTTCATTATCCATCATTAGTGTAAACAAGTTTGTGAACAAAACCGACTTCAGCTTCGGCTTTTCTGAACTCTAAGCCCATGGGTATTGAGTTCCTACACTCCATCTTAGTGAAAGCGATCAATTCATTTCAGCTCACCCTCTGCCGTAATAACACGCTACACATAAGCAGTGTATACAACTTGCCGTAGTAGAAACGTTTTTATATTACTAAACAAAACATTCCCATTGCTCCTCACAAAACAACTTAGAAAACAGCAAAACTCATATGGTTCGATACTCACCCAGGACAAAGAATTGTGTGGTGAGCACGATCATTTGTTCTGTTACTGGGTGTAATTTATCTATAATATTTATAAATGTAGTGGGGGCTCGTGGCTATTGATCAGGTCAGTCTTAGGATGGGTGACGATTCTTGACATATTGAGACCCATCCGTGCCTCGGAGAGCACGTTAAGCCGTCGATCCCGGTTGCCATACTAACATCTATGGCATTCGTTACGGGTAGTTCGAGTCCTAAAAAAGTCCAACAACCTGGTGTTTATAACACTTTCAATAGTTGTTATTGAAATATTTAATGGGTAAAAATACTTTAATGTATTTTAAGTAATTTAAGCATGTACAGTTTATCTGAAATTATTTAATTATGAAATAAAAGCAATAATAAAGAGTAGAACATACAAGCTAAATATCTATGGATGTAAGTCAGCCTAATCTACCCATTACATCAAAGCGTACTGTTAAGTAACGTGTAAAGGGTGATGCGATATAGATGTACCCAATATGAAACGTTGACACCTGTTCGTTTATCTATCAATCAATCGTTAATTGGTTTGATTCGCGTCACAGTTCCACTTTGAAATCGCATTCAGTCGATACGACTGACAGCGAGACTCCAATTATTGGAAATCAACTTACTACTTCACTAAGAAGGTTATTGCCAGCAAATTTTAGAGAATTTCGATAATGTCAAATACGTTGGCAAGGAACGCAGGCTGATTATCAACTTCACTTTCTTTTCTTAGAAACGAATTTCGAATCTTGGAACGGAGTTTAAAACTAAAATATGTAACTAGTATAACATTGGAGTTTATAAGGCATTTTTGGCATTTATCTGGCTAAGTCAGTCAATATCTAATTTTAATAGAATTGCTAAACAGAACAAGCGTACTCTTCCTGTCAGGAAACATGTAATTTAATACGTGGGTTCTGATAAAAAACAAAGTCCCCCTCCGCGTCTGTCTGTCTGTTCCTGATGAACTGAAAAACTACTCAACGGATTTTCATGCGGTTTTCACTAAAAGACAGAGTGATTCATGAGGGCGGTTTAGGTGTATAATTTGTACCCGTGCGAAGCCGGGGCGGGTTGCTAGTTTTATATAAATTACACCCAGACACAGCTCAAATGTGCTCATCAGACAATTATTTTTTGTACTGGGTGGGAATCGAACCCACGATCTGTGGTTTACTGGTCAGGATCACTAACCACTAGAACAACAGGCCCGTCCATTACCTTAAATTTCTTAACTGTATATTGTCCAATCCCTGTATCCAAGTTTATCTTAACGAGTGTTCCCAGTTTTTCAAGCTAGCCTACGAGTCCACTAAATTAAATAACAAATCATTACAAAACAAAATTTTCCTATTGTTTTGTCTCTTGTTCCGCTCTCATTCTTTCCACGTGCCCAAACCACCTGAATTTTCGTCAAAACGTTCTATTTAAAGTACTCATAGCATAACCATTGTTTAAGTTCTGTTTATTATTAAACGACCGTGTGATATTAGGTGTTTTAACTATGTCGTGTGAAAATACAAATACTTTTTAAACCCGATGATAAACAGTTATTGCAACCTGTGGTTACTTGGCGCCAGGGGTCCTATCATAGAATAATAAAAACAAGTTCGAAATGCTTGTTTAAATGGAGACCGGTGTCGGCCATACCCAAAAATACTCGTATAATTACGGAATGGGTCTTTTAACGCCCATCAGATGTCTTTATACAACGATTAGCCAATCAGTGTAGACTACGTGTTACGTATCTTGGCAAACATAGTTCTGAGCTTAAGCGGTCTTTCTTCACTTATCTTCTTTTGTTTTTCCATCCATTGTTTTGACATCACTCGCGCATAATCATCCTTGCAAAGACGATGTATTACGACACAGTTTTAGCGACACAAGCAATTGGGTAGATTCATCTGTTTAAAATAAATGATTTGGTTTAAGCCAGGCAAAGCAATTTCTTAAAATACTGCAAAAATTGTCCTTTACTTTTTAACCGACTGCACATGAAACGTTTTTAATTTATTTTATAATTTTTAAATCAACATTAAAAGTGCATGATTTGACAAAACTAAGACGTGATTTCATGTTTTAGTATTTCATACAAGAATGTACAGAACCTTCCGATTTGACGTTTTTATAAAATATACTGATTTTAAGTTAAAATTACACCACGTCATACAAACTATAGTGTCTTATTTATAGTTCCTTACTTTTTGGCTACTTTTATTTATTGGAAAAGCAATATGTACTGTTAAGTTATTATCAACTTTTTTAAATGAATCATGTATAAAACTTATTAGGTTTCGACAGGCTCTCGACAAGTCTCGTAAACAATAAATGATTGCCCGTTAATTGTTATTGAAAAGCACTTTTCCCACGTATATATATATAAATATTGCATTGTACACGATCCATTAATTGTGGATTTGAATTCTGACTTGTTACTCACATGATTAAATAGTATCGAAGTACTTATCACCAATAGCTTTTAAAACCTGACGTTTGTACCAGGGCACTCAAAAATAGTTTTGTTTCTATATCTATATTTAAATCTTTGGAATAATCCTAAATCTAAATTGGTTTAGCATTAAAATATAGATAACAAACATCATTTTTTTTTATTTTTCATGTGTTAGAGTTACTATTTTAACAAACATAATCCCACAAATAAAACTCCAATGACAAATATCAGTGTGCAGTGTGCATTGCAACGTAGGTGGGCTCTACTCTCACTCCAGTTCACAAACGAGCGAAGATCCGCTGTACCGTGGCGTGCTCGAAAACCTACAATTGCATAACAAAACAAACGTAAGTGTAGAAACGAGCGTTGCCTTTGTATGGGATCCGTCTTGCCAGGTGAAGGAAGCTAAACAATAGTTTGTTGAGTCTAACACTACAAGCTCAAGCCCCTAAAGTCTACTGAACGAGACAATAGCTGTGTGAATATGGGCTTGGGAGAAACGTTCTCGTCTTGTTACCGCGAACAATATTGTTAGTTTTATGATGGAACTGAAATAACCCTTTGTACAGACTTTTATACTGTTGCCGCTCGCTCTATTTAGCGGGCTTCCTTTGGCTATGAATATAGGCTACGTTACATTAAACAAGTAAACTGCGTTTAGCCTCTTTCTTCTTAGTAAAATAATTGCGTCTGTTTATATAAATACAGATGGATAAGTTAATAAGATGTGTATTGTGGTCATCGAGTATGTATGCTGGCTATTTATGAGCTTCGCAGTCGATCTCGTAACGCCATTATTTAACGGAAAATCCTCTCCGACTAATGGCTAACTTTAGTGCTTTGAGAGCCGAATCGATCTCACAACGGTAGTGCAGTATAATTTTTACCTAAACAAAAGGTTAAACCTTTGATTTATTTGTTGTTGGGCAGTAATTAATATTCTGGACGTATAATGACACAGGATACAGATACGTGAATAGCTACAAAACAGTAGACAAACTGCAATTTGCAAAAGCACGGAATGGAGCGTTGCGTGATACAATATTAAAATGTATCTAAAAACTTAATATTAATAAAGTTTAGGAAGATGGCTACAAAAATCGCTAACTAAGAACCCTAACCCTAACTATAAACTATGTAGATAATTGGCTAATGTTTCAACAAGGATTGTAAACTTTGCAGGACGGCCACAAAGATCATAATTTAAAGGCTTTTTATACTAATAAGTTTGCAAACAAGCTTGTTTTTTTAAGCGGCGGTAGCGTAATGGCTAAGGCGTCGGACTTGCGATCAAGTGGTTGCGGGTGCAAACCCCACCCAGTGCACTACCGACGTGAACCCACTCCTAACACAAGCATTTTAGCTTAGCTGGAGGGGTTAACAAGAATACTAGTAATGTGTGATTCTTTATAAATAAAAAATAAAAAATGAATAAATAAAAAAATAAAACAAGCACACTTTAGACGTCATGGTAAACGGTTACCCGCGTTTACAAATACTCGATAAAGCCGTGGTGTCACTTGTACGAGGCTGAACCTTTTTTTGTAGAAATAATATAATAATAGGAATGAACACCAATACACTGCGGTTACTCTAGGTTTTAAGGAACCGGTTAGGAAGCGACTTGAACAGAAATCTCCCCTCCTCTTCTCACAAAATATATGTATATTCTCCTCCTTGTGAAAACTAAATGCCCGTCCAATTCGACGGTTGTAACGTTGCCAAAAAGGTCGCAATACACGATCAAAGATCAAGCGTCCAGTATTGGAAAACCGTTTACAAACTAAATTTCAAGCGGATTACTTGCAGGGAACAGCTACTAAGAAATAATATATAGACACTCAAACTGACACGTGTAGAATTCTTGGACCGAAAAAATCTTTTTAACAAAAAATTAAACCGACAAAAAGAACTAAACAGCAAAAAATAAATAAACCTAAGTCTTAAGTATTGAGCTTATTTACATAAACTATCTAATTTTATATAAACTTATTTTGAGTCGGCGCCAAACAACAAACTGATTAATTGTCAAAATTTTATTTGGCGCCGACTCAAAATAAGTACACTACATGTAATAAATTAAATATCAGTAGACGTTTATTTTTCATACATGTAGTAAATATACTTGTTCATTTATGCCGCGTTCCAATAAACAAAACGATTCGTTTTGCTTACGGACGGTAAAATTGTCGTTGAAAATTCAAGGAAATTTTACCGTTCGTAAGCAAAATGAATCGTTTTTTGTTTATTGGAACGCGGCATAAATGAACAAGTATATTTATTACATGTATGAAAAATAAACGTCTATTGATATTTAATTTATTACATGTAGTTATTGTAGGATATATTAATGGGTGAATCCCTGGCGTGAGATATGCTTCTACGTAAATTATTACGTAATATTGGCTGGCCATTACATAATCTAAACAGAGCAGAGGAAGCTTGACCAAACGATAGTTAGGCCATGATTGAAAGGGGACGTATCTAGCCGCTCAGTGCGTAAACACTGGAGTTGTGGACAATAGACCAAAGCGACTGTTTGTACTATCGACTGGATACACTTTTGCAATTAGCGTAACAATCGGACAACGACTACAATGCACAACAGTTTTTTTGTGATTTTTATACAAAGTTCGAGTATAATTTGCGTGCAATATTTTTTGAAATTTAATTGTTCGAATAAGAAAAGCATTTCATCAACATCAATTAGTATTAATTTCCTCCCCTATTTCCATCCCTCTCTCTTACAAAATATTGGCTTTGTTCAAAATAAGATTCCTGTTTAAGATCACAGTTTTTTTTTCTAAAATTGTTAGGGCTTTACGTCATTCACGGAGTTTACTAGATGACCAAAAAACATGACCGCACGCATAATTTTATACATTATATTACAGAATGTAGACAATCATAATTGAAACTAGGGACGATTTTAAAAGATGAGGTATCATATCGAGCTTGTTATTCCTATATCCTTGTGTGCAATAACATCATTATGAACATCCCACTAGTTCTATGTATAGGCTTTTTAATATAAAAGAAAACAAATTAACAAGATAAACGATTATCTCACATCAAAGACTAAAGCTTAATGCTCTTTATACACACACAGTATGTATATAGTGATCAAAACAATTCTCGAGATTTTTGAATCAAGAGTCTTTTTATAGAATGGAACGCGGTTACTCTTTTTAACATCTATATGAAATTTTATTTATTATTAATCGTCGGACAGTTAATTAATTCATCAGTGGACAAGGCAGCGTTGCGATATAGAAACGACAGTGACTTTAATTCTATTCCCGAGTGTAACTGACATATGATGCAAAGTAAAAAAAATTGAGCTCTTTGACCAAAAATAACTCACAATAAGATTTATACTTTCATATTTGCAGATTTTATACACTATTAACTATAGCACATAGTGGACATACACGAAATTTAACACTAATAGTAACTCCCCTTTTTTAAAGTAAAACAAAATTGACATGAATTAACGTCATACCACAGTGTCATACTCACTAAACATACATTTGTTTATAAGTAATGCAACTCCCTTGATATCAAAGAAAGCCTTAACGACTGATAGTAGTTATAATGATGTACGTTTACGGGAATTAACGCGATCACGAAATAGGTATTACATACCTCTGAATTGCCAGTGCAATCTGGTTGAAACGTCAGGCAAATCAGAGGTATATGTAATACATTTTTCGTGATCGCGTTAATTCCCGTAAACATACATAATTAGATCGTGAAACGCGAAAGTTTAAAAGTTAGTATAGCAAACCGTTACGGGTCGGAAAGAGTCAGCCCATAGCCAGTGCAACCTGGTCGAATCATCGGGCAATTCAGAGGTATGTTATAGATACCTATTTCGTAATTGCGTTGATTCCCGTATATATACATAATTATATCATGGAATGCGAAAGTTCAAAGGTAAGTATAGACTGACAGTAGTTTTATTTAGTTGAGTTGTTATATAGCTGTTAAAAACTTCCAGAGGCCCATTCGGTGCTAGGCACGCGAACTAAAAAGGCTTGATTGATGTACTTATAGGTACGAACATAGCCGAACTAGTCAGAAACACCATCATCGCGTGTGATCTTAAAACCTAACCTCATCCTCCGAGCCTTTTTCAGAATTTAGTTGGGGTCGGCTTTCAGTCTAACTAGGATACGGCTGAACTTTGATATTTTGAGTGAAGTGACTGTCATCAGACCTCCACAACCCAAGTACTAGGCGATATCGAAGTTCTGTAGTTAGACCAGGTTGTCGGACTTATTAGGGTCCAACTACCCGTAATGAATGCCACAGATGCTTGTATGGCACCCGGGACCGACGGTTTAACGTGTATCATAAGTATAACTAACTCATGTTATATTTAGCAAAATTGCAATTGTTTACGCTTTTACAGCAGAAATGACGTCATGACGCTAAATGCCGTCTAGCATTTTCATCAATTTACGGCAATCTGAAATGTAAAATAAAAAGGCATTTTTATGCCACTTATTGATTGAATATAATTTTGTTTAATTTTTTTGTTATGTATTATGTATTTATACGGGAATTAACGCAATCACGCAATAGGTATTACATACCTCTGATTTGCCTGCGTTTCGACCAGGTTGCACTCGAGTTGGTCACAGGCTGAAATCTGGTTGTTTACTGTCCTACCTTACGAGCAAATTAAAACACTTTTCAAAAAAGGGTGTAATACCTTATTCCCTGAATTTTATATCTTTTATCATTAATGATTATTAGGATGGCTTAATCCACTGATCCCAGCGGAAATATTTCTTTATAAAACACAAGTTGTCAAACAAGCATATGAGGAAATAATAAGAGCATTTTCTTACTGTAATAGACATAAATCGTTCTTTCGTTTCTTTCAATAGGGATTCCATTTCATCAATACTTATTGAAGAATGTTTGTTTACTTACAAACGTTATGACTTGAGATCTTTAGTACAAAACACAGATTCTTTCATTTACAACATGCTTTCTCTCTCGCTGTATGTTACAATGAAAACTTAGTGTATCATATCCCAATCTACAGCTTCTGAGGTCATCGCTAACATAATAAGAGAAGAGCATAAGTAAGTACACAATTAATATTGCAAACCATAAAACCTACATTTTAACATTTATTTATAAAATTGAAATCATTACGCCATTATGTAATTTTGCTTAAATCAGATTGGTGTACTCCAATAATAGATGCGTCTGTTGCTTTCGGTGGTAGCAATACAAGATTGACGTTACGTGTTTACGTCGAACACGTTGACGGTAACAACCTTCTACGGGCACGACGTCTCTTCCGCTCACCGTATTTCTTACTTTATTCAAATAGAGGTTGATTTTACAGCTTTTAAGACAACCTAATAAATAGAACTCAAGTCACAGATCCTCACTGTCTGCATCCTTTTTCTTTTTCTTCTTTCTTTCTTCTTTAAATTAATAAATAAAAGAACTGAAAAAAGTAGAAAATATTTTTTTATTGTAAAAGAGCATGTTAATTTACAAGTTGTTGAAAACTACGTTGAAATATTCCGTTACATGGATAGATAGATACAGGTCAATAATATAAAGCGTTTAAAAAGACAAAATATTCCGCAACCCTGTCATAAATCTTAAACAACCACAAGTAATGATTTGAAGCAAAAGATAAAAAAATATTTTTACACCCACACTTCTACACCATAAACTAAATACAGTGTACAGAGAAATATGAAAACCTTGTTTTCCTTTTTTATCAATAATGTTCAAAGTCTATAAAAATATTTATGTTTACAAAATTACAAAGGTTTGAAATCAAATAGAAAAAGTTCAACATATTGTTACGTTAAAACACAGTCAAGTCAGTATGGCTTTGAAAACACAGATCTTTTGATGTTTTCATTGTAAATAAAACCTTTTTGATACTAAACAATATTATACTTTGCACAGTATTCTTTACACTGCGTAAATTTATACCAGATTATTTTGTCGTACTACAATTGGTAAAGAGTTCCGAGTTCCCTCACATAGAGAAGAGGCAACCCTACACATATATCGTGGGAGGAATTTCCAGAAGGTAGCACAGACTTAACAATGCTTTATACTAGCGCCTCGACGGATGTAAGTTACATCGATATTATTACGGGATTAGTAAAATATTTAAATAACACTAGGAACACATAAATTATTTATATTAACTTTCACTAGAATTGTGTCCTTTAAACACACAAGTCAAACTTATTTGAATATGTGTACCTATGTACAGACTTTTTATTGACAGAAATAGAATTTGGGTTTATGAAAATTTGCTTTTTCGAGTCCGATCTCGATTTAACAGATTACAGAATACAGAAATAGCTACTAATGAACTGTTTGATGTCAAGCACCCTACGCTTTTTTACAAAAACAATATTTTCTCCTTTTTAGTTCAGTTTGCTATTAGTTAAAGCGTGTATATATATAATTTCTTATTTCTGAATCTTGTGTAAGAAACAGTCTCAAAACCACTGATATAAACTATGAAAATCACTAACTAACAGCAACTGCCAAGTTGTTCGTACCTCTGTTTGCACTAAAGTGAAGTTCTCATCTTATTTCTACCCTTTTATAATCCCACTTTTCATTAATATTTATCATTCGACCAATAGTATTGCGTTACTGGCATAACCAGTCAAAATAATGTCCATTAACTTATTTTTATTAAGTAGAGAACTGTGTTATCATCTATTATAGTTTGTCCCTATTTTTAATAAAATTAAAAAGAGTTTTTAATGTGGCGACAACACTTGTATTATCATCGGTCCTTGAAATCTGTGCAAATTTTCAAGGTCATCAGACGTCTTGAAGTTGGTGAACACTACGTTGATTCCGTTACATAGATAGATACAGGTCAAAGGAGTAAAAAAAGGAGTCTTGGTTGTCTTGTGCCCTGTACGCAAACAAAGCATTTCTAATGATTAGTGGTTACTGGTGTGTATAAATACTAGCCACGGTGGAATCATTTGTGAGTTAAAAACCATTCTAATTCTAGTAGAACTTCTCACCCAAAGTAGTAATATATTTATCGATACTCTGGGAAGAAAACAGCAGTGCAATACCACCTTAAAATACTTTATTTTAAACTTAATGTGTTTTTTTTTTTATATTATAGGGGTCAAACGAGCAGACGGGTCACCTGATGGTAAGTGACCGTCACAACGACCTTGATGCTTCTGTCTGCGAGAAAACTGGTGATCTAGTTGCACAATTTCTCGGGAAGCCCATAGGAAGAGAAGCGGTTTGTGCCAGACCCGATTGAAGGCCTTCGCTATGTCCAAACTGACTGACAACGCCTCCCCCTTGCTCTCGATCGCCTGTGCCCAACGGTGAGTCAGGTATACGAGAAGATCACCATCAGCTGAACGACCCCGACGGAAACCGTATTAGCGGTCATTGAGTAGCTGGTGGTCTTCTAAGTACCGAAGGAGCTGGCGGTTGACAATGAATTCCATTATCTTGGAGAACAAGGTCAAGGTCTGTAGTTGGACGGATCCGAGCGGTCACCTTTTTTAGGGATCGGGTGCACTAAAGCTGTCTTCCATGTGTTCGGGACGACGCCAAGGGAGTAGGAGAGCCGATAAAGGCGCGTTAAAACCGGTGCCAACTCTGGAGCACACGTCTTCAGCACGATGTGAGAGATTCCGTCGGGCCCACTCGACTTATGAATATCGAGGGAAAGAAGTGTTTTACGCACTGAGCTTTGGAAGAAGCAGACTTCCGGCATACAGCTGTCGCACCGCGGTATGGTCGGTGGTACGTTTCCCCCGTCATCCAAAGTCGAGTTGGACGCAAAGAGTTTGCCCAAGAGGTCGGCTTTCTCCTTACCGTCGTGGGCCAACGAATTATCTCCCATTTGCAGGGGTGGAAGGGATGGTTTACAGAAATTCCCCTGGACAGCTTTGGCAAGAGACCAAAAAGCTCGAGTTCCAGAAGGGAGACCCACCAGTCTCTCACAAATTCTGCCGATGTGCTCCGACTTCACCCTGGCAATGTCTCTTTTGAAGGACCTCGAGGCAAAGTTGAGCTGCTTTTTTAATGCGCTGGTCTTTACATCCCGTACTGCCGCTGCATTTGCCCAAGTTTGGTAACATTCCTGATTTCGGCGGGACGCCGTTTTGCAGGATTGACCAAACCAAGGCTTGGATTTGCCACCAATGGGAATCACAGAAATGGGAACAAAAAGCTCCATTCCCTGAAGCACCAAATCAGCGAGAGGAATCGTCAACGACGTTGAGATCATCCGGCTTGAAGCAGACCTGCCTCCAAGGGTAGGATGCCAAGTAGGTTCGCATCCCATCCCAGTCTGCTGACCTATAGTGCCATACACGGCGGCAGCCTACAACTCGGGGCTGCGGCGAGTACTTGAGTGTCACCGTACTTCGGATCAGGCAATGGTCCGAGTAGCCAATTGGGGCCTCAACGGAGACTTGGTAGCCATCCGGATGAGAGGTCAGCAGAAGGTACAACAGTGAAGGCTCGTGGCTTTCTATGGGATGGGATGGGATCTGCTGCAGCACAGGTCTGTAGCCATTTGGACGTGGTCGATGAGTCGGTCAGTTTCGGCATCACCGCTATGGGGCCTATAGAGGCATGCATAGACGCGGGGGTGATCGTCGCTGTCTACATGGAGCCACAAGATGGAAACGTCCCTGCCTTCAAGATTGCCGAGGCGGCGAGTGTTTCGCACTTTACTAATACTCTTGTTAGTAAAATTAAAGTGTCGTGCTATTAACAGTATACCGTGTAGGTACGTACATGAAATACTCGTATGTCGATGTTATGTGACCTACTGAGATATTCTGTGATTGGGGTGACGCGACTAGATGTGTGTTAATTTAGTATAGCTAGTATTATTAGCCTGTATCATCTCATTGTAGATCAAATGCAACATATGACTCAACCATGTACAAAAGGCGACTAATTCATAGTTTCAAGACTACTAAATGAATGAAAAGTAATAAATGAATGCATTTATTTAAAATTTATTGCACAATTGGTACACATGCTAACTTAATTTTCTAGCTGTCAATCGTTAAAGTGATGACTTAAACAACACATTAATACTAAGTTTAATAATCAGTAGAATATTAATTCATTGCATAAAATAGTACCTAAGAGATAACCCTAGTTCAGATGAGAAGGAAAGGGTTTCGTTCTTCTCTAGATTTTTTCAGAGCGTTGGTCATGGCGATAATTGGATCATAGTGTAGTTTTAGTCTTTTCGACAGAGGTGTTGTTTGCGTGCCAGACCTGGAGGTATCAGCACAAAAAAATTAACAATAATATTTTAAAAATATAACGTCATACGTATAGAGAACATATACTGAAACATATTATGTGTACTCGTCCTTTTAGACTTTCTGACTAAATATATGGACAGAAAAAATACTATTGTTATGCACATAAAGATCCACTAGACTTTGACTGGCCTGTTGGTCTAGTTGTTAGTGACCCTGACTGCTAAGCCAGAGGTCGTGGGTTCGATTTCCACCCAGGACAAATAATTGTGTGATGAGCACGATCATTTGTTCTGTGTCTGGGTGTAACTTATCTATAATATGTATGTATTTAGAAGTATATAAGTATGTTTATCAGCAGTCTGGTTACCATAGTACAGGCTCTGCCTAGTTTGGGATCAGACGGCCGTGTATGAGATGTGTGAAGTTATTATAAGTTATTATTCCTACAATTTAATTTTTTAAATTAGTTTAAGTTAAAAGAATATTTGTAGCAAACAAGCACACAGTAACCAATAGGTTAAATATTTAAGAACTTATAATTTATCGGTTCCATATTTACTCCTATACCCTTTGGTCGGTAGCTACATACAATATATATACACTCACGCCAACCTGAAGGGGTAGGCATAGGTGTTAATTCCCACATTTTGCCAACTGTTATTTGGTCCCACTCATTTATTATGAGGCAAGCCTATTGCCGTCGCCTGAGCTATGGAATTGAAATTAAATGGTGGAAAATTGAAATTAGTTGAACTATTCACCATCAATGCGACAGACAGTCCTAATGAATCAAAATCAAATACATTTATTTCAATTAAACCATTATGGGTATTTTTGAATTGTTAGGAGTAGTAATCAGTCAGACTAAGTCAGTCGTGAAGCTAGTTGCCTGTTCCAATTGTAGATCCAGTGGAGAAGAACAGGCAAGAAACTCCAAGGACCCTCTTTTTCAACATGTTCTAAACTATAAACAGTCGAATATTGCTTGTAATACTAATTTACATCAGGTTCTTACTAAACATACTGTAAAAATAGTATAACATTAATTATCCTAAAAATAACCAATCACATAATGTGGGCTGTACTGCTTTCGTATTCTAAAACCGTCCGTATAAAAAGCAATATCAAAACTATATCTACCTCATTAACCGTGCGATATGAAACCAGCTAACTACTTTAATTGGCCACGACAAAGCAATTTAAGCGATAATAGCTAACCAACATAAGTCATAGCAGAACTTTAGACCCCAATTACATGTACAAACACTGCATTACTCTGCCAAAAATATTTCTATATTGGCGGGTATAAATACAACGAATCCGCTTGATTATTTTCAAACATAAATCCAAAGATACTCGCCAATTATGCCTTTCTAATTCTAGGTTGACTGATTAAGTCGTCACGCTAAGGGGTTGGGTTAAGTGGAATAATTTCATATTGGATTGGCAAGGAAATGAACGAAAACATACAGTCGAGCTATTCAATAATTATTTTAATTCCAACGTAAATATGGCTGAAATCGCGATAATTTCTTTATTACCACGTCTGCAGACTATAAAAAATAGTAAAATAGTACCCTACGTCCGTCGTTTCTTTATCTAGATCTTAAAGTAATTCTGCACATTTTATTCATTTAGTATTCCTCGTTTATAAAACCGAGGTCGACCGCTGTGGCGCAGCTTTTGAGCATTCGACTGCCACGCCAGGGATCGATTTCCGATCAGTGCAAATACTTGTATACATAAATATGTCTATTTTGTATTAGTCTGGATGTTTATATGTATTGTGAAGCTTGCTGTGCACTATGTATGCTCACTTTGCTTCAAGACTTGGCTCGAGAAATCGATGTGTTTAAAGGGGTAATCCAAATAAAATTCTAGTTATCTGGAAATAAATTTGTAGGTATAGGGGAGGACACTAATGTTATAATACAAACAACCCGCCCCGGCTTCGGAAAAAAAACTGTTTAATTAAAAAAAAATGTGTATAAGTGTTATAAATAATTTAGGTGTCTCAACAAAATGACTTTGTCTCCTCTTTCTACTTTCGGAAAATTGTAAAAGGGTACTTTCCCAAACACATAAAAAGCCCTTTAATATTACATACATATAACAACTAAATTTAATCACTGTATATAAGACCTCGTTGACATTACAAAAACATACACACGGAAATAATGTATTTGACGGTATTCGAATTGTATCTCCTCACCTCAAAGTTTATATATGACTGTCACCAATTCCTGATCCTATAATGCATCAAAAGTCATAGTAGCTCACGAGGCAATGATGCCGCTGATGAAGTAGCCAGAAGACGATCGGATATGGTAGCAATTAGCAATAGGACGTGAGGGCAACAATTGGTGTTCCACTTCTGGATGACCCACATCACTAATGTGTAATGTGTAATGTAGGTGTAACCGATAGCCACCTTTGCTGACCCTTCATGGAGGTAGAAAAGACAGCAGCACACATCCTTCTCTCGTGCATGGGTGTGGCCAAGCAACAAGAGGCACTTAGAACTCTCCTCGAGGTCACTGTGAACATCAGAGATTTGATCAATTATCTTGATTAGTTACTTAGGATACCATTCTAAGAATATATTATAAATATAAAGAAATACATTAAAAGCAGTAGTACAAACAGGCGGCCTTATCGCAGTCTGCAATCTCTTACATACCATACCATAATGCGTAAATATTCTCTGTCGTAATCTTCACCGAACAGTCAACAAGAACACTATTGATGTTCGACAGTTTTCAAAAAACTAAAACATGAAATAACAAGTTTAATAAGTGGCATCCCTAGTGGCAGGTAGCGGCATCGTTCCACTGAGTTTGGAGTACACTTTCGTTATGCACGCCGATATAAAAAAATGTTTTTGCACCACAGTCAACATTATTTGCCCACTTGATTCCTTTACGGCAATTCTATTACACGAGTTTTTTTCTTTGTGTAAATTAAAGTTAAAATATGTATATTACTAAGTCTAAAGCCTCTAGTACTCTTAAACCTGTTTGTCTTTTTAGCGTCTTATAAACAAATCTTCGATGTTAACCTACAGCTACTCCAGTACTCCATTACAATATGGAATCATCGACAAATATGATGCTGGAGATTACAGATAGACAGTGGAACTTCTACCTATCTACTCCCACACTGGACTCTCTGGATTCGCTAGGTTTTTTTTTGGCCAACCCGATGATACCTGAAAACGGTTTTAGTTTTAGAACCTAATAAGATGGCGGTCGAAAAATTTTCATAATGACTTTTATTTTATATCTAGGTCCTTTTACTTAACGCAGTCCATAATATTCTCTCAAAAAAAAGACTAAATTGAAAACAAAAATCAAGAAAAATACGTTTCTATGAATTATTCTTGCTAAAAAACTCACATCTGTCACATGAGTCTGTTTACGTTTTTTTTTTTATTCTGCGTCGGGGGCACACCAGCAACCGCCTGATGAGGAAGGCAATTAAGGAAGGAGGAGAGGAATTGCAAGCGTTACTAACCGATAAACTCACAGTGCTCCATAGAGTAAGTATATATATTATGTTCTTAATATTATGACATCAACTGAGACCTGTCAGCTGGTTAATCGATTAATGACGTAATGGATCTAATTGGTGTTTAGTCACGTGATAATAGTTACTATTAAGGCCTTTTTTTTAAATTTTAGTAAATTTATTTTAGTTTTTTTTAATAAAATAATGTGTTTTTTTATTGTACTCGTATAGAAAAAAATTACTTTCACATTAGAAATTGCCATAGTTAATGATAGTACTAATTTCAGGAGGGAGTACATTCAATAGTATTGTCCATAACTAATCCATGAAACGCATTTTTTTCAGCAGAAGAGCAATAACCTAGAGAAGAATTATGTGTAGGACACAAAATAGGAGATTGTTTATGGAGATATTGAGCAGAGAGAATTAAAAGTGCGTAGAGAGATACAAGAGAAGTATTAGAATTTTAATGCGCAAAACTTAAAGGCGTAGGAGTGAGGAGTCTATCCAGTTTATTGCACACAAACATCGTCTTACTCCAAGGCTTTTCAATCTACAGAGTGCTAACTAACTTTCACAATATAAGGTTGCCAAACGAGAGTGACATCGATTTGTAAACCAGTCCTTCACTCTAGGATTAAAACATCGTGTTAGTACACAAAACTTGCATCCATGAACTCACTAATATATACATGAACTTGCATCCATGAACTCACTAATATATACATGAACTTGCATCCATGAACTCACTAATATACATGTAGCTGCTCAGAATTTCAAACCAGTTCCTATTACCGATCAATTCCTTTCCAGTCAATAGTAAACTGAAATTAAAGTGGTCAAAAGTAGTTTTGCCCAATAGAGCTGGTTAAAAGTATTATTTGGTTTAACTTAGATATTTTTACATTTACATTATTGCCCGTTAAAAGTAAATTTTTGACTAAGATCGTCAATCAAAAGCACTTTTAACCATTACGTTGCTGTCCAAAATCACTATTGATGATCTTCAGTCAAAAAATACTTTTGACCAACCTGTTTAGTCAAAAGTAATTTTGACTGTTTTTGTTTTCAGTTAAAATACTTTTGACCGATTAAAAGTTTTAACTGTAATATAATATATATCGCCTTCCGTTTGTGCTAACGTATCCAGTTTAAAGTGCGCATGTAATTGCAAGTTAACTATACAAACGATATTCATGCTGACGGCGCAATAAGACTAATAAAAAGATTGGAGATAATAACATGCAATTCTATGTTAAATATTTTTTTATTAACCTTTTCTTATATTATTTTAGAATAATGGGTCGATGATGATCATGATCATGATAATTTTCTATTCTTATAGTAGACTAGCATATTTTGAGCGGAACCCTAATTCTTATTCTTTTTCCAAAATAAAAGTTAAGTCTAAGTTACTCCTTATAACACCAGCTATCTGCCAGTGAAAGTCCCGTTTAAATCGGTCCAGCCGTTCAGGCGATTACCGAGACAACAAGCAGACAGACAGAAATTTAAAAACTGATTTTTAGGCATAGGTATCATGCAAATAACTGTATGAGCTTATAAAACTATTATTTTGACATTACAAACCGACACTTCAATGTTATTTATTTGTATTGATAACAAGCAATTTTCTTACGACAGCGACAAATAAATGTCCCATCTTTTCTTGCTCCGTGATGGATTTATTTTTAACAGCAATGACCAACCATCTACCGATAATAAAAGACTATGAAATCGTCTATACCTCACGTCACCAAAAAGTTTACCCACGATATTATAGTCGTGAATACTAAGTATAAATTTCTTATTGTGTTGCTCCAACTGTGACGAACGATTTTTGTAACTGAAGGCATTGGTGCGTGACACACAAACATATGATTTAATAATACACCTAACATTACAGTTCTGGGTTCGGCTCTTTCCAACTTTCCATGACGACTATGGCATTAATAATAATAGTCCCATTTTGCTTATTACCTAACCAGTCTCAATACCGCCGTATGTTATGTTTTTTAATACGATGTGTAATGGGGGAACAAAATGACATGTAGTCGCATTGGTAATTTAAATAGTAACACCAGCAGAATTTACCAGTATGTTGCATGTTGCAACTTATAACAACGTAAAACTTAGCTCATCATTATTTTTAGGAATAATTGTTTAGCAATTGGAAATCGTCTAAGGGTTAGGGAACCAATTACGAATGAATATAATGTATATTTAAATTAATGAATAAATTGGATTGAATTTAATGGTTCTGCAAATTTTAAGCAAATAAGAAAATGGATAGACAGCAGATTTCTGCTGATTGGAGCTGATGTGCCCTTAATAGGTATCCTAGGGCCTAGAGCGGTATAGGGAATGTTTGAAGACACCGGTTGCTGAACTTGGTGAAAATACCAACTTAGTGATAATTACTAAAAAAAAATACAAACAACACACTATGGTGAAAAAAAAAACCTTGGGATGAACCCCAATCCCACCTGAGGATGAAAGCCAAGCCTACAAAGCTGAATAATAATTTTAAAAGGCCTTTCTAAAAATTCCAAAACAAATGTTTTCTCAATGAGTATTCAATGTTCGGAGACTATGGACCCATGGATGTGAAGAAATTCTGTATGTAGAACTTTAGTATTTGAATTTGGTGCCAAATAATTTGATTTTATTTAAGGCGAAATTTGGTTATTTTGTCAATTGAATAAAGTTCACTTTTGTTAAAACTAAATGGTAAAACTTTTACTTGTTAATTTAATCTTTTATTTGTTCATCCAGATTTTTTGAATTCCCGTCTTTCTTAACATGAACTCTTTAACAAAAGAAAGCAGTCATTCCCATGCCGATATATAGTTCTTCCGGACAACAAGACTCATGCACTCGGTCAAACTGTAAGCTTCAGACTCGCGCCCCGGGAATTTGTTTTTAAAAACCGAAACGGAATTTTTCCACTGTACTAGATTTTGTTAAAAGGGGATTTGTGTACTGTGAGAGTGTTTCACTTATTATTGGGTTAGAAAAAACACTCTCGGAGATGTGTACGTGGATTTTACTAAAATGGAATTTCAAGGCTCCGCTCATCTTTAAAACAATGAATCTGGGAACAAGTGAGATATCTCAAAATAACATCGACGATGCGATGATGATGATGATATCGATGCGATGTGATAAGTTGAACTGCTGTGGGAAACTGAACTTACCACCGTATCGGAAACAATTTTGAGTCTTAACAGATTTGCTTAGATGTATAACTTTTAAATACCTACCTCAACAGATTGGATGTCTTTAGAAACTTTACAATCATCCCGAGTGACACTGCCAATTTTTTGAGAAAAAGAAAAACAATATGGCGGCTGTTTGGTGCGTAATTTCTTTCTTTGGCAGGGAAATTGTGTTATTTTAATAAATAATATGTTGTTCTAAATCTGAAACCCGAAAACCAAGCTGTTATACAAGACTATCAACCTGCTAAAAAACCTACCGCATGCTCTTATTATGCCGAAAATGAGACGACCGGAGATGGTATGACATCAATGCCGTACTCAGCGATGGAATACAAGTCCTCATACATATTTGCTTTCTATGGAAAACAAATATGTATGAGAACAAAATAACATCGTAGTGTATAAATTACTGTGGTAATTTAATGTAATTGAAACTTAACGATTATGTAATAGGTGTATTTATATTTATCCTAACTTAGCTAACAGCAGCAAAGGGTCTACTATACGATCAAATATGTACACAGAAGTTTGGTATCCACATGTGACTTCTGTTTAAACTAAGTAGCCGAATAAGAACTCCTGGGATTACCTTTCATAGACGAATGTGCGGAATAAATTCCTGGAGTTCTTTGAAATAATATCTCGGGAAGCAATAAACCAGTAAGTTGGAACATACTCCGGAGAAATATACCAAAGTTTTCAGTGTGTGTCGTAACTCGCGAATACTTAGTGCTGAGGTAATAGTTTGTGTCGTATTTCTTAAGTCATTTGTCTAATTAAAACTTGTCTGGATTACTTACTGTGCCATAATAGTGGCTATTAACCTGCAAAACTAAAGTGTTTGCGAACGTTGGTCTTGACAAAATCAATCATGGAAATAGCATCGGCCGCATGGCAATTTGTAAACGAGAAACAACTAACAGACGAGCGCTGTTGACAAATTGCGACCGGCCCAACTGCTATTCTACTCTACACCGTAGATGGGTGATAAGCGACCAATTTGAGGAGGCGCCACGACGGGGTACGGAAGTCGTTATTACAGTAGGCGGTGCGACCTAGCAAATTGCACCCGAACACGCCATCTGAACGTGACACCGCTGTCGAACACATTCCTTATTTGAAACGTCTCAGCATGACATTCGAACTGTATAGGATCGATTACGAATATCGAAAATCCACGTTTAGTTAACTGGCGGGTACCTACATGTAGTTGTAGGAATTTTAATAATAACATTAAATCATAATGCATATCAAGGCGGTCTATTATTATTTTGACCGCAAATATTAAGCAATAAAAAGTTTTGTGAAACCGCTGGTGTATTGTAGGTAAGTACTTCGTAGCACGCGCGTCTACGCCGCGCTACGGTCTTGCTACAAGGTTAGACGACACGTTTGTGTGATTTTATAAGCACGCATTGTTTCCAGTATATAAGTTAATAATGAAGAAAGTTACTTTAACTATTACGTTACGGAACTTACGGAACATGCATTGCATAAAAGATTTTTTTTTCATATAATAATTATCAATTCTGAGTGGAATTGAAAGTAGATTTTTTCACAGAATTTTTTTTGGCTTGTGAAATGTTAAGTTAGTGAGTTGACGTAGTGCTTCCTACTAATATTACAAATTTGAAAGGTTGTGAGGTTTGTTACTCTTTCACGCCAAAACTACTGAACCGATTGCAATGAAACTTGGTATGTAGATAGCTGGAGACCTGGATTAACATATAAGCTACTTTTTATCACGATATTCCCACGGGATCGGGACTTACGTGGGTGAAACCGCGGGGCTCTGCTAGTATTTTATACAAATTTATTAATAGATTTATAATTATAAACTGATCAAAGTAAAATATTACGATCACTGCTATACATTCCGAACCGCGGCCGTCGACCATTCAACTGCGCCGTCAAGGGCCGCCGAATCGTTTCCTGTTTTTTGAATTGGCTGTTTTTATTTTAAACATTCGTATATTCACTAAAAGTATTACTGAAACGGAATCTATTACAGATTACCTAATACCCTTATAGGAACTGCAAGTTTTGTTATTAATAAATGAACATCAATTTGTTACATTGAACAGTTGATGTTAAATTTATATTAGCTAAAAAACAATTTTATAAGATCGCACGATGAATGTCAATCTGAACATTTGACAAAAGTAAAAATTGATGTCTGACCTGTTGGTCTAGTGGTTAGTGATTCTGACAACTGAGCCAGAGATAGTGAATTCGATTCTCATCCTGGACAAATAATTGTGCCATGAGCACAATCATTTGTTCTGTGGCTGGGTGTCATTTATCTATAATATTGTTATTATGTATACTAATATGTATTTAGAAATATATAAGTATGTTTAACAGTAGTCTGGTTACCGCAGTACAGGCTCTGCCTAGTTTGGGATCAAACGGCGGTGTGTGAAGTCAAAAAAAACACTCTTGTCAAATCTTCAGAAGTTTGTATTTCTATTATAAAAAAATAGTAAACAAGTTCTATTTCGTTTGTTTCCTCTGCTCTGGTTACATACTTACGTGCTTTTTTTTTTTTTTAAAGACTACTAGTAACGTGGGTCACACATTACTAGTATTCTTGTTAACCCCTCCAGCTAAGCTAGATGCTTGTGTTAGGAGTGGGTTCACGACGGTAGTGCACTGGGTGGGGTTCGAACCCGCAACCACTTGATCGCAAGTCCGACGCCTTAGCCATTACACTACCGCCGCTTCTGAGCATAGAACAACTAATTTGAATTTCAAACGGAAAAAACAGACCATTTTTTATTTGTTTCATAAAAATACTGTTAACTGAAAGGTTTTTATTTTGTAAGAACTTTTTATAAGACCATGTTATCTTTCGAATTCTTCTTCTGCCTGAAAGACAAAAATGATACTTGACAGTTACTCAGATACAATATATAGGAAGTCAGCTGTTAAAGTGTGTATGTCGTGGTGAGATTGTTAAAGCCTTGATATGGTTATATCCCTATATGAAAACGGTGAATAACTGTCTTACTAGGAATACACATAACTATGATACGAGCATGATCTAGTAATATAACTGGTACCGTGAATGTCCAAAGCGCAGTGTATGTTAAGATGCACTGGCTAACATCCACCAAGCTAGCTGGTGAATAATAATAATAATAATATCATTTATTTTCTCACTACAATATATAGTTTATAACAAACAGTTTAATAAGAATACATAATTTGAGTAAGTATACATATATTGTATGATGAGTTATTGAATGTCCGTTATTTATTCTTTTCGTTACGATTTTGCTCATTCACCAGTAAATGTTATCATACTTATCATACACCACGACGATTTGGTGTATCTTCATTATGAGCAACGGTAATATAAAAATATGATTTAGAAAAAGTTAGTAGGGTAGGTCATCATCAGTCATCATTGTACAGAAATGGCTAGGTTTAGGTTAGGTTAGAACTGCGACCAGAACCGAATTCTATTGTAAAACCACATATTTTTGTCAAACATTAGTGAACCCTATGTATTACGTTGCAGAACAAAACAGTCGAATGTGAATATAAAAGAATAAAGTGTATGGCTTTCTCGCTTTTGGTGGGTGTTAACATTCGCGTATATTGTTAATCGCTGAATCTAAAATTCACAGAATCGCCTTGGTGTATGTTAACATTAACCAGTGTATGTTCGATTCAAATAAATAAATGAAAGTTGTCGACATACACCGGTGCATCTTAACATTCACTAATATCGGACATTCACAGTAAAGTCCTTACTAAACAAATCTAGTGATTGAAATCTTTACATATTAGTGCACAAGTTTTCTCACTAATCACATTATCTAAAGTTTTGTATACCACAAATCGCCTAGTGGTCCAAATTCGACCATAATTCATTTTTTATTTATTTCATTAACCAGTATAACTTGAACAACTGTCCTTGTATAGACTTACGTACTATTGCAGGTCAACATATATACTGGATGAGTGTAGCTTGATGTAGCCGTTTTCACGTTATTTTTAAATACCAATGCTACTATTACAAATAATACTCCTCATATTGTTTAAAAATATTAGCTTTCTGCACTTCTTTAATATATAAACTTTAAGTATTCCAAATTTATTATTATTTATTATTTAAATTTAAGTTATTATTATTATTTCATATTCCTGCATTCGCAAATATTTCTTTAAAATGCCTACAAAGAATTCTCTTCTCGTAGTATTATATACATATAATATATATATATATATATATATATATATATATATATATACATATATGTTTCGTGTACCTATTTGCAAAATAATAATGGTGTTTTACACCCCAAAGGTAGAAACTACATAGTAAGTAGGTATTGCAACACATTGTAAAACGAAATGAGTTTTATTATTTACGTTTTAGAAATTATAAAAAGTAGCTAATAGAATTACGTCAGAATCCCTTGGGTGAATAACCTTGAATACAAATTCTTTTTCGGAGAAAAATATTCTAGATGTCTTTTGTCTCAATGAATACGAGTAAAGAAAAAATCTAATGATTACCAAGAAACATTTTGTACCTCAAACAGACTTACATATTTTTCTGTTCATTAAATTTTCTCTTAATATTTTTAAACTCGAGAGAGTCACCTTATTTTTTCCTCTGTGCGCTACAGTAATATACAAAAGTTGAACGGAGTCTAAGAAAAAGTGTTCTTTATGGACTATAACTACGTAAAGTGATATTACGGACAGATCTACGAGAAACATGATAGGAATGAATGACTTTCTGAATAAAATTGTGACTTTTAGTTGCTCTGAATTGAAAATATTAAAGAAACAGAATTATTTGACTCTCTGTACATCGATAGGTATTCAAATAAAGCTTGGATTACATTTTTGGAGACAGACACACGAAAATACCCCTGTGGCCATTGTTGACAGTTTCACGAAGAGAAACCTTTACTATTGACTGTATCTAAATTGTATGTGGGATTTAAACGTCACCATTTTCAATAGACAGTCTTTAAAAAGCTACTAAGATCAATTTGCATTAAATATAATTTATTTACGTAAAACACAAAGCTTATTTACTTGCTAACGTGAGATTTTGCATGAATGCATGGTTCTTAACGGCACGTGAGGGTATGTGAAAAATTGGTTGTTAATGACATTATGTTCCGTTTTTTTTGCTAAAGAGACAGGGCGCCGTTAATATTTACTTTTATTTCTATCGTGGGAGAGCCATGCTTCGGCACGTATGGGCTGATCGGAGTGATACCACGGCCTCACAGAAAACCGTCACTAAAGCAATGCTTGCATTGTTTTTCGCCGAGTAAGTGAATTTACCGGAGGCCCTAACCCTTCCCTTCCCCCAACTCTTCCCCCTTTCCCATACTCCCACCTTAAAGGCCGGCAACGCACTTCTTCATAAAAATAGAATTTGTAACTATGTTAATAAATCTTGGAAGTCAATTTTAACCTGCTTCTAATTGTCGTATTGAAATAAAACAATCATTTGGCATTTTGGAGTTGATTTGATGATGGAGGCAGGAGGTGGATAGTGTATCTTTTTAACCTCACGAGTTTGCTGAACCTCACTCCTTAAACAAACACGCTTTAATGGCGAACCGAATTTAAAAGTAAAAGTTTTCTAGTAGCCACTGAAGAGTTTCACTATCTACCTCCTGGCTCAATCATCAAATCAGCTCCAAGATGCAAAATTATAGTGTTGTCATCCAAATTATGTATATTGCACACAAAGTTTCATTTTGATGATGTAATTAAAAGTAGGTTAAAATTGACGTCCAAGATTTTTTTACATAGTAAGTTGGCTAGTTAATTAGTTACAAGTGAAGCTAATGAAAGCGTCTTAAACAATGTTTTCTTTTTTGAAGTGAATCTTCTTTACGATCGTTGTAATTTGAAATTTGATGAAACGAAAACTCACACTGAAAAGAGACAAATAAGACAAACATTCATAAATAGGATTTAGCCTGCGAGAGAATGAGATAGAATATAAGTATACAGTATTTCCTATAATCTTTGAAAAGAAACAAAAATATGCATAAACAGGATTTAACCTGCGAGAGAATGAGATAGAATTGAAGTTTGTGTCTTTGCTTCTGCGTACTACAGAGCCTTCAGAAAATGGCGTCAACGTCAACGTGGTGTAATTTTTGTGCATTGCGTATTAAAACTCTTTGGTTAATTAATTTATGTTAGTTATTTAACACACCTGTGTTAGTTTTACCAATCACTTTTATATAAATTATCTAAAATTACATTTATTAACATTAGTAAATTATTTGTGTTAATTTTACTTTTTATTTCTCATTCTCTCGTAGGCTACTTTTCTGATGTTTTTTCATTGGTTTCATTCTTCAACGATCACACTGTGTCTGTATCTACAGAGAAATCATTTACCTGGAATTATTTAATGATATAAGTTTATGACTCGTCTAAGAAACTGTTATTATATATCTTACGCTTTTTGTACATTTATTAACCTGTGTGTCCTCGAAACAATAGAAACTTTCATAAATAAAAACCAACTGGATTATTGATAAAGTTTTAATAAACATAGTAGATAAATCGTTGTCTGATAATATTGATTTTATTCAGTCTATCGAAAATATAGAAATATGAGTAGAAGTTAACGAAATACAAATCTTTCCATCATTAAAATAAATCTAAATTTAATAAAATCGTATCTAACTGCAAAAGACATTTTCATCACCAATTAATGAATAATATCGCTTAGTAATTGGCTATACTATTGCCAGAAAATTTTTCAAGAACAATTTGAAGCAATAACTTGCAGTAAGATAGTTCCTAAGTTACCTTACAAAAGCTCAATTTAAAAGAAAATGTAGTAGCTCCGTATGGCTGCACCACTAAAATTTACATATAGCATAAATTTTATATACTCTAGAGGCATTATAAACCAAAGTAAAGTAGTAAAGATTTCATATCAGTTGAATTCGCTTTTACGCCAACCCCTACTTTAGTCTATTCATACGTACACTGATATCATAGTAAAATATGTATAGTTAATAGTTACTCAACAGAGTAGGACACGACATATATATGTTTCGTTTCTTTTACACTATGTTTTAAACCTCGATGCAAAAAGGATTAGTGTTATAAGTTTAACGTGTGCATCTGTGTGTCTGTCTGGGGCATCATAGCATCTTTGTTTTTGTTTCAAAAGTGACTTGTTCCGTCTGGGAACCTGTATCTTCTACCTCGCAGCCCCAAAAGCCACTCTTCCTGGAATTTGCCGATCAGGGTTACGCCTGACCTTCTGCTTTCCATGCCCAGGGCTTTTATGAGGGGATAGCGAAGTGCACGGCCTGGTTAGTAAGATCTTCAAAGCGTCTTAGCATTTGTAATATATTTGTAAGTGAAGCCGTAAAAAAATTTACATTCGCTCTGTATTACAGCGAGTCTGCATGTTGAATATACAGGGAGTAAGAAACACCGTGCCAAATACTGACATAGTATATTCAGATCATCATTCTGAGTCGAAAATCATTAGAATTTTTCTGCCGGAAAATTCATTAACTTTTTTTATTATAATTTTACATTCTTTCGGTTACAAGTGATATCACAACGAGTAAACATCACGATTTACCGAAAACAATTAATAAATACCACATACAGCCAAAACTGTAATGTAATCAATGAAACAACATTAAAACATTTTATGCAATCAGCTGGTCGGAACGTTTAAGGTCATTCACCGTGCCGCACAAAAAAAATGCCTACGTTTATATTGCGTAGCGCCAAATGAAACTAATGACTAGAAATCCTGAATCTCGCATTTTTATGATAAACTGACTTTTGTATTGTGATAAGTATCCCCAAAAAAGACGTTAGTAACTGACACTGACTGACATGCTGTATGCAGAATTTGAAAAGGGAACACTTACTTAAATCACTGTAAGGTGTAATCACTGGATTTAAGATTTTATTTAATTCTTTATTGTAACTGCATGTTAGAGATTAGTCTAGCATGCAGTTACAATAAGAGTTTTTGAAAAAAAACTATCCGTTTACATAAAAGTAGGTGGAACGTGTAAAGTTAAAGATTTTAAATCGTACATTTTTAATTTTTTTGTTTTATTTTCAATGTCATTAATAACTACTAATCCTGCATCGCGCTAGAATTCTCCCTTTAGGGAGACCCCCTTGGAGGGACATAACACCCGATCCTCCACAAACTAACTTCAATGGCTTGCGCTATATTTTTACTAAACCTATGATACAAACAATTTATATGAACTAAAATTAGTTTATTTACGATGTTCAAATAGGAATAGGCATCAATAAATTCGAATATGAAATACCGAATGTATCTTCGTAGGTACACACGCTCATGACTGGCAAGTACTTGGGTATTTGTGCTCCAGAAAACCAAGCAATAAATTTCAATAAAAATTCAAATAAATTTCTATTTACGGCCAAAGAATATCGACTCCACTCGAAATTATTCTTAAATGGCGGTCATATATTTTAATTAAGGCTCCTTGCTCATGCAGAAGTCGATAAGGCGTGTCAAACGGTAACGATATGGTTGAGTCGGACGGTCGGTCTCGTGGTGGTACGTTTTATTTCACATAATAACATATTAGGTAAGGACCTACGGCACGCGCTCTGCCCGTCGCGTATTTTCGTTGACCGTGTAAATAAAACTACCCTAACGACTGCATGAAACGCCACCCGCCATGCCGCCGGTCAAACACTTTCTGTTTTACGATAGCGCAATTAATGACTTTTTTGTGCACTTTTTGTGTTTGATAAATAACTTTTAAAACCCACTTCAATGTGTCTAAATCATGATAAATTGTAATGAGCTGTAATTTTCATCATTTAATTTTCCACCTTTAAACGTGAAATACTTTCTTCAAATTTAAATGGACCAACCTTGAGTACAACCAATTCAATTAAAAAAGAGTTTGACTGGCCTGTTCGTCTAGTGGTTAGTGACCCTGACTGCTAAGCCAGAGGTGGTGGGTTCGATTCCCACCCAGGACAAACAATTGTGTGATTAGCATGATAATTTGTTCTGTGTCTGGGTGTAATTTACCTATAATATGGATGTATTTAGAAATTTATATAAATATGTTTATCAGCAGTCTGGTTACCATAGTATAGGCTCCGCCTAGTTTGGGATCAGACGGCCGTGTGTGAGATGTGTCAAATTATTATAATTAAAAAAAATGGAACCAACCTTAAGTAATTTAATCAAAGAAGAATTATGGAAATCGGTTCACAAATGGTGAAAATATCGCGTAAAAAAAGCAATATTAGGTCGAAATGAAAACCTCCTCCTCCTTTTTTAAGTTAGTTAAAAACATGCTGCGGCTAGACAATATAAGTCAAACTGTACAGTGTGGCAAACAATCATACAGAAGTTTTTCCTCGTGACCTTAGTTACACTGTTAAACAGTGACAACAGTTTACAAATACGGTCCTTTGTGCTTACAGTATTCGAGTTAGCTCTTATAAATTTCAAGCACACAAAAACGGTTTTAAAAAATCCTGTAGGTTCTTGTAACCTTTACAGAGTTGATCCTATTACAACACATTATTTCAGATCATGATAAAAGGTTACTTTTACACACTCATTCACTTATACTCTCACGATCTCGATTTTTTTTTTTATTGTTACCTAATTAAATCCTACTAATATTTATTATTAAACGTGAAAGTTTGTGAGGATGTATTGATGTTTGTTACTCTTTCGCGCAAAAACCACTGAACCGATTGCGATAAAACTTAGTATGTACGTAGTTGGAGACCTGAATTAACGCATGGGCTACTTTTTACCCCGATATTCCGATTCCCGATTGACTGGCCTGTTGGTCTAGTGGTTAGTGACCCTGACCGCTGAGCCAGAGGTCGTGGGTTCGATTCCCACCCTAGTCTGGGTGTTCTTTGTGTCCGTTGTTTGTATGTTTGTAAAGCCCCCCGCGACACAGGAGTAATTCCTAATGCGGGAGTTGTCGTTTTTTTTTTTAAATAAAAAAAATAATAATAATATGTAATAATAAAAAAATATCCTACGGGATCGGGACTTAAGCGGGTGAAACCGTGGGGCTCAGCTAGTAGAATATAAACAAATTAGCGAATAATATAGCAAGTGACCCTGTATTAATGCAGCTTATCACTATACACTATATTACAGGATATAGTTGCCCTTACCCACTACAGCCATTCAAATCCATACATGTATCTATATCTATACATGTATCTATATCTATACATGTATCTATATCTATACATGTATCTATATCTATACGTGAAGAGAACGCTTTGTACGCAATTTAAAGAAAAAAATTGCGAACGCAGAAAGTGCAGAAAGCTAAAATGTTTAAATAACATGTCTTAGAAATTTAAAAATTACGTAAAAACGGCTACATCGAGCTACACGCGTCCAGTATATGTGTTGACCTGTCATAATAGGTGAGTATGTACAATGACAGTTCAAGTTATACTGGCAAATGAAATAAACCAAAAAAATAATTATAAATTGTGGTTGAAATTCGACCACCAGGCGATCTCTAGTTGTTATAAATAGGCTTTAATTGAGACATTTGAAGGTAAATCTAGAAACCTAATAACGAGTGTAAACTCCCCAATGTATTAAGCAATATCTTTTTCCTTCTATTGCCTTCCCTTCTTACTTCTGTTCCCCTTTCAAAAAGTATTCTCAATTTTCCCATATTTAATTACCTAAGTGCCCAGTTGAAGGCAATAGGTTTGCGTCCTATTACGTCACTGGGACGCAATTATGAATGGTTAAATGTGGGTGTTTAATATAAGCGGACTTGCGGTCAAGTGGTTGCGGGTTCGAACCTAACCCAGTGCACTACCGACGTGAACCCACTATCACAAGCAGTTAGCTTAGCTGGAGGGGTTAACAAGAATACTAGAAATGTGTGACCCATGTTGCTAGGAAACTTTAAAAAAAAATATGGCTCTGCCTACCTCTTCGGGGATAAAGGGAGGGAGTGTATGTATGTAGTAAAATCTTTGAGCACTACTAAAGCTCACAGAAACTACTGTAAACTACTCAAGTTTTCTGTCAGTACCAGGGGCTGCCAGCCGAAATATAGTAGCATTCATTTCTCAAAAGTTTGTCTTTAGAAATTATTTGAAATGAGCTAGCAATCTGGGACTGATAATAATCGGGATTTAAAAAACCACAGAAACATTTACACAATGTTTATGTGAAGTTTTCGTATTCGTCCCAAATAAAAGACTTAAAAATATTTACTACAAATGTACAAGTAGTCAATCCAGCTATAACCCACAAATAGCACTAAAACACTTAGAAGGAGCAACTTTTTCTCAGCAATAATCAGACTGATAAAAGGTTTATATGTATGTATGTATATGTTGTATTTGTATTGTAAATGTGTAAGTATATGTATTAATATTACAGTTGCAGTATACATGTAGGTATATCTCTGCATTTAGTTACTTATGTATGGTTCTATAGGAAGATATTTCATAGATACTACACGTACATATAAAAGCTCGAAGCTCGCTTTACCAAGGCGGACAGTCAATGCCTTACATTGATTGTCAATTTTTTGCGCAGTCAGATTTGCGAGGTTCACTTGTAGGTCTTGAAGAGACTGTGGCTGACACTATAATGTCACTTTGCGTTACGTTTCGATTACACGTTAAAATACCTCTGAGAAAGAGGATAGCAATGGGCCTGTGATTGGACTTATCAAATCTATAGCCTTTTATAAGCACTGGGATACGCTTAAATGTGCCAAATCAAAGGTGTCGGTCGGTGTTAAGGCCCGTGTTGTTTTAAAAGTAAATCCCTATTTATACAAAGGACGCAGTTCTACTACAAGTAGTGTGTGCAGTCCCTATCGCCCCCTTATTCTATTTAAACCTCCTAGATAATTGAATCCCAGAAAAGTAAGTAACACAAATAACCATTGACTTGATGTCACTTCAAATAAGCTTATCAATATTACCTAGAAATTACATTACTCTTGTTTCGAGATTTTCCATTAATGTTATTAAAATATGAAACATTAATACCGGTGCTATTCGAAGCGCACCGAGCACTACGGAACTAGAGGGGGAAGCTCGCTGACGCGCCGCGGGCGTGCATACTGCAACGCACCTCATAACTTGTTTATGACTATGTCTGTATCTATAGACAGCTAGGGAATGCGAGAGCCCTTCACCCCCGTATCATCCACGGATGGGCGGCCGCGGTAATGAGGGCGAGTTGCGTAATTTACGACCAGGGGAGGTTATGAACTCACTGTGCAACTGTTTGAAGTTTTTACACGTATTTGCGCCGCATATACTAACTTAGAAGTCTGTGTGCCACAACTTAGCTTCAAATAGACTGGCTTATGGCGAATGACTAGAAAATTATTTAATAAACGCCCAACTTTCTCACAAATATAATCATTAAACTAATATTGTTTTTAAACTTTCGCGACTTTGATAAACTTTAGACTTAATTCGGGACTTAATGGCGATAATATAGCTTATAAGTCCCGAGTTACACATCTAATATACATTATACGTGAATTCTACACACTGCATTATAATGTCACTTGCATTCTCTTGGAACCATACTCCTGACTTCATATGAAATTGAAGTTTTAAAGTTAGACACGTTTTAGAACAAAGGAGCGCCCATTCTTAGCGGGTATATTGTTTAACAGATAAAAGGTACAAAAGTTAAGAGAGATCGGAATACTAACCATTTTATATTACTTAAATGAAAACCTTCATAAGCATTTAAAGGACATTCCATTCGTAACAAATGCGATACACAATAAAGCCGTTTTCTAGCGATGCGTTCGCGCCTATTCGTGAACAATACAACCTTTTAGGGTGCGCATCTGAAAAGCCTCCGACATATTAAATTTATGGCAATAATTGTTTTGGGTGTGAATATATATAATGTACTTTGTGTGTGTTTGCTATTATGGGTGTATATGTAACATGTTGTACATCTATATAAATAAAAATCGAATGCCACTTGTATGACGGAGCATCACTTTAATGACGGCTTAACTGATTCAGCGGCTTTTTTTTTGTTGTCATGTTCGTTACCAACGAACATAGGACAAAATAAGTATGTAAGTATTTTTTTAGAAAAACAACTGAAAAGTTGGAAATTTTGATGGATTTTTTAAAAGAAAAAATCTTTATGACAAATTTTGTCGTCATGATATCTTTACAATTTTACATTAATGCAATCTGTTTATATGCAGATGTAGTACGCCAGAGATATTTGCACTCTAAAGTAATCTTGGTACATGCATAAAAATCACGATAAACAACTTTTTTATTTCGCACGCTTCGTAGTATTTAAATATGTAGCTATTATAATCGAAAGCTTTGCCAGTGGTTTTGAAATATTTATTGTGTTGTAAGCGAGCGTAGCGGATGTGGCCCGGTGGTAAAAGTATCAGAATTTGGTGCTGAAAGTAGTTAGGAAATACCTCCAAACGTACAACTTATTTGAATCGAATCCTTTAACAAATATTTAGGTCAAACATACAGGCTCATTTAGAAGCTATGTAGCTAAACAGTGTAAAATTAAAATAAAAAGTGTATGTGTGCAATTCACAGACAACAGAAGTGAAACTTCTATATTAATTAACCAACGAATTTTAATACGCAAATACACATGAATGATACACCGCGTTGACTGTAACGCATTTTCTGAAGGCTTCATACTACGCAGGCGCAAACACACGTGCTAGCATATGAAGATTATAGGAAACACAACAACAGAGAATGAGATAGACAAGTTGTATACTTGTCTACCTCATTCTTTCGCAGACTAAATCCTATTGATCAGTGTTTGTCTCTTTTTAGTTATGTATACTTATATTCTATCTCATTCTCTCGCAGACTAACTCCTATTTATGAATATGTTTGTCTCTTTTTGGTGTGTAGTAATTGCTTACACTCCCAAATACACCCATATAAGCAATATCCTTTACCTTCCATTGCCTTCCCTTCTTACCTACCTTTTCTTTTTAATATACACAACCAATTTTCCCATCTATAATTCCCAAAGTGCCTCTATAACAGCAATAGGCTTGCCACTGTTACGACAGTGGGACTAAATTATAGTTGGCAAAATGTGGGTGTTTAATACGCCTCTGTCTACCCCTTAGGGGATACAGGCGTGAGTGTTTTTATTGGTTAAAAGGAAGGGATATATAACAATTTACGACAGTATTGGAGTGCAGTATTATATATATGCGTTGCAGGTACATAATTTACATTAAATAAAAAAACCGGACAGAAAAAAAAAATATGTGCTACAACAACAAATTAACGACATTTGGATTTTTTCCTTTACTTGTGCTGTGAGACCTTACTTCTTACCAAATTTCATAATTCTAAGTCAATGGGAAGTAGAATTTTGGTTTACCTCCTAAATGTTCAAATTTGGGTTAATCTAAGGCTTAAATGGTCATATCTTTTGATTACGTTGATTTAGAAGCTTGAATTTTTTTTTTAGCTTCAAGGGACCGCAGACGTAAGTATTTGATGTTAATTTCAACTTAATGTCTCAACGGGTTTCTGAAAATAGGGTCTTGACAGATAGACAGACAGACAGACGGACAACAAAATGAACTTATAAAGGTTCCTTTTTTTTCCCTTTAGAGGAACGGAAACTTAAAAACGAAGAAGAAATAGTTCTATTGACAAAGTAATTAGCTAAAAATTGTTAATCTGAACTCGGGAAACATAATATTAGAGAATTACTAATACAATGTCAAACCATGTATGTACTGAGATGATGTGTCCGGTATACCACTGATAAACTCTTGATGGTTTTTTTTATTATTATAAAATGGGTGATTAATAAATATACCACATATTTATTAATCACCCATTTTATAATAATTAAAAAAAACGTTATTAATATGAAAGTTTAAATTACGAGTTTAAACTTTTTTGCCAATTCGAATTTATTTATTATTGCAATAGGATGATATTCGGTTGATTGGCGATTGAACATTTAAGCACTCAAAGCCCTTTACAATGTAGGGAATACAACAAGCTGTGAACATAAAACAAATAAGCCGGTTGCCTGGAAGAGATCGCAAATCGCGGAAGGTCGCCAATTGTACAATGATTTTTTTTTTCTCAATTGTTTTTTTTTATGTATTTTTTTTTTGTCTTTTAGTTTATAAGAATGCATACCTATGTATACAAATTGTATCTTTTTTGTACAATAAAGAGTTATCTATCTATCTATAAGCAAAGGTTTCTATACGTTCTATACCAATAGACTTGAAATTTAAGCGTTAATAATTCTGCATTGATAAATATTTTTAACGAGTAGTTAAGTATTTTCGGATTATTACTTTTATTATTAATATGCTACAGAAGGCTTACCTTTAGACAGACTACATCTTCATAACACAGTGATGCTAAAACAAACAGGTATACATAGGTTACGGTAAAGCAATATATGGTAATGACCGTCAAACGTCAGAACTATGATTAATCACAGTATATTATCGGTCAATGACACTAAAGGTTCGGCATCATACAGCAATCGAGAAAGCCGAGTTCTACGTGTTCGCAGCTCATCCAACACGAAACCACACCCTTCTCATTTGTCAAATCAACAGAAATATATGCGTGAGAACTCACAGATTGATGGGGTGGCCTAGATTGAATTACATCTTGGTAAAACCTGACGAGGGTCTAACATTCCATGCGGGTATTTGAGAACAAGAATAATATGAGAATTTGGTCGGATATCCGATATAAGGAAGATGTACTCTTTTTGAGGGTCGCGGCAATGCATAGGGTTGAACATGATTTACGGGTTTGCAAAGTAGTTATCGTGACGGTGAAAAATAGTGTGATTCAAAAAATGCTACTTTATTTTTCTTGTTAAACTATCAAACTGAACTGACTTGGAGACCGTGTATTACTTACGTTTAGAAAATGTTACTGAAAACTCAGAAATTAACGCAACAATGAATATCTATATGATTATTTTTTCAGTACAACAAGCAAGGTCGATTTCGATAATAGGGTACTTTACTCTATGAATGTAATTATCAAAAAACATAATAGTAAGATAGGTTAGGTAATAGTCAATCAGAAAATATTAGTTTCAGTTCTTAAATTTTGAAATTAAATTGTATAATTATTTTTAAAGTTTTCAGTTTTTTCTGTTCGACAAATATGCGAAACGTAACGATTAATAAAATGTTATTAAAATTCTTTGATTCAGCCCACATTGTTGCAAAACCGTCGTGGGATGAAGCATTCAATGAATCAAAGTAAATAATCCGAAAATACTAAACTACTCGTAAAAAATACTTTTCAACTCAGAATTACGAACGTATAGAAACTTTTGTTTATTTGTTTTATTTCTACAGTTTGTTCTATTCCCTATATTGTAAAGGACTTTGAGTGCTTAAATGTTCAATCGCCAATCAACCGATCAATCAGGGCCCCTGGTGCTTTGTTCACCATTTATTCATGTCGGATACTATTACTGGAAACTTAAGAATAACTTGTTAATCATTAATGGAATTAATGAATTGTGTGAAAATACGCTTTGTTATGTCCAAAAAGATATTATAAAACAGAAAAGTTTTAGATACCTTGGGAAATTGAATATCAAATAGTTTATAATTTTCTTACAACTCCGTTATAATTTTGATACAGAATATTGTTATTGCGACAGAAATGTGCATAACTGACATACGGTTGATTGGCGATTGAACAATATTACTTTACTAAGTAAGGCGGGAAATAAAATCTGCACTAAACACGCTAATAGACTAGAAAACTGTAGGAGGTAGTAATAAAATACAAAAAAAAAAACGATCCAATAAAAATAAAGATTAAGCAAATTTAGTTAGAACAGAAGACAAGAAAGAAAAAAATGGGTGTAGTAAAATTATAAAAAATAAGCCACAAATATGTACATTATATAATGTTAAGTTGAAAGAATTTGATTAAATCGTTATAACTTTTATGACTCTTTATCTGTCATTTAGAATAAAATTTTAAAATTAAAGTTAAATTTAATTTAAGGTAACATTTATAATTTTAACAAGCTAACTAATAATTATGTTGGTCATATTCTCAAGTCATAGTTATATCCTGTATCTAAAATTCACTATGTGCTTGCTATCTTCATTGTGATAATTTTCAAACTCCATGTTCCTGATTAAAATAATTGTGCACCTTTGTTCAACTGTGGCAAAAAATTAAAAATCTTATTTATGGCCATCCACATAAAAATACTAAATTATTGATCCATAATACATTGATGTTTAATGACAGCTAAAAAAATCATAGCAATAAAGCTTAGTTTTTAAATAGAAGAAAATAACTCCCTATAGTTAAATGTAACCCTTGGTGGATTGAACAATAAGCACTAAGGCTATGTTTAAATGACGGGCCTTAATGCGGCTATGACGCGCGTCAACAAGTACACGAACTTGGTTTTCAACTCTAAGATTGATGGCCTATGGTCCATTTTAGGATTCGGTACGGTGTCACTTACACCCTGTAAAGGCATCTAGTATTTAGCCCTTTGTGTGCTTGGCTACTGATCTGGCTCCGCGTGCGTGACATCTCTGGTGATGCTCATGTCTAAAGGCGACGATGACCGTTTTCATCGTCGTATTTTGAAACCCGATTTCTGAAATTCTGACCTAAATATGGTTTAACTAACAGAGCCTTCAAGTTAACGGCGGTATCAAATCAGGTCGAATTTCTGAAACGTTGATCAAAGAAAAAAATTTCAATCAAAGATCAAAGAACATTCGAATGCCATTTGACATAAGATTTTGCAGTAAAATTTGAGAGCTTTGTTAACTTTGTTGGTCACCTCTTTACTACGCCGCATCGAGTGTTGTGGGTTCAAATCCAACACGAGAAATAAATTGTGTGATCGACAAATAGTTGTCCCGAGTCTGGGTGTTCTTTGTGTCCGTTGTTTGTAAAACCCCCGCGACACAGGAATATTCCTAATGCGGGAGTTGCCTTTTATTAAAAGAGAAAAAAAAACTAATCCGATTATCAAATTACAGTGCCTAATTAAATAGTATTCAATTTAAAACCATGTAAATTATTGGGTGCCATTGTACATTGTATGAATAAATTAATTTGTCCCTTCAATAGTATACTATACCGAACATTTATTTCTAATATACGCTTTTAGCACATATTCATAAACGATAAGCGCCACCGCATTTCACGTTCCACAACACGTAGTAACCTAGTGTTGTGGTCATACTAATAATGAACAAACAATTTACGTAATATCCACGCTTATCAGTGTGTTCAATCATCAATAAGTAAATAGAGCTTATCTCAAGTGTGTAGTTTAATCGTGGTGTTTATCCAACTAATTGGATTTTCTTAACACCCCTTCCCCCCGTTGCTCTCCCTCTTCACCCAAGAAACCTTCTTGTATGAAACTGCGCTTACACACTACATGTACCACCTATTCGGCAAGTTTGAGTTCAAGTTGGTGCGATATTAATGTTGTTTCCATATTGGGACTGATCAATAGCTTGATCATAACACATAGTTCGTACAACACTTGTGAACTATTTAATCAAAAGTTATACGTAATTGTTCATTTAAAAAACATGCGAGTTCTATTGAGAATCTCTTCTTTCGTCAGTTCATAAACTAAGAAGGTGTGATTACTCACGATCATAGAAATATTATTACTTATACATTTCATTGTAAAACAACAACTTAGTAAGTATTTCGTATTTATTTCTGAACTGTTATGGATGTAATGATTGTATCGAAGACGCTCTTTTGTCATTAAAATATTATTAACTGAACCATAATAAACTTATAGGTCACAATATCGTAACAATACCAATCACAACCGTTTTTCTAACTGATGTTATAAAAGGTATAGTTCTCTTTTGCTGTTACGTATGTTCATTGATTTCTCGACAGTGATTTTTAAAGAAAACGAAAATTATAACTTTTATAGTCAGTTTAACAGGTGTGTATAGAGTATATTTTCATGCTGAAACAGAGGCCATGTTTACTTAAATCATTTCTAAGCAACACTTAACATAAATAAAAGCTACAATGCTTTTAATCCATTATTGCCATAAGTTTACAATAGAAAGTAGAAAACTAAACTTACAAATGTATGTGAAAACATATAAAGTGAGTACTCTGGCACATAAAATAAATTGGTACCTAAACATTTATTTATTAAATTTATACATCTGCATTAAATATCACAACTTCGCACACCTACTTAAGTAGTTGATTAATATATTCGAGCGTATTGTGATATACAGTGCTTTACTACGACACGTCTTCGATAAATATGCGAATTTACGATTACTATTATTATACATACAAATTATTACCATAAATATAATTCCATACTAAATTAAAAACTCACCTATTATTATAGGCGTACTTTTAGTACTATTTCATGTATTTTACACACTGCACAAACAACAATAGTGAATATGCATGTTGTTTAAATTTACTTGATTAATTTTCCCTTGAATCTTTATTGTCCAGATATTATGCCTAAACAATTATTTTCTTATTTAGTTCAAAGTTCAAAGTACAAAATAAGGACGCGAAATTCAACTTTGCATTACGCTTCACCATTGGTCGAAACATGACATGACGTGACATTCCACTTTCTGTCATTTATCGGCGCCTATATTCGTCGTGTTACGGGGAAAGATAGGTGTTCCTGTGGTTTTTCCTCTTAGCTAGTGTAATTTAAGCATTCTAGTGATATTAGAAATCATCTAGGACAATGACTGAATGTAGTTTTGTCAAAGCACAATCAGACAATCTACCGAAAATAGGTGCATTCATGATGACTATATATTTTGCATCAAATCCAGATTTTACGTCCGCTGAGGTTAAAGGAGTGAAAGCCGCAAGGTAATTATTATAATACTTGTTATATTATAATCTAAAGGATAGGTAAGATATGTATAGTTAGTTATATTCATGAAGTTTTATTGAACTTTTGTTACCTAGTTTAAGTAGACTTAAGTTGCCTTCTGCTTGATATTTAAAACAAACATAAATTACTGCTGACTAATTCACACTATACTAGCAATTAAATTGTAATAAGCTTACATTAAAGTGATATTCACAACAATATAAACACGATATTGAATATACTTCATCTCTTCTCATTAATGTACACCATTGTTTTCGTATTTTACATTATTGTTTTGTACAGGAAAAAATACTGTATTGGGTGTACCTACTTCTTATAGTGTTTTTACACTTAGGGACAAGACAATACCTATAAAATGGTTTTTTAACTTTCCCTCCATCCATCGTCTATTAATTACAATAAATAGTAATTACAACTGGAAATCGGTATAAAATTACTGTAACACTTCAAGTAAGTTTATGAAACAAACACTAAGCGTGGAACGTGAAGTCATCCAAGGCCCGCGAAATATGGCGGCGTTCAAACAGATCAAATTTTATCGATGTTTTCAATGTTATTTTAAAAATTAATTTGAACATTGCTAAGGCTCTTTATATTTTTTATTAGGGTAGATTGATGGAACAAGTCAATAAAAGAAAAATAAAATACATGCATATTCCCTATTATTAATAATTGGCAGTGCCCCCTGGTATCACCCGCGTAAATCCCGATCCCATAGGAATATCGAGATTAAAAAAGTAGCCTATGCGTTAATCCAGGTCTCCAGCTATCTGCATACTAAGTTTCATCGCAATCGGTTTAGTGGTTTTTCCGTGAAAGAGTAACAAACATCCATCCATCTATCCAAACTTTCACATTTATAATATTAGTGGGATACCACTGAAATCTACCTTTACCTTTCAATCCGTGAAGTTTGAATACTGATAAAATCCTACTTATATTATAAACGTGAAAGTTTGTGAGGATGTATGGCTTTAGGGATGTATGTATATATGGATGTATGGATGTATGGAGGTATGGATGTTTGTTACTCTTTCACGCTAAAACTGCTGAATCGATTGAGATGAAACTTGGAATGTAGATAGCTGGAGACCTGGATACATATAGGCTACTTTTTATGCCGATATTCCCACGGGATTGGGACTTACGCGGGTGAAACCGCGGCGCGCTGCTAGTATTACATATATGTAATATTTCATCAGCAAAATATGTTCCCAATTGTTAATGGTAAAAATGCAGGAGATTATTGTTTCTAACTTATGCCTGTAAAGCAGAATTTCAATGTCAATATCCAAACTTACTGATCACTACACAGTGACTGTCCGTGGTCAAAATATTTTACTGATTCTAAAGAAGAAAAGTTGAGGATAAGTTTGGCGTAATGTTGGTTATATACGCAGTATCCTGTTACGAGCGATAAATATTTCATTATTTAAACTCGATATGCTACGTTATCAATAGACTTATGTTCGTACAGCTTGGGGGTTGCCCCGACAGAGATCGATTCGACTAAATATATACACACTACTGCTTAAACCATGTATGTTCTAATACGTTACGTAGTTCCATTCTCAACAAGCTTTTATTTTATTAAAGGGACAGCTGCCTGTTACAAATAACCAGTCAAGAGATGTGCCATCAAATAACGTGACAAAATAAAATAGGACGCTAACCACTTGGAGCGACAATTTACGCTCAACGAACTTTCTTGCGTTTATTGACCCTTAGTCATCCTTATACCATCAAAAATCACAGGCATTCTTTATTTGATAAGTTATAATACAAAATAACTTCTGTAAAAATCGCGTAATCTTTACTTAAATCAGATAACGTGCATGTATAAGCGATTGAAAGGATTAAGGGGATAGAATAAAATAATTCCCAACCAACATGTAGGAACTTAATAGTCTAAGCACATGCTTACTGAGCTCCTAAACTAGGTGTTCCATATTCAACGAGCGATTTGCGTAAGTAAGCAATGGCTTATACACATAACCAAATATATACGAAGTACTAGAATCCATATTACATAGTTTGGTAAAGAAACGCTTATCTTGGAGCGAACATACTCTTATGTTATCGTTTACATCTATAACATGACAACAACACGATAGATTACTGTCAAATCAGTATCTTTTCAGTAAACGTCAAACGGTAGGTTTTCTAAACTTTTGTATTAAATATAGGTATTAGGACGATAAAATAAACAATAACCCACGAAAGTTTTTATTCGAATAAACAAAAAAAGTTAATTTAATGACCATTTTCAAATTATTTTATTGCCGGACTTGGCGACATTATTTATTTTGAGCATAGGCATCTACCCAATTTAAGTTTTAGGGCTTTGAAAGCGATGGTACTTTTTCCAGCAATCAAATCGCAATCGCATTTATTTTATTTCACTACTTTGTAGACACACTTCGATCAGAACTATTTGTTTTTTATTCGGTATCATATTAATAATCTCATTTATCAATAATTTAATTAATAAAAAAATTGTGTTGTTTTTTTCTGAAAGTTACCAAAATTAATGTTAATTTTCAAAAAAAAATAGATGACAACATTTAGCGTTACTAATGGCTTCGTAGGAATGATTTCGTTTAGTACATTTAATCTATATGCGTGTGTTGTTCCAAAAATTTATAGTGAAATGAAAAATAGTTGGAATGTGAAAAAAGTTCATTAAAGCTTTTTAAAATATTCCCCTTCAACCCCAATGCACTTATGCATTCGGGTGAACCAGCTTCGAAACTTTTAAAAAATGTATCTTGTCGAAAAATAACCGTAGAAATTCTTCGAAGGCCTCTTCGGCAGTATTAAATTTTCGCAAAGGAAGTATTTTTTTAACTGTGGGAAATAAAACAAAATCGTTTGGAGCTAACTCAGGGCTGTCAACTCGCCGAAAGCTTGAGGCAGAGTAACTTCGCAATACGTAACTGTTCTACGGTCTTCGCTGCGTCGAAAAAAAACCGCTGCCATTTTTTTCTTAACGCTCCGACCGCGAACATCTTTTGTCGGCAACTCATCTGCTTCAAACACCCATTGCGTGAATTGTTGCTTCGTGAGAGGATCACAGCTGTAGATCCAAGTTTCGCCAGTTGTAAGGATATAGGATAAATTTTGCGAAATTTCTCCTTCGAACTTTTCTGGCATAAATTTGCACCAATCAACACGACAGGATTAGTGCTCTTCGGCGAGAGTATGAGGTCTCCATCGCGAAGCAAGCTTCCTAACTTTTAAGTGTTCATGCAGGATGGTGGAAACTGCCTGTGATCCAATTTTCAGTTCAGCCTGAATCTCTCCATGTGTGATCTACATTGATGACATTTCATGAGTTACTGCAGTTGTAGGTCGGCCGGGTCTGCGGTCATCGTTAAGGTTCTCTCGATCATGTTTAAATTCACGAAACCAATAAGTAACTTTTGCTAACGCAGGAGCAGATTCTCCAAATGCAGCTTGTAAATTTTCGTGAGATTCCTTGAAGGTTAACCCTCGTTTATAATCATAAAAAATCATAGCACGAAAAGCTTCCCGCGAGACATTCCCATTGTTGCAAACAAAAGAGTGACAGATTTACTTTTCAAAAAATATTTAAAAAAAGAACTACACATAAATGGCAATGATTTTCAGCAAAAGGGGTTTGTATTCAAATTAGCCGTCAATTCGAAAGTGTTTCTAGAAAAAAGAGATTGTATTTATTCTGTAGCTAACAATTTTCGTAACAACTTAGGTATTATCGATTGTGACAGGCACGTTTTTTAATATCGTGTCTATCCAGTACTATTAAAATATTTTGTTACTTAAGTATTACAAGTGTCACAGTCAATCATCCGATTCTACATTTGTCCCATAATATAGTGACTTTAGTGGCAAATGATCGTATAAATATTAATGTAAATACTAACCAAGTTATCTGCCGTGTTCATCCCCAGTACCATTTCAACAAAAGTAGTTATATCACAATAACCCCAACTAAAAAGGGCTATGGTCAGATACCACACAAGTAAAAGTACCCTTGAACCCACGAAAAACCTAACCAGTCTCACCACATGTCCAACAGGATGCAATGCGGAGTATTAGTGCTGCTGCTGCTAAAATAATAAAAACTGGTGGCCAATTTTTAACTGACGAAAAAACGAAGGAGGGCCCCAAGTTAACCCATATATATTTTTTTTTATGTAAAACCATGCATAACTTTTTACTGGGTAGTCCGATTGCGGTCAGTCTTTTTTTATGTAGCTACAGCTCATAGTTCCCGGTTGGTGAGATCCTCTGAACGCACAAACTGGTATAAACTATTTGAAACGACGAGCTGACTGTAGCAGGTTATTCATCCATCTACACATTTTTGATATTGTTATTTGTTTAACACAATATTCGAAATGAAACAAATATTCTATTATGTACTTAAAAATACATTATATTTACAGTTATTGTTATACATAAAGCATTCGTATTCATAGCACAATTACCAGTAAGAAGCAATTTTACTGTACCGTATAATCTCGAATGCCGTAGCACATGCTACGAATGTGCTACGAAAAGATTACGACTAACATAACTAATACATTGACCTGTTTTTAGTTTACTACCTGCCTTAGTTTTGAATGACACACAATTACAAAACAGCTAGCGATATAAATGGAACTTCACCGAATACTATATAAATAACATCCTCACATGAATCATTGGACTACATTTCGCTAAGTATCATTATTTCATTGCGAAAAGCTTATTCCTTGTCTCAGGAACACCCATAGCAGAAAAAAATGTCTTCAACCGACAGGACAGAGTTTTCTTCAGGTTTCTGAGGAAGATAAAATGACCTGATGATAAAAAGAACGGCACTGGTGGCTCAATTAGCGAAGATTTGATTGCTACAAATAGATAGCTTTAATAACTTTGAAACTTTCGCGTTCAATGATATGTGCAAATTGTGTTAAAGGGAATCAACACGATCACGTACTTAATAGGTATTATCGTGGGTGAGCCATGCTTCGGCACGTATGGGCCGGCTCGACCGGAGTGATACCACGGCCTCACAGAAAACCGAGCCGTGAAGCCGTAAGCCGAAACCGTGAACCGTGCTTCGTTGCGTTTCACAGAGTGAGTGAGGTTACCGGAGGCCCTAATCATTCCCCCCATCCCCCTCCACAATGTAAATGTAAGTGCAATAGTGCAATTCCACAATGTAAATTAGGTGGTAGAACTTACAATTAGGCGTCATTGTGGACCCTGTTTGGGCACAGCAAAGATTGACATAAACAAAACTAACAAATTACATTACATAGGAATATTCAAGCTTCCATCAATATATTACATACATTAAATTAAATATTATCAACACATTTTCATAAAATTATAATAATAATAATAAATTGTATTTATTTCTCTCATCACAAAGGTAGGTACAATTTAGGAAATACAAAAACAGATCAGACAAACTATTATTCCTTTGTGAGAGACTGGTGTCTGTGTTAGGAAAAACCTGTGTTACAGATCACCAGGCTCTCATCTCCTGGACGAACCATAGTTACATTAATTGCATTGCATGTACCAGTTTAAATTAAATGTAAATAGTTAATATAAAGACAAAAACTGTGTGTCTGTGTGTGTGTGTGTGTGTGTGTGTGTGTGTGTGTGTGAGTGTATGTGGGTGTGTGAGTGTGTGTGTGTGTGCGTGTGTGTGTGTATGTGTGAGTGCGAGTGCAGGTGCGTATATTTATAAGTAATTTAAATAATTTAATAATAAACAGTTATTTGAAATGTAGAATACATATTTATATTATTATTTATTTTAGATATCTGAATATTGTTGAATGTTTACGAACTTACTTATTTCCAATATGAGCATGCCAGTGAATGTGTCGACTTTGACCTTGACGATTTGAAATATGGTTTAGTACTTTCAGTTTTATTTACATTTCTTTTATCGCCCTTATCAAATTTAACTAATACTGTATCAGCATTCTTATTTTAAGCTGTTTTTCTGCATAAACGATTTTATAAACACGCTGTTAGCTATTTTGCTTTGTTCACTCCAAAAAAAAACATTTTGCTAGTGTAATTTACAGTAAATCGATTCACTAAAGTCGGTCATCCGTTACTATACAAATTCGCCGAATGGAGCGGACACCGAGCAAACAGACGCTATAGAATAGGAAGGGTGTGATCTGCAAAACACACAGCGATAATCAACTGACAGAAACATTTATTTTAATCGCTTTGTTAATGAAACGCTTATATTGCTGTTTAAAATTATAAACATACATTACTTGGAAAATAAAACTTTAAAATGACACAGTGATAATCCTCATTGCATCTAAAATCCACCATGCCAAGTGAAGGCAATTAAAACTTAAAGATCCATCAACCTGTAAACTTAACTGTTCCGATTAATTACGTGAACAAACATATAAAAGCTAACCTGTATAATGTTAAAAATGAATTAATTTTAACCATCATCCAAGTTTACGTAAAACAGTTATGCCAAAAGCAATATTTCATTTGCTTGGTTCAACAATTCTATTCACCGACAGATTTCACGAGCATGATTTTAAGGCAAGAAGATTTTAAATACTTCATCAAGAATCATCTGTTCAAGCTATTTTGATCATTTGCAAATCAATTATTTTTTTACATTTTTATTGTGTATTGGAATGTACTTGTCACTGACCTCTGACTTTCCTATGATTCTACCTACCATAACAAGACAATATCCATCTATATCTTTCTATAGCGTAACTCTTATCTGTTCTGACCACGCCGCAATGTTAGGGTTGCCTTTTTTAAAGAGTTAATTAATCTGAATATTTAATTACCAGTAAGTAATGTGCCTATTGCAGTAGGCAATGTTATGTGCACAGTTATACTAGCACAGGGGTCAGGGAATTCTTAACTATGTATGTACACATTTATTATGTCAATAAATAATTGTTATTATTACTCTTTTTATGAACAAATAATCCTAGCCTACTAGGTTTAATTAACTCGATAGTCTGAATACGAATGGATGACGAGACGCAGCACGTGAGTGAACATCAAAGTAGCGTGCACCAAAAACGGAATTTTTGCTACGATTAGTCCAGCCCAAAACGGGGCGGGTTACTGGTATGTTATAAAACTGAAGAGTTTTCTTGTTTTAGTGTTTGTTTGTTTATACGTGGCAATCTCTGAAACTTTGATTCGGATTCGAATAATTTTTGTATTGTATTGGATAGAGTACATTAAGGAAAGTTATAGGCTCTGAAACTGCGTCAACTGTGTCAACCATAAAATTAATAACCGGGCCATCAACTGCAAAAATATCAAATCGTAGTGATAGAATCTAAGATAACCACGTTTAAACATAAAAAAAAAACAAACAAACCCTTCACCTTTAAATTAATAGTGTAGATTTTTAGGCGTGTTTACAAACCAATGCATAATCAATTTGAACGCGTCTTTGACTAAAAATAATCCTTCATAACTTTGAGCAAAGAAACTGAGAATAATGTTATACCCAGTTACCAGAAATACAATATTGTTCTAAATATAGTTTACATTACATAAACGAGTTATTAATTTAAAGAATTAAGAAACCAACTGCCCTGCCAAATAACGAACTACTCGCCACACAGCCGCCATATATATTTTTTTTAATTATAGCCAGTGTCACACGGGATGATGTAAGGACTCTAACGATACCCAAATCATATACATCCAAATGTGTTCAGGCATTTAAAAGTTATGATGGAATAAAGAAACTCACATACATACATACATGAACACTGAAAACATAACACTCTTTTCTTGTGCAGTTGTGTAAAAATTGAGTAATTATTAAAGGAAGCAAAAAATTGAAGCTCAAAGTTAAATAAAATAGATGAACATGACGAAATGTTAAATGAAAGTGTAATTTCGCTGACGTCCATAGGTTTGTCAAGCATTTCAATTAATTTTTCTCACTTGATCGATCGGTCCGCGAGAACAAAGCAATTACGACTTTGGTACGTAACCAATAGCAATTAATTTATTTTCGCTTCGACGATCAACCGTTCGAACGAGCCCTTTGTAGGCGTCAATTCCTGCGTCCTTTTATATTAAATTGTTGTTTGTACTGAAATTCACAGATAACAAATTAATTGTCAAAAGAAAATCTTTGGCAATTTTTGTAAAAGTCAGCTTTAAGATCTAAGTCACTCTCAATATCTTTTACATAAGCTATTAGTACTAAACTTAATATCACGTTTTTTTTTTTTTATTATAGGGGGCAAACGAGGAGACGGGTCACCTGGTGGTAAGTGACTACACTCGCCCATGGACACCTTTGAGATGGGAGTACGCTCTATTCTTAAAGGTTTGAAGGTCGTATCGGTTCGGAAAGTACAGGCGACAATTTGTTCCAGATATTGGTTGTGCGAGGCAAAAAAAATCTGGAGATCCGCACAGTGGTGGATTGCCAATTATCCAGGTGATGGGGATGAAAGTTTTGTCGCGTTGAACGATGGCGAAACGTTGCGGCTTTTATAAGTCCGTTTTACGCAAAAATCGCTAAACGAATCTGAATGAAATTCGGCACGGAGATAGATTATAGTCTGGAATAGAACATAGGCTAGTTTTGATCCTGGAAAAATGTTCGGTTTCTGTGGGATACGTATCACCAAAACTTCAGAGAGTCGCGGAAGAAGTTGCGATCTACAGTGTCTTTGAATTTGCTTGTTTGTTTGTAACGGTGTCACGCCCTAACTACATAACAGATGATCATTAAATTTGGCATACACATTGTCAAGGGGCCCAGGGATATAGACATCAGATATCTTTCAACAAGAAAAAGTGGGGACCCCGTAGGTACCTGAACTGATTGACAAATTCTACGTTACCGCAAGCGAAGCCGCGGGCAAAATCTAGTTAAATTAATTAAGCAAATAATGCTACAATTAACTGAAAAGTTTAAAAGCATAAGATACTCTTAATCTAGGTGCACATCTGACACTATTCTTAAACTAGCTAAAGAAATAAAAATATAACAATAATATATATTTTTTTTAATATCTATTTTATATCTATCTTTGCAGCTCTGTTTCCGTATTTAGACTCGTAGTCGGTCACAGAGGGCGTCCCCACCAGTAATGATTATAACGTGGTCCAGTACTAGCTATCAAAAATGAGGGTCAAATGACTAACAAAAATTAATAATAAAAAAAAAAAACGAAACAAAACGAAATGTTGTGTATATAATTCAGAAATATATTATTTATTCTGATTATATTTTACTCACTCTCCGACTGTCGAATTATAAAATACTAGCAGCACCCGCGGTTTCACCCGCGTAAAAATTAGCCTATGCGTTAATCCTGGTCTCAAGCTATCTACATACCAAGTTTCATTGTTATCGGTTTAGTGGTTTTTGCGTGAAACAGGAACAATCATCCATTCATCCATCCATCCATCCAAACCATTTATAATATTAGTGGGATTAGTGGGATTTTATTGTAGGTTTAAGAGGTTTTAAAAGTTTAAGTCATGGGTATTTTATATTTATTTTCAATGCACATGACCTAGACCATTTGATGACAGTAGATTTCAACGATCGCAGCTATTAACATAAATACTTCACTACGGTATATACCAGCAATATTGAAATTGATCAGCAAATAAAAAGCATCATGTAATGTCGTATACGAACCTCTTCATAAAATATTTCCCAATCCACAAAATATGTATTTCCCTAAAGTAATTCTCATGTTAGGTAATATATGTGTAAGCAGGCTTTAGTGGGGTAAATCGGGACGCAATATTTAAAACAGCTTTCATGCCTGAGCAAAGACGGGCTTTCACGAAACCGTAGAAAATAAAAAGCTCTAGATTTAGTTTTCAACGTGTGTAGATTGCTGTACGAAGGCAATATACTGGTTTCTTTTCTGTAATAAAACCTTACAACATCACGACCACGGGTATCATTTGATGTTAATACAAGGTCCCTTTGTACAAGTTGACTTTCAATTCGTGTACCTAATCCTTCTTCAAACCACGTGATTAAGCTGCAGATATGGAAAGCAATGGCCGAAGTTCTAAATCGTCGTTTGTTTTAGCAGCAACTTGTAATTAAAGAAGAATTTAAAAGAAGTGCTTTTTAATCCTTCTTTAAGTACTGTGTGCTATTCTTCCTTTCTTCTTAGTTTTCTTTCTTTTTACGTCAAACATCAAACTGAAAAGATTGTTTGGTTGAACCTTAGATACCGTAATAAACTTGGGTTCGACAAATAAGATTTACAACCTTTTTTAGAGTTCCGTTCCTCAAAAGGAAAAAAAGGAACCCTTACAGAATCACTTGTCCGTCTGTCTGTCTGTCTGTGTATGTTAAGATCCTTTTCCTCAGGAACCCGTGGACGCATCAAGTTGAAATTAATACCAAATACGTAATGAAACATCACTTGAAGCTGTCAAAAAAATGCAATCAAAAGATACTACGGAGGTATTTCATTTTTTTAGTTCACAAATATGATAAATAAAAAGCGGCGTTATTATAAGAGAAGAAAAACACTCAATGTATTGTAACGAACACTTACGCTTGACCAATCCGAATACATGTACTTATTGTTCATTATGTGGATCACGGGAAATTGAATTCCTGCGACATCGATAACGAACCGCTTTTAGATATGACCACTGCGGTAAAATGGTTAGAAATTATCAAACCAAAGCAATTTATGTGTAATTATTACAGTTATACGGATGCTGTGACGGTGAGTATCAAGTAAGAAGTTCGGAAGAGCTCGGTTAGTTTCTGAGGTTAGGAGCTATCAGTCGCTTTGTTATTAGGCTCACTCTGCAATCTTTAGTAATTGTAAATACAACTTAGTTTTATTCAGTGTTAGAAACCAGTGAAGCAAAATATGCTTTCAGCTAAAATTTACATTGTCTTCATTTTTAGTTCAATTATTACTCTAACCCCCCTCCTCCCCTTCCCCTTAAAGATGGGCGAAGATCCATGGGCGGCGGTAGTTAGTCACTTACCATAAGGTGACCCGTCTGCTCACCCATAAAAACTTTGTTCAAAGATTTAAAAATAACAAATTTTTACCATTGTGATTAATCCTTTTTTTTCTTTTTCTTTTGTTTTAAAAAAGACAACTCGGACAAACATTCAAACAACGGATACAAAGAACACCCAGTCTCGGGACAACTATTTGTGGACCACACAAATTGATTGTTGTATTTCTATTATACTGTTGTATAATTGATACATATGTATAATTGAATTGTGTGGCATTTTTAAAACGCTTTTATTATTAGCTCCACTTGTAACTATATAAACAAATGTTCGAAATAAATTTTCACCTGCTTCTAATTGTCGTATCGTAATGAAACTTTGTATATGTTGGATGACAAAACTATAATTTGGCATCTTGGAGCTGATCTGATGATGGAGTCAGGAGGTAGATAGTGGAAATCTTCAGTGGCTTGATACTTCATATGATTTGTTTTGACGAGTCCAACAATGGATTGGGCTTGGTAAAGATGGTCTGATAATGAAGCCAGGATGTGGATAGTGGAACTCTTTTTTACTTTTTAATACAGTTCGCTATTAAAGTGTGTTTTTTAATTTTATTAAACAATGATTTTACTTATTATTATAAAAAGACATTAAAGCAATTACTTCTGGGGAGATAATTGCCACTTACTTCCGGTAGGTCTTACTTTAAGTTTTTAATAAAACAGCGTAATGTTTAGTCTGGATTGTTGACGATCGAAACCCACGGGCGCGGCACTGAGCAACCAAATTTTCTTAAAGAAAGTGCTATATAGTACAGACTTTATAGCACTTTCTTTAAGCTATTGAAAAATCATCAGCCACCTCATGAGCTACAATCTCATCGAATGCTGTTGGTTGCATTCACACGTAGTATACAAGTAGTTGATCTGAGTCTAGGTGTACTTGAGTTTGTTCCTGAACATCACCGCCTTTTTCCTTTTTTCTGGTACGAGAGGTGTCTTTAAAAAACATAAACTAAATAATTCATTCAAATTTACCTGAGATTGATTGGCTCCAGATACGAATAAATATACTTCAGCCCTCTTACACTAAAAGAATCGTCCCGTAGAATAGCTATACCGGTTTGACAGACCGGCGCGGCGTTGCAGGATCAATGGGACACGTATATCGAAATACAGGGTCACGAAGAACGAACGCCGTAACGAACGTGCAATAAACTTGAGACGTGATATCTACCTTTTTCTGGCCAACATCTGGTAAAATGTAACATTGGACGGCTCAGTAATCTTCAAATGACACACATTAATAAAAATGTTATTACAAAATCTATTCAATTCAGAATTAATTCCGAGCTCGGCCGTTGTTTAAGTACGCGAGGTAAGTTAGGCATTATTGGAGTAAATTAATTCGAGAAAAAAAGAGTGAAATAAATGACAAGAGATAAAGGGCAATGTTGAAGCACATCATTTATAAAATGAACGCGAATGGTACCATAAACTGGAATCATGAAAGTTTATATCCTGTTTTAGTTAAGGGCGGACCATTCAATCGTGACGTAAAAAATTTACGATCACACGTCAAGAGAAACACCAATGAGGCTGTAAACAGTACCCTTCCGATACTTAAGAATCTTCTTGTAAAAGTTCATTAGCAATTAACGTTATCTTCTTTGTTGAATACGTCATTACCTGTCTTTATTAAATAAGGGCATGTGAGGTTACCTTTACTTAGGGAACTGTGGGTCGAAATCATTCTAACTTTGTTTTGTTAAAACCTTAAGCCGCGGGCACAAAAGGAAATATATTCTATATAAGCTGTTTTCTTAGAGACTTATTCGAGTAGGGTCACATAAAAAATAGAGTTGGCTTTAAGATGTAGTCTCGCGTACAAATCTTGAAGTATTGCTGCTCATTTCAATTAGTTCACTTGGTTAGAAGAATTTCAAGAATACTTAAAGCTTTATTCTTCTCGTTACATTGTTTATTTTGTATTTCAAATAATTGATAGAAGAAAAAAAGATGTTTCAAGGTTGCCTGGTGGAGATCACATTAAGTAAGTATGTATATTTGCGGTCATGCTATCCGAGATGAACTTGGATTCATATAAATCCTTCATATGTTGTGATCTGCCTCTGATTGCTGATTAAGAAGGACGTTGGCTGGTTTTAGTTAGTTTGGTTATCGTAGAAAAAATATGTATTATGGTTAATGATTCACACAGCCATTTAAAGAAAAACCCTATGAAAGGTGATGAAAAATGAAACATAGTATAAAACTATGATTATTATCGAACACCTTTCAGGGCCAATGTGATCAGGTTTTAATAAGGATTCTACCACAGCGCACAATATTTTCAACATATATATAACATGAAAAACATCGAATTAATGAAATAAACGTGTTTAAAGGCTAAATGCATGCAATTAATGTAAGCGTAATCCAAACTCAATAATTATCGAATTCGGCATCGCCTTTTAAATGACGATACTCGAGAGACTTAGATAATATTAACAAAATATATACTGCGAATACAACCGAAACAAATAGCAGGATGCTAAAACAAATTATTGACACGTAAACTTTGTAAGCTTACATAAACTGACAAGTTAGTTATTAGTACATGTTTTTATACTATAAGCGAATCTTAGAAGTAGATAGATGTATGCTAAGTGAATAAGATGCCAAATATATTTATGAATGCTTTACGCGTTTGTAACAAAATAGAATAACTTATGTTTCATTATATCGACTTTTTACAAACTTCTTATTTGTTATTTTTAACATAACAGAATATCTATTTCAAACGTCTAACTATAAGTTCGTGTAAAAGCTTAAATTGGGAGCATACAGTGGTAACAATTTCTAGATAACGTCAGTAGTACAGATGCCTTAAGAGCTTGTCGTCCTCAAATCCCTAAATAATGTACTCGAGAAATACTTTACAAATTCAATGTGTAATTCGGGACTTAATCGCGATAATATTTAAAACACTAACATACACACATACAAACATACACACTTTATTATGTATCAAAGTCGCGAAAGTTTAAAAATTATTACTTGACAAATGTCCTGCCGAAAAAAGATCTATTCTTAAGTTCACTATTTTAGTAAATGTTTCCTTAGTTAATCATTTTGCTCAAAGGAAGGCTTTCATTATTTGATAAGCTTACAAATACTTAATATATATAAAGAAAACCTCTTAAAACTTTTTTATCATCATCTTTTAACCTAGACTTGAATGACGTTAAGGTTCGGCCTTTGAATTGAGCGCGAACTTCGACAGTCAACTTTTGATTTGTATTCTACTAACTCTTCGATACTAACGTTAAATGCGTACTTCTAACCCTCAATTTCCTAGAGTAGATTGACAACGACTTAAGACAATTAACTCTATGAACTTACAGATATTGTAATCATTGGACTCTCCTACTTTTTGTTTTTTTTTTGAAATTTATTACATAAGTGAAAACCTTTCACGCATTAGCAACTATAAAGACCTAAGGACGCTTACTAATCATTAATGCTGTACTGTTACAAAGCGACATACCCTTGTACTTGAAACTTGTAATAATTTTTTCGGTCTATTAAAATTTACAGGGTGTATATTATTTAAGAAAACGATATACTGAAAAATGACTTATTCAGTTATCTATAACATTAACAAACTTTTAGAAGTATAAATTTGCTAGTTTTAATGACAATTTTCGGAGTTAATGACATTATGTGTTGTAGGTAAATATATACTAAAATATTCACGAATTAATTTGCTAAGGGAATGCTTCAGTTTTTTTTGTTAAATGTGATCTATAACTTAAACAGGAGTAAATAGCGTTAAAAATCATTCACCGTCGCGCGTCGTGTTAAAAGAAATAAAACTGTACCGAAATTATAATGTTTAGAAAATGTGCTAACCCTTGCTCTCTACATTGTACGGCTGCAACATTGCTGGCAATTACAGCCAGACTACGCAATATACGACAACATTTTCAGTGTTGCCACACATTTTTATATGTTGCCTTCCCGACCACATTGTAACCCGTGTACAAGACAAACATATGAGCCATACTGGTTCAGACATATTGCCGAGAAATATATTTTTCAGACATAATCTGCATTAAAACATTTTTTAAATTATTTTTTCATAACTAAGTTACGCGATTTCAACTGGTGATGCTCAATCGCTAACAATATTACCTGTATACTTGTACATATATTCTTCAAATAGATATACATTACACAAAATATATCGAACGCAAACACATTCAACTGTCAATTAGAACTATCAGATTTCGATAGTAGTTTCCAAGTAATAAATACATTAACAGTAGGTTAGTGTCCTTTCTGTTAGAAGGTTGAAAGGTATCGTATTCTCTTCGGACGCATTTCAATTATTCAGCTGAGATGAGGTCGACACCTTTTAAAACATTGACTTGAACGATGATCGACGAAGACCATGAGTGTAATTTACGAGTATTTTTCAGAAAATTTATACCGTTATAACTTTTTGACTTACTAGATTCGAAACGTGACACATTTATTTTGAAAATCATTTTGAGATCAACGCCATTTACGATCCGGCTAGTATAATATTCTTTGTTCATAGAATTAATGCTTGAATGATGACCATTAAAATTATAAATTTGGATAAGTCGTATGTGTTTAAAATTGTAGTAAGTAGCCCAACTAAGGTCTATACCTTTCTCTTTTACCTGACTGTAAGATTATACTAGGACACTTTATTTTATTTCGATAGGGAGTTAGAATCTCGCCTAATGAACATAAAATACAAGCAGTAGGACAAACACATACCTAATATACATAGTTTTGCCACAACATAAAAAACCAGTCAGTCGTAGGACTGCACGTCAGAAGTGAAAACATAACTTCTCAGTGTATTTCCATACACATACACACACATCTGTATATATATGATTAGGTTAAAAATAAAAAGAATGTAGTAACATAATAATAATTTCTAAATGTATACATAGGGTACACTGGAAGTTGTACACTGTACACTCCTGGCCGCTCATAAATGTTTGAATTTCGAATGTTATATTTTTTAAATATAAGAAACTCGGCTCCGTCCTACGAAATTTCGATCAGGGTCACGTGACGCGAGTTTAACATTTTTTACCCATCCCAAAAAGTGCACAACGGCGCTAAAGAAGTTTTCACTTCAAAAACCATTACACCATCCGAAAAAAAATTGAGATTCAGCTGAGATGATATCCAGGGCTACTTATTAAAACTCAATTACCTTTTTGTACGACCTTCGAATGAAATCCAGAACCTCACTGACGATCGTATGCAACCATAACCACATACTTATTCAACAGGATCAACAAGACGGCACAAAACGAATATATAGTCACAAATTTTACGACTAAAACATGGTCGAACTTTCTACAAGTTGCGGCAGTGCACGCTGCGGCGGTCGATGGAGTGATACATCATTTATTTAATCCGCCGAGATTTAACACCGGAGTGCGATGGTACGTGCAAAGCGCCTAACTTTCAAGTGAACTCAATATAATTATAGTAAAACCGGTATGTATTATTGAATATCAACTAATAGGTTCTGACTAGTTAGGACACCTAGGGGTGGACTGAGCTTTTGAGTCCATATTTATATCATACTTCCAAATGTTTACTAGTAATAGACCCGCTTTTGAAATCAGTTTAAAAAGAAAGAAATATGTCACAAGCTGCACCGCGTTTATCCAACAGCTGGATTTAGAAAGTAGGCGACAGTTCTTCATGGAAGTCTTTAGAAGAGCTAACTTTTACTTAATTGAGCATTCCAATTTATTAACCACCTCATTTATGACCAAAACCTTTTTTTCCGTTAGTGCAATCTCGAAAAATAAGAAACTTCAAATAGTAAATAAATAGTGTAATTGTCACATAATATTTTTAAGTTTTACTAGAGCAGTACCGCGGTACAGAAAACAACTTGTAGGTTCCAAAATATACACCGGAAGAAGGTGTGGTTAGTTAAACATGACTTCATTTAGATTCAAACATTAAAATGTTGTGTGTCGCGGTGACGAGGGTCAAATAAACTGAAACCGTAGCTATCTTTTGGTTCATTTATAACTTCACACAATCCCTTATTGCTTGCTGGTACATGACACATCTGTTTGACATATTCCAATCATTCAAATTACTTCTAGGAATATGTTTGTGGGCACTGTGGGACGTAAGTAGTTTACGGACAAAAACAGCTAATCCGCATTATACCTATTTTCATGTTTCAGTAAACGATTTCGCTATTGTAGGATAAAGGGATAATTAATACACAAAGGTCACTTAACGCTAAATTGAGTCTTATTTCATGTATACATTTTCTTTTAATAACAATTTTATTAATAGTTATATTTAATTCTATAATATACCTATAATACCTTTCAAAACAAACTTCCTACATGTTTATTCTACTACTCACGGATATACTTCGCAAAGGTCAAAATCCTTTATGTAAAATATAAATAACTAGCAACCTGCCTCGGCTTCACACGGGTAGCAGAGACATCTTCAACAACCATCATCATACTTCAACCAATTTACCAAAAAACTTAACAATTTATACACCTAAACCTTCGTCATGAATCGCTCTATCTATTGGTGAAAACCGCATGAAAATCCGTTTAGTAGCTTTTAAGGTTATCGTAAACAGACAGACAGACGCGGCGGGGGACTTTGTTTTGCAATATCTATATTAATAATTCGATCAAGGGGTAGACTCGATTGAAACCTTACCTGAATAATAAAACATAAAAAAATAATGATTTCGAGTCGACAACATAATATATTCGCAAAATTCGGATTGTCGAGTGTTTTGTTAAATTCTAATAGTGCAAATGGCATTCGCCATATTTGACACTGGGATGAGGCCACAAGTGATAAAATACCTTTGATTTGTCTGACGTTTCGAGTCATCATGTGACCTACGGCCAATGCAACGGGGTCTAAACGTTAAGTAATGCAAAGGACATACCATTGAAAATACGTTATTTCTCGTACATATACATAACCATATCATGGAACGTGAAAGATTAAAAGTTAGTATGTACGAATGATTTTGCGTCTTTTAATTCTTCGTTTGAACGCAATCTTAATTAGATTATTACTAGCAGCGCCCCGCGGTTTCACCCGCGTAAGTTCCGATCCTGTGGGTATATCGAAATAAAAAGTAGCCTATATGTTATTCCAAGTCTCCAGCTATCTACATACCAAGTTTCATTGCAATCGGTTCAGTAGTTTTGGCGTGAAAGAGTAACAAACATCCATCCATCCATCCAAACTTTCACCTTTGTAATGACTGGCAATTAAAATTATTTACTTACAGTATATTTTAGGTATATATTTGGCAATATATAAACATGTAATAGTTCTATGATTGTAGTTAATCGAGTCGTATCCTATATCGTTCCTAACGTTTACCTGAACTAGACCGAATAGTTTTTTGAACCAAAAACTCGTTTAAAAGCGGATATTGCATTCGAGAGCGTTCCAGTTAGATCGATGCTATGTAAACTATTCTTTTGCATATTAGTATATTTCTTTCTCATATATACTCACTTATATGCGGTTCAATTCACATATTTTTGTACATTTGGCGCACTCGAATTATAGAATGAATACGTTTATGGTGCGAGCAAGTAAAGACTTTAATGAATTGTGCAAAGAACAGTGAATGGCAACAATATCAGGAGACTAATGAATATCGGTTTTTTTCAAACATGTAATGATGTATTTTTCTTTCCTTTCTTCTTTAATGCTTATCGCGTTGTATATGTATAGTTTCGTGTTAGTTATTAGTGTTCCAAAACCTCTGTTATGTTACAATGCAGCAATTCGTGAAAACCTGTAATTGGCTTAATGGCATAAAACTGCCTATGTTGTTATTGTAGCTGTTGGTTTTCCGAACTTAAATAAATAAATAAATAAATAACTATAGGCATTTTCAGTTTTGTACTCTTGTTACAGCACATGAACACATTTTTCTGGATTAATTAAAATGAGTTACACAGTTAAGACTGTATCACGGTTCTGAAATAAAACAGATAATATTCTATAGTTATTCTGTACTAGTACAAAGTCTCTGAAGAATCGATCGTGCAAAAATGGTGAGAATTGAAAGAACGCCTAACGTCTCCGGCTGCGGTTGCAACTCTACACGTACTTAAAACATATAGATATGAAACACTCACGATTTTTTTTTGGGTAGATTTTGAAGAAAAATCTACCTATTGGTTTTGTACCAGTTGTCGAGTTTTCCAAAAATTTCTTCACAGGAGGTCTAGTTATGATTCCTAGACCCCAAAACAACCGCCAGTTAAAAAGTTTATATGTATGTATACATGGATATGTATATATGTATGTACCTCAATTTTACCGGCACGATAGAGGTCGCAATTATGCACCGATTGCTTTCAAACTTTGACGACAAATCAACAGGGCAAAAATTAAGGTTAAGTTCGTGAATGGGGAATATTTTCTGACTGGGGGCAGATTTTCAAAAATCAGTTTTTTCAGCACAACTTTTTCCCTATGGAAATTTTTTGGAGCGTTTAACATTAATAGCATGCCCATAGTAAATACGAACATTTTTTTAATATGAACCCTAAATGATTCCATCCTTAACTTGGGGAGGGGGGGGAAACCAAAATTTGTTAGAATAAAAACATACATACATTTTTGGGGTTTTGGGATCATAACTAGAAGACCTTTTGTGAAGAAATTTTTGGAAAACACGACAACTGGTACAAAACCAATAGGTAGACTTTTCTTCGAAAAATCTAACTAAACATTCATAGCCCCGACACTGTAAACCTAACTAAACATTCATAGCCCCGACACTGTAAACCTAACTAAACATTCATAGCCCCGACACTGTAAACCTAACTAAACATTCATAGCCCCGACACTGTAAACCTAACTAAACATTCATAGCCCCGACACTGTAAACCTTTTTACCATCGGCAATATTTTTAAATGAAAGCTATTTTTTATTTTACTCTACAATGTAGACATTTAAAGTTTTTAATGCGACTTATATTTTTGGAGATAACAATAAAAAAAACACGAAATCCACCTCTGCGGGCCTGCTGCGGGCCCGGTTTTCTTTTACATTATATTATAGATTTTTTTTTTATCGTTATAATGATAAAGTTTGATTGCGATTCCATAAATATGACTGCACAGAGTTTTAATAAGTATTTAAAAAAGGTTTCACCCGCGTAAGTCCCGTCAACATCCATCCATCAAAACTTTCACATTTGTAATATTAGTGGGATTATGCATACATACACTCAAGCCTGTATTCCCGCAGGGGTAGACAGATTTTGCCAACTACAATTTGGTCCCAGTAACACTTTGGAAAAAATAGAGAATACTGAAAGAAAAGGAAGCCAAAGGTATTGAAGGATAGGGGGGGTGTACGTAAGCAATTGCTCGAACAGGTCAAGATTGCACACCAAAGTCCGAGCCCATTTATACACTTATAACATAGTTTATATTTACCTCTTAATTAAGCTACTTTGACCGCTTAAAATCAGATGAGCCGTATGTTTGTTTACCATCATCGCCGCGATCATATGTATCTCCAGGAGCTCCGGCAGACACCCCGTGGGATGAGGGACTTGGCAATGCCCACAATAAATACACGTGTCGTATTTAACGTGTATTAGTTAGATCCCTCCCTACATATTCGTTTTGAAAAAGAAAGTTTTACTGTCATGGGCTATTATCACTACATATTATAAAACAAAGTCCTCCGCCGCGTCTGTCTGTCTGTCTGTTCTCGATAAACTAAAAAACTACTAAACAGATTTTCATGCCGTTTTCACCAATAGTGTGATGACGAAGGTTTAGGTGTATAATTTGTTAAGGTTTTGTGTAAAATGTCTGAAATATGACGTGTGCGGGCGGGTTGCTAGTTTAAAAATAAATAAATAAAATCCTTAGTCCTTATTCACGAATATATTTAACAATTTATATGCTCAAATATCCTGAACACTTATTTCATACAGAAAATCTTTACCTCTTTGGTTGGTGAGGGCCCTTCGCTCTGTGAATACACTGATTATTCGACAATTTAATGATATAAACCATACTTAATAATAACAAGTAACCGTATAATATGTACAATATTGTTATATGGTGTTTGAAAGAGCCCTCTGCGGTTGATTATTACACAAACATATGCAAAAGCATACCATTAATACCTACCAACAATATTACGATATTGTACGATACGTAATCGTATGAAAATAAAAATATGTTTCCGTCACGAATAAAAGTTGAAAATGGCGAAATATTCAGAATTAAGTGGGGATTAGGCTCGAGCGGTTGAGGCGATCCTGCATTCGAGTGAAATATTTAAACGTTTGGGCAGATGGTAATTAATAATGTACTACCATACTACAGCCCGCTGGACGTCTACCGTCCGGATATAACGGAAAAATTGCCGGATCAGGTCGGAGAGCCTGGTTAAAATTCTGCTAGGGATTTTAAGCCCCGCTGTTAAAAAGTTATGTTGCTTTTAGGAGACTCCGACCGATACCGTCCCGAAAAAACCACTAATTCTATTATGAAAGCGATATCTGCATGCTAAAATATGCACACTTCCTCTCGATATTTCGTTAAAAGTATCTGCATATTTATGTTTGTAATCATTGGAATATTAGTTTTACAAAATGATCGACAAACATTTAACATAATTGACCTTATGTATAATTTTTATTTCTTCTATCGTATCACTGTACGATCAATTTTAATGGTTTGACTACACTGATTCGAGTGACAAGTGATAAGATAATTTATTATTTTTTTAAATATAGATGTAACTATTTTATTGTTATGCGAGAGTGGCGTATTTTCGACACAAATCTTTACATAGAATAAAACAAAATGGCTTCCCGCCGTCTGTACGCTGAGATCTTTTAAACTACTCTACGGATTTCAATGCGGTTTTCATCAATAGATAGAGTGATTCAAGAGGAAGGTTTCTATATTGTATAGCTTAATATTGTTTTGTATTAATTTGTTGAAATATGACGATAATTGTCCGGCACATTGCACCCGTGCGAAGCCGGGGCGGGTCGCTAGTGAATAATGAATGAAATGAAAAGTTAACTTGATCGAGAGTGTTCTTAGCTTTGATTCATAGAACACCTGTTTACCGTTCTCAGCTCATCAGTTCTTTGCTATTCGTTGGAGGGATTTTTGAGTTGGGGGTGTTTTTAATTGAAAACTCTATTATTCGTGTCAGGACATTACTAGACTTTACTAGGTTTTCGACGGTAAAAATACATACTGATAAACAATGTCTCTACAACTTGATTGCTACTCGTAGGTAAATGGCTTAACAATTACGTTATAAGCTCTATTCTAAGTACATTTAAAACAAGTAAATTGCTGAAAATAAATACAGAAACACGAGAAACGTACCAGTTTACTTATATACAAAATTGAAATCCTTACACACAATTCTGAGCAAGTACTTGAGGCAAAGATCGATTTAATAAGTCAATAAACCGTCGTCGATTGAGCCAATCTCATTTTACGAGTCCCTTGGCTGCACGATCAGACATTCTAAAAGTTACCAACGGCCATCTCACGAAAACAGCCTGTCTGTGGCATTTATTTCGGCTCCACTCATTGCGAATATTCAATCTTTTTTCTCTTCTTTAATTGTGAACTTGAATGTAGCTACTTTTGTTTAAAATGTTATTATTTTATAATTTATGAAAAAAAACCGAACGAAAAGTGTGTTCTTTAAAACACACTTTTCTTTTAACTTATACTTACTTAGGATACTCAATACGAAACGGAGGTGATAATATTTGGAAATTCAAACGGTCGTAAAGTCATAACTTTTATATATATCAATGCTACCATCATTTTTTATTGTAAAAAAATTATGGTAGCCAAGTTGGTTAAGTTAACTAACACTTGTCGCAATATATTTCAGTGCTAAAATACATTTTTGAGTTTTGGACTGATATCCCACCTCTACCACCACGATATTGCGGCGACCATCCAGCGTCATCTAACCCAAATAAGCTGCTCCAACCAAATTATTTTACTAAGACTCCGTCTCAAGTTTCATAATAATATGACGTGTCATTAGCAAGGTCGATTCGATGCTACAGTTCACATGAAACTCTTTAGGACAAAACATAAACTTTCTTTTGTGGAAAATCTGTAAAAAGTGCAACTTATTATAAAATAGATTGCACTTTTTTACGGATTTTCCTAAAATTATAAAATATATATAAAATGAATTCCTCTACTGGGGTACATGCTAACTAAACATATTTAAGTTAATAAGTCTACCGATGTGATTAGGTGACGTGCAAACGGAAGCTATTTTATTTCACGTCAAGATTTTATAAAAGTTGCAAAGAGGCACTTTTTAAAATTAAATTTTCTTATCTTTAAAATAGACTAACCTTTTCCTTATCACGTGGGAAGGTTTTTTTTCATTTTGATGTAAGATTTTAAATCACCTCTTAAGATTTGGCAGCCAGATACTGTTCAGGTGAGTTGAATTCGTCAAAAAAAAAAACTGAAAATTACGGACTAAGTATGTCGATTAAGACTTTATTTCGTGTTTCATCTTTTAATCACATTATCATATTTCTGTACCTTATTGTGTTTAGTGAATTTGAGACTACGAGGTATAAATTGTAAATAGCCCTCAAAAAATTATAAACATTTGTCACGTTCTGTCTGTATTCTTTTCTGTCACGGAAATTATGAACCACCCCTTCACTTCCTCTTCGAGTTTATTGCAACCTTTAGCAAAAGAAGCAACTATACCGGAGGTTGTTGTAATGGATTTAATTACAACTTACAACTCATGTATGTACCTTGGGTCTGCGGAGATTCCCGTGAAGGAAAACATCGTTACGATAGTTCTACTCAGGTCACTTCAGTATCTCTCGAGACCTATCTATCTCAGTTCCTAATGTACATAAAAGTTATAAAGTACAAACCACAAAAACCTTTACATTTTTTTAAGAATAATAATACAGCAAGAAATGTTTTGAATAATAACGGTTTCATGATGTCTCCAGGCGACATGTGCTAGAGTGAAGACCGCGATGAGGCAAACGTATTGTAGGGCGTCCTGCGGCACGATAGACCGACGACTTGAAGAAGGGGCTGGGGGCTGCCCAAGACCAGAATGGTTGGCACTCCTTGGGGGAGACCTTCGTCCAGCAGTGGATGGCGAAAGATTGATCATTGATAACAAAAGTTTTGACCATTTTACAATTTATATCTGGTTTATTAATTTATCATACATATGTAAAGATCTGACAGAATTTCAGGCTGATTTTTATAGTTAGGCACATAAATAGACATAGATAACCCCCGGCAGACGGAAAATATAATTGTGCCGCAAGATGTTTTTGAACATACAGGCGCAAAGTACTCAAACTTGAGAACTTTCTTTGAGACCCTATTTAAATTAGATCTGTGCCATAAATTAATAAACAGAACATGACATTTACATTGTATGCTACTTGATAAAAAGCAGAGGACATCAATAAGCGGATCGGTTATTTATTATCGTTTTTGTTTCATTTTTACTAAATCAATACAGCACAAGATTGAGATTTGAAAAAGTAGATTTTTGTTTTATAATTGTTTTAAAATATATCTATATTTCATATGAAAACCGGACTGGTTTTAAACCGTTTAATCACGCAAAAGACACAAACTGTTATTTATTGATAAACTTTGACACACAATGCACAGTTTCCGGTAATTCACATATTATACATAAAACTTTAGATTTCGTTGCCAGTGCGCGACCATGTCTGTGAAACACAAAAAAATGCGCTGTATGTAATTCATAAAATCTACCAATTACTACATATTTCTAAATAAAGGTAATAAAAATATATAGCAAGCTATAGTAGTGTTTTTAACTAGACTATTATTGTGTTGCATTTCTTATTTCACCCAAACACAACACCTTACTTAATATTTTCACTACCGGCAAAGTCCACGTCGCGTCAGTATGTATTTGCTTTTGCTTCATAACACGCAACATTTTAGAGACCAAATGCTTAATGCCTTAGGCTCCTATCACTACTCCACATTTAATCAATAAATACTTACTTATATATAAATATATATTACAATTGCCTGAAGGTAGTAGAGCTGCGTTGAAAATTGTAGTATTCCTGAGAATTTTGCATATAGTCTTAAAATTGTTACTAAATGAGGTTACTAATATTGCCACAAAGTCTATGTAATCAATTTGACGTTTTCCAGATATAAGAACGTTTAAAAGCGACTCAAAGCATAAGAGTTCGCTTGGAAGGGTAACGACCACTCCAACCAAAGTGGCGACTTCTCATGAGCATCCCTTTGATCCACCATTCATACGCCATCCTTGTCGCCTCGTAAGATGGTAGCCATTTTGGGGTAGCGGTAAATCAAATACACGTGTTATAAAACATGGATATTATTTTACATAATACTTGTAATCATAAAAAGTAAAAAATTGTGTTGAATCCGAAATCGAAATGGGCCAAGGAATAATGTTTCTTTTTCTATTTTATAAAACTAACCTATTTCATAATGTAAAAAAAATATTTAGAACTGTTGGTTAACTTTTGCAACGTTATTACAAGAAATGATGTATGGCACGAAAAAATATAACTTTGCTGCTTACCCAATAATTTCGTAGTTTCAGACGTCAAATTTGTTACCATTTTTGGGGTTCCGTTTCTCAAAAGGAAAAAAAGAACCCTTATACTTATCACTTCACTCATCATCACTTCGTTGTCCCTCTGTCTGTCAGTCTGTCAAGGATCTCATTCTCCGGAACGCCTGGAGGTAAGAAGTTGAAATTAACATTAAATATCTGTCTGTCTGCGGTGCCTTAAAACTGTAAAATTCAAGATTCTAACTAAACGCAATCATTAGATACGGCCATTTAAACCTTATATTATAACCAATTTTAACACTTCAGGTAAACGGAAACCTATGGGGTACTTCCCATTGACCTACAATCATGAAATTTGGCGAGAAGCAAATCATGGTATTTATAGAGCAAAAAATCTAAGTTTTTTAAAGTGAGAAATTTAAGTTTGTCTTTCAAATACACTCAGCAAAACGGGCAAATCAATTCTCGAGATTACACGAACTATCTACATACATGCTTGTATGGAACGGTACACGATCAGACTCGCACGTCTCCGGTTTTTTTTTTTTTGGTGTTACACTAATTAGAATTAAGTAAAAAAGCCTCTCGGCCAGCTACAATTATTCAATAACTATTGGTTCGAACGACGATGTACGGCGCTAGGTTGGGAACTTAGAAAGAAAATAATATGACAACCTAATATAATTCCGTCTTTATACAAAACACTAGTGAAGCGCTTAGTTATATACTAAGATAAATCGGAGATTTTTTTCTTTTTTATATTTATTTTACCAAAATCTGTCATTAAAGTATGATACAAATTTTAGCTAAAATTTGTATATTTGTAAACCTTGACATATTAATTAAATGAGTAGAAATCAAATATGCATTTGAGGCGGTGACGGGGAATGTAAAAAAACTCAAAAATACCGAAACCTTTTAACTATTCGTGAAACGTTTCAAACTCCAAATATTGTTTTAAATCGACATAACATCTTTATGTACGATACATGGCCCAAGGGGCCTTGATATGGACCTGCGAAACGTGGGTGCTATCCCTATTATATTTGTTATGAAAAGTAAAAATATTTTTTTTACTACATTATGATATCATAACGTTTAAACAGTTTTAAAAAAATTACCCAATTTCTGTTTGGTCCGCTTGTAAACAAAAGTTATTCACATTTTATCGTAAAACTAACTTTAATTTAAACATTTGAAACTTCATCTATGCCAAGCTCGTTAAGCCACAACGTTGCATGGCACGTTATCTTGTACAATATAGGATTACCAATTCTACTTTGTTCATAGTCGTGTGAAATGTTTGGTAGATTTAGGTAGATTTTTTGTAACATACTATTTCTACAACAAAGCAAACTTAAAAAAATAATAACGAAATGGAAGGCATCTATTTTATTACTTTTTTCTATAAAGCAGCTTTTGATAGTTTTAGCCTTTTGTGGCTTTTTTAATACATATTTGTATACAATGTATGTACAGTATACTTACCTAATTTACGCTTATATTGAGAGTAATCGACCCTCGTCATACATTAAATTTCATACTCGCCAAGTAAGGAGAAGTCAACAAGAATCATTTTAGACTTATACTTTAGAAGCTCATACTAATGGTGGGTACAGTTGTAGAAATAAGATTACAAGTTCTTGAATATTTTAAATGAACGCTTCGTAAACATAGCACCTGTCTGTCGTTGTGACGCTTCGGCAAAAAGTCTATGAAGCTTAAAATTCGTCGGTATGACTACTACGTCTATGTACTCTATTGCATTCAGTTCAATGATCTTTATACAGTTGTTACAGAAGTGGTAAAGTGCTAAAATGTTTCTTAAATTTGTGATTTTCAATAATTATTTTGAAACTGACAAATTGATATTGAAAATTATCCGATAAAGCTTATATTTCGTAAGAGAGAAGGGTAACATGAATGAAACTATGGGTATTTAATATCAAGGATGTTATTGGAATGGCCGGATTTTTCGACAAATGTCGGCATAAGAAAAAAAAAAAAACCAAATCATGAAATTGACATGAAAATTCAAATATTGTTTACAAACGTACACCTATACCAGAAAAAGCTTTCAAAATATTAGAGTACATTATCTACATTAGATTGAAAAGTGAAGAATTCTAAAAAAATTGCCACTATTACTTGTCACTCCTATGTCTACAGACTTAAAAAGTCTAAATTTCTGTTGGCAGTCACTGATATCTTTATTTAAATTAGTATTTTCAATGTTCAAGTTATCAATAACATCATTAGCAGTTTGTAGTTCAAGTTTTAACTTATTTACTTTTTGTTCCAAAGCTATAAATTCTTCACTGTTTATTCAACTATTTGGTTGACTTTGGTACGATATATCCAAGTCATGATCATAACTAAAATCTATATATTGTTTGTTCTGTCGCCTCTGTGTATTTATGTTATTAAATTCTTCTATGGTTGATGCCATGGTAGATTTGAAACGATTTTTTTTTTTTTTAATAACGTTCAAAAAGTGCACTTGATAAGTAGGATTTGAACACGCATTCATTCTAGAGTTTTCGAACAATGAAATGAATTTCTTTAGCATTTCATATGCAGACATTTCCGTCAACCGTCTCAAACGTTTCGGATTAGTTAATTCCATGTCTCTAAAGGTTTTGAAACAATAAACGACAGTTTCGTTGGCTACATTTTGCTAGGTATTATTCTTGGTAACAAGTCCAACTAAACTAAATTAGGAGTACGCTTATTGATGCCAAGTCCGTCCTAGCTATTCTGAGCCATTACGCTACTGCCGCCAACTGCCGCTTCCATCAGTCAATTAAAGTTACTTAGGGAAGTCACCCAAGGCGACTTTTGCAGCGATACTGCATCGCTGCAAAATGTTTCATTAACGCGTGTCTGCATAGATACTTTTGCTTGTTCGTCGCCGCATTAGCAACGCGCGACAGCATCGATGCAAACGTGTGACTGTATTGATTTAGCATGGCTACTAACGCGCGACTGTATCAGTACGAACGCGCGACTTTCTTCTGAGTTGCAACTATGGCGTTCACATTGATTGCAGTATGAAGCGCGACAACATCGCGATTGTAGCGATACACAATCGTAGACTTGGGCAGACACAATCGCTGGCAGTGCAGCTTACACAGGCTGCGATCACAGGCTTACTACTTTACCTGCCTAAGAAATTATGATCGCCTTAATTTCGCTTGGCATAATTTTATAATTTGGCAACTAATAAAACATCTTCTTTCTGTGTAAAAAGGAAACAGAACAGGTTAGATTTTGAACAAGATCAGCGGAAACATTTATTTCAATTTAACCAATTATAAGTATTTTTGAATTGTCAGGAGTAGTAGTCAGTCAGACTAAGTCACTCGTGAAGCTAGTTGCCTGTTCCAATGCGTAGATCCTTTGAAGAAGAACAGGCAAGAAACTCCATCTGATCTCCTTAAAAAAAAAATTTATTACTTACATAGATTTGACAAAATCATATTAAATAAAGTCTGTTCGTAAACATTAATACATTGAATGAACTTATATAGTTGTGCTACAACTTATAGCAAGCAACGAAGTAATTTTATCGCCAGATGGTATTACATCGTGACTAACTACGTAGATAGATAATTTATTTGCTACACAAAGTTTCTTGGAGCTATGCATTTTCTTACACTTGGCACAGTCTAATAAATTAACTGTTAGTGCACCTGTTAGGAATTGCAACATTAACTTAGAGGTAGTTTATCCTTAGAAGATGTTTTAGCATACACCATCATCGTCAACATTTACATAATGTTGACACTGAATAAAACACATAAATAAATCAAACATCTCTCGTTAATTTCGTTTTGTGTTTCATATTAAATTCACGTATTCTTTTAAACGACGAAATCAGCTGTAACATAAAGCCACTCTAACTAAAGGAACCGGAAATTAAAATTGCTTTATTTAACACTGGCAATTTTTCTACCAAAATCCCCAAAAACTGCCACGTCCGGAAATTGCCATAGTTCAGAATCAACAGTGCAGTTGAAATTAGATAAATCATTCATAAAACAATAAACTGCTTTGAACTGTAGAATGAAATACTATTTTTTTCATTAAGAGTTCTTGTTTCGTGGATCTAAATACTATAATTGGATTTACGAAGGTTTTAAGCCGGGTGTAACCAATTTTACTCAAGTCCGAAACTTTAGCCAATCGTTGCTGATGATCTAAAGTAACTACAAAACTCTGTAAAAATATAATAATCCCACTAATATTATAAATGTGAAAGTTTGGATGGATGGATGGATGTTTGTTACTCTTTCACGCTAAAACTACTGAACCGATTGCGATGAAACTTGGTGTGTAGATAGCTGGAGACCTGCATTAACATATAGGCTATATAACATACTTTTTATCCCGATGTTCCTACGGGATCTTGACTTACACGTGTGAAACCGCGGGGCGCTGCTAGCTTTAATAATAAATGTGTTGTTTCAAGTGTATTTAATACATGTTACAAACAAAAGAACCATAGTTATTTTTCCGTCAGGAAGTTCCAAATAAGACTGTCTTCCACTAGGTTAGACCGACACATAATACAAACAAATAAAAGATTAACTCCTAAAGAACACGACAAATTGCTTGTTTATTCCAACACACTGAACCTTGTACAATCCAGGTATAAAACGCAATTAAAGATAGTAAACACAGATAGAACATGCAAGTCACGGATATGTAGTATGTAATAAGTACAGATGCTGTTTGTATTGCACTGCATTCTTTACATTCTACAAGTGCAGGGTATGTACATTGTACGTACTCGTACAAGAAATGTTAGAGGAGCTAATTCGGAACACGGTGTAAACGAATAAAGGTGCCTTAAGAAGTGTAGTGAAGAAGTTTTAAGGCAGCTTTTCTTGTTCGCTGCTTGCGCCAGTTAATTAGCACGTCGGCACGCTTTATTTCGCCGTCTTCCTATCTTACTTTGCTAAGGATCATCCAATGTAACGTAACACTATCCCAAACAGCTGCGAGATATTTCCAAAATATTGCGTCTATATTTCCAGTTTTATTCTTTAGAGAAAAAACGTAACAAAACTGTTACGTTAACAATGCTATAAGTTTCATTATTTAGAATGCGGAATAAATAGATACTAAGTTCATTAATGCCGCGTTTCAATGAACAAGAAACGATTCGTTTTGCTTACGGACGGTAAAATTGTGATGAATTTTCAACGAAAATTTAACCATCCGTAAGCAAAAAGAATCGTTTTTTGTTTATTAGAACGCGACATAAGACGTTTCTGGATATTTAATTTTATTGTTTTTTTTTTTTAAATTGTTCAAAAACGATGGGTATCGGAAAACATATCTTTACTTGTTACTTGACGTATATAGACAAATCTTTGAAGTAAATTTTAACCTACTTCTAATAATTGTGGTATCGAAATGAAACGTTGTATGTATATGTAGTGAAGATGAAAATACTATAATTTGGCATCTTGGAGCTGACCTGATAATGGAGCCAGAAGTGGATATCTCCAGTCGCTATTACTAAACCCCTTGAGTTTGGGCTTATAGAAATTACTTTGACAAGTCCAACAGATTGGGATTGGTAACGATCGTCTGATGATGAAGCCAGGAGGTGGATAGTGAAATTCTATTGCTTTTTCATAGCAGTCAATAAACGTGAAAGTTTGTGAGGATGTATGGATGTTAGTTACTCTTTCATGCAAAACCGAATTAACAGATTGCGATGAAATTTGGTATGTAGATAGCTGTAGAACTGAATTAACAGGCTACTTTTATTCCGATAATCTCAAGGCATCGGGACTTACGAGAGTGAAACCGCGGGGTGCAGCTAAAAATAGATATTTTTTTAAACGGAAGGCTAAGGCTTTCTAACCCTCAATTGCGGTCATCTTCATCTAAAGCTCTTGAAACCAGAAACCATTACAAACTAATTTATGAAATTGAAACAATACAACTCGCGCACAACATTCACAGCTACTCTATTGTTTAAACATTAAACAAACTATGTATAACTACTACTACTATATATAACTAACTATATATAACTATATTTACCATCAAATAAAACAACTTTGGTCTTGAAGGAAACATGTATCGACTCTAAAGGCCCGCCAGGGTTCATATGAGACTTTTAGGAGTCTACAAAACCTGTTCTCTGTCATAATTTAGTAATCAAGTAACTATAACATCAAAGTCACTGACAATCAAAATAAAAACGACTTTAAAAAAAACTATAATTAGGTTAGCCCCGGTACCAACTTATTATTTTCTGTGTCTGTCGTATCTCTGTGTAGCTCCTAAATGGATGGACCGATTAAGATTTAGTTTATTTTGTTTAAAAGATGACTTGATTAAGAGTGGTCTTAGCTAAAATTCAGCTATTTAAAAACCATCAGCTTTTTTCTAATCCTAAAAGTATTAAGGATTAGGATATAAGTTACTTTTACTGGTCTCATCGATTTGAATTTAGAACCCTGTAACTTCAATTATTGCAATTAACGAATCATGGTATATAATATACTTAACATTATAAGGACCGACTTCATTATAATTGTGGAGCTATCAATGAACCTAGCATACGCCATGTTGTGTTAAGTCATATAGACGTGTCATGCTATGACGGGCCTGTTGGTCTAGTGCTTAGTTATCCTGAGTGCTAAGCCACAGGTCGTGGGTTCGGTTCCCACCCAGGACAAATAATTTTGGGATGAGCACGATCATTTGTTGTGTGTCTGAGTGCGTTAGTAATCTGGTTAAAATAGTACAGGCTCTGCCTAATTTGGGATCACGTGGCCATGTGTGAGGTGTCATAAAAAAACAATAACCAACCTTGAGATAATAAGTTAAAAATGGTGCCGATTCTATTGTACACTTGACTAAACTAAAACCTGAATTAATTTGTTCATATGAAATCAACCTTGTGTTCTTCGTAATAACGTCTATTTGTTACTGGCATCTATTTGTCAGAGCCACTAAATATCACTAAAACCTGTCAACGTATGCTCAACTCTATTTCCACGCAGCGAGAGTCCCTATTTATTCAAATGCCGTATAAAAACTTGTTCAAAACGAACTAAGATGACGTTATTTTAATCGAAAGCTACGAAGACGCTAACTAAAAACACAGAGCAAAAGAGATAGTATTCAACGGATAGCGGCTCTCGCCACGTGGTACTAAAGTTTATTTAAGCGTATCAGACTTTAGTCGACAAATAAATTGCTTATTTCGATAGCGACATATGTTACCTACTTGTTTCAATTTGAAATAAGACCTTGTTTCGAAGTGTACAAGGTTTACATCTTATATGAAGAAAATTTAGTGAATTTTAATTTAGCGAGTGAAGTAACAGAATTGGGACCAATGTGTATAAAGATATTAACCTACAATGTAAATAATAACTCATTCTATTAATTTTAACCAATAGACCCCGATCTCTATTAACGAATTGACACTTTAAAGATGAATAATCCGATATGCCTGTAGGGAGAACTATTTATATATAACTGAGAACAAACATAAGCGTGTAGGTCACGGAAGTATTAGTTCTAATGGGTGTTAAACAAGACCGCCATTACGTAGTTACAACCCCACAATGCTATAAACTGTTGTTTGACTCAATTTACTTTTTCAATATAAACTTTGTTACATAGTACGTGCAAAAATAACACAGGTCATCATTTATTCGGATGGTCGGTCCCCAAGCGGGGATCGTATTCATAAACAAGTGCACTGGAAGTTTGGCAGGCAAGTTTTTCTGTATATACGCGGTCGCGCGTCGGGATTACATTGCTGCATCCCCATTCCCATTCTCTATCATATACGAGTACATACACTTTTGGCAAAGGTAACCAGAATCCGGCAGTAAAAATCACCAATCGATTTTTCAGTGTGTACCTTATCTGCTCATAAAATGGGAGGAAAAATTTGTTGTTTTATAGTGCATAATGGTGCAAAACGGTATTACTGCGATTGATGATTGTACCTACTACTAAAGTCCTTCTAATACAAGCGTTTTGCTTAGTAAACAAATAATAATAACTCCACACATCTCACACACGGCCGTCTGATTCCAAACTAGGCAGAGCCTGTACTATGGTAACCAGACTGCTGATAAATATTCTTATATATTTCTAAATACATACATATTATAGTTGAATTACACCCAGACACAAACAAATGATCGTGCTCATCACACAATTATTTGTCCTGGGTGGGAATCGAACCCACGACCTCTGGCTTAGCAGACAGGGTCACTAACCACCAAAACAACAGGCCAGTCAAATGCACTAAGTAGTACTGCCAAATAAAACACATACTTAGGGCATATTATGTCGTCGGTGAAAACGTAATGTAATAACCATTCCCAGTGTTGCGTGGATCACGCAAACAAGCAAATTTTTGGTCACAAAATACATACATACATTCACTCACACCTTCATCTCAGAAGGGCAGACAGAGGCGTATTAAAGGCCGATATTTTCTCAATTATAATTTAGTCCCTATATATATAGCGGGGTAGCCTATTGCCGCCAATAGAAGCGAATTAAAGATGGGGAAAATCGGGAATCGGGTAACCAAGAGACATTATACCTTTTAAATAAATATTATAGCGATTAAATCCCGAATCATACATCTAATATGTATCAAAGTCGCGAAAGTTTGAAAACAAATTGATTACATATCTATTTTTTTCGTAGTTCAGTAAGAACGAGAAAGATACATAAGACTGAAATCATGCATGCCATTCATGCTTCATGCTTCGCATATGCCTTGAACTATGCGTGACTCTGATACATATTACTTACGACACACTATCTAGACCCAAAGTAAGCATAACTTGTACTATAGACCATACTTGACCTAGAAATAGAAACACTCCGACCAATTCAAATACATATTTATGCATTTTAATAATGTAAAGTGTCCGTAATATAAGAAGCTATCTGAACTTTCTAATAATCGGTCAAGGAACAAATTCAGAGCAAGAAAGCATATTTCCCCAGCGACGTCTTACAAAGTTAACAAGCAGTAACTTGGGAAATAAATAAGGGAAAGTAAAGATTAATATTAAGCATTTGCATCTTAACTGTCATGACTTAGCGTGGTTTTGAATACCACACTAAGGGAATAACAGTTTGCATTACTTTGAGTGTTAACAGATTTCAAAAGTAATATTTTATGTCAAAAATATTCAAAGTGTTCGACAGGGGCAGTGTGATGCGAAAAGAGAATCCCTCCAACTCTGAACTTGAAATTAATAATATGTGAAATGGTACAAAATTTATTGAGATTGCCAACTAGTCTAATATATAAAAATCTCGTGTCACGGTGTTTTGTGGTCGAACTCCTCCAAAACGGCTCAAACGATTTTAATGAAATTTATTTTGTATATTTGGTAGGTATGAGAATAGGTCGTAAAGTATTTTTCACCCTCCTGCCCCCACCTCCCATTGTTTAAACGTTAAAAAATAAAAAAGGCATTGTAACGCATGCCAGGTATAGCCAGTATTTCTTTAATTCCAAATTTGAATTACAAAAACTGTCTAAAAGGTCTGTGCCCCCTCTGTCTCTTCGGCGGCGTTCGTATTAAGTCTATAGGTATCTATTCTATTGTATATTTTATACAGCTGTATGCTGATTGAGGTTGGTGAACTTAAAAATAGTTTTTCCACGGAAACTCTAACAGGCTTTCTTTTTACGAAAAGTGGTTTGAAAAACCATACCGGAACCTACAGAACATCCTTATTAAATATTTTAATAAATTCAATGAACATTAATGTTAAGGCGAATAAAATTCTATATCTTATGTAGTCATTGTATAGTCAATAGTCAGTTTTATTAAATCGTTTGAAATCGTAATATTGTTTAACTAAAAAAAAATAGATCAACACTCAATGTCGGTGAAAAAAAAAAGACAACAAATAATACCGTGTTTGAAATAGTTAAGATAAACAATTTATGTTATCCTCTTCATATAGTAAAAAGATTTATCTTTCAATATAACCACTGCTAATGAACATAACCGTGAGTAACTTGTTACCAATGTATAACTAAAATGAGGTAGAGCTCCACCTCATTTCCTACATTTTAATCCTAATCCCTTTTTCATAATGAGAAGTCCCTGACAAAAGAGCAACGCTTTCATACAAGCAAGTTAATTTTTTACAGAAAATAACAGTAACTCAGCTTTTTATTAAAATGTGCTAGGCAGCTCCGAGGGGCACCATTAGGCACTATCATAAAAATCGAAGACAATTTTTTTTCGAACTAAACGAGTAGATACTGGTAGCAATTGTCGATGTACAAGTATTGTAGACGATGCTAAACTCGACAAGGTGCACTTTACAAAGAAGTTTCACACGCCCCAGCGGATCCACGTAAACGTTCGGACGTGTTTACACTCAACTTTTATAGATACCTATTACTAAACCAGCAACGAAATGTGAAAACATGTACCTAACGGGTAGGAAGAAAATGTTATTCTAATATTTTTAGGTTAGGTTAAAATGTAGATACATACAGGTCTCACACGGACCTTGCTTTTTTTTCTCACTTTTAAAATCCTTTGCCACATAATACACACATATTTCTATCAACGAGCCCAGCTCACGCAAACAAACCAGACTGCTCGTGAATTATGTTAAGCTTAAACAGTTTCAAAGGTCTTAAGATTTAAGAAAAATACAATTTGGAAATCTGTTTAAAATTCTAAAAAAGTATTTTACTTTTTACAAATTTCTAATCTGATTATGCACCTTTGTGCAAAAACCCCTTTAACCGCCCAGGTAAATAGTGTTTCTGTAAACATATCCATTGTCTATTCTACTATGATGGCAATCAGTGCCAGTGTCAGTGTCAGTGTCACAAGTCAGCACAGTGGCAGATATTTTATTTGTTTATCAAACATTTGTTGTTCGCCGTTATAATATCTTTTTGAAGTGAAAACTTCTTTAGCGGCGTTGTGCACTTTTTGATGGGTAAAAAATGTTAAACTCGCGTCAGGACACATGACCCTGATGTCCGAATGTCCTCTGTTCTCTGTTCCCATCGAGAATTCGTACGACGGAGCCGAGTTTCTTAAATTCACATGTACAGGGGGGAGGGTGGGAGGGAGGGAGTTCCTGTTGAAAATATGACCTTAAAGCGGACCCTTCACGGAACAATTCATTCATAATATCAGCATCAGAAGTTGTTGCTTTGTATGGGTTTTAACAATGTTCAAGTTTTCTCTTCTGCCGGCACTCCCGGAGTGCAACCCGTTTTTTTTCCCACGTCTTCCTCTATTACACGGAGTAATAAGCATGCGCACTGTGTTTTACTCGATGACTGTCTAACACACAGCTGCTATCGTGCATTTTTTTTTATAACATAGGCTTATGAAGTCATTATATAATCAGTGTTTCTCTTTCATACTACTCTCTTACTTAATTGTTGAAACTTAAAATCGCGACAACCCTATGACTTGCTACTTTCCCTTGATACCATCGTGTTCTTAATATTATTATCTACATTTTAACACTCGTATAATTTGTATAAGGAACCTCGATGAGGATAAATTACTAATGCACGTTTACCTTTTTACACCCCGCAACCCTAATCCTTGCTTGGAAAAAGATAGACAACCTTACTTAGGCGGTTTATTTATATATTTTACTATTGATTGGTGTTAAAAATATTTGGGAACTCCATCAATTAAATATAGCCTTACGCAGATATGAGATGGCAACCCTAGCACGTTTTGTATAATCATACATTATATTGTATAAAATATTAATATTCTTAGGAAACTCGATGAGGGAAGGTCAATCTAAGTGGGATCTTAGACTATTACCCACGTAAACGTCAAAGGCTACTCTAGTCGCTACAAAAAACACAATACTAAAGCAGGAGCAATAATTAAGTTTAAAAAAAGTATCACCGACTTCAATGCGCCTCAATATAACCAAATCGCTTCAAGTGGGCCTTTAAATTTTGAAGAGTTCCCTCGATTTCTCCAGGATTCCGTCGTCAGATCCTGACCTGATGAACATGGGACCACCTGGGAAGTATACCCTTTCAAACAAAAGAAGAATTTAGAAATCGGTCCAGGCGTCTTTGAGTAATCAGTGAACATACCTACATAAAAAAAAATATACAGTGGAACATAAAACCTTTTTTGAAGTCATTTAAAAATTATCTGCACGACAGTAGAAAGTTATAAAATCATAATAGAGTTCAATCTAGATACAAAAAAGTGAGGCTGTAAATTTTGTTACGAAATCCTTAAATTTCTCGGTCCTCCTTGAATTCTGTACTCCTAATACGTGTTTGCAAATTGGGAAAGCGATGACAATTCTCAAAGAACTAGCTTACTAGAACAACAAAGGTTGGTCGAGATTTTACTTCTTTGGTTACTTCTTACTTAGTTCAATTAATACAAAAAGCTGTACTATTAAAAACCATTGTACATGAAAAATTGTATTACTACCAAGGGTCGTATATTAATGAGTAAGCAATTAAGTATACGTTTTATTCGTGGAAGTGAGGTTTCCATGAATAAAACGCATTAAGTACCTACCTAAGTAATGTATTTAAGCAAGTATAATCATAAATATACCTACTTACTCAAAAAGTTTAATAACTGATCGATGAGTGATGACGTAGCATATTTTATTATATTTGGAGATGATTTAAATCAGATCACTGACCCGTGACCAGTTTCAAAAAGTGTCGGCCGAGGTGGTGTGAAGTATCAATCTTGCGAACCTCAGCAAGTTTTTCTTGACATATTTCACTTATAACTTAAACCTACTCGAAATTAGTTTATATTCAGCTGGTATGACCAAGCTATAAAATGTAGTCCAACCACCTATAGCTAACTAATACCCAGGCTAATCCTGATATTTTTTCTCATATCATTCTCAAGAATAAATAAGTGCATTAACATTTTCATGTTTTGTTTTTTTTACGTGGTATAGAACGTGGTGGTTTTACAGCACTAAGGCGAGGTTCTAAATTCGAAACTGATTATTTTTTTCATTAATTCACTCACCTTCTGACGCACTCGACTGACGTCAAAGTGGATTATGTAAAGTATTAGGACAGTAGTTTCGAACTGACTTTGAACGATATTTTCTTAGTTACGCAGGTTGTATTCAGAAACGGAATGCACACCAATGAGCATTTGTGAGCCTATTCATCGAAATATTGCAAGGACTGCATGAACACCGCTAATCATAAGGCTTGAATCTAGATGAAATGTCGAAGAAGACAATAAATATTGACGTGCTTTGTGTTTTTAACCAACTTCAAAAAAGGAGGAGGTTCTATGTTCCACTGTATATAAATATATTTTTATTATTTCAAAATCATCATTCTATTACAATCAACAAAAATACGTCGTATAAATTATACAAAAAAAAGAATTAATTATATTGTGTATACATTACTTTGAGAGCTGTAGAAATATATTTTTTTTCATAAAATGTTGCTGAGTTATTGAATTACTATTCAGTGTTAGTAGTTTTTTGTATGTTTTATCAAAATTAATATCCTTATACTTTCTGTTGCGTCTAATATTTCCAAACATAATATTTTTTATTTGAGTATCCCAATCATTTGCTTTGCTTTTCAGTTTGTAAATGAATGAATACATGTTCAATCAATAAATAAGACAAACAACATAATATCGACTGTTTACAGATCACCTCGTTAAACCACAATTAATCAAAACGAATGTCATATTTTTTTCGTAATACCCACATAATCAGAATTTACATGGGAATTAACGCAATCACGAAAAGGTAATACTTATTACCTTTTCGTGATTGCGTTAATTCGAGGTATGTACTTACATACCTGTAAATCTTTCGTGATCGCGTTGTTTCCCGTGTAAATACATAATTATATCATGGAACGCGAAAGTTAAAAAGTTAGTATAAATATAGCTGTAATAAAACTTTTATTTATCTGTGTTTAATGGAGTACCATATATATGTAAATAATTATTTTGTGTTTCTTAACTAATACATTTAAAATATTTATTATGGAAAAAAATTATTACGCAACTGTGGAACAACTAGCGACATCTGTGATATTGATTGTAAGTTAAACAAGTTGGCACCGACGAATAAATAGCTTTATCGAAAAAAGACTGAAATTGTATTTTATTCATTTACAAACTGAACAGAGAAACAAATGATTGGGACACTCAAATAAAAAATAATTTGTTTGGAAATATTAGAGGGAACAGAAAGTATAAGGATATTTTCTGATAAAACATACAAAAAAAATCCGGTCCCGCAGCAGGCCCGCAGAGACAGATTTCGTGTTTTTTAATTTTTTATCTCCAAAAATATATGTCGCATTAAAAACTTTTTAGTGTACATTGTAGAGAAAAAGAAATTAGCTTTCAGTTTACAGTTTCGGAGCTACGAATTTTTTTCCAACAAATGTTGGTTTTCCCCCCCTCCCCAAGTTAAGGATGGAATTATTTAGCAGTCATATTAAAAAATTTTCGTATTTACTATAGGCATACTATTAATGTTAAACGGGCCAAAAAATTTCCATAGGTAAAAAGTTATGCTGAAAATCTGCCCCTCAATCTCCCCCTTTGGGGGAATATTCCCCATTCACGAACTTAACCTTCAATCGGTGCATAATTGCGACCTCTATCGTGCCGGTAAAATTGAGGTACATACATACATACATATATATATATATTAGATTTTTTTTTTGTATAATTCATACGACGTATTTTTTATTGATTGTAATGTAAATGTTCATTTTGAATTAATAAATGTAATTATTAAAGCTGTAAGTTTTTATTTTCAACCCTACCCTTATGAAACAAGTGTTCGACGTGTAGGTCAAAAAAGGTTGTTACAACTACATTTATCTGAGAGTGAGATTGGTACCGTAGAGTAAGTTAGCCCTTGTTTATGTGCAATAGTGAGTTCCCGAGTTTGATTCAAGGGTCTTTCTGTTAACTTTGGCAAGTTAACCAACTTGTTACAAATAAATCCGAGGATGAATTCACCCGAAGGATACCTCTAAGTTAGGGAGCGCTTGCAAAGCTATGCTGCTGAGTTTATTTGACGCATTTAACCCAATGCTGATTGATGTTGCCGCAAATGACACCTATTATGCAAAACATACCTATCAACTACATGTTTTAAAAACAATCTACTCGATATTCTATAACATAATTTCTACTAAGATATTATTTATATTTCATTTCATTGTCAGTCGACTATAAAACCTGATATGAAAAAGTAAAACCCTGACTCATGGCTGCATAGGGAGCATGACTTTCGACAGTTCACATTTTAATTAAGAGTTATTATTAGTTTATTATCTGTCCATAAATGATTTTTCTTAGAAAGCGATTTTCGCCAGATAATTTATACTAAATCGACAACACGCATTGTAGACAAACTTTAAAAACTCATATCATGCTTTTAAATTTCATATCTTCTGTAGGTACCTATCTAATTTGTTTTCACATTTTTTTGTTTTATTTCTTACTTAAATACCTAGCTATAATCACTATATCCATAAGTTGTCGTCTTAAAAAATGTATTTATAGCTGACTTGAATGACATGAACAATCAAATTTTATGACCCTTGTAATAAAACATTATTACCTATGCTGTAAAATTCTGATTCTTTGAATGGTTCCTGTAAACACCAATTAAAAATTGTATAAGTAAATATGTTACATGACCAATATGTGTTTACTGATATGTTCCAGCCCAGTCGCAAGCAATTAATAAGCCGTTCAGTTTACCGCCTAGCCTTTTGTACTAAACGGCTCCGTATGAGGCCTGAGGATGAGGAGGTGCGTGCGTTTTTTTTAAATTATTGTTATACTCGAATAAAAACTTTCGTGAGTGGTATTCATATTATATCATATACATGTGAGTAAAACCGTATATTTTAAATAATATAAATTATTGTTGTTTAATAATATAATATTTATGCTCCTGAACGTCACCTTAAACCTTCCGTTGGGTTTATCTCTCTAGCTCAAATAGTTTTCGAGATATCTCTTTGAATGGTACTAATTAGTATTACTATCCTATTTTTTTTTTCCATATTTATCTCAAGTCAAAGCAGAGTGGGGCGAACACAAATATAAATCGTGTTCGTACATCTGGCCAATAATAAAACAATAGATAACAAAACAATATAGATTGTCATTTCGGGCCGACTCATTATACAAATCCGGCTAAATCCTTTGCAAAAATAATAGTTGCATAGTAATCATTCATTATTTGGTAATCATGAGATGAAGTAGCGTAACTTAATAACAAAGTACATACACAAGTAATTAAATGTTTCATTTGTTAATGAAAGTTAAACGTCCATGCCCCGATAAAACACTTTGTTTCTAAAACAAGCATTATGTTGAGACACAGATTTACAGCAGACCTACAAGTATACTTTGGAATCCCTGGCCGACAAAAGGCGACTGACTTGTGACAACCTCTCTCAGACAAGTCGCTTGCCAACACCATATTAATGAGAATTAAATTTCTGGACTAGGCAAGTAGTTCAATGTTTAAATAATAGCTAAGTATCTATTTAATATGAAAAGGCTAGGCTTGTTACAAAGCCTTGTTACAAAAAGGCTAGGATGTTACAAAAAGGCTAGGCTGTTACTGAAAGGCTAATTAAGCTAGTTGCCTGCAACAGAATATACATCAATTTAAAACATCACAATGTTGTCAAAAAGGCTAAACTATTCCAATTAAGCTTTAAAAGTATGCCACCGTTAAAGTACATGGAAACTACATCCCCTCTTTACTTATTAAACATAACAATATTATTAACAACATGAAATAAAAATATATTAAATTTAATTTAATCAGAAAATTGTTCAGTTCTAATGAATTTAGTAAAATAACACTAGAGAGAACTTTCATTTAATCATAAAATTATACATCCACAGTGCCAATGCATCACCCTCACAAATGGTCTTCAACAACACTTCAGATCAAGTTCAACCTGTCACTCCCTGTGCACAAGCACATACATTGCTAAGCACGCCAGCACAGCAAACTGAAAAAAGAATATTGGTGATTAATTAACAAACACCCTGAGTCTAAGTGAAAGTACATTACTAAATGGATCATTAAGATTTGATATGACAATATAATCTTTATCTATTTTATGCAAACAAAAAGAACAGAATGTAATGTTTTGTAATACTTTCTGCAAGTCTTCAAAATTACTGTTTTGGTTTCAATACAGATAATGAAACATGTCTTGTAAAACAACATACATTTTAAATCTATACAATCTATGATTGTGATGATGATGATAATGATTATATAAAACTAAAGGAATCAAAATATTATAAGTATATAAATAGTACATATGATGAGATTTTGTGTGTTATCTCCACAGCTGACAGCCCAATGAGGACATTTAAAGGTCTAACAAAGTTAAGACATTTCACATAATCCAGGAAATAAACAACTATTACCTTAAACTTTGGATATTCGTTCATATAAATTGTGACCATCCCAACGTAAGGTAAAAACCCTCTAGCACGACCAACAACATCTTTTTTTGTAAGCCATAACTGTCCCTGAGCATACAAGCCTCTATCATCTACACTATTGTTGTCACCTTTAGTTAAGAATTTCACTGTTCCATTATTCCTGAAAAATTAAAAAAACTTATTTTAAAAGACTACAAACATAGTTATTTTGGAAAACCTACATACACATGGTGTGTTTCAACTTTTTGTTAGTGAAAGAGTTCCATTACATGAGATTAACTATGAAGTCAGTGCTTTTAAATATATTTATACGAGTTTTCTTCAGTATATAACAATATAGTACATTATAAATCAGTATAAAAATATAGATATATTATGAAAAGGTACAGATACTAACTTTTCATGCAGCTTTAAGACTCTGTGAACGATTGGAATGTCACGTCCCTCTACTTTGAAGACAACAATCTCTCCGACACGCACTGGCTCCTCAGGATAATTCGTCAAAAACAATAAATCGCCTCTGTGAAAAGCAGGTTCCATACTGCCAGATAATACCACGACTATAGGGCTTTCGCTACCAGTCACAACCATGAGACCCTTCCATATCATCAGGGCTGATGAAACTATCATACCAAAACTTAACACTTGGTAGATAAACTGAAATATGAATAACAAAAGTGTAAAAATACCAGCCGGTGGATTATTGATGGAATTTTAAATTGCTCAATGAAACATTACCTGCCGTTTGTTCATGCGCTTCACATCATCGAATATACTGTCCAACATTTTGATTTCGGTATAATTAATCTACAAGAACTACGGGAAAAATACTTCAGTTTGTGGTTATCGCCTTTCCCTGTTGTCTTTTCGTCGACAGCACCACGTCAGTTAACTAGAGGTCAACAAAATATATCGAGTATGATATCGAGAATGCATGAGACGAATGAAATATTTGTCTACGTGCACTAGATAAATATATTTTATATTATTTTCTCCACTGTAGTATTAACCTAAACTTGTATTATAAAAATGGTATTAATTAATATTTTTTTGCATATCTAGATCCAAAACCCCTTATATACTTCAATCGATCAACTGACATTCTGGCCGTAATACCGATCACGGTAGACGCGATGAATTATGAATGAGATCGATCTCATTCATCTCGTCTACCGTCTGTAGATTCTTGAAAAAAGGTCAGTCTCTTAACTAAAACAATTTTTTTAAATTTACGTGTTTACCACGTACGAACACTATTTCACTTCTACCCTACCCCACCCTACCAGATTAATTTCCAACGCAATAGACAGAGCTAATGAGAAATTAACGACAATAAAAACTCACGGGCAGATTTACAATGTTCATGAAAACTCTGTTACAAAATAATAATATTATTTTGTAACAGAGTTTTCACAGTGATTACAGGGTGACGCTCTATCTAGAGAGTTAATATCAAAGCTGGCAGCCATATTATAGTATTTGCCACCCTGTCCGTGTCCATCGATCCTTGTTGCATTATATTGAGAACTAGCAACCCGCCCCGGTTTCGCACGGGTAGCAGAGACATCTTCAACATATTTCAATCAATTTACACAAAATCTTACCAATTTATACACCTAAACCTTCCTCATTAATCACTCTGTCTATTAGTGAAAACCGCATGAAAATCCCTTTAGTAGTTTTTCAGTTTATCGCAAACAGACAGACAGACACGACGGGGCACTTTGTTTTATAATATGTGGTGATATGATACCTTCCTTGTAGTACTGTAAAAAGGCATCACACGATACAATTTCACTACCTGATCTGATTTGTGATTGAATTGACTTACTAACAGATTTCGTTTCCACATCTAACAGCTATATTGGCAATTTTCATTTGATTTTATTCTCTGCTAGGCGGACGTTTGTAAAAAAAAAAAGGTTACCGTATACGTAATATTTTTGTTTTTAAAAAAATGCTACCTGGATTAATCTTATAATATAAATCATTGTATAGGAACGGATGTTATGTCCCTCCAAGACCGGAGGTCGATATCTTGATGAGTCAGCTGTCTATGCTCTATAAAGGAGCGTGCCAGGGCCAGTAGTGAGTTGTTTCAGTGAGTCAAAACTGAGTGCCGCAAGTTTCAGTGAGGCGGAACTGTATTCCGTTAGTTCCGGTGCGTCGGAACTGAATACCGTTAGTCCCAGTGAGTCAGGGCTGAAGGCCGCTGCTTCCAGTCAGCCGGGGCTGCGTGCGGTGCTGCGGTGAAGTCCCCAGTGGAACACAAAGGGAGGATCCTCCGACCAGGCGAGCTGATCATGCCTGGCGGGCCCCGGCCTAACACTTGATGTTAGCCTAATCGGCGCGAGAACTCTCATAACGCGATTGCAGGATTAGTAGTTACTCTATATTTTAACTCGTTTTTGATAGATGCTGTTGGAGTATGTTTTTGCTGTATGTGGAAGTCGCCACAATCATCTTATAAATATAACCACCGAACTGGAAAAACGCCTTAATGACGCGTTAATAACCACATCCTTAAAAAAAAACTGTCAGTCGTAGGACTGCACGTCAGAAGTGAAAACAAAACAAACACACACACATCCAAAGACTACAATAGTATATAGGATATAGACAGGCAACTCTGCTTCTTTTTATTGACAACACAAAACTCTGCCTAGTGGTCAGATACCGAAAACTAATATAATATACATATCTATAGGTATATATATATATATATATATATATACAATTGAACAATATATAGGTACCTACTTATACGGTGTATGAATGTTTTGTTGTTGCCTGTTTCTTGTTTTATTGGTTCTAACATGAGAATTTTATACTTTAGCTAATTAATGTATGTTTATGACTAATCTCCGATTTTTATATTCAAACCAAAACTTTTATTGCAAAAAGAAAAGCACAAGAAACCGGCAATCGGTACTCATACGCAGCCATTTGCAATATAAGTGAAGTGTTGCCAACCTAATATTAATAAGTTCCAAATATTAAAAAAAAATGTTGATTGTTACGATTGTATTTTTAATTAATATTATTGTGTGTTGGTGAACAAATTGTTGTTTGTAAAGAATTTGAAGTGGTTTTAGATATTTAATATGCAATATTTTGGTATTTACAAATGCGAATTTTAAATCGTAATACATTTGTGGGTAATAAATTTCCCCTCATACATATTATAAGTTTAAATATTGTAACACAGTAATTTTAGTTCCGGTATCTATCCTTGGGATGGCACTGGACTCAATAAAAAAAGTGCAATTCTTTTATGTTCCAAGTTGCCATAGCATGCACACATCTGTATATAGGTACCTGAGCGTGACGGTCACGCGAGTTCAGTACTTTTCTCCATGCCAATAGTGGCCAACGTGCCTAAAGAAATTTTCATTTGAAAAATCAGAACACATCCGCTCAGTATGTCGCCTGCGGGCAGACTAAATGATGAAATTGGCCGATTAGCGTCCACACGAACCAATTTGATGTGACACGATCAAGTCAGCCGGTCCTGTCTACGACACGATTCGATTAAAAATCTAGTAAAATTGTCCATGAAATCGTTCCGTTTATATTTTAAAGTTAAAATAAAAAATACAAAGTAACTCTAAAGACCGAGGTGGTGCCAAAATTACTTACGAATTCATACGGTTTGCTACAGCTCTAGAAGTAACAAACAGGCCTGATGTAGGTAGTGTTTTGATACTCTTTTCATGCCTGTGTTTAACGCTTTAAACATAGGCATTTAGATTTTTCGCGACCTGTACTACTATGTATTATTTGGTACTACTCCAATATTGATACTGATTGACACTGATGACAGACAGATGTCTGATTGGTTAGTGATCATTCTCATCAGTATAATAAAACGGCATTCACACGATACAATTTTACTACCTGATCAAATTTGTGATTGAATTGGCTTACGAACAGATTTCGCTTCCACACGTACACAACTAATTCACCAATTTTCATTTCATTTAATCAGTAGTAGGGCCAGATTATCCATAAGGCAGAGTAGGCGACTGCCTAGGGGCCCATATGCCAAGGGGCCCATGCATACTTTGTAAAATTTGTTAGGTAGGATGGTACACCTTCGTAATGTAGTAAAAAATAGAGTAATTATGATTGAACATAATCGCATTGTGATAGAAAAAAAGTATTTTAGGAAGTTAGCCACAAGAATTGCATTGCTCAGGGGCCCCGGACATGGTTAATCCGGCCCTGATCAGTAGACACCTTTTTTAGATTACAAGTGCAATAAAATTATTGACCCTTTACGTGACTTAAGAAAGTATGAAGGTGCCTCAATATTGCGCTAAAGCACTCATCAGTTTCCAAGGTTCCAGGATTCATATTATCACGATAGTTAGATACTAGGTACTATATTTTATAAGCTGTATTTAATTTTTTTATATTGTAGCATATCTACCTACTTAAACTATACGTACTTATAGTAGGTCTCTGTGTATGGTGGAATGTCTAGTCCATAGATACAGGTCGCTGGGGTAAGCTCATGTACACATTTCGAAGAAGAATTTTGAAGTACCTACCTGCCTATGATATCTGTAATTATGCATGCATATATTACATTGACAGAGCGACAAGTAATATAATATACAGTTTATACTTACTTAATATAATAAGGGTAGTTTGATTCTTGGTTGAACACGCTTTTTACGATGCGGAGCAGTTAAAATTATGAACCCAAAGTGAGATGCAGAACATAGCATTCAGGATTTGTCTCCTTCCCCCTTTCGCTGTGCCGCTATTTTTTATGACCCACGCAATTTTTTTTTCTTTGCCATCAAGTGTCGAAGTATTTTATCTGAATTAAGGAACCATTATATCCAATTCAAATTCTATTATGTTGGCTATGGGACCAAATTAATCGTCAAAATGTGGGTTTTTAATATGAATCTGCCTACAGGCATGAGTACACTGATACAGGCATGAGTGTATGCATGTATAATACACTAAGCTACGAGATGCAAAGATGTAAAGATTGGACCACTGAAAATATAATATATATATATATATATAATATCCTATAATCCTTATAAAATATATTTTCCGAATGATATGATATGGGCCTAGTTGGATATTTTAGTTAATTACGTAAGGGTCCTGGGAGGTTTAGGGTTCTGTTCTGGGTTTAAAAAATCTCTGTAATATTTTAAAAGTGTGTCTCCCAATGAAGGGTGATGGACATTTCTTTTAATTATCTATTAATAAATAATATATAATTTAAATATTTACTTTTAAAAAGTCAAATATATTTGATTTATGTCTAATTATGAATAATAATGTATGTAATCCTTTTCTATTGACATTTAACTATCAATCAAAACAAGATAAAGTCTTACGTAAGAAAAGGCCAGAGGAGCCTGAGAAATCTTATGTCCTATGACACATTATAGCTCCGGGGATGAAAATGTCCAAAATCGCCCTTACTTAATTAATGAATGACCCCTTATAACATTTTACTATTATAGTAATATATTTAAAACAAAAACAACATTAGCATTACATAATTATTTTAATTGAAATACATAGTTGTTATAAATAGAAAATAAAATTACCGCGCCATGTCGACATCTTGACTTTCATCAAATTTCAACTTTATTGTTACAGTATTCGGTGTCGTAACATCCGCTACCAGTATATCAGCGCCATTGTACAAACCCAATTCTGTAACTTTTTTTTTCAAATTATCTTTCGTCCTCTCTTCAATGCTCTTTATAGATGACATGTATAATGTCTTGTTTCGGCCGTTGATTACTGTTGTTATACCTTTAAAAACATCATTAATTTTTACCTACAAGCACTATAATGTCTTGTTGAGGCTACACAACCTTTTATACCGTTGTGAATCCAATGATATATATATGTATATATTATTCAAATGTTAATTAGTAGGAGTAGTATTAAGTATTAAATTAATTTTCTATGTTGCCTAGCAGCTCTGTGATTTTCTTTTTCATTTTAGAACAATATTATGTTACATTGTCCTCACATTAAATTGCGCTTATAAACAATGTAACAAGTAACTTTGTAAAAAAAAAAAACATGTTGAAAAAGAGTGTCCTTGGAGTTTTTTTGCCTGTTCTTCTCCATAGGATATACGTTTTGGAACAGGCAACTAGCTTCACAACCGACTTATACTGACTAACTCCTCCTGACAATTCAAAAATCCCTACAATGGGTTTAATTGAAATAAATATTATGTTTCTATTTCAATGTATGTAACTTTGCATGAATTTAATTTGTTTTATAATTTGGCATACAAATTATAAAACTTATTGGTAATTAGTGGTAGGACATAGAGATTTCATAGTTACCTAATAATGTAACACCTTTTCTAAACTGTGTTCACAAATGAATTGAATATACTATGCAATTAAGTTCTCTAGTTATTTTTTAAATGCTGAAATCAATAGATTCGGTAATACTACAGCTAAAAAAGTGAAGAAAAAAAATGTTAATGTGGTCCTGACTGCTGAGCCAGAGGTTGTGGTGGGTTCCATGCCCACCCAGGATAAATAATTATGTGATGAGCATGATCGTTTATTCTGTGTCTAGGTGTAAGTTATCTATAATATATAAGTATTTAGTAATATATAAGTATGTTTATCAGCAGTCGATTACAGGCTCTGCCTAGTTTGGGACCCGACAGCCGTGTATGAGATGTCTCAAGTTATTGTTGTTAGTAATCTACATACGAGGGGTGATCCAAAAGTAATGAGAATGGGTACATTAAAATAACTATATACTTAAAAATAAAATTTATTTTTCTACATAGTCTCCTAATAGGTCAATACATTTAGTCCATCTCTTTTCTAAACCAACGATACCCTTCAAAAAAAAATCTTTATCTTGACTCTCCCAAAATGCCTCTACAGCGGCCATCACTTCGCCGTTATCCTCAAATTTCTGGCCCCGGAGGTGTTCCTTGAGCCGAGGAAACAAATAAAAGTCGCTGGGGGCTAGATCTGGAGAATAGGGTGGGTGTTCAAGCAGCTGGAAGCCAGCTTCTTGAATGGCAGCCATCGCAACTTCAGCTTTGTGTGCAGGTGCATTGTCTTGATGGAACAGAACTTTTGCGCGCAGTTTACCCCGTCTTTTTTCCTTGATGGCCTCTCGCAATCTTTTGATTTGGTCAGCATAGTAGGAGCCTGTTATGGTAGCGCCCTTATCAAGGTATTCAACCATAATTATTCCCTCAGCATCCCAGAAAACAGACGCCATAACCTTGCCGGCAGAGCTTGAAACTTTGAATTTCTTGGGAGTCGGTGAAGATGGCCTTTTCCATGTCATTGACTGTTGTTTGGTTTCGGGATCAAAATGATGAATCCACGTTTCGTCCATAGTCACAAATCGAGCCAAAAAAATATCTTGATCCGCCTGGAACATTTCAAGATTGGTCCTTGAAATGTCGAATCGTTTCTTCTTTTGTTCGTCGGTTAACATTCTCGGGACCCAACGTGCAGAGACCTTTCTCATGTTCATCTCGGTAGTTAAGATCCTTTGAATGCTACCAAATGAAATGCCTGTGTTCTCAGCTAAATGACGAATGGTCACTCTTCGGTCTGCCAAAACCAGATCTTGAACTTTTTTGACGTTTTCTTCAGTGAGGGAGGAGGACGGACGGCCTTCGCGGTGTTCGTCTTCCGTGGATGTTCTTCCCATCTTAAACTCCTTGCACCAGCGTGCAGTTGTAGAATATGGAGGAGCAGAGTCTCCCAATGTTTCCACCAAGTCAGTATGAATGTCTTTGGTGGACATTTTTTTCAAGCACAGGTATTTGATGACGCTTCGCACTTCATGTTTCTCCATTTTGATGTTATCACTCCGACTGCTAGTATTCAAATGAATGTATATTTTAAAAATGACGTCCTATTTATACCATTTTTTGTCAGGGAAGTTGTGAAGGATTAGGGAGTTGAAAAAATATTTTTTTAGAATTTTATTATTACTAGAAATATCCGTTTATCATTACTTTTTGATCACCCCTCGTATAAGCAGGCCGAACTACTCCGTAACTACCTACCTTTATACTACCCTACCCCGTTTATTTTTAGCACAATACAAAAGTCAGTTTATCATAAAAATGCGAGATTAAGGATTTATAGTCATTAGTTTCATTTGGCGCTTCACAATGTTCTTTTTGTGCGGTGAATGACCTTACACGTACGGCGCCGAAGAAGCAGCTGATTGCATAAATGTTGTTTAATTGATTACATTGCAGTTTCTGGCCGTATGGGGTATTTTTTTTTTTTGGTAAAATGTTCTGTTTACTCACTGTAATATAACTTAAAAAAAAAAAAAAATTCAGGGGGAAAATTCTAATGATTTTCGACTCAGAATGATTTAGACCGAATACACTTTTTGAGTATTCAGTACTGTGTTTCTTACACCCTGTATGTATGCAGACTGTGTCAGATTATCATTCAAGCTCGAGATTACTTCAATGCGAATGATAAAATATACAAACCTGGACTTTTCATCATAAAGACTGGATCTTCACAGAGCTTGTCATAAATGGTCTGCAAAGTCGCATCTGGTTCTAGTTCAACGACGCGCGTGGTGTTGCTACAAGCCACACAATCAGGTCTCCGCTCAGCATTAAATGTGTATGTATAGACTCCATCAGCAATATTCATCACCATATAGTTATTCATGTTTGTGCAGCAGGATGATGTCAGTTTAAAGACCTGTAAGGATCAAAGGCAGTGACATTCTAAGTTGTTTAAGAATACTATCAAAGTATTAATCTTTTTTTTTAAGTGGCAATCAAACACATGATTCGATATCTGAATTGTGTTATTCAGGTATCAAATGTGGCATCTGATTTGATACAATGATTTTAAACCATTTCTCATGTATGCATTGGTTATCTGCTCGAATGAGAGCATCCTGACTGACAAAGCACATCTACCTAACTGACAACCGTCTTTAACCTTTGTAATGGTTAGTCAGATCGTCATATCTCCTAGTAGGTTTGAGGATGGTGGTGGCAAAAAGAAAGCGAAACCAGTAGAGGTTTAGTAAAAATTGGAAGTACAAGGTCTACAATTCTGTTTTAGCCTGATAACTAGTAAGGATGAGACGAGATGCTTGAAATGCCTTAAAGTCATTGCTTATTTGTTACTGCAACATGCAATATACAGCATGCAATTCAATATTGGGGGGTATTGTTGCTCGCGTCCGTAGGACTTACTACCTTTTCCTAGGCCCACCCTACACGTACCCCCTGGGTGGTGCTAAATGAGCAACCAACGCCGAGCGTCGGGCGGCGGTAACTAACCTGACTCTGCAGGAATAAAACCCTGCTCAGTGGCGGTAGGAAATGACCCCCACAAACCGTAGCCCTGCGGCCATGTACGTGGGAACGGTGGCCTTGGCTTCATCGCCCGGGCCAAGAGGAAGAACACCTCAATAAAAAAACACCCCTATCCTACGGTGGGAACGTGCCAAGAGGACACCAACTGGTGGCTAGTGGGAAACTAGTCTTTAGCGCCAACCTCGATGTACCGGGCAATCATCGAGTGAACATTAGCCTTCTCACAGGAATGGGCGTCACCCTGTGAGCGACTGTTATTCGACCTTACTCGTGGGAATCAAAATGAAAAATAATTTAAACCAAAACAAAAATCCACCCTCAACACAACAAAACCAGAAAAACTACTACCAACAAGTTTTTCACAAAGGCTTACTTGAAACTCGTCCTAGAGCAAACACTTCTCATGGATCCACAACAGAAGCAACACCAGTTACAGAACTAGGCGATGTAACACAAATACCAATTGAGGATGATAATCCGATCTTGGTATCACCACATAGTCCAGATCGAACACCACCGCCCTGGCAAAGAATTCCTGGCTCTAAAAAACGCAAACTATCAGACTCTCCGTCGACACCATCTACTGATACAAGAAACAGATTTAGTAACCTCCCAGTTGATGAACCAGAGCAAGTTACTTCAAAGCTTCCAAACAAGCCGCCACCCATTATGCTCTATGGAGTAGATGATGTTAATGAACTTTCCAAGTTATTTGAAACTGTCATCCACCCAACACGTTTTAGATTTAAGATAGTTAATAAGAACCTACTTCGGGTAATGATAGATGAGATTGAAGATTACAAAAAAGTTGTTGATCTAATAAGACAAAGGGGTTTGATAGGTCACACATTTACAAGGAAAGATACGAAGTGCTACCGTATCGTTATTAAAAATCTCCACCATAGCACTCCCCATGATATCATTGTAGAAGAAATAGAGAAAACTGGTAATAAAGTAAGAGGAGAAATCATTAATTGCAGATATGGTCCTGACAAAAAACCTACATCCACATTTTTCATAAATCTAGAGCCTGGAACATGTAACAAGGCAATTAAAGACTTACAATACATTTACCATCAACATGTTAAAATCGAGGATCCACGTAAATCTAGAACAATAGTGCAATGTCAGAGATGCCAACAGTATGGTCATTCAAAAAATAACTGCATGAGACCATACAGGTGTGTCAAATGTGGTGAAGGTCACAAAACAGCAGTGTCCTAAAAAAGACCGCAACACTCCTGCTAAATGTGCTTTGTGTTCATGCGACCATCCCGCTAACTACAAAGGATGTCAGGTCTACAAAGAGATTCTTGCTAGAAAAACGAAGAGACCAGGTCCAAGTCAGAGAGCAAACAGCGAGCAGAACATTAAAACATCCCAGGTTGAAATAATCGACTCGGACTCTGAAAACAGACCGACACAACCCATATCAACAAGTAAGCGTGATAACAGATCTTACTCGGCCATTACTTCTAAAAGTAGAAAAACCGATCAAGCTGTACATTTAGATATTCTATATCCTGCTCAACAGTCTTCAATAGAGGTTATTTTAACAAAACAATCGGAAAAGATAGATTTACTCCTTCAACAAATAGGAACATTGATAAGCCTATTGACAACAGTAATATCTAAAATGAACTCAAAATGACTGCCTTACGCATCGCAACCTGGAACATTAATGGATTATCACCCAACACTCTTGAACTTGAAGCAATCCTTTATAAAAATAAACTTGACATAATGCTTATATCGGAATCTCATGCAACAACAAGAAGTTCTTTTCGCATAAAGGGCTATAACATCTATGCTACACCCCATCCTGATGGTAGTGCTCACGCAGGAACAGCACTTGTCATAAAATCGAACATAAAGCATTCTCTTTTAGACGCATACTCAACGACCTATCTACAAGCCACTACAGTCAGGTTAGAGGATCGAGCTGGCCCAGTCATTGTGTCAGCTATTTACTGTCCCCCAAAACATAAAATAAGCGAAGAAATGTTTACAAACTTTTTCCAGCCTCTTGGACATCGGTTTATTGCTGGTGGAGATTGGAATGCCAAGCACACGTTCTGGGGCTCACGATGCACGTTAACCAGAGGCCGAGCACTAAAAAACTCCATAGATAAGAATAATTTGACACCCTGGTCGGATGGTAATCCTACTTACTGGCCTTCCGATCCGAAGAAAACTCCAGACCTCTTAGACTTTTTTATTACTGGTGGGATGAGTAATCTTTACTTGTTTGTTGAGTCCTGTCTGGACGGATCATCCGATCACACTCCCGTGATACTTAATATCAGCAGTAACGTTGTCGTCAAAGAGAAACCTGAAGTCTTGTATAACTTTAAAACAGATTGGGAAGGGTTTAGAGATTACCTTGAAGATAACTTAAAATTAAACAAAGCACTAAAGTTACCACAAGACATCGAAGACGCATGCAAATATATCACCAACCTAATCCAGGTGGCCTGTTGGATCAATACTCCTGAAGTGGGAATGTCGAACAAGCTCCCCTCACAACCTCTCGCCATTAAACGCAAAATCGAAGAAAAACGTTACCTCAGAAGGTTATGGCACGTATCTCATCATCCGTCAGACAAGACAAAATTTAACCGTGCTACGAAGGAACTAAAAGTCATGCTAAGGGATACCGCAAATTGTTCACTTCAAAAGCACATCTCAATGTTGTCTGCTTCGGATCAAGGTGACCACTCTTTATGGAAGGCTGTTAAAAGTCTCGACAAGTCACAAAACCATAATCCGCCCATCAGATCACGCCTATCTCTGGCTAGAACAGACAAGGAGAAGGCTGATGCTTTTGCCTTACACTTGGCGAGCGTCTTCAAACCCAACGAGGGACTGAACCACCAAGAAATTGACGATATGTTAAATCAGGACTTTCAACTGTGCTTGCCTATTAGACCAACGTCACCCAAAGAAATCGCGATGGAAATTAGATCGCTGAATCCGAAGAAAGCACCTGGGTTTGACTTAATAACCCCTAAAATACTTAAGGAGCTACCCAAAAAAGCGCTTACTTATCTTTCTAATTTATTTAATGGAATATTCAGAACTGGTTTTTTTCCCAAATTATGGAAAATTTCCCTAATAATTATGCTCCATAAGGCTGGTAAACCTGCGCACGAGGTTTCGTCGTATCGACCTATAAGCCTCACACCAGTACTGTCAAAACTCTGGAAAAGGGTTTTTTTGACTAGACTCAAAACATGTATGGATGAGTGTGACCTCATCCCGACTCATCAGTTTGGCTTTAGAAAGTCGCATTCAACTACCGAACAGGTCCATCGAGTTTATCACGCGATACGACAGGGATTCGAGAAAATGGAATACACCTCTGCGGCATTTTTAGACGTACAACAGGCCTTCGACCGTGTCTGGCACAGGGGCTTATTATGCAAAATTAAAGAAAAACTCCCCCACTCATTGTTTCCAATCATGGCCTCATATTTAGAAGGCAGACAATTCCAAGTAAAACAGGGAGATGAGAGATCTAACCTGTACAAGGATCGGTCCTGGGACCCGTCTTATATAATATTTTCACATCTGATCTTCCAACATCAGCAGATGTAACATGACATTGCTTATCTAGCGTCCGCCAAAGAACCGGACATCGCCAGCAATAAGTTACAAGAAGTGCTAGATGTAATGAATACTTGGTTCCAAAAGTGGCGTATTTGCGCGAGCGCTCAAAAATCATGCCACATCACTTTCACTTTGAGGAGAGGTGACTGTCCCACAGTAAAACTAGGGGAGACAGCTTTACCACACACCGGTTGTGTTAAATATCTTGGCTTCTATCTGGACAGGAGGCTCACCTGGAAGACACACATAAAGCAGAAGAGGGAGCAACTTAACTCGAAATATAAAAACTTATATTGGTTGATGGGTCGTAAGTCAGTCCTGTCCTTAGATAATAACCTCCTGCTGTACAACTCTCTTCTGAAACCAATATGGTCATACGGCATCCAGGTATGGGGAGTGGCGAGTAAAAGCAGCATAATGTGCCTCCAAAGAGCTCAAAATGTTATATTGCGGAGTATTGTTAATGCCCCATGGTTCACTCGCAATGATGAAATCCACGAGTATCTCAACACTCTTACCATTCTTGAGGAAATTATCAACCACAAAAAACGCTACACTGATCGTCTGGCTATTCACCCTAACCCCCTAGCAGTTAAATTACTGGATGGCAGTGATACTGTCAATCGGCTTAAAAGAGGTCAAGTGATCTAAAGAGGTAGCAGTGGCGCTGGCCTCTGCACCTCAAACGTCAAACTCAATCACACAAGCGAACTGATAATAGTCCAGAATAGGACTGATGGCAGTTATTGAAAAAAAAAAAAAAAAAAAAAAATTCAATATTTATTCAGTATAATCAATTGTATTTTTAAATGTATTTGTATGTAAATTATAACTTCCTTCATGAAATTTCATTCCATTCAAATTCAAAATCATTTATTCAATTAAGACACTAAGTGACATTTATGAATGTTAAATTGAAGCTAGAGTTAAAATCATAGATCGGCACAAACAGACGCCACAGCATGTACTGGATTGTCAAGGTAAATTAGGTGAAAAACACCAAAATCTACTGCCTGTTTGTGTCGATCTATAACTTCCAGTTTCCAAAATGCGTAGGGCCTTATGAGGAGAATACTGGCAAAGAAACTCATGGCCACTCTTTTTAAAAGTCAGATCTTCAGGTACAATAGTGTTAGTGTTACACAAGGGGTAAACAGGATGCAAGCTGATGCCACCTGAATTTCATTTTATTGAAATGCTCCAAAAGCTAACATACTAAAAAATAAAAATAACTCAGTGATACCGTTGAAGGTTTGAACCTATTAAACATAGAAATCATTCAAGGTGCACATCTACCTTCATTCAGTTGCAAAATCTACTGTTAAAAATAATTCGTGACTGGATTAAGAGGCTAGAGTTCCAGTTGATCGAACCAAAATAATAGTATAGGCTAAAGCATCGCTGACTAGGCCGACCAGTCACCCCAAGCAGCACCCGTTCACGAGTGTGACGCATGGACCAGCCATCATCTCCTTCGCCATATCAGAGGGAAAGAAATGACCCGCATTCTCATACGCATCCCTCATCTTGTCCCTCACTGAACCACCCAAAGGTTGACTGGTAGATAATGCATTAAGTCCGCCTCGTGCAATGTAAACTGCAGGAAGTTTTAAATAAATAAAAAAAAAATTGAATGAGGAAAGTTGCTTTTTTTTCTAATGATAATAATCAGTAGAGTAATATAGGCTTACCTCAGTAGCGCAGCAAGCAGCTATAGCTGCATTAGTACTAGCAACAGCTGGAATAATATTTTTCAAAACACCTTGTGTTAATCTATATGTCACATTAGAGATCCCATGCTTAATAGCTCTATCTTGTGCCTTCTCAAACACCCATGCCACATGTTGAGGATCATCCCCATCAATGGGTATGTTGCTACCCCAAGGGTTTTCTTTAGCCCATTGAAGAACTTTTACGTATTCAATACAATGTTCAGGCAATCTGAAAAATAAATACTATATTAAAAACTAGCAACAGGCCCCGCTTCACACGGGTAGTATAGTAGACATTTTCAACAATGATCATCATATTTCAACCTATTTACACAAAACGTTAACAAATTATACACCTAAACCATCCTCATGAATCACTTCATTTTTTCATGAAAATCCGCTCGACCATATTGCTATCTACGAGCGGGAGGCGCGTGGGATTTCACCTCCTTATTTTGCCAACAGCTGATTTACGCCAAAGAGGCAGTAGAAAGAGAACTTGAGAGGACTAGCACTCTCCCTTACTCGCCGGGTACCCTGCCAAGCAGAAGAAGAAGGTCCGAGACGGTGGAGCGACGTATTCCACGCGCGCCTTTCCAAACTGAAGATAGTCAAGTGTAATAGTTTGGTTAAAAAAATTGTGTGATCCACAAATTGTTGTCCCCATTATGCGTGTTCTCTGCGTCTCTTGTTAAAATGTTTGTGAAGCTGCCTTCTAGACAAGAATATTCCTAATGCGAAAGTAGTCTTTGTAAAAAATTATATAAATCTTCCAGGCGCAGGGATTAAGGATAAATTGCTAGGTCAATAACTACTTTCGATATGTTCTTATTTAGAAAATATTGAACATTTAGATAGATCATCTTAGATCAAACCCATGTCAGTTCATTCAGTTCTTCAGAATGTTCTGAACAACTGAACATTAAGGCAAACATGACTGGTCAAAATTATTCTGCTACAACATTTAGTCTACTATGACAACTTATAAAAAATATATTGTATCAGTGGCGTAACAATAAAGTGGCAGAGCAGGCAAAATGACACGGGCCCATGGCCCTAGGGGGCCCCCGGCGCCGACCCCAAGACCCTAAGCAAACGAGGCACCAAGAGTGAACTTGTGCCCCATCCGTTGAATTAGCCCCGTGGCTAATTCAACGGATGGGGCTCGTGCCTCAGATGGTATAGTTACGCCACTGTATTGTATTAGTTCCTAAGTAATCTAGTCTTACTGTTTTTGGCATCCACAAAATATTCTAAACAGGCACATATTAACACGGAATGCATTACCTTGGAGTGTTTGCAATTGTGCATAGTGGAAAAGTTTTCTGTGGAGGGTACAAATCAAGAGTACACTCAATACAAGCACTCATGCCAGGTAATATCACTCTTGCATTCCCTTTGAACCCTTCAGTCCCTCCATCCACAAATGGAATTACACTGCTTTGATCTAAGCTCCCTGAAAAAAAAAACTTTTTTAATTATACTTCAGATTTGAAGAGTTCTTTCTTTACAGAATCTAGTTATTGCATTGAGGTTGCAGCATACACTTCAGAATTGTCACTTTTTAACCAACAAAAAAACTGATTTAATTTAGTTTCTCTTATGATGCGTTCCTATAATCATGAAACAATGGTAAAATTTCGTTAAAAGTTCAACAAAAATTTTACCATCCGTAAGCAAAACAAATTATTTCTTGATTACAAGAACGCGGCATTAATGGCTTACATTTAAGTCTGTCTTTGTTCTATAACAAATATCACATTATAATCTACTAATACTAATTTCTATACTAATCTATCAAAACTGAAGAGGTTTTTGTTTACTTGTTTGTACACAAATCTTTAAAACTACCAGTCATATTTGGAAAATTCTTTTTGTTTTGGATGGAGTATTAATTGAGGATGCTTATGGGCTATGTAACATCCCGCTATGACCCTTAGAAGCAGAGCAGTGACCGTAAAAGCGGATGAAACTGAGAGGAACTGCTAGTCTTATGTTTAGCATATATTATTTTTATATCAAATTAGAAGCACCATAGATTTGCATGTTCAAAGGATGGCAGTGGCAGCAGCTATTGTTAGTGTATTTGCCCCAAGTGAGTGAGGTTACCGTAGGCCCTAACCATTCCCGCCTTCCCCCCTCTTCCACCCTTCCCCTATTCCTACCTTAAAGGCCAGTAATGCACTTGTGACTCAGGTGGTAGTCATTTACCTGATGGTCAATGAGTACCACCTGAGTCTGAGTCTACTTGTTTGCCCCTATACCATAAAAAAAGTAAAGACCAAATTTAGCTATTATGGATGCATGCATACACTTTATAAGTCCATATATTCCCTTAGATTTAATTTATTTTTCCTTACTATCATCATTATATTGCAGTAATGACATGAGCATGCCATTAAGCCACCTCCTTGCAACTATAGAATCAAGACCACAGACTACAATATGAAACTGTCTGTAGAAACCCTCATCCAAGTCCTGGATAGGACAGTGATGGGCCACAGCTTCGCAACCTGGAACTCTGGAAAGACAGTTATGTTTTAGGTGCAGTGTATCTACCAATAACATAATTAGAAAACATTTCAAATAGAAATAACTTTTAGGCTAACCTTTTGTTAACAAATTCAACAGCACATTTAGCTTTAGATAATCCAATATCATTCTTTCTAAAAAGAAACTGTCTATTTAAGTTAGAAAGTTCTATTGTGTCCATATCAACAACATGAAGTTTTTTAAAGCCCATCAAAGCTAAATCCTTCAGAAGTTCACAGCCAAGACCTCCAGCGCCCACTATTAAAACTTTACACGAGTCCATAATAAAGTCCAGTATTTCAGCTGAAGGTTCAAAATCTGGATGGCAAAACGGTCCAGATCTTTCCAATAATTTCCGTAAATTGAGCCATCTTCTTTGCTGATAATCAACTGACTGATTCTCACCAGACGCCATGATTACTAAAATAAACCAGAAGCAGATTTACATTTCACATCTTGCTAGAGTCAGTTGAATCAATTTTTATTATATACGTACATTTCCAAACTTTACACGGCACCGGGCCGTTTACAATGCTTTATTGTGAAGTGAACCAACAGATCAACACAATCACATTCAACTTCAACACCAACTTGACAGACTACATCAGAAAATTCATGATATGAGATAGAATTGTCAAATGCAGTTTGGTATGCTAGCGTCATCTATAATTTAATTTTTGAACTTATCTAAACCATTTTCTAAAATCTTAGTAACTTAAGTAAAGTTCAATTAAGTAAAAAAGTACTACCGTAGGACGTGCCACGTTCTAGGAATATATAAAAGTCATTTTAAATTTATAAAGTTTTGTTTTGATGCATCTCACTGTGTATGTATGTACGCACTTGTCGTAATATAATAGTTGTTTAATATGTTACTTGTGGGGTTCTTATTGATTTCAACCAGAGTTGAGCATCAATCAATTAAAAAATTATTCTAAGCGTCAATTGATTAAAAAAATCATTGCAATTAATTTAGTTGCAATTGATATTAATTACAATTATTAATTGCACTTTACAATTAAATTAATCACAATAAAAATTTTAACTGTTTACACAAAACAATTAAAATTAACAATTAATCGGTCCTGTGCCTGTCGTGCACAATGACAAACAAAGATATATGTACGTATACAATTTAATTTTGCCCAACACTGGTTTGAATTATACGTGGACTTCTTACATATATATAGAATATACACAATACAATTACATGCGGGTATCTACCACTTTTTATGTACATGTATACTTAAATTATTACTCGACCTAACCCATGGTTTCAGGGAGACGACTGTTTGGGGATATGTAATGGCGACCGTTACATCAAAATCTCAACAAAACCGCTACCCACACTAAGTATCATACTCAAGTGCCACTACAGTACCGCTACATTGGCCCCTCCTTTTTTTTGATTCATTTTTTATTTTTTTTACAACTTGTTTATTACTATTTAAGAAATGTACTCAGTACTACGTAGTATGATATTGTTCATAATTACAATACACATTCAAAATCCAAAGTAAATAGAAAGTAAAAACTTCTGTAAACACTCTTGACATAGTAACTCTTGAAGTAGTAAGTTACGTTCTACGAATTTCAATCCGACAGAATTGTCAAAGCTTATTGTTAGAATCTAGCAGCTCTTATTATACGATACATATACTTTTCTAAGGACGGTTTCAATCAATGAGCTTTTTGTAAATTTTTAACAACAGAAACATTTAATACATATTTTCAAACAAAGGAAAGTGGCGGTAGCGTAATAGCTAAGGCGTCGGACTTTACCACACTACCACTGCGGTTCCCCTTTAATTTCTTTTGCCAAATGCAAATTGCCCTTTTAGCTTGCAGTCGTAAAATTGTTCATATTACACGGCTAAAGTGTGTTCTGGAGTTATGTTTTTATTCAGTAAGAATGTATCAAGTTTAGGACGTGTAAAGCGTTTAACGAGAACCTATCGGTGGTTCCTCGTATATGGTATGCCACCCAGATCGCATATTGTTAACTTAACTGAAAAACTTCCGGTCGATGAGCTCATCATTCAACTCAATGACCACGAGTCCCTCACAGGGCTATTCAGAAGACCTGACTATCCTCACCAGCGTCCCCTTTCAGGGTGTGGTATGCAACCTAATGAGGTCCGCGTTGAAGGTCGTTGAACAGTGGTGCGAAAATCACAACTTAACAGTGAACCCAGCAAAGACAGAGATGACTTAAACATACAAATGAACTTAATATTAATGTTAGTGTTAGGTACATAGGTGGTCTTATCGCTAAAAGCGATCTCTACCAAGCTTTAATAATATATTATATAATAAAGAAAAGATATGAGCACTCCGGCGAAGCCTCAAGCTTTTAACGAAATTCTGATACGTAATCATACTTGCGTAAACCAAATATAAATTTGTATGACCTAATCGTCTCGGTGAGATCTGGATAGCTAACATCTGCGTAATCAAGGATTGGGACCACTCCCACGCTACTACTAGCGTGTTTGGTGTGTGAAATTGCAATTTTGGTAATAGTAGGAAGAAAGAGCCGTCTCAATGCTCCCGTAGATAAAAATATTTGGCGGCTTCAGCAATCCAGCAATTGTGGGCCCCAAATAAATTCATGGTCAATAAAGATCCCTAATTTTTTTATTTTTTGACTGATTAAAATCAGGATACCATCTAAAATAACCTTGGAAAGTACCTGTGGGTCCAGGTAATCCTTAAAATCTTCCTAGAGCTGCCAACAATAATAACCTGGGTCTTGGTTGGATCTACGGTAAGCCCATGGGCTTACCGTAGATTCCGATTAGATCCGTGATTGGAGTGTGTCACATGTGACACACTCCAATCACGGATTCTAACCAAATCGGTATTAATATGGTCAACTGCTTCAGGCAGTTTTTCTAAAGGTGCTTGAGAGTATATCTGAAGGTCGTCTGCATAAAGGTGGAGGAAACAAGACATCTTCGGAAGGAAATACTACTTATAAAAATATCACTGGCGCTAGGCCAACACGGCTACATATTTCAATGTGAGTGTGTTGCGATAACCTACGCCGCCACTGTGGTCATGTCAAAATGTATAAAGGAGTACAACATCCGTATCCTAGAGGGAAACACCATGAACTCCGGTCTCATTTATGAATGCAAATATCCTCGCGGGTGCGAGGTCGCTCCTAGAAGCCTGTGAACGCTCCAGGAGGCTCCTGTGCTTCTGGAAAGAGCTAGGTGGGCTCAACTAGTCACCAAACCAATATCCTGAAAAACACTAGGCCCGTTGCTCGCTCGACTCAAGAATACCGTATCTGTCCCCTCTCTTCAGATGTCGGGTAATCCAATTATGTTCCAATTCAATTAGTGAATTTCTGCTTCCCTATCGAAAACTTTTTCGTCAATCTTCAACGTAGTATCAGTGTAAGTTACTAGGTCAAGCTATTGCTTGTAAAAGGTGGAAAGGTGTATGTATGTGTGGTATGAAAATCCATTAGCAAGATTACCACGGGTGCGCTGCCTATGGTCGGCCCGGGTCTATGTCGAAGCTACTACCCATAATATTTCGTTAACTTGGTATTTACGTGATTGAAAAGCATTACTCAAATGAAGTCACTTGTCATTTTCTTACTTACTTGATGCTGCCAAAATGTAAAGAAAAATATAAGGTATAAGTCTCGAAAGCAATGAAAAACTTTAAAGGATTTAATATATATTTTTATTTAAATATTAGTTACCACAATAGTTACAATTACAAATACTGTTTCCGTTTACTGCAACGCCATCTTTGGATTAATTTCCAGATAGATACAGTATAAATAAAATGCACTACATGCAAGGAATATACTGTCAACTCTGACACTCTTCTGTCAATTTTGAACGAAAACCTAACAGATTAAAAATTACAAACAAAACGTTATAGTGTAGAGTACAAGTAATGAAACCGTATGAAACGTTAAAATGAATACCTATCTGTAGATGTTAGACCTTTCTCCACATAATTTATATTTATAAAATATATTTGTAATAAATAATAACATTTTAGATTGCATTTTCAAATCTCGGAATTGTAATATAAATATATTAATACTCATAAACTACTATCATTTTTGTGATCTTCATCCCCGCTAATAGATAATTAATAAAAAAAAATATAATCCCTAAATCAAAACTAATTACTTACTTACTTATTTTTATGTTATCTGAATTAAATGCTCAGAATCCTTCTTTAAAAAACTCTTTGCGAGAAACTTTTTTGCAATATCGTTTTTAGTTAGCTTACTCATGGCCATGAGAACACAGAAGTTACGCACTATAGCTGATATTCATTTGTTGAAAATGGAGGCGTGATGGAGGTGCTGTTGTCGCAATTCTAGGATTTTCAAGTTTGCGGTTGTGAGGATTTCCACGTGAGTAAACATATTCAAATACTATTAACGTAATCTGCGTTACCTATAATGTTATTTGAATCTATTTTTATGACATAAGTGCTTGTCTTATTGTGTATATTTGAGGGAGAGACGGCGAATGCCTTGGTTGCTGCGGAATACGAAATTACCATGCGTGGGCATGATATGAGATAAGATTATAGTTTGAGATGAAATATTTAGCTAATTACGTAATTATAATTGTGGTATTGGTAATTTCTGTAATACATCTATGTGTAAAGTTTTATCTGTTACTTCATTGTCAATATGGTTGGTCAGCGTTATACAAAACGGTGCCAACCAAAACAGCGTCATAGATAATTCGGATTGGTTTTATGAAACCTTCGACTTTATGTACATTAATTTAAGTCAAAAATCTCAGCCGAAAATGCATATTATCATATTTCATATTTATTTATGTACTGGTCTGCTTATTCTTTCAGAAATGCCATGGCAGGCAATAAAATGAATCCCAAAACGAAAGGGAAAGAAGATAAGAATAAAACAAACCCTAAAACTATTGGGCAAACCAATGAAGATGTTGAAGAACCTGATTTTGCTTTACTTAGAAAACCAATACCTACTAGTATAACAGGCTTTGGCCAAGTAAGGAAAATATTTGACTTGGCTACTGCGGAAGTAAGTAGCCACTTAATAATATAAAAAATTTGAGCTCACATATAAAATAACTGTTTAATAAATATGTTGTTTTTTATTTTAGCTTAAAGACTTATTATCTAAAGAATGTGATTTATTATATGAATGTAAAGTGTGCCGGAATTTATTTAGAAGTTTGGCTAATTTTATATCTCATAAACGTGTTTATTGCAAGGAAAAGTTTAATACCTCCGTACATAGTCATTTTGTCAAAAATACTTCTATGGTGAGTGTGTATCATATTTTTGTTATTGTTTTCACATACACATATTTTATTTATTATCTAATTCCTATTTTTACAGGTCAGTGAGATAATGAAAATCAAACGCTTGGAACAGGGATATCAGGAATCACTTAAAGAAAGTACCAAAACAGAAAATAAAGATGAATGTGACATTGATAACCGAATACCATTATCAAAGGATTTAACAACAATAATTGAAAAAATTGCTAAAACTAAAGGTTCTTATGAAAATAACTGTGATGAGCCACAAGTAGCATTGCAAAAAATTCCAACCAGCTCTGTAGCTGTGTTTCAAAATGTTGAGATGAGCAAAGAAACACTGATAGATGATATGAGAGTTCAGGTATATAATCTTATGTGTGTGGGTCATAAGTAATGTTTTAGTTGTCTTACTGAACTTATTGCAAAAATAAATATTTACAGAAATGTATTAAAAATAGCAGTGTATAAATTAATTATTGTTTTAAGGTAAAAGAATTGGACAATATTTTGTCAAGGGATACAGCTGTAATGCAGAGTGATGGGAATTTTAAAATTAAAAGTTCTGTTGCTGTTGAACCTGATAATGTTATACAAATTAGTGATGATGATGATAATGATGGTACCAATGTCTTGAAATGTAAGATCTGTAAGTAAAGTTGATATTTTTATTTAATTAATAAGGTCACATATGTGTGACATAGTTGTAGCATCATAGTATATTTTTAAGGGGACATTAGGGTCCATAAATACTATCATATCATAAAATCACAACCTGACTTGGAGCTCTAGTCACCAGCAGAAAAATTGCGAAAAATCTATAAATTACAAAATATGCATAATGAATGCGAAAAAAAATTCGTTAAATTCTTTTAAAAAAATCAAGATTTTCGCATCTTCAATTCCCAAAGTGCCCGGTTAGTGCCTATAGGCTTATTACAAAATTATAGTTGGCAAAATACGGGTGTTTAATAAACATCTGCCTGTCCCTTTGGGTATAAAGGCGTGAGCATATGTATTTTGGTAAACAAGATGACACGCTGAACAGTATATGGTTACCAGCACCTATAGATACCAGCAAGGCTAGGCATGCCACTCATGTGCTATTTTATAAATTAATCTGTTGAATTTACTCATCACCATAGTGGTCTGAGCCACTCTAATCTAACAAGGTAATCCACCAGGGGTTTATTTCCACAAGTGATGACACTTTAATCCAATTCAGTATCCAATTCAGTATTCAATTCAGTAGGTATATTTTAAATCTGCTATATAAACGAAATTTACAAAAGTATATAACCTAGTAAAACAAACATATCTATAAATTAACACTGGTATATGGTGTAATAATGAGTAGAAACGAATCCAACAGTGGATTATAGTGTTATCATTTATTTTGTGAAAAATGTCTCTGGTGAATTTATTTGGTGGGTTAGAGTGAAATAGACCACCATAGTGACTAATGCTTAATTACACCTGATCTTCTTGGTTCGCTGGTCAAGCAGTTCCAATTGAATCAGGCTGGGCCCTCTTACAGTGTGTGTAGATATGCAAATATCACATACATACTTGCTTTTATTTGCATTATAATGAGTTTAGAGCAATATTTTACTTACAGGTGACATGCAGTTCTCAACCCAAAAGACCCTCAAGTTTCATATGAAGTACAAACATGTTGAAAGTCGCCTCGTATATCCATGTCCTGATTGCCTGGAGATTTTCTCGACTTCATGGAGTGTCTATAGACATCTATTCAAAGTACACAGGTATTATTTTTAAAGTTTGCCTTTCTCCGCCAAGTAAAATAATAGCTCTTAATTAAATGTGAGCTAATATGTTTCTCATCTTCCGTTTTTTTATCTTAAATATGATTCCTTTCGTTCGAATCTAAAAATTGTATGTCTGTCAGTTTGTTCTGGCTAATCTCCGAAACTATTGGGCCGATTTTGACGGAGCTTTTACTGGCAGGTAGCTGACTTTACTAGGACTATTATTATTATTGTTTTGAGTGCCATGTGCTACCTCGACCATTTCTGGTCTTTTGTAGCGCACTTCTGGTTTACAGTTCACTGCTCAGACTTATGGCTTCGAGAAACCTCCAGATCCTATCAGCAGTGATTGTTTGTATTTCCTGCGGTTGGATGATGTGTAACCCTAGGTGAATACTTCGGTGCCACATTAGTGGGCCACAAGAGCATAAAATATTCATTGCAGTCTCTTCTGTTTCTTGACAGAATCTGCAAATTGTGTTCTCACCCAATTTTTGGTTGAACATATGTTTGTTCAGTTTGCAGTGTCCGGTGAGGACTCTTGTTACTGCACAGGTTTTGTATCTTTTGAGCTCCAGAAGTTCTTTAGATACTTTATTATCATAGCCCTTTATTATGGCTTTCGAGTGTCTTAGACCAGTCGTGGTCTGCCATCTCTTAATAGCTAATGATGTATATTTGGCGTTTATGATAGAATACGCTCGCTGTTTGCTGATGCCGCAGAATGGTTCTGGGCCATGCTGTCGGTTGTCTGCACCAGCTCTGGCGAGTTCATCGGCTTTTTCGTTGCCATCGATACCTGAATGGCCTGGTACCCATCTTAATGTAATTTTGTTTGATTGCCCCAGTGTGTTCAGGTTTTCTTTGCAATTTTGTATTAGCTTTGAGCTAGTCTCAAAATTGTCTAGTGCCAATAGCGCCGCTTGGCTGTCTGAGTTGATGTAGATGTTTTGATTTTTTACTTTCCTTTCAAGGTTGATCTCCACGCATATGTTTAATGCAGAGAGCTCAGCCTGAAAGATGGAGGCCTCTGCTCCCAGGTTGGCGCTCCACCTGAATTTTGGTCTCTCTCCGTAAATTCCACAACCTACATCAAGGCCTTTTTTGGACCCGTCGGTGTACCACTCGTGACTACCATTTTTGTTGGATTGGAGGCCTTCCAGCCATGTATCCCTCTGTGGTATGTCTACTGTGTACCTTCTTACGAAGTCGATCTCTGTTTGCATGTCATCCGCTGGCATGTTCAGAGATTTTATTCCGAAAACCTACTCTTTTAGTGAGTTTAGTGTTCGTGATTGCCACTTTGGTTTCGTCTGTGTACATATCCTATATATTCTTTTGGCAGCTTCTTTTTGCACATAGATGCTGAGCGAAGTCAGGCTTAGTAGAGCTTCCCCTGGCGTCGAGGATAGCGCACTAGTGGTTATTAAACAAGCCAGTACGTTGTAGGCTGTCTAATTTGTTTGAGGTAGTCGTTTGGCTTACCTTACGGCACCAGACGGCAGCTCCATACGTTACGATTGGCCTTACAATCGCCGTATATAGCCATAGGGCAATCTTGGGCTGAAGTCCCCATCTGACGCCGGCTATGCGACAGCTCAACCATAAAGCCATTTTTGCTTTATGGACTATGTTTGTGATATGTGAGTTCCAAGTTAACTTTTGGTCAAGTGTGACCCCTAGGTACTTGACTTCACTAGATAAAGAAAGGATTTTGCGGTTTAGTTTTGCATTTGACAAACTTTCCAGCTTCCTTTTCTTTGTGAATGGAATTATCGTAGTTTTGTCTGCGTTAATTGATAATTCGTTATCTCTGCACCAGTTGTTGATGGTGTTGAGTGCTCTTTGTAGTAGTGTTGAGATGGTGTGGAGGCATGGTCCTCTGACTATGACCACTAGGTCATCTGCGTAGCCCTGTATGTCATAGTCGAGGTTAGACATTTCTACAAGGAGTTGGTCAACAGCGAGGGTCCAAAGTAGTGGGGATAAGACGCCTCCTTGTGGGCACCCTCGTGTCGTATAAAATTTGTGCGATGTTTCATTTAGTGAAACTGTCGCAATTCTGTTTGAGAGCATGCTTTCCAATCATTTTATGGTGGTGACATCAGTGCCCTTTGCAATTATTCCTCTGAGGATTGTTGCTGTGGGTGTATTGTCAAAAGCGCCCTCAATGTCGAGAAAAGCACATAGAGCAGTTTGCTTATCCTCTAGAGCCTTCTAAACTTTGTCGATCAGAACTAATAAAGCTGTTTCCGTGGATTTGCCCTTTTGGTAAGCATGTTTGGTAGGGACTTAGTGGTCTTTCTACTAAGTACGTTGCTCTAATGTGCTGGTCTATAACTCTTTCCATAGCTTTTAAGAAAAGAGGTAAGACTTATAGGTCTAAAGGATTTCGGAACTGAATAGTCCCTTTTTCCTACTTTCGGTATGACCGTGACCTGTGACCATTGATCTGGTATGACTCCTCGGGCGTAACTTGCTCGGAACAGTTTTACCAGATGCGAAAGGAGAATGTCAATTCCATGTTGCAGCAGTGCTGGGAAAATGCCATCCTCCCCCGGTGATTTGAAGGGCTTAAATTTGCTTATAGCCCTTATTGGTTGGGCCTGAAGATTGCACTGGCCAAGTTCCAGTCGGAGTTTTGTACCCTGTGGATGGAGTCCTTTGGGTTGCAATCTTCGTTCTCGGTTGGGTACGGTCCAAGGAGTAACTTAGATTAAGTACTTTTATTTTAGTAAATGAATTATAAAAAAATACTTAGAGAGGAAATATTTGTTTGCTTGTAGTCTATTAGCTCTGCAACTACTCAACTTTAATAAGATTTTAATAATTTTTTCATCATTAGGAAACTTATCTTTTTTCAGACGTAGCATAGACTGTAACATGTAACATTGTGATGATATCATTTCGATATTGGCTCGAGGCAAATCATACTACATACCAATTTTATTTCATCGCGACAGGCATACAATCTATTTCACTCAAAGGTATTTTGTAAATTTGCAGGAAAACAGCAGCACAAATTAGAAGATTGCGGGAATCAATTCAAGCAAAAGCCTTCAAAATGAATAATCCACCAGCATTCTATGAAAAACGTAAAAATAATATGAAGGCCACAATAGCCCAAAAAATTACAGAAGAAGAAAGGATTGATCAAGAAAATCAGGTAGGCACCTATAATGCATCTTCCAAGCCAAGCAAGGTTTTGCTTTTTAAGTTTGTAGACATACACAGGTGTTTTTGACAAAAAAAAAATCACGACAAGCGGAGCTCAGTCGCCCTGGTAATGTAAAAAGTCTTCATGAAAAGTTTGAAGACCAGTAAGTATATCGTAACTGTTAAATTTGCCGCTAGTCATAAATACGTCAACTCAACTAAAGAAGTGAAGTCAATCGATTCATAGGTTAGTCATACTAGACCTTGAAATCTCAACCACCGTTAAACCACTTACAACTCTCACCTCCTCCTCAGTCGTTCACTCTTGAGAGTGGTCGTGGTTTCGTTATGAAGCCTCTGGTTTGGATAATTCATGCTTCGCGATGCGTTTCCATTTGTTGCGGTCCTCAGCGTTAGGGAAACATTTGACTATGGAGAACTCTGATCTCTTAAACTGTATTTTAGATGATGGATATATATTTCTTACAGGCTTGGATGGATAACATGGAGGGTGATGGCGAGTTACCGCGTTGTGGTGGCTGTGGGCGAACATTCGAACGACGTGCAGCTCTGGCCGCACACACCCACACATGTCAGCCGCGGTCTCGGGCTTTAGCTAGACGTCCGCAAGAGACTAAAAAGATTGAAATACAAATTCGTAAGGATTACAATAAAGGACCGCCGGTTAACTTGAATATTCCTTTGAAAACTACTGAAAACAATGGTAAGTTTTTGAACCTTTAAAACCCTATTAGTTATTTTGAACCTCATCTCTCACAACTTATTATTTTCAAATTATTTCTACTTGTTGCATTAATTGCATGGTGTTTAATTCTTTTTTTTTTTTCAGAAAATAAGATTCCCAAAGACGACGCATCGATCAGCGTGAGTGCCAACAAGCCAAATAAAGAAGAACAAAAAGAACCGATAGAAGAAGACAAAGAAACAGAAGATGCGCCAATGGATGTCAGTGAAGATGATAAGTCTAATGATGCCATGGAATCTCCAGAAAAAGAGATTAGACCCCAAATAGAAGTTCCCAATTTAACCGTAAGATTACCATTTGCTCACCAAATGGAAAAAAGTAATCAAGTCACTTTTAGGCAAAAAATTCTACCTGAAATAGATTTAGGTAAAATGTCTTGTAAAAGATGCGACATTCAATTTAATGAAGTTCAAGAACTATATGATCATATGGCTGAGCATTTGAAATGGATGCGTTATGCTTGCAAACTGTGTAACTTTAAAAGCTATTCATTCGAGAAGGTACCTGAACATGTCAAAGTGGTACATAAATTAAAAGGAGACAAAGACTTCTATTTCAGTACAGTGAAAGCGCTTGACGGTTCTGAGGCTTTGGAATTGTGCGAGCCTTTAGAAGAACTACCTGATGCTAGTGAAACTAGTCCTGATTCTGGACGACCTAGCAGGTGTTCTAGTGACTCGAGTCGTCTGTCCGACGACAGCTCTTCAAGTAGTACTCGAATAGAAGGCAGTAGAAAAAGGAAAATTTACCATAACAAAAGTTCAACAAAGAGGAGAAAAGAATTAGCAATTAAAGGTATACTTTCGATATTAAAATGTATCATTTAATAAAATAAATTAAATAAATGTGAAAGTAATACAATTTCTTTTTTAGCAGGTGATGACAGCAAAGATGGTGATGTTTCTCTCGATAAAAATATTAATACTGCAGAAAGTTATACATCTTTAAGCTTGAAAAGCTTTGAAGAAAATTCTTCAGACATGGATGATGTTGTTGAAAATATTACAAAGAAACAAGCTCTCGGTTCATCAGTCGCCTCTAGGAGACCTGTCCGGAGAAGAACCAAACCTAAAAATGAAGATTTTGAATATGATCTATCAAATTTACTTAAAATGGAAGCACAGGGATATAGAGACGCTCTTGTAATGCAAGCAAATGCTAAGTCTAACCAAAGCAAGAGAAAGGTTCAACAAGAAGTTCAAATAAACTATGAAAGTTTGAATAAAGACTGCTGTGGAGCACTGATGGCGATGTCCAAGAAATCTGTTGAGAGAGCCGCAGCACATATAAGAACCAGTTCTTCAAGTTTTTACTCTTTAAAAGAGATTCGACCTCAAAACATATTTCTTAGGCCCATGTTGCCAAGAACTGTTTCTAGAGGAGATAAGGTGTCTCCAAAGAAAGATATTACTGAAGACCGAAAAGAATGCTCTAGTCCTGTTAAAGAACCTACAATTAATAAGGTTTTCATTAATGTTCCTGTTAAAAACAATGATCCCCAGATTAATGATGTGGCAAAAAGTAATAACCCCCAAGTAAATAATGAGGTTTCAAAAAATTATATACCCCAAGTAAATAATGACGTTGCAAAAAATAATAATCCCCAAGTAAATAATGACGTTGAAAAAAATAATAATCCCCAAGTAAATAATGATGTTTCTAAAAGTAGTACTCCGGCAGATAGTAATAATTCATCCAATAGCACGGATAGTACTAAACAACTTGTTCCAGAAACGAACACTGAATTAAGCCCCACAAAAGACCAAAATACCTCCAAACCCCTGATTGAAATCAAGAAACCTATAAGCATTCCTCCTATAAAATTTCGTCGTCAAAGTTTAGATGTTATGAAAAATCCTTTAATAAACAAGAATATATCAGATTTCACAAAAGCTGGAATGAAAACTAAAATACTAGTAATAAAACCAATAAATAGAAATAAAGATGGAACACATGCTGTTAAAACACCACTGAAATTTCAAACCATCAAATTAAAAGATCCTAATAAGAATTCTTCTAATGAAGACAAGGTATCTGATCAAGTGGTTGTTGTGAAAGTACCAAAAGTAGAATGTGCTATCGCTCGTCCTGCCGCAGCGGAAGTGTCTAATAGTGAAAAGCCACCATTGTTAGATGTACCAACAGTAACAGTACCAAGTGATAAAGAAGACTCAAATACCGTTATAGAAAGTAATGGTATTAAATCAATAGAGCCAGTACAGTCGGAGCCTACTAATGAGCCGAAAAGCAGTGACAGTTTAGAATGTAATGACCAAAATATCCTAGAAGAATCAAGTAAAGTCGTTGACGGCGATGCTAAAAATGAAAATATTCCATCAAGTGCCAGTGCAGAGACAATTAAAGCTGATAATGTAAATACAAGTGCATGACGTAGGATATAGTTATTTTAAATTACAGGAAAAGTACCTTTAGTTTTGTTACTGCTTGAAGCATATTTCGTTTGTGCCAGAAGAGTATCTATGATATCAGGTAATTCTAAAAGATAAGAAATAAATTGCCTGCTGGGCTAATTATCCGTTATTTTTATTTTACTACTAATGGATAGCTAGGTACAAAAGGAAACTTAAAAACAAATGCAGAAATGCCACTTTAAAAAATACTAAATATATAACCTACTTATATCAAGAAATACCTAGAAATATACCAAATTATAAAGTAGACTAGATGAAAGAAATCCCATTTTAATAATTCCCAATTTTAATTACGATCGTATGAAGTTGAATCGTTATAAATCCATCTCATATGATGTAAGGTCATATCTGTTATAATTGATGCCCTCAATGATAAGGCCTTTAGTTATAACCAGATATGACAGCTGTTCCACGATACCTTACTTTTTGTGGCATGGAAGGCAAAGCTAAAAAGTGCTAACTTTCATTTACTCATTACAACCCACACCTGAAACTCATCCACTGACACCACTGATGTTGGGAATGCTTAAAGTAGCAGTATATAACCATTGGTCATGAGGTGGGTCGTGTTCGTGGAGTATTAAAAAATAATAACAGTAATTAATGTTATGAACAGGGATACTAGGTTTAATCATTCAATACTTTATTGACAAGCGAGTGATAGAAAGATTCTGTAGGTGTGTGCAGCCAATTTGTAAAAAGTAAAGTGCACCCAGACTACAATTTTTAAATCGAACCTACAACACTGGACACAGGCAGCTGGCATGGGATCCATTTAAACCACTGTGCTACATACGTACAACAAACGTCCATCTCGAGAATCAATTCTCGAAGACTTTTGCAGTCTTTTTCGAAAGAAAAACTTAACTTTGCGGTTGCGATGTACGACAAAGTCAACAATCCAACCGCAAAATATAACTTTGTAATCACAAAAACTATTTTTTTTGTGTGATATAACAACAAATTAACGACTTTCGGATTTTTTCCTTTACATGTGCTATGAGACATTGCTTCTTACCAAATTTCAAGAGTTCTAGGTCAATGGAAAGTACCCTATAGGTTTTGATTTTCCAAAGAATTGAAATTTGGTGAAATCTAAGGCTTAAATGGCCGTATCTTTTGACTGCGTTGACTTAGAAGCTTTATTATTTTACAGCTTACATACGTATTTGCTATTAAATTCAACTTGATGCGTCAACGGGTTCCTGAGAAAAATGGTCTTGACAGACAGACAGACCGACAACAGTGATCTTATACGGGTTCTTTTTTTCCCTATGGAGAAACAGAACCCTAAAAATACAATAATAAAGATAACATTTTGATCGAACTTGAATTACACTTGTAGGTTGAAAAAATGGTTATTTCACAAGCAGCTTCTATACAAATATGTATGTAGATCTGCTTCTTATATAGAAATTTACATACCTATATTTTAAGTTATAAAGACGAAATTATCCTAATTGTGTCATCATTCTATTATTTTTAAGAAGTTCTCTTTTAGTTCTAAGTATTACATAATATCTTTTGGGGTTATATGTAACTAATTATTATTTCATATTGCTTTTTACTTCCTCTAGACATCAGAAAGTAAGGATTATATCTCTTTACAATTAGATTCTTGAAATAGTATCTTTAAGATGATTCTTAGCATAGGAATTAACCATCAATTAACTATGCAAATATATTTATGGTTTTCTTGCTCTTTGCCACTTCTCATGAATCTACTGTAACAAGATTAGGTAGGTACACAATTATTATTTAGAAAAGCTCCATCAGCTTTCTATAAAATTTTAATATTTCAAATTCTAAAAGAACAAATCTGCACACTGGTTTCAAAATAGAAATTAAAAACACAAATATTAAGTTTTCACCAAATTTATTTAGATACAACATTACTTTTGCATTCATTCACATTCTATTTAAGCATTCTTAGCAGACAAGAATGCTGCAATGCAATAACTTATTTAGTTACATTTTAGTGGAAACATTAACAACTAATATCCCTTAAGACTTGGCTAAGGTGTCAGCCTTTGCCACAACTTCTTCAATAGGTCCAACCATGTAGAATGCTACTTCAGGAAGGTGATCATATTCACCCTGTAGGATCTGTGTGAAGCCCTTAATTGTTTCCTCAAGAGGTACTAACTTGCCAGCATGTCCAGTGAACACTTCAGCAACCTGGAAAGGCTGAGACAGGAACCTCTGGATCTTACGGGCACGAGCTACAGTTAGCTTGTCTTCCTCAGATAATTCATCCATACCCAGGATAGCAATGATGTCCTGGAGGGACTTGTAGTCCTGAAGAATCTTCTGAACGCCACGTGCGACATTGTAGTGTTCCGCTCCAATAATGTTGGGGTCCATAATACGGGAGGTGGAGTCGAGAGGGTCCACAGCAGGGTAGATACCCAGCTCAGCAATAGCACGAGACAACACAGTTGTGGCATCCAAATGGGCAAAAGTGGTGGCAGGGGCAGGGTCAGTCAAGTCATCAGCAGGTACATAAATGGCTTGGACAGAGGTGATGGAACCTTTCTTGGTGGTGGTAATACGCTCCTGCATAGTACCCATGTCAGTGGCTAGGGTGGGTTGGTAACCTACAGCAGAGGGAATACGACCCAACAAAGCAGATACCTCAGAACCGGCCTGGGTGAAACGGAAAATGTTGTCAATGAAGAGCAGCACATCCTGTCCTTCCTGGTCACGGAAATACTCAGCCACAGTCAAACCAGTAAGAGCGACACGGGCACGGGCGCCAGGGGGCTCGTTCATCTGACCATACACAAGCGCTACCTTGGAGGTCTTGTCTTTCAGAGAGATGACACCAGATTCAATCATTTCGTGATATAAGTCGTTTCCTTCACGTGTACGCTCACCTACTCCCGCGAACACGGAGTAACCACCATGGGCCTTGGCGACGTTGTTGATCAACTCCATAATGAGTACTGTTTTGCCGACACCAGCACCACCAAATAAACCAATCTTACCTCCCTTAGCGTAAGGAGCGAGCAAATCGACGACCTTGATGCCGGTGACAAGAATTTCTTGCTGTACGGACATATCTACGAATTCAGGAGCTTCAGCGTGGATGGCTGCGGTCTTGTCGGTCGGGATGGGGCCACGCTCGTCGATGGGCTCACCGATGACATTGATGATGCGCCCGAGGGTCTCAGCGCCTACTGGGATTCGGATAGGCGAGCCAGAGTCTAACACAGGCTGGCCGCGCACCAGACCCTCGGTACCGTCCATAGCGATGGTACGGACTGTGTTCTCACCCAAGTGCTGGGCCACCTCCAGCACTAGCCGGGGTGTGCGGTTCTGTACCTCCAAAGCATTAAGAATTGGGGGAAGATTATCATCGAACTGCACGTCAACCACGGCACCGATAACAGCCACCACCTTACCGTTACCCTTGCCAGCGGCAGCTTTGGCGTAATCTCTTTTGTTGATGGCAGACACAGTAGCAATTTTGCCACATTCTGTTAGGGTTTTTTCAACTACTGTCTTCGCGGCTAAGAGGGCGCTACCAACCCGGCTTACAGCTCCCAGCATTTTTTAATTATATGGTGCACTTGGGCGAAAATTCGGTGCCCAACCGTACAAATTATGTAACCCTAAAAAATAGGTACTATAGACACGAAACGTGAACATTTATTGAACGAGAGACTATTGGTTTATAATTGTCTATGGCTACTGAACTAGGTCTTTTTGCGACAAGTGACTTGACGCAATGGTAATCCAGAAAGTTTCTAATAAGAAACTGAAGATTTTTGCAAATCCTTTTCATTTAGAATGTACCGAGTCATTTACAAAAGAAAGTGATTGATCTCCAATCTAACGATACTCTCAAAAACTCTTTCTACGGAAACATTGATCTCGGTAAATTTTAGAAAAGGTTTCCTCAGATGTAAATTAAATTTATTAGTACTTACATAAGTATGTATGGCTAAAATTTGCCAACTTATTGAATTCTTCATTACAGACAAAATTAACAATCGTCGCCCACGGGTCACACAGTCACACCCCACCAGGGCTCAATGGTGAAATGGTTTGTCGGAATTTAATCGACATCATACGGTGTTCCGCTACAGATGGATCTATTGTGGGGGGTTCAGGTACAAAACCTCCGTGAATAGTGAATAGTCCAAGTCATTCTTTCCATTTGACCATTAAGTAAAGCTGTGCCTCGATTTCACAAGCCAGGGATGCAAGGATCCGCTCCAGCCTCGCGGCTTCGCGAGCTTCACTGTGGGATTCACTCGCTGCTATCACTGCATTGCGGGTCGTCCAGTTGTCTACCCAGATTGGATATTTGAGAGCTATTCTCCGAGATGCAACGTGACAGCTAACATTCAATAAATAGCCACTCAACACAGCCTCAAGCGTTAAACGGAATTTAGCTTTAAATAGCAATTAACACAATTACAATTAATTCTCACTATTTCCACTCACTATTCACTCATTACTATTCGCTATTGCAAATAGTACAAGTATACTTCGCACTCCTTACCCGGTGTATCCCTTAACTAGAACTGAATGTCCATACCGTATTGCAACGTCTTCTAAAACATTTAAAAGAAAGTTCGTGAACTTTCCTAAAACATTTCTTACAATCAACTTAACTCTGCTGTTCGAATTTCTAGAACTCAGTAGAATATTCTTATTTACTATTAGATTCGTTAAGTGTCAAAAGATGGTCTTAATTTACGTAATCTATAACTATTTCTACTCTTAATTTATTTAATTTAATAAAATAAAGCTGAAGAGGATTTTGTTTAATTATTTGTTAGCTTAATCGCACTAATCTCTTGCATTCAAAAAATCTATTTGTATAAGATAGAGTATTCACTGAGCAAGTTTATTGGCTATGTAACATATGACGCTAGGACCCTATTAGAAGCGGTGCAGTGTACATAAACGCGAAAATTTGAAATGACTCGAAACCGGTTGACATTTGCATAGTGCTCATAGGGTGTCATTTGGTTGCATATTACCTCCTCTACATCCCCTTAATTAATTGTTGACATATTATTAATCCTTTCTACATATATAACTTAAATTCTCCAATCAAAAGGGGTTGTCACTCATGGCCATGGGACAAAATAAATAATTTTATAATTTACAGAGTGTTTCAGAAAGGTGTGGTCATATTTTAGGGTCGTATAGTAGATCCCGTGAATAACGTAAAGCGCTGACAATTTTATGAAAATTCGTGACTTTTAATCCCGAAATCTTAGTTTGAAACTGAAAAATTGACCGATAAAGCTAATACTTCGTATGAGAGGGGGTTGACATGAATGAAACTATGAGTATTTAATACATTCCATTTCCATTTTTTTCTGAAAATGTCTCTACATAAAAATAAAATCATTGTAATTGACATGAAAATTCATAATGTGCTATTTAGAAATGTGCACCTACATTAGGAAAAGCATTTTCCGAAGAAAATTTTATAATTGAAAATCCATTTTTTTTTCAAGTAAGTCAACTATTTGTCGGCTACACATAACGCTCCTAAAACCTTTCTTTAACATTATAATATTATCTACGTATTAACGGGAATTAACGCGATCACGAAAAGGTATTACATACCTCTGAATTTGCCTGACGTTTCGACCAGGTTGCACTGGCCGTGGTCACAGGCTGACTGGCTCACGGTGCACGCCCTCCGTCGTCGACATCGTGAGGTAGAAGGTTCTTCATCCACCTTCACTTTTTTGATATTTTTGATATTTTCGTTTCGCCATGTACCGTCACATACTATACTAACAGTGTCCCTATTCTGTAAGCAAACCGATGTGGCCCTATTCTGGTGTTCACCCGACTGCGCATAAAAGCGAGGTGGCATGTTTTTTATCACTGGATTCCACGCTGTAGATAATTTGAAACCATCTTCCCGATTGAAAGTTTTGTGTTTTTTAATTTCAATCGCTTCACGTACAACTCTTGAGAAAAAGTGACGTTCCGTGGAGAGGACTTGCGTACGGTGAAATTCAATCCAGTGATTGGTGCCCGCTTCGAGTGCATGTTCTGCAATCGCTGATTTGCTAATCTGTCGGTTCTTCACAGCAGCGATGTGTTCTTTGACCCTTTCAGCAATAGTCTGCTTTGTTTGGCCTATGTAGGAACTACCACAGCTGCAGTTTATTTTGTAGGCACCTGGAGTTTGTAACGGCAAGACGTCCTTCGGTGTACCCACGATGTTTTGAACCTTTATGCCTGGTGTGTATACTGTCGGAATGGAGTATTTCTTTAATACGGAGCCGATCTTATCCGTTACTCCTTTCACATATGGCATGTAGGCTGGTTGTCTGTTCACCTCCGGATGCTTGCGTCTCATTGTCGGTTGCTTCCGTGTTCCATTCACCTGATATCCGTTACTTTTAAGTACCTCCTGAACATGATCCAGCTCTCGCTCCAAATGTTCAGTTTCACAAAGATCGTATGCTATGTTCTTGAGTGAAGTCATAACAGACTGCAGGTGTCGGGGATGATGATGAGACGTGGCGTGTAGGTACCTATCCGTATGAGTAGGCTTGCGGTACACACAGTGCGACAAGGACCCATCTGACCTCGCGGTTACTTTGACATCTAAAAATGACAATGACCTATCCGCCTCCACCTCATATGTGAACCTTATCTTGGGGTGAATGGAGTTGAGGTGTTGTAAATAATGATCTACTTCCTGTTTATTTCCTTTGACGATACTAAAGAAAGCCTAACGGTCTTCCGGCCGAGACTCAACGCCTTCTCTTCAAAATGCTCCATCCAGATGTTGGCTAGTACAGGGGCTACAGGACTACCCATTGCGACAATATCTTGGAAAAGTAAACAGTTGCCCTCTAGACAATGTTCAAGTAGATCAATAAAATTGAACGGCAACTCGTGGTCTCTCAGCAGGTCTTTTACGACGTCCAAAAATTCTTCATCTTCATCTTTTCGTGATCGCGTTAATTCCCGTTAATACGTAGATAATATTATATCATGGAACACGAAAGTTTAAAAGTTTCTTTAACATTCACATAGTATTTGTAAGTTTATCTTAAGACAGGAGGAGGAAGAATAGGCATGGGACGATAGTATAATGGTAACCATTATATCTAAAATCTTAACAAAAGTGCAACTTACATTACATAACATTTCGATGAATTCATGTGATAACCTTTGCTTTATTACTTCATTCATTTTTCTCTTCATAATCACGCTTTTATTAGCAAAAAAACTGTATAAAAACTACTCTTGGGGCCCGTGATGGATCACAATAAGTATTCTTTTCCAATTTTTAATAGTTATGTCTTTAATTTACCAGTGTTCACTAGTCTTAAATAAAAATATTTATGCAAATTATGTACTTCATTAATATATAACGGAGTGAAGGTGAACATACATAAAAAATATATATACATACTGTCGAATTGAGAACCTCCTCCTTTTTTTTCGTTGGTTGAAAAACTCAAACTGTCTAGGCAGGGAAGCGAAACAATGGGTAGCTTAAGATTTGATCCTTTAAATAAAATTTTAACATTGAAAGTATCTAAAAATCGAAAAAATTAAATCAATGTAAGATTTTTTAAGAAAGGGTATAGGGAATACAGGTTTTTTTCTCCCCGAAAATGGGAAATTTTACCATTATTTTTGGGTAACTTATGAAAATGGCATTGACAACGGTGCTTGTGACACTGGTGACATAATTGTCATTGTAATTGGACTGAATTAGATAGACATGTGCAAACCATGTCCGACATGAGATTGAACCTGGAACGGTTCCTTTCCTTGTCGGAACTAGTTCCAGGAAACATGTCCGAGGAACTATCTAGTTCCTTAGTTTTATCCGGACATTGTAGTCAACAGTTTTATTTCGGTTCAGACAGTTCCTCCGACATACATGGTGGTTGTAAACAATATCCATTGATTTTCCTTAAATAAAACTTAAAGTAGTTTAAATTAATGTATTGACTGGGTCTTTAAAAATCAATTGATAGTATATATAGATAATTAAGTAATATCTATATTAATGGTACATACATAATATACTAGGTATTTATTTATGATTGCTAACATAAAAAGCAGCTCAGGCACCTTGATTCCTTCAATCGTTGTCTGTTAAAGTAAGTTCGTCTTTCAAAATACACGGAACGGAACGAAATTGAAGTAGCGGTGAACGGCCCGGAGCGGGCAGTTCGTAATCGTTAGTCGTTCCACCATTCAATACCGCTCCGGCCACTCCTCCAATCCGCGTGATCGTTCCGAGGAACTGTGGAACTAATAAGTTGAGCAAGTCGGAAAGAACTAACATAGTTCCGACTGCGGACATAGTTCCAGAAACGATTACGCTCCGGAACTACACATGTCTAGAATTAGACTCAAAGACTACATTAGACTCATTGGAAGAATTGCAGTTTTGAAGAAACTAGAAACTTTATATTAAATTGGAATGATATTAAATTGACAATAATGTTTCGATCACGCATTTTATCTCGAGTACGTATATACTAGAAAAGATTACCTAAACATACTTTATTTATGCCTACTATTTAAGTTATTAATGGGCCATTCTAGTGGTGTGGTTGTTCAAAGTGACTTGATTTTCAGATGTTGTGGCAGCAAGGTATCCATATCAAAGTTGATTATGCAAGGCCATGTGTCTCTGGTGTGGTATATAATGATATTAATAGTAAAAAAAATTCAAGAAATTTAAATACTGTAGCTATGGAAGAAAGCTATGTTAAGAAGTTCATGAATGCTGTAGGTTGGATGGACCAAACTAGAACAGTAAGTATAGAATCTCAGCTTTAATCAAAGCATGCAACTCACACTGCTAACCTAAGATTAAATTTATTAGGCTCTACAAGATTTATTGAAGCCATCTTACACCCATTTGCAGTTTTCCTAAAATGCTGAATTAGAATGAAAACTCGAATGTCTCTCAATGTGATTGTAACAGTTTCTTAATTTAGAAATACCTCTAGATGTAGTAAGTATAGTTTTAAATTGGTCTCACAAATAAAATATTAACCTTTTGTAGTAAAGTGGTTAATAATGCTAATATTGAATCTGTTTTACTTACAAAATTTTATATATATAGTAAGTACAGATTCATAAGTTTAAATATCAATCAAACAATGAGTTATTTCATATCTAAATTATTCCTGGAGGCTTCCTTCTTAGGGTATACCTAAGTCCCAGCCACCACACCACCACTTGTGATGGAACACTGTGTGGCTCTAGTGAAGTGATCACCTGTCTCCAACACGGCTTTGTGTGGGAGCCCCCACTTAAAAAAAGAAGCTAATTATACATATTTGTATCAATTAAGTTAGCTTATTTTAACACACTGTTATTAATGTTTCAGAAATTAAAATTAACAGGATATTTTTTGTATGAAAATATACCTGACAAAGTATCTTATGTTAATTGGTTTGAAAGTTTGGAACTACCAGACACATTTAATTCATGGTTCAGTATTACGGAGTTGCATGTTTGGATGTTAATGGTTCGATATATGGCTGAAGATGTTGCCAAACCTACCACTGACAAAAAAAAGTACATAAAAGGAGATGGTCACTTTGTAAGAAATTGTATAATAGAAGCCATGTGGGCTGATGTTGGGAATAAAATTAAGTTATTAGAGGTAAGTAACTTTTGTATTATTAATAATTGAATTCAATACAAATAGAGTAAGCCCAGATTTAAATCATTTTAATTCAATTGACTGGCCTGTTAGTCTAGTGGTTAGTGACCCTGACTGCTAAGCCCAGAGGTTGTGGGTTTGATTCCCACCCAGGACAAATATTTGTGTGGTGTGATTTATCTATAATATATATAGTATATAATATTATATATTTATTATATTTATCTAAAATATATATATAATATATAAGTACGTTTATTAGCAGTCTGGTTACCATAGTACAGGCTCTGCCTAGTTTGGGACCAGACGGCCATGTGTGAGATGTGTGGAGTTATTATTATTAATTAAATTTGTATGCCCTGTGCTCCCACATTTAGTAGCAGTCTGTAATGTTTTGCCCACCATCTCAGACAGCGGAGCTCTCTAAGAAATCCAGGAGAAATATAATTGGCCTGCAAGGGATTCCTCAAAGATAAAGTCTACAGTGAGAGAATAAACAATGAAGAGCATTGATTTCTCCCATATGTTAGCGATCTTCAATTATGGTTTAAGGGAAAGTCCACCAGAACATAACTAAGAGAACTTAACTGTGTTTTTTTTTGTTTTTATGGTACTGATTCTTTTTTATTAAATTTTATTTGACTTCATCTATGTACTTATGGAATTATGTGATGCAGATTCCAGATCACTTTTAATGCAATAATTTTTAATATTAACATACAATGTTTCCAGCCTGTTTAAGTTTCTGTGCTTATTATAAACTGGAATTATTTTTAGCCTGCATGACAGAGTTTTTGTCATGACAAAAGCAAGGGCAATAAACACTTGAATGGTGTAATAATAATTTATTTAATTATAGGGCGCAAATCCAGCAATAGCTAGAAAGCAAGTGGCTGAGTTATCAGAACAGTTTCAAGCTTCTCTTGTGGCTTATGATGAAGGACTAGATGACGACAAAGTACTAGCAGCTGCCATCTGGAGAAGATTCTATTCATTGTCGGATGATGTTAAGGTTGCACACATTGAAAGAATTGTCAAGATTATCAGACATCAGGTATTGTTGCATGTAGATATAGATTTTTATTTAACGCAAAAAATCGCGGCGTCAGCGCTGGGCTTACCTTCATCAAATACCTACGCTGGACAAATGCTAGTGTGAAGGGTCAACTTAAACCGAGCGGCGATATGCGCTAGCACTTTTAAAATGTGAATAAAATAAAAACCTTATTCAATTAAAAATAGAATAGAGTTACGCTGGTCATAATGACTAACAGAAAAAAAAACCTTTTTTAAAGTAGCTTTTACTAGACTAGATCAATTGAAAAAAAACTGACCAACCAAGCATTTATATGTCACATCATTGCCTTTAAAACAATGTGTAGGATCCTATTTCAAAGGAAATAGGATTGATATTTTACATTGCATGGGGTGACTTAATACCACATGTCATTATCTACAAGTACACCACTTGTAGATAATGACATGTACTACAATAGTGGTAGGGTAGGGTAGGGTGGGTGGTGGGGTCTTGATGCAGTGATTTCTGACTAATTTCCGCATTTTAATTACACAGATTGCAGAACTGGATAAAATTCCAAGTGAACAGTTAAGATGGAAGCCTGAGATCAAATGGTTAAGTATATTGAATCATTAATAAAGCTTTAGTCTCTAGTCAATAGTTAAAAGACCTAAGTTTTGTTATATGTTGTTTGTTTGTTGTACAAATAAATTAAATTATATTATGCAAATATGTATTTGTTTAATAATATCCTTTGAAGTTTTCATTAATCTTTTTAAGAAAAATATAGGTCCATAAATATTTATTAGGCTTAAACATTTTTAAGATGTCAATGTCTCAGCGTGTTACCTGATTTTATATATATTTTAAACATAAAACAGAATATATGGTTTTTAGTTTTCAGTGATTCTCGTCTCCTTAGTGCTGAACGAACAAAAGAGATTATAGACGATTAACATGTTTGAGGTGAAAGTCGAATAATCAGAATATATTTGTGATGTTTATGTACCAAACTATCACCAAAAAATTTATAATTCTATCAACATTCAGGGCGTGTTGAAACTGCATTGGCTAAGCTGCAGATAGCACTATGTTCCTGAGCTTAAAGAACCACAATAAATCAACCGTCTGACAAAATAACACAACATTCGATTATTTCTAACTATTTATTTAAAAAAAAAAACAGGAATTCTGTTAGAGTCCAAAATTACCTATAGTGTTTCTATGGGTTATTTTAAACCAATTGCTCAACATTGATGAAACCTATACCTACCATGTGAAAGCTTTTGTGGTATTATTTCATTCTTATTATGGCAGTCAAGTCGAAACCGAACGAAATTTTAGAACGTTTTGAATACTGAGAAAGCGTTAAATTCATAGTATGTGCAACTGTAAACAAAATATTTTTTCCTAGTATTTATGTAAACATTCGCGTACGCCGTGCACGCAAGTGCCCAGCGAGACCTCAGACTCCCTGCCCTCAGGAGGGACCCACAACTAACAAAGAGCATATAGAAACAGAGATAACAGATAGAAAATAAAGATTAACTATTGGTCAAGGGCCAATCAGTCGTCACTCGCTATATCTAGAAAATATACTTGTTAATAATTAATGTACATCAAATTAAATGCTGATGAATGAATGAACATAAATATGTTGTTTGTTTTGTTCAAAATTTATTAGTTCCTCCTACTAACTGCCAATTAATACCATACCCAAATACCCAAAAAGTTCGCGCTCGCGACTTAGCTCTCATAATAATAATTAAAAAAAAGACAGTCATGGGACTGCCGACAGAAGTGAAAACTTAAAGGAAACGACGAACTTAAAACGTCACGTTAGCAGGTTGGTAACATTAATTAATAAGGAGCTGAAAGCACTCAATATTTAGATTAGCGCCCTCTAGTGGATCTATATATGTATCATTAGCGTGACGGTCACGAGTTCAGTGCTTTTTCCCCATAGCAAAAGTGCACAAACTAAAGAAGTTTTCACTTCAAAAATAGTTTCATGGCTGTTAAGAATTTGGTCCAGACTCCATACAATGTTGCCCATTTTTATTTTGACTGTTCCTGGTTTGATTGCTTCAAATATTGAGCATACAAAGTTTGCAGTTCTTCGCATTTTCGCCTGTCCCATAGAACAGTTGTTACTACGTTACACATTTGATTCAGCTTGCAGTAAATGTTGCAATGTGGTACGCGATAATCGCTCAATTTGAAGTGGAATGCGGCGTAAATATCAAGTAATTCCGTATTGGTAGTCACCATTCTACGAACTAAGTCATACATTGATTCAGCAGACAAATCAGAAAGTGCGTAAGTATTTTTCATATCGTAAAGCTTGAACCAATGGGGTCTTCTGTTCGGTGTAAGATTTGCTTCGGTGAGATTGTAGACGTAAGTCTCGATGTTTATAGGCGCCTGCAGAAAAAGTAATTTTGGTGTTAGTTAAATAATAATAGATAGGTTTACATCCAGCGTTGCTATGTTTATAGTTAGTATGGATCTTTGAGTTCATGTACAAGAGAAACGGGAGAAAATATTCTATGAAGCTCAGTTTGAAGAAAAAATATAACATTATTTTTTTCATATTTAAGGTGTTAGCGTGAGTTAGGTACACATTGAAAAAGAAAAGGTACCTTGCCTTGCTATCCTAATTATTATCACTATTATCGCTCGCGTGTACATATTAAAATAAATCAAAATAAAATTAGCCTAAGTTACTCCTTATAACACCAGCAATCTGCCAGTGAAAGTCCCGTGCAAATTGGTCCACCCGTTCCGGAGATTAGCCCAACAAACAGACAGACAGAAAGTTAAAAATGTATAAAACTGATTTTTAGGCATAGGTATCGTGCGAATAACTGTATGAACTTAAAAAAAAAAACTATTATTTTGACATTACAAACAGATATTTCAATTTTATTTATTTGTATTGATTATGACACAAAATTCATTTCGGCAGTTATCTGAATACGAGCATTCATAATACTAACATTCAAAAAAGAAAACTAAACGTAATAAATTAAATTAAAGAAAAAACATTCTAAAAACAAAATTTTATAGGCCATGATGAACTTCAGAACAGACTATCATAATTCAATGCGCATATAAAGACTTAGGTACTGTTACCGACGTCTGGGGCCGATCTTGGTGCATAATCAGGTTATGCTTATCATAAAAATGCATTGTCCAACTGAACCAACGTATAAAACCATAGACTAAGAGCGATTGGTTTTAATTCAGCTTGTAGGATTTGACCCAAGGTAAAAGGTGTCATCAGGTAAATTTATTTAATAAAAATGTCTACCAGATAAAGATAAATTAACTTGGTCAAAGCACTGAGGACTCTGCTCCATATTCTACAGTTACCGACACAGGATCATAGGAATATCATGAGAGTATTTGACCGTGAAAAAGGTCTCCCCGCTTCTGTTCAAGAATGTTCACTAACGAACAATGAAAAAGAAGAAACGAATTGACATTTCAAGGACCAATAAAGCTGGGGGTTAAAAAGGGAACGAGGGGATCATCGAAGTAATAATAGACTGAATAAAAGCAAAATGCTTTCAAGATCCTGATGAAAATGGTGTGGCGAGTAGGCGAGTAACCTTTATGCGTTAGGACGAAGCACAAGATCGTACGATCTACGTCACACATGGCGTGATGTCCTCCACGTGTAAAGGATTAGTGCAGTAAGACCCGCCTACCGCAGGATGACCGCCTACTCCCTATTGTACTACCGGCGCGCGCGCAATATGGTCGCTGCGCATCTTTTGTTATACGGCCAGGACCGAACCTTTTGTAAAATTGTGTCAAGCGCGAACCTTTACTATTATTAATTGTTTTTCTATATAAATACTGTGTCTCGTTGTATGAGAATTCATTCCGCATTTTGTTATCGCCTTGGTACAAAATAAAGATTTGTTTACTTTGTTGCTCAAGCCCTTTAATTGTCGACAATCAAACAAGTGTTCTCCGCTTCGCTTCGTTTCGCTTATATTATTATATTCATTATAAGCAAGTGGTTTAGGATAACCAACCTAATCACTTCACTGGTGACCCACGACAACTAGTATTCTCTGAGTTTATTACTATACTGTAACTCGAAACTAGTACATTAGAAGCATGACGTCTACTGCTGAGGAGGCAAACAAGGACTTCTTTATGGCATACCGCGTCGGAGTTAAAGTACCGGTGTTCAACGCTGATGATCCCCTGCTATGGTTCGCACAATTGGAAGGCCAGTTCACCCTTTCAAATATTACTACCGACTCCACGAAGTTCTACTACGTGCTGGCACAATTAGAACCCCAACATTCAGCAGAAGTACGAGACCTTATAGTATCTCCTCCCACAACCGATAAATATGAGAAGCTGAAAACAGAGCTGATCAAGAGGCTATCGGCATCGCAGGAGCGCAAAATAAAACAACTGCTTATGCATGAGGAGCTCGGTGACAGAAAACCCACACAGTTTCTACGCCACCTACAACAACTAGCTGGACCAACTGTTCCTAACGACTTTATCAGGTCAATTTGGTCTAGCAGGTTTCCGGCAAACCTTCAGACCATAGTAGCCATGCAAGCCAATTCAAGCTTGGAGGAGGTAGCAGAGCTAGTCGACCGGATAAATGACATCGTACCAGTTACTAGTCAAGTCGCCACTAGTATGCCAGTAACCGGACAAGTAGCAGCTGCACAATCTACGAGTAGCAGAGGAGGAGCACAGAGTAACACTATTGACGCTCTAACGCAAGCTGTTACTGAACTGACTCGCAAGATGGAATGCATGAGTACGGAATTGCAACGAGTACAGCGTTCTCATTACAGAGGAGCCAAACGAGGTAGAAGCCGTTCTCGGTCACGTTCTCGCCCCAGAGATCATCCCCACTGCTTCTATCACTACCGGTTTGGAGATCGAGCTCGCAAGTGCATACAACCCTGTACCTACAGAAACACAAAGTCGGTAAACTACCAAGGCAGCCATTAACGGCGGGACAAGACTGCCTAGCAATATCAAGCCGCCTGTTCATTACGGATCTCAAGACAAAAATACAATATCTTATAGATACGGGTTCAGACCTGTGCGTATTTCCAAGATCCGCTGTTCGAGAGCGTCGTACTACAACAGAGTACAAGCTATTTGCAGCCAATGGGACAATAATAAACACATACGGTTTTATATCCCTAACTCTGGACCTAGGACTTCGTCGCGCATTTACTTGGCGATTCATCGTATCTGACGTCACAAAGCCAATTATCGGTGTCGACTTTTTAGTTTTCTACAACCTATTAGTCGACTGCCGGAACCAGCGCCTAATAGACAATCTCACTACGCTTACGGTCCAGCTACCTCAATATAAGTCCACTGAGGCCATATCGTCTGTACGCACTTTTATAGACGGTAGCGACTACTCCATCTGCTGAAGGAGTTTCCAGACCTTACACGTCCAGCGGGCAAGCCAAGTACTCCTAAACACAGTACAAAGCACCACATCCGCACTACGCCCGGTCCACCAGTCTTCGGCCGGCCACGTCGCTTAGACCCTGCTCGGCTAAAAATAGCGAAGCAGGAGTTTGAAGAGATGCTGCTGAGTGGTACTGCACGTAAATCAGAAAGCCCCTGGTCTTCACCACTTCACTTGGCGCGCAAGAAGAACGACGGTTGGCGTCCATGCGGAGACTATCGGTCACTTAACGCACGTACAATTCCTGACCGATATCCTATTAGACATCTGCAGGACTTTACCCACCAGCTGGCAGGCACTTCAGTATACTCTACTATAGACTTGGTTAAAGCTTATAACCAGATACCAGTCGCAGAAGAGGATATACCCAAGACCGCCATAACTACACCTTTCGGCTTATACGAATTCCCATTCATGACATTTGGTCTTCGTAACGCCGCACAAACCTTCCAAAGATTCATGGATGAGGTTCTTCATGGGCTGGACTTCTGCTACGGGTATCTCGACGATATCTTGGTCTTCAGCAGCAGCAATACCCTTCACGAGCAACACCTGCGACAGCTTTTCGAAAGACTGTCAGAATATGGAGTCCTAATCAACACGAACAAGTGTGTTTTTGGCCAAAAAGAGGCAAATTTCTTGGGACACAGAGTATCAGCTGCCGGTATCCAGCCCCTAGACATAAAAGTCCAGGCTATACAAGAGTTCCCGACACCCAGAACTGTCAAAGAACTAAGAAGATTCCTGGGAATGCTAAATTTCTACCGCCGTTTTATAGCAGCTGCAGCTTCTATACAAGCACCTCTTCATAGTCTCTTGACAGGCCCAAAGACTAAAGGATCGCAAAAAATTGTCATGACAGAGGAACTACAAGTAGCTTTCGAAAAGTGTAAGCACAGTTTATCTGAGGCCACACTTCTAGCACATCCCGACTCGCGAACAGAGTTAACTGTGCAGACGGACGCCTCAGACACAGCAATCGGAGCAGTTTTGCAACAACGTAACGGTGAAGAATGGCAGCCACTCGCATTTTTTTCAAAGAAACGGAGTCCTTCACAAAGAAAGTATAGCCCCTACGACCGTGAGCTTTTGGCTATTTACGAGGCCATAAAATACTTCCGGTTTATGGTTGAAGCTCGAGTTTTTTTCATCAGTACGGACCATAAACCGCTTACATTTGCATTTGCCACTCACCGTGAAAACTGTTCCCCCCGCCAGTTTCGATATTTAGACTTCATCAGTCAATTTACGACTGATATAAGATTTGTGGCCGGGCGGGATAATATTGTAGCTGATACTTTATCACGTATCAGTGCAATAAATCAAACGTTGGACTATACATCCTTGGCTAGAGAGCAGAAAACTGATGCTGAACTTCCAGATCTGCTGCGCAACGGGTCTAGTCTCAAGCTGGAGAAAGTATTACTGCCAGATTCGAAAGAAGAGGTCTATTGCGACATCACAGCGGGACAACGACCATTCATAACCGAGTCATTTCGAAGGCAAGTCTTCGATGCCCTCCACAACCTGAGTCACCCGGGCGCAAAAGCAACAGTCCGCTTAGTAACCCAAAGGTTTGTCTGGCCTGGAGTAAGGCGAGACTGTCGTCGTTGGACCAAGGAGTGTCAACCATGTCAGAGAAGCAAGGTGTCCAGACACACAAAGACACCTCTCACGGCTTTCCCAACACCATCTGCACGCTTCAGACATATACATCTAGACCTGGTAGGTCCATTACCATTGTCTTCAGGCTTCAGGTACTGTCTTACTGTCATCGACCGTGTAACCCGATGGCCGGAGGCGTACCCTCTCGAGGACATCACGGCAGAAACCTGTGCAGTCGCCCTGACATCCGGGTGGTTTGCGCGGTTTGGCTGTCCTGAACACATAACCACCGATCGAGGCCGCCAGTTCACGTCGCAGACTTTCAAGGACCTCACTACGCTAGTCGGCGCTAAACATCATTTAACCACGGCTTACCATCCCGCAGCTAATGGTCTAGTGGAAAGGCTACACCGACAGCTGAAGGCAGCTATTATATGCTATGCCACTTCAAGCTGGACCGAGGTTTTGCCATGGGTGCTTCTTGGCATCCGGAGCGCGTGGAAAGAAGATATTCAGGCTTCAACAGCAGAACTAGTCTATGGTGAGACACTACGCTTACCTGGACAGTTCTTCAGCAGCACCTCTGATGAAACTGTAGACCTGAGCAGCCTGGTCAGTAGACTCCGTTCGCACATGAACAAACTAACGCCGCAACCCACATCTTGGCACAGTAGTTCCAGTCGTCCATTCTACGTACCCAAAAACCTGGACACAGCTACGCACGTCTTTCTGCGCCAGGGTCCAGAACGAAGGCCACTGCAAGCTCCTTACCTAGGACCGTACAAGGTTCTGCAACGTGACTTAAAACATTACGACATCGAGGTGAAGGGGAAGACGCAAAGAGTAACAATAGACCGTCTCAAACCCGCATTTGTCACGAATGAGACACCGACAGTCACCACAGGTAGCGAGGAACCAAACCTGAAGAAAACCAGAAGGGGGCGCTCAGTCAGATTCCCCGATTACTATCGCCCGTAGTTACGGTCTCACCGGGGGAGTGGTGTGGCGAGTAGGCGAGTAACCTTTATGCGTTAGGACGAAGCACAAGATCGTACGATCTACGTCACACATGGCGTGATGTCCTCCACGTGTAAAGGATTAGTGCAGTAAGACCCGCCTACCGCAGGATGACCGCCTACTCCCTATTGTACTACCGGCGCGCGCGCAATATGGTCGCTGCGCATCTTTTGTTATACGGCCAGGACCGAACCTTTTGTAAAATTGTGTCAAGCGCGAACCTTTACTATTATTAATTGTTTTTCTATATAAATACTGTGTCTCGTTGTATGAGAATTCATTCCGCATTTTGTTATCGCCTTGGTACAAAATAAAGATTTGTTTACTTTGTTGCACAAGCCCTTTAATTGTCGACAATCAAACAAGTGTTCTCCGCTTCGCTTCGTTTCGCTTATATTATTATATTCATTATAAGCAAGTGGTTTAGGATAACCAACCTAATCACTTCAATGGTATCTACTAATTAAAGAACTGCTCTAATACCTGCATCGCGAAACCGCAGTTGTCCATGACTCGCCTGTTGTACGCTTAGCGAAACTGGCCCGTTCTAGACTATTCTCTTTCCCGCGTGATTTGGCGCATTCTGCCCTCAGCCCACAATTTTTTGCGGTTTACTTCACAGCAGAACTCATTTAGCGTTTTCACGGTGGTGTGCTAGAGGCCGTAAGGTCTTAAAAAACCACTTGTATACTTACGTAAGTCGCAGGATTGATGTCAACGATTTTGTAGTTAAGATTGTAGAATGTGTAGCTTGTAGCACTGCCGCCGCCCCACGCTACGTTTATAGGCTTTCCTTCTGGATTGACGAAGATCTTGAACTGATCTGCGTGAGTGTGTCCATTGAATTCAGCTGCGATTGTTGCGGTAAATCTAAGAGTACATAAGTATAGAAAAATAAATGTGACGAGTGCTTATGTTCGATGTTTGCAGTATCAAAGATTACTGAGGAGTTAGTATGAACTTAATAACCAACATCTACCTACTCATAATATAATTATGTAACTCGGGACTTAATCACGATAATATTTATAGGGTACAATAACTTTTTGGCGTGATAACGTCTTATAAGTCGATGAACACCGGCTGCACGCACGAAAAAGCATGACTCATTGTCACGTTCCGCCTGAGCCGAGCGTGCAAGCGAGGGCGCGGAACAAGCGATAGAGAGGCACGATCGGCCTAAGCGTTCGGCTTGTGACGTGTAGGTTTTCTTATGACGTTATCACGTAAAATTATCGTGCGTAAACCGAATTTACAGACAACCAACTTTTTTAGTTACCCGACGTTTCGATCGAATTGCACCGAGTGTGGTCACAGGTGGACGTGTGTAGGTATATGTATATTTTTAAATAGGTAGGTTGTTTTTAAGTACAGATAGTTTTCATTAGGCTGTGTTTTTTTTGGTAATTTGATTTTCTGGTTGCATCTTATTACGATCCCTACCGGTACCTACCAGTTTGTACTATAATAAGATGAAACACAGAAACATGGTTCATATTCATGTGCAAAACAGTTTAAAAGTAAACGCGTGAACTCTCACAATATAGCGTTTAATTTTCATCTTATTGTGGCTGTTACCTGTTCACAATCCTGTTATATTCCCTAGACCACGTGTGAGTTAAGTCACCGGCTCCAGGAGGGACGTGAGTTATAATATGAACTTTCTCTCCAGCTTGTTCGGCTTGAGATAACTCGCTAACCAACCAGTCTAAATGTTTCTTCGCATCGAGAGGATCGTACGTCAACCACCTGAAACATTTTAAATTTAAGTGTTGCTACCAATTATTTCAGCTAGGGGGACTAATCGGTGCAATACTGTTTATCTAAGAGAAAATAAAAATATTTGCCTTTATTACGCTTATCCATTTTTTGCGACCTAATTGCGATCAGTACCTACGTTAATGAAAAACTAAGAATGCCGGCCGGCCTTTTAAGGTGGGTGTAAAGGGAGAGGGGAAGAGGGAGATAGGGAAGGGTTAAGGCCTCCGGTAACCTCACTCACTCGGCGAAAAGCAATGCTCACTGCCGGTTTTCTGTGAGGCCGTATAAATATCGTTCGTATATCGTTCGCAAATCAACTGTTGAGTTAAAGAGAAGTTATTAAAAGGTGCAAATGCTTTACCAGTTAGATGTGAAAGCCACATTGTTATTTAAAGAAATAACTCTTAGTCCTGGCCGCAATAATATAGAGAATTCTCCCCGATCCCTTAAACTGGTTTTTGCGTCTTCTGTTAGGTAGTGGTCCCATTTCTTGGCAAGTCCGTCATAGAGCCAAGTTGTGTTGAGGTATTCTCCTGTGACCGATGATGGAGCAAATCTAAAAGGCAATATAAATCACTTTGTAAGTAAGTACATCGCGCAACAATAAAAAAGTACGTAATTATATGAAACAAAACTCACTGGTTTGTAGGTTGCGATTCATGGTTGCCAAGAGTTGGTATAACCAATACATTATCGCCAAAACTTGATCTCATTTTTTCTATGAGGTGGCGGTTCACACCATTGATTAATTCGTATGTAGTTTCCCATACAAAGTGGTCAATGGTATCTCCCACGTAATACACTACGTCTACATCCTGTAAAACGACCGAATATAATGTTAACGATGAGCTGTGAATATATTCCAATATTTAGCCAAATGTAAGCGATTTCTATGCTGGAATTATATACACAGGTACCTTGTGTGTCTCCGCGACTCTGTCAATAAGATCGTCGAATGCCCAAAGTGGCGTATCACAGTTCCTGTAATCACCCCAGAATCCGGCCGGCACAGGAGGTGTCCTTACTGTGTTAGATTTGGATTTGTGGTTCCGCGGTAAGGATTGTCCCTCTCTGCAACAAGTTGGTTCGCCGCACTCGGCTACCCCCCAAGGTTCGTATAGGGGATCTATGTGGGCGTCCGTAATAAAGGCAATTTTCAATGGTTTTGTATCAATAACAGGTGGCTGTGGAATGAATTCGGCACATTTCTTTAGGTATCATTTTTTGATAATTATATATTAATATATTAATCCGATCGTAGTATATGTAGGTACTTACGTTGCTGGGTGTCGCTGGTGGTGGTAGATTTACTTGCCACTCAAATCTAGAATCGTCGACGCTACAGAAATTTGGGTTATTAGAGTTTTGTAACACATGTCCACAGAATGATCTCGGCGTGGCCTCGGGCGTAGTTCTAACGATGTGCGCAATTATTGGCTAAAATATTACAACAAAACAATACAATTAACTCGGACGGGGTGTTAAAGCGCGGTAATTAAGCCGAATCCATCTCAAATTTTAACTTTAGAATTCTCATTTTCCGTTGCTTCCAGAAGTCTTAGATTGTAATGGAAGTGGAGAAGTGGATGATATTAGAATCACTTGCCAAGGGTAGGTACAGCAAGGTCTTCAATCGATTGATTTAACATGTGTATAAGGAAATACATACCACGTTCAGTGAAATAGCTCCATGACAAATGTGTTGGCTTTCAATATTCAGGTTTGTGCAGAGATTAATGACCACATCATTTAATTCTTCGTCCGTCTGGCCATTTTGGACACCTTGAAATAATGTAGCAAATGCACTCTGACAAACTAGGCATTCGATACTCTGGAAAATATAGTATTCGTTATACTTATCTAACTAAATATTGATTAGGTATGTAATGTAACGAAACACATCAAACTTTAGTTTATAAATAGGTATTTTATTTTTAAGATACGTCAAGAATACATCTTTGTTTACTTTGTTTAAAAAAGACAACTCCCCGCATTAGGAATTACTCCTGTGTCGCGGGGGACTTTACAAACATACAAACAACGGACACAAAGAACACCCAGACTCAGGTGGGAATCGAACCCACGACCTCTGGCTCAGCAGTCAGGGTCACTAACCACTAGACCAACAGGCCAATCTAATTATTGTCTCAGAAGCATCCTCCGCAGTCCATGTTGCCAGATTTTCGTTAAACTGTTAAACATTATAAAGTTGAGATTTCGTGCGGGCGTGCCAAATAACTATACTAAGTAGGTACTACTGGCATACAATGAATCTATACTAATATAATAAATCTGAAGAGTTGTTTTGTTTGTTTGTTTAATCACGGTAACCTCTAGAACTACAAGTCAGTAAAAAAAAATAATGTATTGGATAGATCGAGTATTCGTCGAGGAAGGTTATAATGGCACTCGTACTATAATATACCTAATAGTATCGTACTATATTAAGACCAATTGTATATATTAGAGAGATTATCTTTAAAAAAAATATATACTCGTATATATACGGTCGAATTGGGAACCTACTTTTGTTCGTCGGTTAAAAAAAGTATCACCGACTTCAATGCGCCTCAAAATACCCAAATCGCATCAAATTTGCCTATAAAATTTGAAGAGTTCCCTCGATTTCTCAAGAATCCCATCATCAGATCCCGACCTGATGACAATGGAACCACCTTTGAAATAAAAGAAGAATTTTCCAAATCGCTCCAGGCGTCTTTGAGTAATCGGTGAACATACATATAAAAAAAATATACAGTGGAACATAGAAACTCCTCCTTTTTTGAAGAAGCTAAGTCAACTGTCGCCATTTTAACTGTAACTGTTTGTAGCAGTATCGCTTTCACGCCTTACTACTAAACCTATCTTAGGTCATCATCATCATCAGGGCTATAATTTCGATAACATCTATATTTAAAATATAAATGCCACACACACAGTTCAGTGTAAAAACATTTTCAAATTAGTATAGGCATTCTAGGCCGGAGGCAACAGCACGTCAATCTGATTGGCAAGTGCGCTCGAAGTTCGAACATTAACGTTAAAAAAATTGAAAGAGGGTGAGGTCCAGACCATGAGTGGAACAACATCTTTCTCATAGTAGAAGAAAAGGTATTATGCTTCTCTGGTGTCACACTTAATTATGTATTTATCCGGGAATTAACGCAATCACGAAATAGGTATTACATACACCACGTGTATTTGAATTGGCTAATCTAGTCGATATTAATGATGATAACCGATTTATTATCGTTAATCAATTAATACACGTTTTTCCTAAAAACCAGCAAGAACAGAAAACTATCGTAAAACTATTCAACCGAAGTCTTCACTTGAAGGCGGTACTTGCCCGGTTGGGCACATCCAGCAGCAGAACAGAACAGAGGAGAGCAGAACTTTGCTGTATCCTTTCAAAAACTGTTTTTGATAAAAGTTATCTAGTTCGTGTCGTGAAAGATAAGTAGGCAGGTGATATTCAAGTGACGCAATTAAAGTCAGATTACAAACGATAATGATTAATGGTTCTATTTTGATTTGTTTCTGATTTTAAATTTTATAATGAGAGTTTTAAAATAAGTCCCTTTAGTGCCATTGTGATTATTTTTTGGTTAATTATTCCAATTTTAAACCCGAGAGTAATGAGTTCAAAGTTAGTGTATTTATTACTAGCAGCGCCCCGCGGTTTTACCCGCGTAAGTCTCGATCCCGTAGGAATATCGGGGTAAAAAGTAGCCTATATGTTAATCCAGGTCTCCAGCTATCTATATACCAAGTTTCATCGCAATCGGTTCAGTAATTTTGAATTTAATTTTGAAAGCGTAAGAAACATCCATCCATCCATCCATCCAAACTTTCACATTTATAGTATTAGTGGGATAACAACTAAGCACACGACCCACCTAGACAAAAAAAAGAACCAAATTTGCCGCCCTAGATTCTGCCGCCCTAGGCTTCAGACTACTCAGCCTGCTGGTAAATCTGCCACTGGTTATGGTACGTAAGTCCAAACAATGACAGTTCAAGTTATACTAGCCAATGAAACAAACCAAAACTGATATAAAGTTAAAATTCGACCACCAGGCGATCTCTAGTCTCTAGTATACAAAAAAAAGTACTAGTCATTCCACGTTTCACCTGGGTTTATGGGCATTGCTCCGCTCCTATGGGTCATCACATCACACAATCAATGCAAAAATAATTATGACTGACTAAGTAGTTTCAGAGAATAGCACGTTCAAATAAAGAAACCATCAAACAAAAACTCTTCAGCTTGAAATATCACCAGTGTCCTCCCCCTGATTCAAAAATGTTATTACCGATTTTACAAATGACTCGTCCAAAGATTCCGGATTTTGTTTTGGCATTCGAAGAATATTTAATGCATCTTTAAACTGTCCAGTTTCGGCTTCTGTTAATTCTTTTTTCACGTATGTTCTGAATATTTCTTCTACATTATCTAAAACCAATTATAGTATATATTACATATGTAAGTAGGTAAGTCTTGAAAAAATGACAACACGATTTTTTTAACTTATAGCGTAGGTACAACATACGTTCGCGTCTGTATCCTCGAAGGAATAGGCGGTCTTATTGAACACTGACACTTTGCCAACTATAATTGGCCCCACTTACATAGTAATGGTCGTGGATATTGACTGAGACTATTGCCGTCAACCGGGCATTTTGGGAATTTAAAGATGGGAAAATTGGGAGTGTATTGAAAAGGAACGGCAGACTAAGAAAGTAAGGCGATGGACGGAAAGGGATATTGCATATACGGATTGCAAATAAGAATACTGAATAGTGATGGATTGGGGAGTGTAAGGCCTCGGACATGAAGTCAGCGAGAGCACGGCGGCGGCATCGGCGCGCGGCGAGCGGCGCGGCAACACTTTCGTACGCCGCTCACCGCCCGCTCCCCGCGCCGCTGCCTTCGAGGCCAGTTCCTTATAAGTATGCATTGAAACGCGCCGCTCCCCGCGCCGCCGCCGCTGCCGCCGCTCCCGCTAACTTCGTGACCGAGTTCTAAAACGCTAATAGATGTATTGTTTAACATGAAAGAGAATCCAACAAATACAATATTAGGTAATTATATAATGGGCGCCGACAGAATTATTTTCAGAGAGGTACATAACTGCTTCTACACATTACGCTATTTATTCAGCACTTAGTAGCAAGTTTATGTAAAATTTAAATCGCGCGAGAGTTTAATGTAAAGTCTCTGGAACGCATCTTTGTGTGTGACGCATGGTGTGACGTGTTACGGCGAATCACACGAGCCTAAAGGCTTGTGCATGCTCAACATTCAAGAAAAGGGTAGTGGACACTGATTTCAATGACAAAGTGGTGGACAAATTTGGATAACAACCTAGACGCCTTACATCAGTGTGTATAGTAGACCTCATGAATAATATTTAAAGCACTGATAATTTTAGAAAAATATTAGATTTTTAATACAGGAACCTTAATTTAAAACTGATAATATGAACTTGAAAATAATCGCTAATGCTCCAGCGAAAATATCATGAGAGAGAAGGCGGATGAATGACAACAGGATCTTAGGTAATAAATTACTAAGAATATTTACATACCCGCATTTGCCGCAAATGTCGACATAGAAAATAAATAAATAAAATCTTTCGATTTTACATGAAAATTGATATTTTTTTTCTTTGTTTAGAAATGTTTAATGTGCACACGTGTAATTTTTTTTTCCAAATCTAATTCTAAAATATAACAAAATCTTCTGTAAAAATTTTGATGTTGATTCAATATTTTATGGTTGGTTTTAAATTAAGTTAAATGTTTACCTGCTGTTAAAAGTTGTGATGCGAATGCCGAAGCTAATAACGTTATCACTAAAATTAACACCCTCATCTTACCCGGTCGATTGTTTAGCAATGAATGATAACTGGGAACACCACTTGTAATAAATAGATTCTGTTACGCAAGTTGTATTCGTATTATAAATTTTGATTCTAATGATCAAAGTTTCGGGGCTAATCACTTAAAGATACCGATATTTATCGTTATCTGACGCACATTTAAAAATGTATGTGTGCATTGTAGAAATCATCAATAAGTGGTCAAATAATAAATAAAAACTGGTGGTTCTTTGAACAAATCACGAATCACACCATGTTTTGATGACTAATTTCACGTTATGAACATTTTCAAGACGTTTTATTATCTATCAGTAGCTGATAAATGCATCATCAATCAAAATTAGTCTATCTATAGAAATTATAGAGTGATATGCTTAATTTGCAGTACGCCCAGAAACGAATACCAGCACTTTCGTTTCTGGGCGTACTGCGAGGAGGTTTTCTGGTCAAGCACCCTATATCATTTAAATATTATCAAGTGTTTCTCAAAAGGTAAAGAAGTTTTTAAAAGTTGAGAAACTGTGTCCTATATTGTACGGTGTATTGTTACAAATTAATTCCTGTTCTTTGGCGAAAACAGTGGTGCTTCAGGCTAATGTTCCACCGAATCATGAGTGTTTTTGTTAGATTTTCTTTGACAAAGTGGACACGATCTGACATAGGCCGCCATTCAGTTTATACTAGCGCAGGAGTCAGGGAATTCCAATATCTATTGTAATGTTAAATAAATTTTTATTATTATTATTATTCTATGCTACGGCTACGGACATACACAGAATCGTTTCGCGCGTACAAGCAAGAAAACTCTGTAAAGAATTCCTCATCAGAATTCCTCGGGTGTGTCGTTGATTTTCGATTTGTTCGGCAACGTTTGACACAGATTTCCGCCAGGTAAAGCCGTAGCAATGTCTAGAAGAAAATCTCTGTAAAAGGATATAAATAAGAAAGAACTTACTTGTTTTTTAGCATAACATAAGTAGATGTTGAAAACAGTAGTTGGTAGTACATTCATATTATAATGATAAAATGGTATCGGCATATGAATGACAGCGCAAAGGTTCAGACTGGTTCAATGTTGGTGAATTTTATAAAAACCAAATAGTTTTGATACACTCAATTCCTTGTACTTACTTATTAGAGTTTAAATTTCAAATGCAATCCGATTTAAACAATTTTAATAAATTTTTTTCGATTTTTTGTATAAAAATGTGGTATCACTTCAAGCCGTGCCAGACGTGCCATTGCTTTGAATAAAATAGCAGCTTTTGCACTCAGATTCACTCTCGTGAATGTAGATTTTGCCAATTAATGCAGGTTCCTTTGCCTTTCCCTCGGGAACAGTAGGGACTTTTTTCGGGATGGAACCGGTACTCTATGGCTTTTTCTGTAAGTATCCCTGACAACGCTTTTGCAAAATTTCATTATGATCTGTTAAGTATTTAGGGCGTAAACAAACAAATAAAAAAACACTCACTTTCGAATTTTTGTACAGGAATTTTCACGTAGAGCGCTCGAACTCTGAAATAAAATAAAACAACCTGTGTAAATGATATTCGATGACATGACATTATGTATGGAATAAAATTTCAGCCAAATGGCTCCCGCGAGTCCGCTGTAGGTGGTGTATCCTGGTGGACCAATTTTGGACAACATCCTCGCGTAAATGGGGCTTAATTTAATGAAGAAAGTGAGTTGTGTTGGCCTTCAGGGGGCAATTGTCTGCGGTTTGTCTGCATGGATCAGAGATTTTACGTAGCCCTACAGAAAGTAGTCGTGCGGTGATAAGTCACACGATCGCGGCAGCCAATTGAACGAACTTATCATCCAATAAATTCAATATTTCCCGTGCATATGGCAAGTGGTGCCGTCCTGTTGGAACCACATATTTTTGAGATCAATATAATAATTTATTCAGTAAACGACGAATTGTCGACTCTGCAGGACGGCCATGAAATATGAATGTCGTAAATTTTTTTGATTAGCACTGATTTTGACCACACCTTTCTGTACCTAATGCAAGGCAGTCGCAACGCCGCATAAACGCAACGTAGGTATCATTTGGCATCGCTCTTAGTTGTATAAATAAAAGTTATAGGTACTAATAACATTTTACGTAAATATTCTCTTCTGGTTTTTAACCCTCAATCCAAAGTAGGTAATCACAAAAACATAAAATAATGAGGTGAGCCACAGAATACTCTATCGCGAGCACAATTATTCAAATTGGTTAATTGTATTTCGATGTAGTTTAGCGGGCTCTGTCCATCCGTTCTTCTCATAAAACGAATTTCAGGGTGTCAATTCATGTTGTAAAATAATTTCGCACAGTCATTATTAATTTTTCGGTCGATGTTGCCGTCATACGGCCGGTTTTTTTATCTATGATTTATACAAAAATACTGATTGGTATCTTTAGTTTCATTTCAAATACCGGTTTATCAGCTGGAGTTTAGAATTATTTATTAATGTATGTTATTGTAAGTGATCGTTTTAGTACCTACATCAAAAACGTCATTAGTAATTACAATTAAATAATGTACATGCGTTACCAATAATGGGAGGGGCCTCCAATACCCACCTTATCGAGCTCGAGTGAGCGCAGCGCGCTATAGGTAGGTACTCAAAGTTCGTGCTTGCCTCAACAAATCAAGCATTTATTTTTTGTAAACGTAGGTCATAAAGGTGTGCATAGTAAGTACAGTTATTTATGGTTCTTTATGTTTTGCCAATAAATGGCGTACAAAATTTCTTAGCTAACTTAAAACTAAATTATGTATTAACACAAATCGCACGAGGATCAGTCACATAACAAAATATTAGACTTCTAAATATGGGGGCGTATGCGCTATAACATTCTGATCATTTCGTTTTTTAAAAGATTCAAATCCAACAAGAAATGACAAAGTTATTACAGTTTTCTTTTCGGCTATTTCGAAACGCTTGCTCGGAGCCGCGCTTGGTATGATGACGTAACACGTTGCGAATAGCGCCCGCCACCCGTGCAACTTCGCTACTCTGGTTCAGCTTATTCACCGTTTCGCTCATGTCGTGGCATGTAAATTATTTAGTTTTTACTATAATTTGATGTTATATTATTAGTATAACAATATTTATATTGACATTGAGTATCTATTGATATTTAAATAGATACGAGTAGTTAGTTACCCATTATGGAGGTCGGTTTTGTAGGATACAATTAAAAGGTAATTAAGTCTATACATACCTACTCCTACTGAGTACCTAAAATAGGTACCTAACTACCTACTTACCCATTTTAACTGAGTGTTCTGAGGATGAGATTTATCTGGATTATTTGAATCATTCAAATATTATCTCTTTTGAACAAGATAAATCTTTAGCTATACACGAAGTTGGCTATGACGAAAACTATTGTTTGAACATTTTATCCAAATGCACTGCATTTTGGAAAAATTTATATTAAAAAATTAGATACAACAAATATTCGCCTGATTGTATATCATAGGACACAAATTAAAAAATACTCAACAGTAAGTATCGGGCGCCCGGCGGAAAGCGCGCTTTTACACACAATCACAGACAGCATTTATCACATGACAAAATCACCCACTCGCTCAGGTGACCTCTTTTTTTTTATTGTATAGGGGGCAAATGAGCAGGTCACCTGATGGTAAATGACTACCGTCGCCCATGGGCACCTGTTACTCAAGAGTCATAAGTGCGTTGCCGTCCTTTAAGGTAGGGGGAGAGGGGGGAAGAGGGGGGACTGGGACAGGGGAAGGACGGAAATAGGGGAGAGGGAAGGGTTAGGGCCTCCGGTAACCTCACTCACGCGGCGAAAAGCAATGCAAAATGCAATCATTGCTTCACTGCCGGTTTTCTGTGAGGCCGTGGTATCACTCCGGTCGAGCCCGCCCATACGTGCCGAAGCATGGCTCTCCCGTGGTCTGGGTACAGCCCCCGAATATCCTTGTGTTCCATTGTTTACTTGAGTAGGTAGGCATTAGGTATGAACGAACGAACATCATCTGTGTGAACAAACATCAAAGCTATCCGCGGAAATTCAAATGTTATTAAGAAATGATAGAAACGATGCGAGGTTGGTATATTATAATAAAATCTATACGGTCAGTGGATCTATTCGTGAATTTTAGCTGTTTGACATGCGCAGTGAAATGTGAAATGTTGTATTAGTTATTGACGAGTGCTATATAATGTATTAAATAAATAGAAATTAACCTTAACGAATACAACAACTTCGAAAATATATAGGCCTCCCTTTCCGATTCCCTACCACGGAACTGTACAAAAATATGAACGTTCTTACGATCAGACAAACTTTCATACTATGTACTGTTAACTAAGCGTCGGAAAGGAAAGGTCTGTCCCATAGTTAAATTGAATCCATCGCCATCTCACAGGTTTTACTGCTTTCTTGGTCACTATCCCTTAATATATATCCCAAATATAAATCAAGCTGTCATGCTGTGCCCCATCAGTAGTCATCAGTAAGAAAATTACGTAAATAAAATAGTTTTTGTACATCTGAAAGTGACTTGTTCTTGTGTATTGTCATACAAATCTATAAAAGAAATATACTTAGTGTAATCTTTCCCATTAAATGTTGAGACCTCAATGCTTGGCAATTTAGAAGTTGATACATTGTGACACTGTTTCATCTCAGATGTGCAAAGACTTTATAATACAAAATTTTATTTAGATGTTACACAGAAGAACTTATCTTCTAAAACATCATTTTCTTTATGATCGTCCTCATCTACAGCAAAAATGTCCAACTGTAGCTTCTCGTAGTCCTTAAAAGTTGAGTTCAACTTTTCGATGCGTGCATGTAGCATTTCAATGTTTGCAGACTCCAATTTTGATGGATCATAGACGAAATTCTCAATTCTGGTGATCGCACCTTTCAATTGCGATCGATCTAATAGCAGCTCAATTATACAAAGTTTATATTTTTACTTCCGTCACTCGTAAGCACGCTATGATCCTGAAGTAAGATGCAGAGGCCACCTCCAGTTCTTGGTTTTTTTATGGCATAGGGGGTAAAAAGCAGACGGATCATCTGATGGTAAGTGATTAACGTCGCCCATGGACATCTGCAAGCCAAGTGCGTTGCCGTGTTTGTGTAGTGTATGAGTTTAGTTAGACTAATAAGTTTATTTTATGCTTTTCAATTCCTTTCTTCTTTAGTCGTTTTAAATGTTTGTTAAAAAGGTTTATTTTTTAGTTTTTTGTGTCAAAAATATAATCATAATTTATAGTTAGTAGTATTTAAAAACTTATTAAAAAATAGGGGGCGAATAATTGTTCAATGGGTGAGCCATAACTCGTCCTCTATATTTATACCGTTAGAGTTGAATATTTTATTATAAATTTAAATAGGCCTAACTTCGAAGTATATCCTATCCAATAAAAAAAGAATTATTAAAATCGGACTACCCTGTAAAATAGTTATGCGTGGTAAGTTATCCCATTAATCCCACTTATATTATAAATGTGAAAGTTTGGATGGATGGATAGATGTTTGTTACTCTTTCACGCTAAAACTACTGAACCGATTGCGATGAAACTTGGTATGTAGATCGCTGGAGACTTGGATTAACATATAGGCTACTTTTTATCTCGATATTCCCACGGGATCAGGTCTTACGCGGGTGAAACCGCGGGGCGCAGCTAGTAATACATATATAAAAACAAATACATGGATTGACTTGAGAATTGAGAACCTTCTCCGTTTTTTCGTCGGTTAAAAATGCAAGTAACATCACTGGTTTATTGGCATCTAGTTAAGACCTTGTTAGCCAACGTATAGATAAGCTTTATAGAAACTAACTAACTAAGTTCTTACTTATAAAGACAAACTAGCAAAACGGTTTTCACTCAAACAAATCTATCTTTGTCACTAAAATGTATCTACCCAACAAGCTGTTATTCCAGCAACAAAATTATATTAGTATAAAAAAGTAAAAAAAATATGTTTCATAGAATTTAAATTCAAAACCTACGTAGGTAAGTCTAATAAACATAAAAAGGAAAGAATAAAAGACGGTGTATTTAACAATAAATTAAAACAAATTTTATTAGAAAAATATGCTACAGTATAAATGACTACTCAAATGATAAATTCTAAACCTTCAACTCATTATTATTAGAAACTAAGTAGCTGCCCTTCCTATCTCCTACTTTTGCCGTGCCGGACTCTGTCGGCCCATGATTGTCACACCTAGCTTTTAAGACCTTTTGTAACATTATGCAGTAAAATGAAAACTGAAATCGAAGTAGTCTAAAAACATTTCCTGGGTCACTCATTCAGAACGAATTAACAATTAATGCTAATATAAAATAAATATTTCTTTCTTTCTAATACATATATGTACCTATATGAAGAAACAAAGATATTTATCTCAGTTCTACTAATCGGCAAAAAAAAATTCGAAGTTAATGTTATTCTGGTGCAGTTTATAATAAACTCGTTAAACAAAAACATATATCAGTGTTATTGCTATTAAAATTCTATAATGCTACATAAAAATATAATGGTCACAATCCGATCACTGGTTTCGAAAAAAAACCTTGACACCTTTCAAATTTTGTACATTGTTTGGAAACCCTAATAAATTCCACATGTTGTGAATATTTTGCAGTTCCAATATATTTACCTACATACGTGTCGAATTGATAAGCTCCTTTTTTGAAATCGGTTAAAAAGTGTTAATATTACATGTACTCCAACTTGCAGGCCTAACAACCCAGAACATAATTAAGTACATACTAAAGTGTAGATCTTAACAAATACTTTATCTCAACGAATACTTAATATTAACAAATACAGGTGTTACAAAAATGTGTGGACATATTTTAGGGTAGTATAAATAACACCACGATCTATGATTTTAACTCTAGCTTCAATTTAATGTTCATAAATGTCACTTAGTGTCTTAATTGAATAAATGATTTTGAATTTTGAACTGCATTTTGAATTTTGAACGTAAAGCGCTAACAATTGTTGGTAAATTCATGAATCATGATTTTCAAATCTTATTTTGAAACTGTCAATTTTAACTTGAAAATTGATTGATAAGGCTTATATTTAGTAAGGCTGACAAGAATGAAACTATGGATATGATGGATGGAATGAATGGAAAGAAAATATCTGCATAAAAAAATCATTAACATTGACATGAAAATTTATAACAATTATGTTGTTTGGAAATGTGCACCTATACCAGAAAAACTTTTTCAGATAAATAAAATCTTTTTCCTTATTTTTCAAGATAAATCAATTATTACTGCACACCACACCTGGTAGAATATATTCTATAAATATTTATTTATTATACACTACACTACACGGCCCGGCTGACATTATCAGAATATGGTAATTGACTACATATATCAGTTTCTGTTTACTACAACAACGGTAGGTAATGTACGTATACTGAGAGATTTGACGTCAAAATTGGTACTTACATAATTGTTTAATTTTGTAATGAAAAATTCTAACAAATACATGAAAATGACAATTCTACAATTACTTATTATCATCAGAAAAATAAAGGCTTCGCAATTCTTCGCATCTCTCTCTCTCCCATAGAACAGTTACGACTATATTACAAAGGCGATCAAGTTTGCAATTGGTGTTGCAGTCAGAATTGACATCGCTCAATTTGGAGTTGAAAGCGGCATAAACTTCAAGCATGTCCTTGTTCGTAGTCACCATTTTGCGAACCAAGTTATACATAGATTCTGGAGACAAATCAGGAAGAGCAAAGGTGTTTTTCATATCGTAAAGCTGAAACCAATGGGGTCTTCTGTTCGGTGTAAGATTTGCTTCGGTGAGATTGTAAACGTAATTTACGATACTTTTGGGTTCCTGCAAGAAAAAAAAGTAAAATAACAACTTCAAATAGTCCTATCCTATGGCATCTTGTGTGGTAACTGCAAGTTTCATCAATCCATAAAAAGCTTGTTTAGTCTGCGTTAAAATCAAGTTCAAGGATTATTTTTAGTCATAGTCGCAATAAATTAAAATATCATACATACATAAAAACATCATTCATTAACATTATATACAATTACCGGTACGAGTCGTGAGTACACTTTTTATTGGTCGATATGACGTTGATCACTCTGACGCTGCACGTGATTGGTTCATCAGTCGATGCTCGTCTTCTATTGGCGCGTATCATTCGGCTACCGTATACTTTACTACTGTACTGTACGCTAGTTTATTTTTGAAAATTTGTGCTCACGACTCGTGCCGGTATCGGTACCTTACTAGAAACCCGCCCCCGGCTTCGCACGGGTAGCAAAGTATTTATATTGATTTTTTTCCGACATCTTCAACAATCATCGTCATATTTCAGCTGTTTTACACAAAACCTTAATAAAATACTACACGTAAACCTTCCTCGTGAATCACTTTATTTATTGGTGAAAACCGCATTAAAGTTGGAGGGACAGACGGACAGACGGCGGTAAGCGACTTAGTTGTATACTAGGTAGAGGGGTATTTTTATATACTTACGTGAGTCACAGGATTCATATCCAAGATTTTGTAGTTGAGATTGTTAAATGTGTAACTAGTAGCACTGCCGCCGTTCCAAGCTACGTTTATAGGTTTTCCTTCTGGATTGAAAAAGATCCTGAACTCGTCAGAGTGAGTGTGTCCGTTGAATTCAGCTGCAATAGTTGCGGTAAATCTAACAGAGAAACCAGTAAATAAAATATTTAAAGTTAACTCAAATACCAAAAAAATACACTTTCTTTTTTTAAGGTTAGTAGCAAACTAGCGACATAAGACACGAGGTTAAACACCTTTTTTTTTTTTTTTTTTGTGCGTGTGGAAACCCCCTCGGGCCGTCACCCCACCGGGATTTTCGGTGGGGCGGTGTGTCGGAATCGAACCGACTAAAACCACACGGTGTGCCGTACTGCGCCTTAAGTAGGAGGGATCCGGGAACAGCTTTTATTAAGACATCCGGAACCCTCCTAGCGCCTGCCCGCAAAAGCGCGGGCACCACCTTCGGGTAGAAACCTCTCAAATAGGCGACGTCCAGGCACACGCGGACGCCGCCTCCTCGCGGGGGCCACTATAGCAGGTGGAGGGGAAAAAACCCGTCCCGTCCACCCGCGGCCACACTCAGGGCGGCATGAGGCGCTGGTAAGCGCGCCTCCGCCGCCCGGTTCGCCGGCGGCGAATTAAGTCCGAGTGGAGGTCTTCCTCCCGGACCCTTTCCGCCGCCTCCTTCTGCGAGATGACTTCCTCACAGAAGGTTGCGACCGCGGTAAAATTCCTGTCGCTACCGGCCATGGAGCGTATGACAGCCGGCAGCGACAGATCCACTCCGATGACTGCAGTGAGGGCCCGACGCTGCGCCGCCCAACTGGGGTAAACCGCCAGCGTGTGCTGAGCCGAGTCCTCACTGCAGTCGCAGTGGTGACAGGCGGGACTCAATTCCCTCCTAGCGACCGAGTGCAGGTACTTCCCGAAGCAGCCGTGCCCGGAAAGAACCTGCGTCAGTCGGAAGGAAAGGGTCCCGTGCTGCCGCCCTGCCCACTCGACGATGACCGGCTGGAGCGCCACGAGGTTAAACACCTGTGTCAACGGTTTCCAAATAACATACTTACTCTTGGGTATATTAGAATTTATTTCTATAATCTAATGACTTTCAAACTGAAAAATAAAGTATTTTGATGATGTAAATAATTCGATGATATTAACGCAAGAAGAAGATTGATTGATTGATTTATATATTTATAGCAAGAGTGTTAAATAGCAACATATAGCGTTAGTATAGAAACAGTCATCTGGAATTTTTTGTGAAAATGGTTGCTATTTAAAAAACTCTATTACAAACTACTTTAAGTATTGCATATCGGCAATAAAAAACAAATATGTTTTTAGAACACCTTTTTTAATGTCAGATCTTAGAACTTTACAACGCTCTCCTGTAAACCACGACTTTTGATATGTCGCTTTAAACGTAGGGACCGTCGATATATCTGTGTGGGTATACTTTCGAAAAAAGAGATCACCAATATACCTTCCCTTACCATACAAATTATTCACAAGAGGGCATGTCAGAAACTATGTAGTGTTACCTGTTAACTATCTTGTTATATTCTCTAGTCCACGTGTGAGTCAAGTCGACGGCTCCAGGCGGAATGTGGGTAATAATGTGAACCTTCTCTCCAGCATTTTCCGCTTCGTACAATTCGTTTACCAACCAGTCTAAATGTATTTTCGCATCGAGGGGATCGTAAGACAGCCACCTGTAAAATTACGATCAAAGCGATTAAAATTTATTAATTAAAGCAGATCAAAGATTATTCTATTTGGGCACGCAAGTACAGAAAATTAGGTCCGTAACGTATTTCGATGTAATTCTGAGTAAGTATTGTAAACTTTTTTGAAAATATTGCAATAATTAAGCATTCATGAGCCATCTTTTACGTTTTAATACTCGGAATTAGGAAACGTGATTTAATATTACAAAACGCTATTTCGATGTATATAAGTCGGAAGTCGGAATAAGGTTCTATAAATACCGAAATCCGGGGCATTGCCACAAGCAAAGTACAGACTGTTCATTATTTGACGCAGCTTGTTATGCACTTTTTTAGTTTTAGTAAAGTATCATATTTGTCGTTTAAAGTCACTTTATCAGTTGAAACTATAATTACAAACTACCATTTTACACAATATCAGATACGCCCATTGTACTGCTACTTTATATTACTAGTGTTCGTCCAGTGGACGAAATTCGACCACAATCATTACTTTTATCTGGAAAAAAACTATTTTAAAATTAATTTTAGTTGTAAATTAATTCATTGCATTCTTATGCCTACAAAGGATAATAAATTCATAAGGTCTGGGCGGGCCGACAGGGATTCATATTAATAAAATTGTATTGTTGTAGGATAGTAATGAAGCCAAGAAAAAAGTACACGGGAGAGGATCTCCCAAAGTGCTATTATTAACAATATTCACTATGTACTTATATATTATGACATCGACGCCCCCCACGTTCTTGAAAAAATATCATTTAGGGTACCCAGACCTGGCTCCCGTTCACTTAAATTATTTTCAGTACCTTTTTATATTTTGTCATCATTGTGTTCATGACTGTACGTGCTCTTATCTGGTATACATTGTAATGTACCGTATTTTGAAATGTTATGGAACTCAAAGTCTATTAGGACCATATTGTCTCCTAATGCAAAAACTGCATGTGACTGTCTGTTTCCTGAATAAAAAAAAAATTCTGTATCTAAACTTTTAAAATAATGTTATTTACTATCTAAATTGCATTGGGTTGCCATTTTATTAATCGTGTAAGGCAGACACTAAGACTGAGTTAAAAACCGAGTTGATTTTTTAACACCATGTATCATTCTTCCCACCCCCTTCCCTTTATAATTTGTACATTCGGAATTAGGAACCTAATCATCGGAATTAGGATTTTTACATCGGAGCCGTGGACTTTTCCATATTTTCAATTGTCAAACTTTTAGTATATTTCAAGAGTAAAATCAAAAACAGATCTGATAAAAATAGCCAATTCTTCAGAAAGGTATTGCAACAGTTTAATTTTAATTGTACTTTTAAGCTATTGTGAAAACACTGCGGAATTAGGTGCCTTTATTATTAAACTATTAAATACTACTCGTATCGTTAGTAATTGCATTATGCCATAAAATAATAGTAGGTTTGAAGACGATTTTAGCCACAGGCTCTACTCTAGCAGTAAATTTATACTCTGTGTGGCATTGTGTCCTATTTGATTAACTAAATATAATCTAATATAATACTTTACCAGTTGTATCTGTAAGCTACATTTGTGTTTAAGGAAACGACTCTCAGTCCAGGCTTCACTACCAGAGAGAAATCACCTCGCTCCCTTAAAGTTTTCTTTGCTTCTTCAGTTAGATAGTAGTCCCAGTTATTGGCAAGCCTGTTGTAGAGCCAAGTTGTGTTCAGATACTCTTCTGTGACAGTTGGCGGCGCAAATCTGAAATTTGAATAAATATTTGGTTATGTTTTTTAATGCGTGTGTGACAGAAAGGCATGAAATGAAAGAAAAAATGAGTAGACCTAACAAATTCTTTTGGAAGAAGGGTTTTTATTTGTAACAAAGAACGAATCATAATACATCTACACTGATTAAAATACTAGGTGTAAAGTTATCCATTGTTCTGTTATTACTTGTATTATTAGCAAGTACTTGCGAACTATTGAGTTTTATAGCCTCAAATTGGATAGGCGTTGCGTTTAAAAGCTAGACCGGTTTGACTGGCGATGTGTGATTGAGAGAGAACAAATATTATGTATCTCTTAATATATCTTACTGAACTCTTGTAATTATAGTGTAAAATAAATTAGTTAAAAAAACTAAAACAGGCCCTCTGTTTGCTAAAATTTTACCTGAGTGATAAAAAACACTTGGTCCAAATAAATGGTGTCAATCTATTAGGATCAAAGATGAAATTGGGGGTTCCGCAGGTATCAATACTGGGCTCCTTTCTCTTTCACGTATATATTAATGATCTCCCCCAATTTACCTACTGGATGGCCTACATAAAACGTAGTTGTTTTCATTTTATGAACATTTTTTTTATGAACATTTTTGTTTACGTGGACGATGTAGTTTTGTGTATGTTCATCGATATTTTCGCCAATAGGGAATTTGCATGTTGTTTAAATTTACTTGATTAATTTTCCCTTGAATCTTTATTGTCCACATATTATGCCTAAACAATTATTTTCTTATTTAGTTCGTCTTTAATTGCAAAATACATTAATTAAAATATGCAAAAAAAGGGAGCAAAGTTCAACTTTGCAAAACGCTTCACTATTGGTCGAAACAAAACATGACGTCAAATTCCCCGTCCTGTCATTTATCGGCGCCTATATTCGTAGTGTTACGGAGAAAGATAGGTGTTTCTGTGGTATTTGCCCTTAGGCATTCTAGTGATATTAGAAATTATCTAGGACGATGACTGAATGTAGTTTTGTCAAAGAACAATCGGACAATCTACCGAAAATAGATGCATTCATGATGAGTACATATTTTGCATCAAATCCAGATTTTACGTCTGCTGAGGTCAAAGGAGTGAAATCCGCAAGGTAATGATTATAATACTTGTTATATTATAATCTAAAGGATAGGTAAGATATGTATAGTTAGTTATATTCATGAAGTTTTATTGGACTTTTGTTACTTAGTTTAAGTAGACAAGCAAGTTGCCTTCTGCTTGATATTTAAAACCAACATAAATGACCTACTGCTGACTAATTCACACTATTCTAAATTAAATTGTAATATGCTTACATTAAAGTGATCTTCACAACAATATAAACACGATATTGAAGATACTTCATCTCTTCTCATTAATTTACACCATTGTTTTCGTATTTCACATTATTATTTTGTACAGGAAAAAATACTGTATTGGGTGTACTTCTTATAGTGTTTTTACACTTAGGGACAGGGGCTTATAAAATGTTTTCTAAACTTCATCCATCGTCTATTTTACAACTGAAAATCGGTATAAAATTACTGTAACACTTCAAGTAAGTATACTAAGTTTATGAAACGAACACTGAGCGTGATATCTGACGTCATCCAAGGCCCGCGAAATATGGCGGCGTCTAAACAAATAAAATTTTATCGATGTTTTCAATGTTATTTTAAAAATTAATTTGAAAATTGCCGAGGTTATTTATATTTTTTATTAGGGTAGAATGATGGAACAAGTCAATAAAAGATAAAAAAAAAATACATGCATATTCCCTATTGTGAACCGATTTAAAAAAAATGTTTTTTAGTTCGAAAGGGTATACTCCCGAGGTGGTCCCATTATCATCAAGTCAGGATCTGATGATGGAATCTCAAGGAAATCGAAAAAAAATAACTTACAATGTAATAAAATCTTAGAAGTTTTTTGACCCACTTCGTGGTTTGAGATTGGGCTGAAATTTTGCCTACTTATGTAAGTTTAGTAACAATGCAATAATCTGTACTATTGAGCTGATCTGATGATGGAGTTAGAAGGTGGATAGTGGAACTCCTCAACGGCGAACAGCGAAGACACGATTTTTTTTTTTTTGTAAATGGATTTATTCAATTAAAACTTATTTTGCACTAAAAAGGGTAAAATAAATTATTTTTATAAAAAAAATTAAACTGACTTCAAAACCACAAATAGGCACTTAAAAGCGAAAAATAAATAAAAATAATTATTATAAGCGCTGCCCACTCATCTATTTGAAGTCGGTGCCAGCTAAGCCAAGTAGGTAGTAGATAGAATTTATATATGTAGTAAGTAGGTAGATACTTGTAGGTAGTATATATGTGACGTAATTCTATTACTGGAGAACAAAATAAATTAGTCCTACCGAAATTTAGATTAACAAAAGTGCAAACATCTTTCATGGGGTCTATAATAGAATACCTCCTAATATTCATCAACAAAATAAGAAAAAAATTAAAACTGGTATAAAACACACACTATGTAAACAAGTATATTATAAACTAGACGATTATTTTGCTGTTAAAATGCTTGACATAATGCTGATCCTGTTCCAAAGCTACAGCCACACTGTAAATTAGTGGTGATCTTAACACGCAGAAGCTTCTCCTTTTCTTTATCGTGTGGAAACTCCCACGGGTCATCACCTCACCTCACTATAACCACACGGTGTTCCGTCACAAGTGGGTCTATTGCAAGGGACCCGAGTATACCCTAGGACGGAAGCCTCCAAGAACCCCTGCAGACCTTGGCCGCCTGCAACATTTGATATTAATTTTTATGTTACATTTAGAAAATTTTGAATCGAACATGTGAGAACTGTGTTTTTTTTGTTTTTTATATTATAGGGGGCAAACTTTTTATATTATAAAAAATTGTGTAGACACAGAACATATGAAGTTTATTTGTTATGTTGCCTGGCAGTTCTGTGTATGTCATGATCGCCTAGATATGGTCTTGCCGATGGTGGCGTGTACTTGTACCTTGCTTCTTACCAAATTTCATGATTCTAGGTCAATGGAAAGTACCATATAATAATAATAATAATACCCCACACATCTCACACACGGCCGTCTGATCCCAAACTAGGCAGAGCCTGTACTATGGTAACCAGACTGCTGATAAACATACTTATATAAGTTTTGATTTACCTGCGAAATATACAAATATTTAAGGTTTAAACTGGCTAAATTAAGCCTTAGACATACCTTCTGATTGCGTTGACTTGGAAGCTGGATTTTTACAGCGTCAAGTGACCGAAGACATAAGTATTTGGTATTAATTTCCACTTGATGCGTCTACGGGTTACCGAGAAAAACATTCTTGACAGACAGACAGAAAGGCGGACGACAAAGTGATCCTATAAGGATTCCTTTTTTTCCTTTTGAGGAACGGAACCCTAACAACGGGCGAAAGCCTTCGAGAATTGATTCCCGAGATGGACGTACTATCTACATACAAGTTTTTTTTGTTTTCTCGATTAGGAAATGGAAAAGCACACCATGCATTTTCACACCCACAGATTATGTAATAGATCAAAAAGTGTTATAAAAACGAATTCCAAATTATCATGCTACATAGAATTTAGAGCGGTCAACCGATGGCTGAAAAGCCAAAATTATCAGCCAATATTATACAAAGTGTTACATAAAATAAAAGAAAATAAAAAAATGTACTCATATTTCAGGGTCGTATAGTAGTAGACAAGAAAATTCGAAGCCTGAGAGGAGGAGGGATAAATATACAGTTTTACGAGCCATAGATACTGTCTATACCATTTTACAACCCAACATACAATGAATTTAACAAGTGGTGGTAATTGGGCGAGATAAATGTGCCATTTATACCTAGATCTTTTCGAAGTTTTTTTTTTAATATTAGACTAGCTATTCTCCCCAGTTTCACCTACGTTTATGGAAACTGCTCCGCTCCTTAAGCTAGTAGCGTGATGGTTAATAGCTTATAACCTTTTTTCAAATCCCACTAATAGTTGCAAAGATTAACGCATTTAAACAAACAAACAATTAAACAAAAAGCTCTTGAGTGTTATTATATAGTTTCTAACTTTTCGAACGTCATGCCGTCAGGCGAACATAATCATAATGAGTGAAACTTGAACAACTGCCAAATCTCTTTAATGTTCTCGAAAGAAACAAGATTCTAAAAACTAGCAAGCTAAGCAATCAATCATTCCCCTTCTGTTGATTGCCAAAGTTTGACATTTTTGTTTATAATGAAGCTAAACTTACTGGTTTGTGGGTTGAGACTCATGGTTTCCAATAGCAGGTATAATCCAGACATCATCGCCAAAACTTGATCTCATTTTGTCAATAAAGTAGTGGTGCATTTCATCGATTAATTGATATGTTGTTTCCCATATATGGTGGTCGATGGTATCTCCAACATAATACACCATGTCTATACCCTGCAATACAAATGAGAATTATTCGCACGAACAACTATTTAGAGTATGTACATACATACCATCTTTACTAATTTGATTTCTTATGCCGAATTATGTATAGGATTGTCCATTCATCACGTGAGGCTCAAAAACGGGGGGGAGGCTCGGAAAAAATCACGTAATATCATAAGGGGGGATGGGGAGGGTGTAGTGAGATATCACGTGTATTTATTTTTTCGTAGAACGCGCGATTATATCTGTATTTAAAGACAATATTTAAATATATTTTGAACTTAAAAAATTACACGTGATATTGGCTAGGGGGGGTTAGTCTTAAGAATGTGCTAAAAAAACATCACGAGATTAATTGACGACCCCTATACGGGAGTTAACGCAATCAATACGTATTACATAGGTATGTATGAATTGCCTGACGCTTCGTCCAGGCTACTCTGGCCCGTGGTCACATGCTGACCCAAACAGACAGACCAAGGTACGTATGTAGTAGGTACCTACTTATTAATCGCGTTAATTCAAATTACATATTTATTTCGGACTAAATCCATATTGCTCAAAAATATCATGTAGAAAGACTTTTGAGTACGTGCCTACGTAAATTTACCTATTACCTATTGTGTTAAAATCACTGCTCATAGGTTTATTTATGCATCATAGCCTTAAAACAGCTTTAAATAAAATATAGTTTTTTGTTGTCACCTATTCTATGTTTTTACAATGATTACACGAGATAGGATTAATTTTATCACTGCATTTCTTTATAAACAAAGTTTAAACAGTATGAAGAAATATTTAGTTACATTTGAATGACCCTGGGGTCACGATTTTTGTCTTCACAAAATAAATAGAAACTGGGTCAATCGGCTATTTTTGTTTTATTATTTTAATAATATTTAGAGACCACTGACGCTTCAACATAATATTTTTAAACCCACTCCCGCATTAAGCAAAACTTCTTTCTTAGCGGGACTTTACCAATACAATTTAAGAACAAGAAGTTAAAGTCAAAACGTTTATAATGTGTATTATACTTATCTTTAATTGTCCCACGTCGAGATCAAATATACCACATTCGACGGAGTGGCAGTTGGCAAGGTCACCACTCAAACCATGGTGACATTCTTGCTTATAACTCGAGATAACGTTATTTACATGCTCATCCATTGCCATCGAACAATTATCATAGAATAATAAGCATACCTTATGTGTTTTCGTGATTCTATCAATAACATCGTCAAATGCCCATATTGGCGTGTCGCAGTTCCTGTAATCACCCCAGTATCCAGCAGGCGCAGGAGTTATGTTAGGTCGTAATTGTATTCTTGAAGAGTTTCTCATCTCTCGTAATTTGGACGCTGCGCTTAAATCGAACATCATCTCACCATTAACGTTAACTATAACTCGTTCAACTAAATACTCATCATCTAATTTTGGTTCGTATTCGTAATTTTGCACTAAGGTTTGCCCTTTTCTGCAGCAAGTTGGATCTTCGCACTCGGCTACCCCGTAAGCTTCATATAGAGGGTCTATGTGTGTGTCCGTGATGAAAGCAATTCTCAGTGGTGTCGTATCACGGACTGGTGGCTGTGGAATATTAGTAGTTAGAGTACTCACTCTAACTACTGATGCCGGCAAATCCGAGCCCTCTAACATACTCATGTTAGAGGGCTCGGATTTGCCGGCATCAGCCAGTTCGAGTTACAGTTATGCTTACACTCAAGTCCATCTGTAAAAGCAATTTCCCTTTCCATTCATTACCTTCCCTTTTTACCTAGTTTGTTTTTCAATATTCTCCCAATTTTCCTATTTAAATCCCAAAATATCCGGTTGATGGCAATAAGCTTGCATAGTAATTTTTAAACTTTTGTTCCATTATATAATTATGTATTTACACAGGAATTAACGCAATGGCAATTCAGAGGTATGTAATACCTATTTCGAGATCGCGTTAATTCCCGTGGAAATACATAAATATAAACTTGCATACCTTATATTACATAAATGCGACTATATTTTAGTATTTAGATGGTTTAGATTATAAATCATTACCTTACCCTATAAACGCATTGCCCAATCATATACCCTTCACCATGCATGGCATGGCATTCTAGCGATCCGACTCATAACAAGACCACACGGTCTTGTGCAGTTCGAAAGTCTAATTTACGTTTACAATATTTCGAAAAAGTAATTTAAAAGTACTTTATAACTTCCAACAGACTCACAGTGATAGGTGTTGCTGGTGGTGGTAGGTCAACCGTCCATTCAAATCTTGGGTCGTCAACGCGACAGAAATCTGGGTCTTCTGCAGTTTGTAAAATATGACCACAAAAAGAACTCGGAGTGGCCTCGGGCGTAGTTCTAATGATGTATGTAATTATTGGCTAAAATTGTAAGCAAAAATAAAAGACAAGGAGAGCTTATTTTTCTAACAGGATGGTAACAAATGGGCTTAAAATAATATTGGGCATTTTTATTTACAATGTTAGATTTAATTCATACTAGCAGCGCCACGCGGTTTCACCCGCGTAAGTCCCGATCCCGTTGGAATATCGGGATAAAAAGTAGCCTATGCGTTAATCCAAGTCTCCAGCTATCTACATACCAAGTTTCATCGCAATCTGTTCGTGTTTGCGTCAAAGAGTAACAAACATCTATCTATCCATCCAAACTTTCACATTTATAATATTAGTTAAATAACAGGACGATCTACACATCCCCTTTTCCCTAATACTTAGATCATATAGAAAGTCTTTAAATATATATATTTATCTTTATTATTCAAGAAGTTAATTACAGATCCTTTCAGTAGCCAAGTTTTTTATGGGCAGCCCTGGATACCGACACACCTTTCTACATTTGAATTTGAGAAGGTGTTAGTGCTTTTGGCCAGTTTTATCGAGCGAGAATGTAACTTCCGCATCTTGTAGTTTATCAAATTTTATTCTTATTTATAATTTTATTGACCTAGTAATGTTTGTAAATATGTAAGAAAACATACCACATTTAGCTCAACAACTCCGGAACACATGTTATAACTACCAAGGCCCAGATTGTAGCAGAGTGTAGTAACGATATCGATAGTTTCTTCATCTGATTGCCCTTCTTCAACGGCTTCAAATACTGTAGCAAAGCCACTGCGACATATCAAACAATCGAGACTCTGCAAAGATATTAAATTTAGAAATATATGTAGTCATCGGCGTACAGGAGGCCAGGGGAGGGTAGCAACAAATTTGTTGCTGCCCTGCGCTGCGCTGCACTATCAGCTGCTTCGACGGCGCAGTGCGCTAAAGGTCATTCACCGTACCGTACCGTGTTGCGTTACATTGCGTAGTTCAAAATCAAACTATTGATTGTAAATCCTTGATGAACTGACTTTTGCATTGTTATAAGGATCCAAAGAAAGACGTTTTTGTAAGTTATTCGCGACGGTTATACTTACACACTGTATATGTACTATATATAGATACTTCACGTATTCCCATTTAGCTTCTTTTAACTCTCATATGTATAGGTAGCTAGGTACCTATACTTAATTATCAGTAAGTCTTAAATAAGACTAAAAGAATGGTTGATTCGCAATGTCTTTTACTTTATGCTTATCGTGGTTACGTACCTAGCATCAATTCCCAACAAAAATGTATTCCATCAATAACTAAAGTCCAACCATCAGAACGCTGTGTCCCACTCTTTAAAAATTTTAAAATATTTCCACTACCGCTTTATATACAATATTCGAACTCTGTATGTTTGTACATAAAAACATAGGTAGCTTTATGTCAAGTACATAATGATGTTGTAATAAGAAAAAGTCGAAAAAATTCCACAAATTATGTGTAACCCAACAAAGAATAGAACTATTTGCCAATAATGTTTCACGACATTTAAAAAAAAATATTTGACTTCCTATTGCATAAATGTTACTACGAGGGCGGCACTGAAAATTTCGGGAATCAAGAAGGAAGTGACACAACATTACTATTTAAAAATGTATTTATTGCCTTTCGAAGTATTCTCCGCGAAATTTGACACATTTTTTCAGACGATGGAACCAATCATTGAAGCAACCATTCCATTCGGAAGTTGGGTCTCCAAAATGGCCGTTTTGTAGGCGTTCACAGCTTCTTCAGGTGATGAAAATCTCTGACCAAGCAATTTATTCTTTATTTTAGGGAAAGTATAGAAATCATTAGGGCTTAGGTCGGGGCTGTACGGCGGATGGTCTAATAATTCTATGTTTTCTAGCTTTAAAAACTCTTTTGTTCTGTGATCGGCGTGAGAACTCGCATTGTTGTGATGGAGGATGATGCGGCGGTTGCAGTTCTCTTTATGGAGTTCAGAAACGACCTGTGGCAAACAAATGCTAGCATACCATTCTGCATTAACCGTTCTTTGTCCCTCAAGAGAAATAGTCGCAACATGGCCGGTTTTGGAGACAAACGTGGCCACCATTTTTTTTGCAACACTCCGTGAACGAACAATTTTTGTTGGCTTTAACTCATTTTCGAACACCCAAACTCGTGACTGGTTTTTTGTTTCGGGTTCGTACGCGTATATCCAGGATTCGTCACCTGATACGATGTTGTATACAGCATTTGAGGATCCTGCGTGGAATCTTTCGAGAGTTCTGACGCACCAAGTAACGCGAGCCGCTTTTTGCTCTTCACAGAGCGAATGCGGTATCCATCGGGAAAACAACTTTTTTACACCTAATTGTTCATGCAAGGTTATTTGTATTTGACTCATGCCAATGTCTAAAGTTGCCTGAATTTCGCGGTATGTCACATGTCGATCTTCCTCAATAAGCTTACGCACAGCATCAACGTTTTCTTGGGTGACTGCAGTTTTTGGACGACCTTGACGGGGATCATCACTGAGCTTGACACGTCCACGTTGAAATTCAGCAAACCAGCGATAAATTGTGGTTTTGGATGGGGCTTCATCACCAAATGCAGAAATCATCCGGTCAACACACTGTTTTTGCGTTAAACCACTTCGAAAGTCATAATAAATCATCGCTCTTGAATTTTCTCGAGTCAATTCCATTTTATCAACGACTAACTAAACAAGTTTGACAAAACCTTGTGATAAGACCGAGAATCTTTTTTTAAATAAATAAATGGTATTCGATTTTTAAAACCAAGGAGTTTTCAATTAAAAAGATTTTAATATGACAGAAACAGTGGAAATATTCCATTGCCGATACTTTTAGTGCAGCCTATGTCCTCAACAAATGAGTTTTAAAAAGAATATTCAAACTTTAAATTAGATGACGACTTGCCTTTATATTCCTAATATTTCAATTGAATTTAATATCCACGACATTCTATTTTTTTTTTTAAAAGACAACTCCCGCATTAGGAATAATCCTGTGTCGCGGGGGGGTTCACAAACATTCAATCAACGGACACAAAGAACACCCAGACTCGGTACAACTATTTGTGGATCACACAAATTTTTGTCCCGTGTAGGATTCGAACCCACAACACTCGGCGCGGCGTAGTGGCGAGGTGACCACTTAAATCATTGCGCCATCCGTGCAGTACTGAATAATTCTTTACATTGTAGTTAATAATTCTTGACATTACATTTGATAATCCTTGACAATGTATTTGATAGTAATTATCGTTTCCCAAACAACTAATTTTGATATGTTGTTGTAATACATTTGATTTGCCTTGAAATACTTGTACGCTGGAAATAGCAGAATATTATCTACGTCATATTATGGTAACACCTTTATAGGTAACACCTTTGTAACAACAATATTTTAACAAATAAATTTATTATTATATTATTATTAAGCTACAAAAAATCTTTTTAAAAAAGTTTTAAGCTCATTAGCTTTAAGTTAAAGTTACAATTAAATCTTGCAATGCCCGAAATTGGTTAACTGTTGATACTCAATGTTAACTATATGTTTCATTTTCCCCATTCTAAATATTTTTGTACACCACCAGCGACCGCTAATTTTCGTCTGTTTAAATACAAAGGTTATCTGGAAGACATCGCTCTTAGCGATAAGACCGCACATTGTACTTACTGCTTATTTTATCAATTGTTATTAATAAGCAGGTATGTATGTTTAGTTACCATCTATAATGCGGTGTACAAGAATGTTTTATCTACATACCTATCTATCTACATTTATTGAAAAAATGTTACTAACATGCCGTTTGCCTTTGAAGGAATTCCATAAGAAGACGTGTAAATAATTCAATGGTGGATTAAAGGTACAACAATGAGAAAAATATCTTCGTACATTGTATAGGTAACTACGTAACCTTTCATCCGAGCAAGGATTATGTTATTTCAAAATTTTTTATCAAAGTTATTAAGTTTTCATATTTAATTATTAGTTAATAATAGGTCGGGGAAAAGGTCTTTTCCTATTTTCTATGTATAAAATTAAAGAAAAATCTCTTTTCTGTCAGTCAAGGATCTAAAATATCAAAATTTTGGATTACCACGCATTTTTATTCTTAATAGTAAAAAAATGCGCTGATTAAGAATTTTGATACCCGCAGTCTGGACAAGTGGGGCGTCATATTTTTTAACTTAAAGAAAGATTTTTGAAGAAGTGTGAAATCTCGTTTCTAGTACGTTTTTCGTCATATGTGTCTAAAACATTTTTGTTTTCCATTAAATTACCTCCAAAATGAGACCTGTTCAAAGTCACTAAGTGCTTTTGTTTAACAGCAAATTTAGGTCATAGTTAAAATAGAGCGTTTCTTTTCAACATTTAATAACTTTGAAAGGAACGTACGTAGAAGTCTGATTACCACCAGGCAACCGGTCATCGACTCCTTATCATAATCGTTATATTAACCTACGAAAATTTGAGCATTGACGATAGGGGCAGGCTAATAATCTGCTGTCAGGCGGATGTCTATGGTAAATACTTATAGTTGTCTAAATACTTCTCTATCACACTGGACTGTACTACTGAGTTGACATTAATGAAGAAGAAGTCGAAGTAGGTACGAGAGAGTTTTGTTGCTTATAAGCCAGTAAGTGATTCTTCCGAAACAGGACTCACAGGCCTCCTTGATGCCTCGTCGGCCCTCAATCTGCAATACTGCAGCGAGCGATGTCCCTCAGAGTTATATGAGATTATACCGCATGATATATTTCGAAGCAGCCAGTCTCCTAGCCGGTTCTGCCCCATGAGACCTAGAGGCGTCATTATACCAATGGCGCAAGGAGGCATTAGATAGAGTAAATGAGGCACGACGGTCCCAGCTTCGCTAGGGCCTAATGGCCGAGTGGAAATAATGACTAGAGCGACCGAGCGTAGGGTACACCACTATTGTGGCGGTAAGAGGATGGAGGAGCGGATTGGCTGGAGAGGTTATCGGTTGACGGTTGACGCAGGTACTCACTGGATACGGCTGCTTCGGTAAGTACCTGTGTCGTATAGGCCGGGAGCCAACGCCTGCGTACCACATCTACGGAGGCTGTCGTGAGGATATTTGACGTTAGTGATAGCCGATGCAGCCAAACCAAACTTCGTGATGTCCTTATGATGTGATGATGTGATGTCATAAAGAAACAAATAACTCAATTGCAGCATCAGAGGTCTTGGCAATAATTTAGTACAAAGAGCAATTTGATTTCATAGTTACAAATTAATTAATTGCTGAAAAATGTGCTTGGAATTTGTAAAACAGTAACAAGTCTCTTCATTTGCATTAAAAACAACTAAGAAAATAGAATCTTAGCCTGAAATAGATCCAATTTTTAAGTCAGTACGATCTCGAAGATAAAAAGAAACGATTATTAGATTGCGAAGCCGTAGATCAGACACCAACAGATCGTGAATAATTATTTAAGACGAACATTTTGTACCTTATGATTGATACACTCACACTATCAACGCTCAAAATTGCAATTGCAAGCTTAAAAGTTACACATACAAGGTGAAGGCCATCTAGGTTTTTCATGGAAATGATTGATGGTAGCTTCTTTCATAAAGCGGTCTCTAGACGTTCATGCGGCATGACATGCGTTACGTCCTCTCATGCATGCATGACCGTTTAATTGTATTGATTGATGCGAATGACATGAAAAGTACGTGCATGACATGCAAACTACGTGCGTGATGTGCAAACTACGTGCTGGCAGTTGATTGACAATTCCTTGTACTTTTATATTTATTTTTTTGATTTATAAATCTGCCTTTGACAAAGACATTTCCATACCAGCACAGAAGACCTCTTCACTGTACTATCTACATCGACTGAATTAAAATGATTATACCAAGCGAATTATCATGCTGCATGGTAGACTCTCAATAGGTCCTTTATGCAGCATGATGATTCAGCACGTCATGCTGCATGATGTCTAGGGTCCGCTTAAGATTGTGTGCAGCATAAAAATGTAAATGAATATGGTTAACAAAACTATTGACCGCTATTACTAGACACCTATTTGGCGTTACCGAACGCGACAACATTTTTTTAACGTGGATGAGCAGAACAACTGTTAAGTCAACCGTGAAAGAAGCTTGCCCCCCAGATACACCTTAATTATTTATTTGTTAGGCATATCTAATACTAATTATAATGTCATAGGTTTGCTGCATAGTTTAGGAACAGTAAAGTTTTGAATTTATAGGGTGCTACTTTGAGGTCTCGCACCACGTAAAAATTTGCGATTCTCTATTGAAACGTAATGAAACCGATCAATGTTTGAAAGGATTGATCACTGGTGATGAAAAGTGGAACACTTACGACAAGAATGTGCGAAAAAGATCATGGATCATTGACAGTCAGACACTGGCAGATAGCGATCTTATTGTTACGAGCTGAGGTTCGGGATCAGAGAATTATACCAGATTGTTACCGAAATAGACACAATTTATTTTAATTGATCACAAAATACACAAGGAAACTAGCAACCAACACAATTACAATAATTTATTATCACTATTACACTTTACTCGCTGATAATTCACTTGACACTCACTTGAAACTAACTCACTTGACACTCACTTTATAACTAACTCACTACTCCGCAATGCCACGCTTTATATAGCAAAACGGTATTTGTAGAAACATCGCGACACCTCTTGTAAATTCTACACAACAATAGAATCCGCTAATACATCGTAGAATATTCTATTAACGGGTTACTAACTACTTAGTTCCGTGTTGTCTCAACAGATGGCGTGTATCTTTATTTTGTAGCTCTATACGACTTCCCACAGTCGCCAATAGATGGCGGGATATTCGTAACACTGCCTCCTTCTTAGACATGCTCGTCCCGAGCATGATTATCCCCATGATGACGCGCCAACCGATCCACATGGACGATTTTGGGAGTGCCCTGCGGTCCTTTCTGAATGCGGTACGTTACGTCATTGAGTCTGGTCACTACTTTGTACGGTCCGCCCGATTTCACTTGCAGCTTCGGAGATTTCCCTTTTCTGCGAACCGGGTTATGCAGCCAGACCAGTGATCCTTCCTCAAAGCTTCTGTCATTTATCTTTCGGTCGTACCGGGTTTTCATTCTCTCCGACGTCTGCTGTCCTGATTGTCTGACGTGCTCGTAAACGTCATTCATCTTAGTCAGCGCACCAGCAACGGGGGAACGGATCGGAACAGGAACGGGGGAAGGACAACGGCGCGAGGAGGGGTGCGATAGGACACTCCGCGCAACACATTCGCCCGCGACACTCGCTCGATCATTTTTAATTTGTAACGTTCAATACAATTTATACAGTCCACCATCTTTTATTTATATCTACTAAGGTCGTAAGAACCGAACAAACATTGGTCCTTAAGTTTTTAATAAAACCGATTCGAAATAAAACCAGCGAGTTACCTACAAGTCGGCGTTGGCGGACTTTGAACCCGGCACGGACGTTGGATCGCCCGCTACGCCACGTTCCTGCTACACTACGGAGCTGAGGACATCTGACTTAGTGGGACGGATTTGGATAATTGAGTGAGTTCGTTCCAATCAGATTTCCCTTTTTCTGCTTCAAATTCAGGAATTTTGAATCGTCATTCTTTTTTAGATTTTATACCACTTCTCGCCTCAATTTGGGTTAAACATTTAATTTAACGCTCGGTCTTGCTTGCCATCACATATTTTTGCGCTTATTTGTATTTGTGTAGGCTTAAGCGCTGAGATTAAATTATTTTTTAGTGATAGGTACCTACCTACACATTGCTAATATTCAAATTACTAGTTTCATTTCTGAATTCTTATATTTTTAATTCTCGTAAAAACGTAGGTATTCATAATAGCTATTAATTTTCATTTGCTTAACAGCTGTGCATCCTTTTATTCTAACTGTAGTTAATGCGTCGTATCTAACCGAGCCGTTTCAAGGTCAAGGGCCGCATTCCTTTGCATAGAAACCAGTACTCATTCATTTGTAAACACTTTAAACAGCTGTCCGCTTTATTTTCTTCACAATGAGGGAGACTATTGAAACATTAAGAAAAACGACGCGGTGCACTTAAAGCCAAGTTAACCATTTTTAAAAACTATATTTATCCTCTCAGTAGTGCTTCTAGTATGTCCGATTTGCAGCGTCTTGAACTGGAAGGACGTTATGAACGACTCCAAATCTTATATAGTGACTTCGACGCATTACAGATGGAGATTGAGGTGCTGTTGGACACGCCCGAGGAGGAATTTAAGGGCCGGTTCGACTTCGAAGCACAGTACCACGCCGCTGCAGCCCTGGCTCGCATACTTTCTGCCAGTCCTAGCTTTGAAGGGTCAGGTAAGGCACACAAAAATGTCCGTCTACCTCAAATTGACTTACCACATTTTGATGGCAGCGTTCAGGGTTGGCTCGAGTTCAAGGACACATACATTTCTCTAATTCATAACAATAGTTGCAATGACGACATAATGAAATTTCATTATTTACGTTCATGTTTGCGCGGTAGCGCAGCTTTGGTTATAAAAAATCTAGATTTTACGAGCGACAACTATGCAAATGCTTGGGATTTGCTGTGTCAGCGATATGATAATAGCCACCTGCTTATACATAATCATGTACAAGCGCTGTTCAGTGGTCAGCCGTGTTCAAAAGAGTCCAGTAAAAGCCTGCGTTACTTGATAGATGTTACTAATAAGAACATTCGAGCGTTAAAAACATTAAAACAACCGACGGAACATTGGGACACGCTCATTATATTTATGATGTCTCAACTAGATAACAGCACAAGCCGTTACTGGGAAGAGCATCGTAATACATTATTAAAGCCTCCAACTTTAGATCAATTTATTAAATTTATAGAGAATCAGATTAACTTATTAGAAAAATTAGAAGAGAAAAATCAACCTTAAATCTAAATTAACAGAAAACAATAATAATGTAAACAAATCTAAAAGTTTCCTTATAGAATCTAATGATAATACAAGTAAATCTATAAATAAATGTCTATTATGTGCTGAAAATCATTTGCTTTACAGCTGTGAAACATTCAGGAGCTTACCAGTAGAAACACGGATTGAAAAGGCAAAACAGTTCAAGGTTTGCATGAATTGCCTGCGTTCAGGCCATACAAATAAAATGTGCAGATTGTCACACTGCAAATATTGCAAAACACGGCATAACACCCTTTTACATGGAGAACCAGAACGTAGCTCTCCTAATACAATGCCAAACAAAGATAATGTTGCCTTTTCAACTAATTTTGAGCACGATGGTTCATCTTATTTTGTCTTCCTTTCCACAGCCTTGGTGAGAGTGCGTGGTGTCAACTGCACTAAGCACTCCGCACGACTATTGCTGGATAACGGGAGTACCACTAACTTTATTTCACAAGCTTTATGTAGCAAGCTGGGTTTGTCACGACACGGCACTGGCTCAACAGCTAACGCACTAAAAAATAAAAATCACTCAGTGATACCGTTGAAGGTTTGAACCTATTAAACATAGAAATCATTCAAGGTGCACATCTACCTTCATTCAGTTGCAAAATCTACTGTTAAAAATAATTTGTGACTGGATTAAGAGGCTAGAGTTGCAGTTGATCGAACCAAAATAATAGTATAGGCTAAAGCATCGCTGACTAGGCCGACCAGTCACCCCAAGCAGCACTCGTTCACGAGTATGACGCATGGACCAGCCATCATCTCCTTCGCCATATCAGAGGGAAAAAAATGACCCATACTTCCGGCCACTTCGTTAAATAATCCATGACAACCATGAAATACTTGTTGCCATCTTCACTCTCCGGAAATGGACCTGCTACATCCACGGCAATACGTTCTCACGGAGCTCCCACATTATACAGCTGCAATGCACCCCTGCTGCGTGTGTGAGGTCCCTTCACTGCTGCACAACTAATGCATTTTCGACACCAGTCTTCCACATCGTCGCGGCAGTGGATCCAATAAAACCGCTCTCGAATCTTCAATAAAGTCCTTTTTACACCCAAATGGCCTCCTGAACATCCATCTTGGTAAAATCTCCGGTACCTTGGCCTTCGGAACAACCATTTGGAGGTGACAGGTGTTCCCTCGAGCATTCTCCCATTTGCGGCACAATACTCCGTCCTGGACGACTAAGCTATTCCACTGCGCCCAATACCCCTTCGTTATTGTGCTCATAGCTGCAACGTCGCTCCACTTGGGCCTCGGAGTATTGGCTTTGACCCACTCGAGAATTAACTTGACATCTGTGTCCTCTTCTTGAGCCTTCCGTAGGGTTTCCTTCCACTCGTCACTCAGGTCCGTTGTTAACATGCGGACGGGCACAGCTTCCCTGGTCTCTTGCCTAACGCAGTGTTTACAGTCCTCTGTGCAAGGCCTCCTTGACAGTGCGTCAGCGTTGCAATGGGATTTGCCGCTACGATGCTGGATCTCGAAATCATACTCCTGCAGCAGTTCTATCCACCTCGCTACTTTTCCTTCCGGGTTCTTGAATTGTAACAACCACTTCAATGCAGCATGGTCAGTACGCAGGTAGAACCTTCGACCTAGCAAATACTTATTGAAGTGCTGCAATGTTTTAACCACGGCGAGCTGCTCCCTTCTCGTGACACAGTAATTCCTTTCTAGTCTTGATCGCATTTCCGTTGCGACAACACACCGCCGATACCCGTGTTACTCGCGTCTGTGTCGACTATAAATTCATTTTTCGTGTCAGGATAACCTAATACAGGCGTACAACACAGACGCGTCTTTAGCTTCCGGAATGCAATGTCACTCCTCTCGTCCCAACAGAAAGTTCGTTTTTCTTCATTGAGTCGGTGTAACGGTTTTGCAATGTCCGCAAAGCTTTTGACAAATCGCCGGTAGTATGAGCATAAACCCCGGAATGCTCTAACTTGCGTCTTGTCCCTTGGAACAGGCCAGTCCTTGACAGCAGCTACCTTCTCCGGGTCCGTTCGTACACCTTCTTCCGACACAACATGTCCTAAAAAGTGTACTTGCCGTCTGAAGAACGAGCACTTCTTAGGACTCAGCTTGAGGTTAGCCCCCCGGTTCTGCAGGTGTTCCTTAAGGGTACGTCCTACTATAATGATGTCATCTAAAAATACCAGGCAGGCATCCCCGATTAGACCGGCGAGCACTAACTCCATTAATCTCTCAAAAGTCGCTGGGGCATAACACAGACCAAACGGCATAACTGTAAATTGCCACAGACCCTTTCCTGTAGAGAAAGCGGTTTTCTCCTTATCCCTTGAATCGATTTCTACTAGCCAGTAACCACTTTTCAGGTCTAACGTCGTGAACCACTTGATTCCCGTTAGCGTGTCCAGTGTATCGTCGATACGTGGCAGAGGATAGCTGTCCGTCTTCGTGATGTCATTTGACCGACGGTAGTCAACACAAAATCGCATACTACCATCTTTCTTCTTCACAAGGACCACAGGAGAACACCACGGACTGGATGAAGGCTCTATAACTCCATCCTTTACCATTCCTTCAATCATGGCGTCAACCTTTCCTTCTCGTGCCACCGGTAATCTTCTTGGACGCTGACGGATCGGAAGTTCGTTGCCTGTGTTAATCTTGTGCCGAACTAGTCCGGTCTTTCCTATGTCCGTATCACTTGAAAAGAAAACATCGCCGTATCGAAGTAGCACCTTCTTAGCCATGTCGAACTCTTCCATCGTGAGTTCACTACGACATTCCTCTAATAGCGTTGAGACATCAGAGCTCGTTACGCTAGTAAAACCATCCTGGCATCTACGCAGCCAAGTAACTTCCTTACAGGTGCCTAACAGAGTACCCTTCCTGATCACCTGTTCTTTGTCACAAGGATTCATCACACGAACCACTGGATCACCAGTCGTCCTCACCAGAGTCCTCGCCACACTCCACGGAAAGTCATAATTCGTGCTTTCTATTAGTACACACTGATTCTTTCTGGGTGACGACCGCGGAAGAGCAATCGGTACGACTGCTTCTGATCTAGGAGGAAGCACAGTCTTCTCCAGGCAGTACACTTTTCCAGGTGACGCTCCTTCCACGAAGAGCTCCTCTAAACCACATCTCAATAATCCCTGATTCACATCTATCTCACAACGACGTTCACGCAAAAAGTCCAAGCCCGGAATGCAATCATCAAGAATATCTGCCACGATGATGTTGTGCTTATAAAGTTCGTTACCCAGCTTCAACTCCACCGTTTTCTCTCCTCGGACGGCTATCCGCTGACCGGTAGCTGTTACCAACTGTATTTGCTCGCGGTCATTGATGTTGTCCCCAAGAAACCGATTCGCGAGCTGGGAACTAACTACCGTTCGAGAGGCTCCCGTATCTAGAGTCATACTGCACGGCATCCCGTTGACCTCGCCTCTGATGATCAGGCTATTCCCGTCATGAGTCGTCATCCCCAAACCGTCTCTGGTCCATTTCCTGCTGTCGCTGTCCCCTAGTACGAACGCCTTCTGTGTCCTCCTTCGGTAAAAACGGCATCAACTAATCACACTTCTGACACCAATTCGTTACGAGCTGAGGTTCGGGATTAGAGAATTATACCAATTTTAATTGATCACAAAATACACAAGGAAATTAGCAACAACACAATTACAATAATTTATTATCACTATTACACTTTACTCGCTTATAATTCACTTGACATTCACTTGAAACTAACTCACTTGACACTCACTTGATAATTAACTCACTACTCCGCAATGCCACGCTTTATATAGCAAAACGGTATTTCTAGAAACATCGCGACGCCTCTTGTAAATTCTACACAACAATAGAATCCGCTAATACATCGTAGAATATTCTATTAACGGGTTACTAACTACTTAGTTCCGTGTTGTCTCAGCAGATGGCGTGTATCTTTATTTTGTAACTCTATACGACTTCCCACAGACGCCAATAGATGGCGGGATATTCGTAACATTATTACCTACATAGTTGCAACACAGTATTATTTATTTTTATGTATTATTTGTTTTCCTTTCGTCAAAGCAACGTATTGTTGCGGTGATTGATCTGTAATTGTGTTGATCTAAAAAAAAATAGTTTAAAAAAGTCGATTTTACGTAATTTTTAAGGGATTCTATGAAATAAAGAAATTGGACTTTGATGTTGACTTTGCATAAAGAAAATGACACTTGCACTCAAATAACGAAATGCCTACCTTTATATCTGAAGACGGATCATATCCAGTCACGAAACGAACAGATCACGAACAGAAAAAAGCCTAAAATATCTACCAACCTGCAGCCCGTCGTGGTAAGTCATAAAACTGTAGGTTTGTTTGATAAAGTCAGAAGCTAGCGTATATTTACCGCACTACTGTTTGATGTGATTTGTTGCATGCACAGTACTTAAAATACTTACCAAGTAACACAGAAGTTCTGTCAGTTAAAGAGGCTACGCTGAAACCTCTGTGTGCCCTAATGTGCTGTATATCAGAGTTATATCCTACTACAGTGCTGATTTCTTGCTGATTTGGGCCCAAAATTTACAGCAACAAGCTATTATTTATCTATATAATAGAATTTTATAGCAATATATTAACATTATAAATGGTAACAGTCATCATAAGTGCTGAAAAACAGCTGATTAAGCAGATATGTGTTACGTGTTAAGCAGCTACAAACAATATATTGATACTTGTTGGACGATCTATGCGGCTAAAAGCACATCATGACAGTTATAATTCTGAAATTAAATAACTGATTCTGTGTTTTGCACTGACAAGTGTGCCTTACAATAAATACAAGTTGTGCTTAAAGTACTTCTATTGGTGTAACGTTGATGTGAAAACTCATTCGTTCATTATTGTGTTAAAATTATATAGCGAATGTAATTTTATTGTCAAATACTATATGTGTTTAGATTACTTTAGATGAAAATTTTCACGCGCCCTTAAAATAATATTGTTTTATAATATTATTCTAGAACATACCTTTGTATGCTGACACAAAAGTTCGTATTACAATCCTACCTACTAGTTTAGTTTGAAAACATAACGTTTCAAACATTATTTATTTCTATTGTTGTATAGTAAACGATACGTCAATTTTAAAGTATACAGGTTATTAAATCAGTAAAATGGTATACAAGCTATGTGAACGGCAATTATCACAAATAAATGCAGTTTGCATTACAAACATTCACTTGTGGTGCATTGGCTAGCATGATGCAAGAATAAGTAGCTCTTCTCTTTTTTTAGTAAACTTTTGACGGACGTAAAGAGTAATAGTGGCCCACATTAAACCTAATGGCGGACCATGTGCACTAAATATAGTAAGTACCTTTTAAATCTTACTTTGGAGATCCTTATATAAAGTAACCTATTGCGAAATCGCCTATATTTCAAGTTACCGATATTATTTAAAAAAAAAATAATTCTTCGCACATACATAATATTAGTGGTTTTGCTTCCCTTTGTAACGATTTGATGAATAAAATAAAATCACTAAATATACAGCATTGGATATTATAATGGTTAATTGAGAATCTTATTTAACTCTGTTAGTTAATTAAATGCTTCTGCGTGTTCGACTATTCAGCTTGTAGCAGAATCAGGGGTAGGTACGTGTGAACTAATTTAAAGTAATTTGCTGTAAGTCATTTACAACATTGCAATAACTTGTTCACGTATAGATTTGTCGTGGACTAAATAAGTACCATTGTAAGAGTATGATATAATAGCTGTATACACTTTAGTATACACTTCACTTCAGGATTGAACCCATATGCAGTAAGAAAAGTTAAAACGTTGTTAATTAAGTTCACGAAAAAAGTGATTACGTTTTTGTAATTCACATGTTCTCCTCAATAATGTTATCATATAATGGTTCACGAGTGACACTTCAATGCAGCTATTAACATAGATAACTAACTTAATCTATGCTAATAGCTTCCACTAAAATGCTGTCTTAAGATTAGTAACAAAAACACAATACTAACGTAAGTAAAGTTACAGTGGTATCTTTGTGGCAGATAGTGAAGTTATATTACAGGTAAAAGTGTTAAATTGGTTCCAATGATCTTCTATCCAGTTATTTGCGTGTAAGTGAACCTTTACAAGTTTTTATCAATGCTGGAATAACCAATATGAACTATTATAATGCACTTTTGTGCTGCTTGGGTTATTAATATTACTTCAACAATGTTGTTTAGGTTCTGTTATTTCATCGTAACTCGATTAAGGATTATCCGTTAAAGCTGTCGAATATTAGGTATAAAATGCAATAATAAACCCTTACCATTCTTACTAATGAGGACCTTTCGAGAGAAGATATTGAAGCATATTCTGGTCGGTGAAGTATATCCAAGACATCCTTGAACTGTTGAGTTTCGGCTTTCGTTAACTCTTTTCTTACATGTTTCCTAAACAACTCTTCTACGTCATCTAAAACAAGTTGTCATTGCACTATACAAATACCTACTTTAAAAATCCATGAATGTGTGTTCAGCTATTGAATGTCTGCACCGATATTACAGTTTAAATATATGTATATGATTGTTCACTATTTTGAAATTTATTGCAATTAAATAAAGCATAGTACACGTCATGCTAATATTGTTATTAAATGATAAATATTCTATAAAATATTCACCTGAAGATAACAGTTGTGTCGCAAAAGCTGAAGCTAATATCGTTATCACAAATATGAACACCCTCATCCTTGCTTGCTCAATTGCTTAGCAATGAAAGATACCTGAGGGCTTCGCCTTTATATATATTCTGATACCAAGCACGCGTATTGCTATTGAAATATTTAATTATATTTACAATGATGCGGGACTAATCACTTGCGACTTTGCGAGTACTATTGTTTGCAATACCAGAACCATGTCAGTAGCATATTCATTCTCTATCCAATCAAAAATTAACTCTGATATTCTTTAAACTGGAAATACTAGCAAAATCATGCTCTGAATTTTTAGTTCACGGAGATGATAAAAACCCAGTCTTTCTCAATACGGATTTTTAAAAAATCAGGGGGCATCCAGGAGGATTAAGGGAGCAAGCAACAAGATAAAAAAATTTTGTTTAATAATTATTTCGGCGGTTACCGTGTCTAGATTTAAAGTTGGATTTGTATAAAATTAATCGATATACTAAGACGAAAAATAAGTCTTAAATATATCGTATTCCAATTATTATAAGAATTATAGGATTATAGGAATCCCTAACATGCTTCAAACTAATCAAACATCAATACAAAATCTTTTAATCACAGGTTTAACTTTAGCTATCAAGGCAATCTCAATCTATAAAGTGGTGAACTGCCACTGCGTCGAGAGTGGCGGTTTCGGACATTTTATGAAATTCACAAATAAATGGTGAACTAGTCTAGCGTTAACTCCTAAACCACTTAGGCGCGTACTAAGGTTTGATTGTGTTCACTTGGAAATGGTGCTAACGTGATGGTATTGTCAACAAGGGTATACCTACTTGGTACAGTAGTATCACAACGGCAACGCAACATATTACGCGCTTTGTCGTGGAGTTGCGGAAAACTGCCCGTGTAATGTAAATCTAACCTACAGTAGTATCTCTGAAGACGGACAAGAATTTACTTAAAAATAAAATTAGACTGCTATTTATACCAAACACTAAATAATAATAATGAAATAAAATCTTTGACGTTTGCCAATTTTATAAAATTCTTGCAATTTACACATGTTGGGCGAAAGAGGGATTGACCTCAGTATGGTCGCCGACCGTGGAACAATGAATGCACAGACGGCCTTATTGAAATGGGCGTTTGTGGTGGATAAGTGCGGGGCACCCATATTCCTGTAAAAAGATGTGGTGCAACTTCAATAAACGTAGCGGTACCCATAGCGGATACTCACTGCACTAACTGCTTCCCCAAAACGGTGACGTGGTATTAATTAGGGACCTTCGACCATTCGTCCACTTCTCGTCTTCTTGATGGTGTTTTAATATTCAGGATCGGTCTGTGATGTCATCACTCGTGATTGCCAAAAGACCTTGGAGAGCACGGTTTACACACAAAACTAATTAGCGTAACATTAACACATTTTTTACTTTACTATTTTAGCTCTTGTATTAATTTTGTAGTACAGTAATTCTGTAGTACAATTTGAATCGCATTATACCACAAAGTATTGCACACGAAATATATTCATCAAATAAATAACTACCTTCGTCCACATGGTAAAGAAATACTGTGTAAAAATGATCGAGTTATACTTATGCTTGTTATATTAACTATTATTTCGTTGTTATGAAATCTTGGCAAAGTGGAAGTCATCCAGAAACATGCCGCCCCATTGGTCATGGTTGCTAGTGATTCTGAAAATTTTATACTCCTTACATTTTGATCCAAAAACCTATTCTTATTTTTTTTTTTTTTTTGCCAACCAATGCATCAGAATGTTTCTACGCAATAAAGGAAGAAATGAAATGAATAGCAAAGAGTAAGAAAGAAAGGAATTTTCTCCCAAAAATAATAATTTAATAGGAAGTTTCCATATACTGTAGGTAGATGGTCCATAGGTTTAATAGGAAGTTTCCATATCCTGTAGGTAGATGGTCCATAGGTTTAATAGGAAGTTTCCATATCCTGTAGGTAGATGGTCCATAGGTTTAATAGGAAGTTTCCATATCCTTAGGTAGATGGTCCATAGGTTTAATAGGAAGTTTCCATATCCTGTAGGTAGATGGTCCATAGGTTTAATAGGAAGTTTCCATATCCTGTAGGTAGATGGTCCATAGGTTTAATAGGAAGTTTCCATATCCTGTAGGTAGATGGTCCATAGGTTTAATAGGAAGTTTCCATATCCTTAGGTAGATGGTCCATAGGTTTAATAGGAAGTTTCCATATCCTGTAGGTAGATGGTCCATAGGTTTAATAGGAAGTTTCCATATCCTGTAGGTAGATGGTCCATAGGTTTAATTGGAAGTTTCCATATCCTGTAGGTAGATGGTCCATAGGTTTAATAGGAAGTTTCCATATCCTGTAGGTAGATGGTCCATAGGTTTAATAGGAAGTTTCCATATCCTGTAGGTAGATGGTCCATAGGTTTAATAGGAAGTTTCCATATCCTGTAGGTAGATGGTCCATAGGTTTAATAGGAAGTTTCCATATCCTGTAGGTAGATGGTCCATAGGTTTAATTGGAAGTTTCCATATCCTGTAGGTAGATGGTCCATAGGTTTAATAGGAAGTTTCCATATCCTGTAGGTAGATGGTCCATAGGTTTAATAGGAAGTTTCCATATCCTGTAGGTAGATGGTCCATAGGTTTAATAGGAAGTTTCCATATCCTGTAGGTAGATGGTCCATAGGTTTAATAGGAAGTTTCCATATCCTGTAGGTAGATGGTCCATAGGTTTAATAGGAAGTTTCCATATCCTGTAAGTAGATGGTCCATAGGTTTAATAGGAAGTTTCCATATCCTGTAGGTAGATGGTCCATAGGTTTAATAGGAAGTTTCCATATCCTGTAGGTAGATGGTCCATAGGTTTAATAGGAAGTTTCCATATCCTGTAGGTAGATGGTCCATAGGTTTAATAGGAAGTTTCCATATCCTGTAGGTAGATGGTCCATAGGTTTAATAGGAAGTTTCCATATCCTGTAGGTAGATGGTCCATAGGTTTAATAGGAAGTTTCCATATCCTGTAGGTAGATGGTCCATAGGTTTAATAGGAAGTTTCCATATCCTGTAGGTAGATGGTCCATAGGTTTAATAGGAAGTTTCCATATACTGTAGGTAGATGGTCCATAGGTTTAATAGGAAGTTTCCATATACTGTAGGTAGATGGTCCATAGGTTTAATAGGAAGTTTCCATATACTGTAGGTAGATGGTCCATAGGTTTAATAGGAAGTTTCCATATCCTGTAGGTAGATGGTCCATAGGTTTAATAGGAAGTTTCCATATCCTGTAGGTAGATGGTCCATAGGTTTAATAGGAAGTTTCCATATACTGTAGGTAGATGGTCCATAGGTTTAATAGGAAGTTTCCATATACTGTAGGTAGATGGTCCATAGGTTTAATAGGAAGTTTCCATATACTGTAGGTAGATGGTCCATAGGTTTAATAGGAAGTTTCCATATACTGTAGGTAGATGGTCCATAGGTTTAATAGGAAGTTTCCATATACTGTAGGTAGATGGTCCATAGGTTTAATAGGAAGTTTCCATATACTGTAGGTAGATGGTCCATAGGTTTAATAGGAAGTTTCCATATACTGTAGGTAGATGGTCCATAGGTTTAATAGGAAGTTTCCATATACTGTAGGTAGATGGTCCATAGGTTTAATAGGAAGTTTCCATATACTGTAGGTAGATGGTCCATAGGTTTAATAGGAAGTTTCCATATACTGTAGGTAGATGGTCCATAGGTTTAATAGGAAGTTTCCATATACTGTAGGTAGATGGTCCATAGGTTTAATAGGAAGTTTCCATATACTGTAGGTAGATGGTCCATAGGTTTAATAGGAAGTTTCCATATACTGTAGGTAGATGGTCCATAGGTTTAATAGGAAGTTTCCATATACTGTAGGTAGATGGTCCATAGGTTTAATAGGAAGTTTCCATATACTGTAGGTAGATGGTCCATAGGTTTAATAGGAAGTTTCCATATACTGTAGGTAGATGGTCCATAGGTTTAATAGGAAGTTTCCATATACTGTAGGTAGATGGTCCATAGGTTTAATAGGAAGTTTCCATATACTGTAGGTAGATGGTCCATAGGTTTAATAGGAAGTTTCCATATACTGTAGGTAGATGGTCCATAGGTTTAATAGGAAGTTTCCATATACTGTAGGTAGATGGTCCATAGGTTTAATAGGAAGTTTCCATATACTGTAGGTAGATGGTCCATAGGTTTAATAGGAAGTTTCCATATACTGTAGGTAGATGGTCCATAGGTTTAATAGGAAGTTTCCATATACTGTAGGTAGATGGTCCATAGGTTTAATAGGAAGTTTCCATATACTGTAGGTAGATGGTCCATAGGTTTAATAGGAAGTTTCCATATACTGTAGGTAGATGGTCCATAGGTTTAATAGGAAGTTTCCATATACTGTAGGTAGATGGTCCATAGGTTTAATTGGTCCAAAAGTTATTTGCGAAATCTATTAATTCCACTAATTATTTCAATAGCATAACAATTAAGATCCTATTAGTTTTCACATTACGGACAAACAATAAGCTGACTGACTATCGAAAGATCGAAACTAGATCTGACTAAGTATGTCTAAGGCCTATTATCAGTCAGTTGAAGTTTCAAAGAAAGCAATGGATTGTTCCTTAAATTACAAAGTACAGGTTCTAGTTTAATTAGGAATAAACGTATAAATGTGAGATAAATAAGCCGATGATTATCAATAATAAGCACAGTCCTATTATTGATAATCATCAGAAGCTTAAGGATATTATACATTTTCTATGACTTTGTTAAGATTCAGCAAGAGGGTTATAGAGAATATTAATATAACGGGTGTAAGGACGGCCTGCCGAATCTTGAAATAGTAGATTCAGATCATCATTCTGAGTGGAAAATTATTGGAAATTTCTGCCGGTAAATTAATATATTTTTTAAATTTTAATTTTTTTTGGTTAAAAGTGATATCACAATGAGTAAACAGAACATTTTGCTAAAAAAAACTCAATAAATACCACATACGGCCAAAACCTGCAATATTGATTACATTGTAGGTTTTAGCCGTATGGCCGAAAAATTAAACAACATTTATGCAATCAGCTGCTTCGACAGCGCCGAACGTTGAAGGTCATTCACCGTACCGCATAAAAATTTTACCTACGCGTGTTGCGTTTAAATTGCGTAGCGCAAAATCAAACTCATAACTCCTTAATCTCGCAATTTTATAATGAACAGGCTTTTGCATTGTGAATATTGTGATAAGCATCCAAAGAAAGACGTTTCTGTAAGTTATTCGCGACGGTGATACTTACACGCTGTATATATATATATAGTCAGCTGCCCCCTCGAAGAAAAATTTTTAGCAACGCCCATGTCTGTGTGTCTGTCAAGACCCTTTCTCAGGAACTCGTGGAGGTAGTCAACTAAGATTCCCTGTAATGTACCCTGAAGGTGCACATTAAAGGTTATCTGTTCTTACCGAAGCACTTTGTAAGGTACATACTCGGTGATAGTGCTGGAGCGTTCTTCGCGGAGGTTCTTGGCGAACAAAGACATGGGATAAGGTGTTCAAGACTTTACTGAAATGCAATTTGTTAACCGCATTGCATTAATTCGGTAATAGTAAAGTAACCTATATTTATCTCTTAGAATGTTTTACATGTTAAAAATGTTAAACAGTTTAGTTGGAGTACATAAAGGCACACAGGTATATGCTACTTGCAAAGATAGATAACTTATTGTTCATGACAATGCACATGTAAGTACCATGACGTGGATATGGACTTATTCGCTGAATAATGTTATGTTATGAAATTATCGTTTTATATTTTTTAGCACTCCACTAAGGTTTCAAACGAGCAGTACCTATCTAGAAGTAGTTGTTTATAATATTTATATATGTATTTGTTTTGCTGGCGTCGCCATAACGGGCACTATGGGCTCCAAGGAGCGTAATTATTTGGGAGAGTAGGCCATAATGGTGAATACCCTTAATTATCTTGTTAATAACAGTCTTCAATCACGTGACTTTTTAAGTCTGCTCCCACAAGGGATGACCGCAGTTCGTGTTGAGATAAACTATGTTTATATGTGTGTACCTACCTATAATCTCTGGTGACTTTGTTTGAATGTTTATTTTTTTTCTTTGGCGTCACTGTCAGACTCAGAAGGCTTCCCAAAGGTGTTAGTTGTAAGCGGGTTAATGTTGTAATAGCTGAGCCAGCCTAGATGGCCCAGGCTATGTTAATTATTATAATTATTTTTGGAACCCAGAATAGGCCACATTTTGTTTAAAAAAATTAAATTGAAAAATAATACTTGAACAACTGCTTGTAAGAACAGCAAAAGACGGTCAGTCAAAGAATTTGGGGGGCATGTTTTGTTCTCAATGTGAGTGCTGGCGAAATAAGTTTGGAAACCTGTGGATCATACTATCAGTTGTTGCTGATAATTCAGCATCGATCAAAATTTATATCTATAAATTGACAAGCCACTTATGTGACAATAAAATATCTTATTCAATTTAACATGGTTAACGCAGTAATTCTCTTGGGATGTACCTAAGTGTTGACAAATAACTCATACGAATAGGCGTTTAGAGGTCGCCGCTTACAAAAAAAAAATCTGTCAGTGATGAATAGACGAGTGAAGATTCTTTCGAAGAAACGACAGGGTACAAGTGCGAACTGTTAAAGGTCAGGCTACCTGTACCTTTTTTTTATGAGGGGGGGAAGGGTTTTGGACTCGGCGAAAAGCAATGCAACATTGCTTCACTGACGGTTTTCTGTGAAGCCGTGGTATCACTCCGGTCCAGCCGGCCCATACGTGCCGAAGCATGACTCTCCCACGATGAGAACCTACTTTTTTATTAGTTATTTATATAAAACAAATGCTACTGCTGAAATCACTTTCAAACTGGCTTAATCAGGAGAGGATAGATGATTTTCTGCTTCACTTAGGAACTTAATAGTGAATGCAGGTCAGTTGCTTGACATTACAATGTCAAAAGTCTTCAAACCTTGGCTAGGAAGTGGTCCCGCTACAAAATTATAACTCTAAATAAGTAGTGTGTTCTCCTGTGTCCTCCTAGTGTCAAGTTACCAAAAAGATCCTATACTTATTTTTTTTTTATTATTATGGACTCTATCCCGCGCGAAGAATCAGCGCAGGAATACCGCCAATGTCAAGTGTTTTATATTTATACAAATTAAATAACAAAAACGTAAAACCTCTTAGTGGCCTATTTACAAATCTACACCAAAAGACCCCACAAGCCGAGTTGCTACGCAATAACGAAACACAGCCAGCGATAACTCTCGTAAGCAACCACGCAAACTGATTGGTTGCCTACTGAAGGACATTGTTAATATACTCTAAGTTGTCTTACTGGTCAATCCACGTATTGTACGGAATGTAATGTATACAACTTGAATGACCAAAATTGTAATATAACTAGCGTAGATTTTAGCAATTATAAGTACGTTTCCAGCCTTCCCGGGTGTTTCACTTCACTCTGGCTACGGACCGGAGCCACTTAGGCTGGCCGAGTATGAGGTCTTGTACCGTGGCCTACGGTACAAGACCTCATACTCGGCCAGCCTAAGTGTTAGGAACCTCTGTTCCTAGTATTACCTACTTCACTACGGTAAGAATGCTGATATCAGCCGGGCCGACGAAGTATGTATCCTGACCTCTGATCAGTCAGCTGGCTCAGACATAGGGCAAGCACATACACAGCAACTCATCAGGTCAGCTACTCCTAACAGCTGACACGAAAATATAATAAATAGTATCATTTTATACGCCTCACATTCGAAACGTGTACCGTCCAAAACTATAGCTTTAAATTTGTTTTTATGAATATAAATATAAAATTTAATAATTTTTGGTAATTTTTATATTAAAGTAACAGGGCTACCGCCTCGCAGACTCCGTGAGCCCTCAAGGGCACAGCACCAATAAATTCTCACGCTCACGCGGAGATTATGTGTAAGCAAGCGTTACTTAGAGGTCTTCGTATAATCACGCTTGCTTGAGTGTGAATGTTCATTCAAATCAGCTTTACCGAGGGGTTGTCACTTGCCAGAGGTGAAAAAAAAAACAAACACTCGATGTTGTTGTTATAAAGCATAAAAAATATGAATATAAGAAAAATATTTTATTAAAACAATCGTTTGTAAACATGATAGACATTTTATTGCGTTTAATACAAATGTAAATACATCATTATAATATGTACCTATGTCTATGGGATGTTGTTTGACTCTGCGAACTTTTACACTTCAGTCATTTCGACATCTTCTATACATAGATCGTCCAACATCTCGGCCAGAGTAATACGAGGTAACATAGGATCGATCTCGTCTGTATCAACAGGTACTTTCTTAGCATCTTTAAATATGTTTACGTTTTGTCTAAACGCTGGATCTTCTTCCAAATCATCCAAGAAGTCATTGTAGTCTCTGTAATAATAAATGATAAACGTTTATACAGCGTCCCTAAACAGTTCCCAAGCTTAAACATTAATTTTAACACTAAGTATCTTACTGGGTGTTGTAAGTACGCATAATTCTACATGTATTTTGAAGACAAACGATGGACACGAAAATGGGTGTTTTCAATTATCTATACAAATAAAACTGGAGCGGCTGTTTGTAATATTAAAATATATACGGTACATATACCAAAACAATATTTTTTACAATTTTTGTCTGTCTGTTTATTTCGGTTAATCTCCGGAACGGGTGGGCCGATTTCCGCGGGACTTTCACTGGTAGATATACTATTGATATTATACTTTGATTTTGGAAAAATAATTAGGGTTCCGCGCAAAATATATGAATATGTATACGCGAGCGAAGCCGCGCGGGAAATGCTATTCAGCATAAAATCGTAACTGCGAATGTTATTTTGTTTGTTAGTTTGTTAACTACTCAACCTTTCGTCATTAAAATTTACAGAAAAGTTGTCAGGGGTACCGAACGGGACATGGGGGTACCTGTCTTCTAGGGAAAGAATATTCTATCCCTCACAGTACGTCTCAGAAGAATAGAAAAATAACTTTTATTACTTATATTCTATTTATATAACCATAATAAAATAATGAATGAAATGGAAGGCGAGCTGGGTTCGACGAGGTGGATTGAGATCTAGGTCATCTACAAAATATTTTGAGATCAACTTCAATGTTAATCAGCTTTGGCTAAATATCTGTTCTGATGCAGGACTACAATTACTTTCACAACTCAAACACATTATTTTTATTAGTTACAAAATAGATATACATAATTTGTTATAATATATGTATTGCAAAAGTGGTATATTTGTTTTTTTATTAATAATATGATTAACTAACCAAGTGCTATTAAAATATTTGTATAACAATAATAAACATGATAATCTCTGTTTATTAGCTATGCTTATATATCTATTTAGTTTCTTCAAGTGATAAGTTTGATAATAGTATATAAAGAACGTCAGCCATCTTAATCGACGCTCGTCCCGCACCCATCTCATGACCATCTCTATTATCGCTCTTAGGTACATATCCTTGGCAATATTTGGAAATAAGAGTGTTGCTGTTATTTATCGCACGTTACACGTCAGACGCCTGGACGGCCGGTGGGCTAGCCGGAGAAAAGTTTAAGCGCAACGAAAAATGCTGACCGCGAGTTGATTTATTTTTACGCTTTCTTTGGCTTCTGCGGTATACTACTATAATGTCTTGTATACTAATTATCCGTATATTAGTTAGGGCAACTTTCACAAATGGCGCAATTTTAATTTCTAATTTATACAATATTTACTATATTTTGATACAATTTATTCAACCAATATATATATATATATATATATATATATGTGTATATACAGCGTGTAAGTATCACCGTCACGAATAACTTACAATAACGTCTTTCTTTGGATACTTATCACAATGCAGAAGTTAGTTCATCATTAAAATGCGCGATTAAGGATTTAAAGTCAATAGTTTAATTTTGAACTACGCAAACACGCGTACTGTGCGGTACGGTGAATGACCTTCAGCGCATGGCGCCGTCGAAGCAGCTGAATGCATAAATGTTTTACATTGCAGTTTTTGGTCATATGGGGTATTTACTGATTTTTAATCGGTAAAATGTTCTGTTTACTCATTGTGATATCACTTTTAAGTAAAAAAAAAAAACTTCCGGCAGAAATTTCCAATGATTTTCCACTCAGAATGATCTGAATACACTATTTCAGGATTCGGTACGGTGTCACTTACACCCTGTATATATAGCAAAAGGAATTTCGTACCAACCGGGTGTCCTAAAGATACCTTACGCGTTTTTTTTGTAATCGACATTTATGACGACTGCTGTTGCAGTCGTAAAGCCGGCCTTGTTTTATTTAACAGTGTAAAAAATAGCATATCTGCCTGATTCGTCCTATCTACGAGTTACTTAATAGTAATTGGATAATTTTATTTTAATTGGATTAAAGAGCCAGACGTACGTACGTACGTACGAGTACTCTTGAATTCTATATAAAACTTACAAGTCATTTTACTAACATTTTAAGTCACCTTTATTACATACACACATATGGGCATACCCAGCTTCTAGCCCAGAGGGTGGCAACATTTACTGCATCTCCGAAGGCAGAGGCGTATTAATAACACCCATATTTGTAAAGTGTAGTTTGATTAGAGGGCTTGGACTTCCTGGCAATCATATTTAAACTCAAAACAGAAAATAAAGGTAAACTGCTTTTAAGATTTTATTCAAATTTTCACCCTATTCTGCAAAACCACTATGCACTACTGAAACGAAACGAAAATCTATAGCAGTAAGTTTGTCGTCATTTAAACAGATTAAAAGAAAATATAGCGTGATATTGAATGGCGAATTCAGTCAGTTGGAGTGACAGCATGCCATCCTGACCTTCTGGAGGTAATGCACGCAATACACTCCTGAATACATCCGTATAAGCAATATCCTTTCCCTTCTATTGTCTTCCTTTCCCTTTCCTTTCTATGTACCCCTAATTTTCCCATATCTAATTCTAAAAGTGTCCGGTTGACGGCAATAGACTTGCCCCTTTGGAGGTCGTCCATTAATCACGTGATGGTTTTTGTAGCATCTTTTTAACCCCTGCTCCCCCCTGGTGATACGTGGTGAGGTTTTAAACATAAATACACGTTATATCTCATTACACCGCCCCCTCCCCTCTCCTTTCCTCGCGTGATTATTGGACAATCCCTTTCACGTGAGCGGGGCCAAATTACAGTTAGCAAAACATTGGTGTTCACTTTAATTCTAAAGACGCGATTTTTTTTTTTTGTAAATAATTACCTCAAATAAGTGCCTGGAAGAAATTGTTTTTAGCGATAAAGCCGCCCTTTGTACATATCAATATTGTAAACTTACTTAAAGCAACTGTACAATAAAGCTTATTCTATTCTATTCTACTTTAAAGGATTTAGAAGAATACATAATAAGTAGGCTAACGCGGATAGATAGCTTCTTTAACAGCAGTTGTTGGTTAAAAGTGTATGATTAATACTTACTCATTGGTAGAGCTGAGTCCTTCGTGTAACTCCTCAGCCATATGTTTGAGTTTCCAAGCACGCGCACGTCTGCGGGCCGACCTTTCACCATAGAACTTCTTAACCAGGAAAACATCAGGGATGGCACTTCGGTCCAGTTTGTCAAAGTTTGCATCATTTACATTTGAATCCCCAATATTGTACCTGAGTAACATTGATTTAAAAATGTTAAGTAATATTATTTTAATGAAAATAAAAAAAATAATCAAATGAAAACTAAAGTCAAACACGAATATCATTTATTCATAAAATTATCATAAAATAATTAATATTAAATTAATATCATAAAATTCTTTGACAAAGTGACCGCAACAATAAGTTGCTTTGTCGAAAGTAAAACAAATAATATATGAAAATAAATAATACTATGTTGAAAATAGACTTAAGGATGCTATCTGCCAGTGTCGATCTACAACTGCCCGTAGTTGAGCCTTGTGTAATCGGAGAAACAAACCCACAGCCATTCTTTTAAATTGCAAGTTAGTGTCACAATATTTAGTTGCATGTGATACAGCAGTTTTCTCGTGGCCTATTATTATGTTATTGAGAATTTGTATATCACTTACCCCAACACCGTATCGCCAGGTTTTAAAATATGTCCAAGATGAGTCTTAGTATGGACAGGGTTGACATCTAAGCCCAGTTCACTAGCTTTCACCACCCACGCATCTGCTAAGACATGTTTACTGGATATCATTCCTTGTCCAGGGAATGATTTTTTCTCCTGAAAAAAGTAAAGATTTTAGGAGCATTTTAGAGTCTGCTTTTGTGAGCATATTGCAGCTTGAAAGCATATTATGTACTTACATGTTCTTTTAAGACATCAATATCCATTACAATGTACTCAACTAACTGTTTTGGGTTACATATTGCTGAGAAAGGGCTGCGCCAATAAACAGTTGAGGATATGTCACACACTTGGCCAGTGCAAGCATCAATCAAATGTATGGTACTAGTGACCCTGTGCACCAAACATACAGGTGAAATGCCGCCAAGTTGTTGAGTCAGCTTCTTCGGAAGGCACACAACACTGTCCTTAGACAATGGAACAATCTCAATACTAAATGTGAACTTGTAGTTATAAATATTACTATGGATATCATGTGATATAAGCTTCTTGGAATGCTGTGATTTCACTGGTAACACTGACTGAATAAAATCTACCATCTTTCGTGCATGGTTCTCGGATACATAGAAGAAATCTAACCCATCTGGAAGTAAAAAAACCAATTTCGTAAGCATATAAAACAATCACATGTATGAAATTTGTTAGACCGTAACTGCATTTTTTTTAAATTGTAGAATCTGCTGTTGGTTGATTTCCCAAATTCAGCAAAATGCTTTGTTACACCGTCTTTAATAAAAATTTAAAAGGGTTGCCTGAGAAGAAACTCAACTAAAGTAGAGCAGAATGTTGTACATTGAAGCAGAAATAGATGTTACACGTATTCTGTCCGCTTCAATGGAAACAAAGAGTAGTGGGACTCAAAATCTATGGCCAGGCGCGCACTACGAGGTTTTCGCTGCGCGGCAAAACGATGCAAGAGTTGTAGCTTGTTACAAAGTTGTGAAACTCCAATGAACAGTGGTTTAAAGTCTATTTTTAATTCTTTCACCTCTACAAATAATCAATGCATTCAATTAAGATAAATATTAAAAAGTATTGTACCATGCTTGGGTTTTATGCCAAGAGTATTTTCATGAGCTTTGTGTTTCAGTATTAGCTGTTCTAAATAGTAAAATGTCTTTCTGTTATTGGCCCTTTGCCTCACTTGTACAAGAGCGCGCCAATAATCTTGCGCCTCAGTACGATGGCAAGCATCACACATCTGGTGTTGAATATTGAACTCCACAATAAAAGTCTGCTGCAGTACTGCTCCACCCATTACTTCGCCTTGTACTGTGAGTTTTACCTGCAAGGTGCAAATAAAATAAAATGTATTAGCTTAAAGCGGCCCGCATTGCTCGGGACCTTCCCATAATGCCAGATGTAATCCCACTAATTATTAAAATAGTCCTGCAAAATGTTAGATGCGTCGCGCATGTCTATTTTAAAAATCTATTGCACTTCACCCACAAAGGGTTAGAAGGAGATCCAGTGCAGTACAGATTAATTATGCATGGAGTTGAATGAAAATTTAGAAAAAACACGGAATATCAATATAAAAGTGCTTGGCCTTTACATGATTTTCTGATTGTAATAAAAATAGATGTGGAATTGCGCAAGACGAGATGTAATGTATAATAATATGTATATATTTTAAATAAAGAATTATTATGATTATGTAAGAAATAAGTAAATCTTTACCTTTATTCTCTTGGAATGTGGCTCAGTCCATGCAAATCCAGCATCTACAAGTTTGACTCTATTCAAGCCTTTTAATTTTTTAAGACAGAGTGCCAACAGTTCCCTGGACTCTAATGCAGCCACTACCCATTCAGCAGGAGGTTGAAGATATCTGTCATGAAATATTTTAAATACTTAGATGGTATTTCTTAAGTACATACAGTTCTGGTGTCAGGCGTTACACCCTGCGCACACACAAAGGTAATTTCACCCCTTGATGAAGATTGCCGTTGGGCATGGAATGGCGTTGGGCAATCTTTATCTCTGAAACTAGTAGGGTATGTCCTTAAAAATATGAATTCTACTCAAGAAAGTTTATATTCTAATATAACTTAGATGGTATGTTTACCATGACAGCATTTTATTGACTGGCCTGTTGGTCTAGTGGTTAGTGATCCTGACTGCTGCGATTCCCATACAGAGCATGATATTTGTTCTGTGTCTGGGTGTAATTTACCTATAATATGCATGTATATAGAAATTTATAAGTATGTTTATCTACAGGCTCTCGTCTAGTTTGGGATTAGACGGCCGTGTGAGATGTGTAAAGTTATTAAGTTATGTCCTTTTTTTATATACTGCATTTTTTTTTGTTGTCGTTAACAGGCAAAAAATTCAAAATTTTAGTAACTTGTTGTAATGTTAATATGCTTGAAACAGTTTTTCGATTGTCTTATAACGGCCAATTGATATCTATACTTAATTTCATAAAGCTTATTAGCTTGTTGTTTGTTTTTTTTGAATTTAAATACACTAATCTCTGAAAATAGCAGTCAAATTTTATTAATTCAATTTGTAATGGATAGAGTATTTATTGAGGAAGGTTATAGGCCATGTAACATCATGCTACAACCCTTAAAAGTGGAACAGTTGCCATAAATGCAGGTGAAGCTGCAGGAAACAGAAATTCATATAATTTTAAGAAAATAATTGAACATGACAACCTCTTAAAATAATAAACAGAGTTCATAAAAAAAAATGAATAAACCAATGATAACTGTTATTACCTTTCACATCCTCTGCAGAAAAAAAGTGTAGCCTGTTTGGGTATACCATCTGTGATGTCAACGTGAGCTCGCAAACATGCTACGCACATATTAGATGGATTCGCCTCTATTGGCACAGCACACTGACAACATAATCTAAAACCATCAAATCACGATATAGAGATTTACACAACATTAATATGAGTTGGGTAACATGTTTTAAAAAAATAACATTTCATTTATATGAACTAATTTACACTTGTTTTTTAAATACCGAGATTTATTGCAGAGCAATCAAGCAGTACAATCAGTGAATTTAAACAAGTGTTGATAAATTAAAGGCTTTAGAACTATTATAAACAAATTCACAAATAACCTAAAAATGATTCACTTACATTCGGGTACCATTTGGACACACATCGTTATCCGGCGACATATATTCCATTTTCAATGAGATATTTACTTATTTTCTTAAAATAAATGCAGAGTTTACTAATAAAGAAAGAAAAATATGCAACAGAAACCACGTTCCTCGTTTCCCTGCTCACTGCTTACCCATCAAAATAATGACAAATGACAATGACAATTATGACAGCAGTGTTTGTATCGTAAACATAATGGTACGTTTACACGCACGCCGAGCAGCCTGGCAAGCAGCATGGCACGCAGCTCGGCGGGCAGCCTGCCACGCAGCATGCCACGCAAGCTTTTCACACCAGGGCTGCCAGTAAAGACAACTTATTTTATACCGCTAAGACTCGGAAATTATACAAAATCATGTACTATTATACAAAATCAGTGTTGTACAACTATAGAACGTCACTCTTTGGGGATTTTAGTAAAAGGTGTTTTAACTTTAACGTATAAGGATTTAACAGTTTATCACAGACATGATTTGTTTTAAGTATCTCTATGTGTATGTACGTACTTTTTACGCTATAACATCAGCAATGACATTGTATCCAATTATGCAATGCAATCTACTATACAAACAGGATACAAAAGATAACCGATATTATACCAATTTTGTATCCAATTTACACTCTGGCAGCCCTGTTTCACACACTTGCAGGCATGGTCCGTAGGGTATTAGTGTTCTGTGGACATGGTAGTCAGTGCAAACATGGGAGACGATGTAGACGTAGATCTCGTGGGAGCTACTGCTTTGGCCTTGATCTATTTTTATTGAAAAAAAAAACAGCCCGACATAATTATGCATGCGAAATTTTACTTAAAACTATTAGGTTTTACAATTAAAAAATAAAACACTTTTCAAGTAGCCAAAACTTTAAATTTGATTTTTTTATTTGACATGCGTTATAACTATTTTTACATCGAAGAGTGCTTTTACATAATTCGTTTCTTACTTTAGTGGGATCTCTTTGAATGAATTTACTATCCTCGCTAACTTTTGAATATAATTTTTTATTATTTCTAATAAACATGAACATAATTAACCATGTTAAGCATTGGGGGCGGCTTCTTCATTAAATGTGTTTCGTAACTGTTTTAAGGCATACATAAATCTATTTTATTTACTGCACATCATTGATATGCGATTAGTTACAATTCTCTAATCGTCAATCAATCAATACTAACTTTATTCCTAAGAATTGGCACTATTTTGTTTCATTTTTTTTTGGGCCCTGATAAACAATATTTATTTTTACTAAAAGAATAGTTCAGAAACATCTTTCTGAAGTCTTCTTTTGCTTTCGATTTATGTATGATAAAGGTTCAGACCACTCCGATATATTTGGTGTCGTCAAAAATTAATTTCGATCGTTACGTCGTCTGTATGCCACGAAGATGAAAACTATACTAACGCCGTCGAGAGCGTGTGTGTGTGTGTGTAAACAGGCACACAAGCACATTCACCCTTTGAAGTGTGTCAAAAAACCGACAGTCGTCCCGATCGGCGCCAAGCGCGTGCACATTCACGCAAGCATGCACAAACAGCCTGTTCACATGCTTGCGTCGTTGAATGTCGGTTTGAACGCGAGCGTGTGAACGCAGGCGTTAGTCGTCCCGATCGGCGCCAAGCGCGATCACATTCACGCAGGCATGCACAAACAGCCTGTTCACACGCTTGCGTCGTTGAATGTGCTCGTTGAATGTCGGTTTGAACGCCAGCGTGTAAACGCGCCATAATATACATACTAAGTTTATGGTTTGTATACTCTTTGTATGACAGTGTTAATTGGCTTTGGTTTGGCTCTCGGAGCCAGATATCCGATGGAGTAAAATACATATAAGTACATTTTCTCTATGCAGATACCATTTCATTCAACTTTTGAGTTTTTGACATAGTTATAATAGCCTTGACCACACATCGTCGCTACCTCCAGTCATAAATAATAACACTGTTATACCATATTTGACCCATGTCAAAAATCTCGGAGTTTTTATAAACTGTCACATGTCGTGGACCACTCATATAACAAAGGTGAGCAGGAAAGTTTTTGAAAAATATCACTCCCTTAAACGTCTTAAAAATTTTCTTCCATTTCAGACTAAAGTATACTTTTCTCAATACCTATTCCTTCCCATTCTTGACTATGCTGATGTCTTGAATAGGTATCTGAACTTAAGAATAAGCTAGAACGGTTGCAAAACTTTCGCATTCGCTACATATTTGGCTTGAGAAAATATGATCATATTTTAGTTTAATTCCGAAAGAAACGGAATTGGCTACTTATTCCGCTGCGTCGAGATGTTCACGCATCCTTTCCTTACTTAATTCAATTCTACACAAACCTAATTTTCTTTCAAATCTGGGTGAGCCCTTCGAGCACTTTGTTCTCGGGAGCAATCCCTGTCGCTTCTCCTTCGAACTCCTTCCCATAAGTCTACTCGTTACGACAATTATTTTAGTGATTCTGCTGTCCGGTTATGGAATGCCTTACCTCATTCAATACGCGATAGCCCTTCTCTAAGCGTGTTCAAGCGGAGAACCAGTGATTATTTTCTCTCCCAACAATAAATCAGACTTATAATATATATAAATATATGTGTGTATATATGTTTATATGTGTTTATATGTTTATTATATTTTACTTTATAAATATGTGTAAATATAGGTATTTATATTTCATGAGTAACCATGAGTATACGTGTTTACATGATATTTGTTTTATCCAAGTTATATTAATTGCTTCTTCTAATTAGTTTAACGTACACACGACTTTGCCTCTAACGTTCTCTACTATCCTGTATTCACTCCAAGATTTGCTGGAAGAAAACTCAGGTTTGGGTTAAGCTCGCATTTGTACATACCATTTCCTTGATTTTAAGATATTATAATCTACTTTTAGTGTACAATAAAGAATAAATAAATAAAAGATATAATAAAATTTAATAATAGTTTATTGGTGTTAGTACTATATTGAAACTGTGTCCATACCTATATAGCACAGGTAAGTGTGTTGTTTTTATCGTACGTTTACACGCACGTCGTGCAGCCTGGCAAGCAGCCTGCCACGCAGCTCGGGGCTGTCTTAAGTTGGCGGGGAGAAGTCGTTTTTTTTACATATTTTTTTTGCTATTTCAATTGTTCGTTAACTGTTCTTCATTGTTCGATCAAAATTTTGTTTTGTTCAATCTTAGCTTTTTTGGAGGTTTGACCAAGTACTTTGCTTGTCATAAAATTCGGTTCTGGCCGGCCGCTACCGCGGCACGCTCGCTTCGCTATTCACTATATATAAAAAAATATGACGATTAGTTTTAACAAATACGCAAATTTCAAAGATAATGTACAATCTAGGTAAATGCAATCGGGTGGATACCAACAATGGCAATTCAGCACATAAACGAGGTTATCTACTTTACTGTACACTGCATGAGTGTGTTTCTTCCAGTTGCAATATCTGTCGATTACAATTCCCAAAAATTTGGTATGTGTTATTTCGTTAATTAGTGTGTCACCATGACCAAACTTAACGTACACAACCTACTAGCAAAATAAAAGAGAGAAATCCCTCAATCCCTCACACTTCCACCTTTGAGCTATGGACAGGACCATGGTCATGATTCACGCTAAGTTTAAAAATACTATTTGTGAATCAAACATCGCCATCCACACGCTTACGAGTGCGTTAGTGTGTTCTGATGAGGCAAGCATGACGGACATCGAACTTTTGTCGACCATAACATTTGGCTTAAGTTATTTTTATTATAAAAACAAGGAAATAAGTAAAAGAAAAACAAGGCAAAGAAGATGGTTGATGTTAAAAATTCATAAAAACCGTCCCGGTTCCTGGATGGACTAATTACTCATTTTTTTTATTCAACAATTCATATTCATTCGGATTGGCGGCAAGCCAAGCCAAACGTTTGGCAAATCAATCAAACATACTATCCACACGTTTGAATTCGTGACTGTGCTTGTTGAGGTTTGGCAAGCGTCTGGACGTGGCATAAGATAATGTGAAGGTAGAATAAAAATCGGAGATCAGTGAGACCATCGACAATATCAACTGTCGTTAATCATCTGTACATCCGGATACGGAATCAGTAATGTCGTAATAATTCTGTGCATTCTGTGCCGATATCCGAACGTCGAATTGTTACGTAAAGAATTCGAACCTCTTTGGTGACCTCTCCGTTCATCTACTGTGTGTTTATTCGAACGATACGTAAGAAAATGTTCTCTACCGTCTGCAGGGCCGGCCGATTGGCCACAAGGACGGTAGTCAATAATACCTCCGACAAGGCACCTTTAGCTGCTGCGCCTTTGGTGAATAAACGTGATTATGCGGCTAAACCTACAGGAAAGGGGAACGGTAAGGTTGTGGCTGTTATCGGTGCCGTGGTTGACGTGCAGTTCGATGATAATCTTCCCCCAATTCTTAATGCTTTGGAGGTACAGAACCGCACACCCCGGCTAGTGCTGGAGGTGGCCCAGCACTTGGGTGAGAACACAGTCCGTACCATCGCTATGGACGGTACCGAGGGTCTGGTGCGCGGCCAGCCTGTGTTAGACTCTGGCTCACCTATCCGAATCCCAGTAGGCGCAGAGACCCTCGGGCGCATTATCAATGTCATCGGTGAGCCCATCGACGAGCGTGGCCCCATCCCGACCGACAAGACCGCAGCCATCCACGCTGAAGCTCCGGAATTCGTAGATATGTCCGTACAGCAAGAAATTCTTGTCACCGGCATCAAGGTCGTCGATTTGCTCGCTCCTTACGCTAAGGGAGGTAAGATTGGTCTATTTGGTGGTGCTGGTGTCGGCAAAACAGTACTCATTATGGAGTTGATCAACAACGTCGCCAAGGCCCATGGTGGTTACTCCGTGTTCGCGGGAGTAGGTGAGCGTACACGTGAAGGAAACGACTTATATCACGAAATGATTGAATCTGGTGTCATCTCTCTGAAAGACAAGACCTCCAAGGTAGCGCTCGTGTATGGTCAGATGAACGAGCCCCCTGGCGCCCGTGCTCGTGTCGCTCTTACTGGTTTGACTGTGGCTGAGTATTTCCGTGACCAGGAAGGACAGGATGTGCTGCTCTTCATTGACAACATTTTCCGTTTCACCCAGGCCGGTTCTGAGGTATCTGCTTTGTTGGGTCGTATTCCCTCTGCTGTAGGTTACCAACCCACCCTAGCCACTGACATGGGTACTATGCAGGAGCGTATTACCACCACCAAGAAAGGTTCCATCACCTCTGTGCAAGCCATTTATGTACCTGCTGATGACTTGACTGACCCTGCCCCTGCCACCACCTTTGCCCATTTGGATGCCACAACTGTGTTGTCTCGTGCTATTGCTGAGCTGGGTATCTACCCTGCTGTGGACCCTCTCGACTCCACCTCCCGTATCATGGACCCCAACATTATTGGAGCGGAACACTACAATGTCGCACGTGGCGTTCAGAAGATTCTTCAGGACTACAAGTCCCTCCAGGACATCATTGCTATCCTAGGTATGGATGAATTATCTGAGGAAGACAAGCTGACTGTAGCTCGTGCCCGTAAGATCCAGAGGTTCCTGTCTCAGCCTTTCCAGGTTGCTGAAGTATTCACTGGACATGCTGGCAAGTTAGTACCTCTTGAGGAAACAATTAAGGGCTTTACACAGATCCTACAGGGCGAATATGACCACCTTCCTGAAGTAGCATTCTACATGGTTGGACCTATTGAAGAGGTTGTGGCAAAGGCTGACACCTTAGCCAAGTCTTAAGGGATATTAGTTGTTAATGTTTCCACTAAAATGTAACTAAGTAAGTTATTGTTTATGCCTATGAAATGAATTATGTAAAGGAAGGCAGAAATTGTAGATAATCATTCTGTATGAGTAAATAAATTTTAAATTATGAAACATGTTATTTTCCTCTTGTTCCAATAAACCATACCTATACACAAAATTAAATTGCAACTATTTATTTTTTACTCTTTATTTATATTTCAAAATGTAAAGTAATTACTGTTTGAAGACACATCATACACATAATGGTTGATTTCTCTATCTTGGCTCACTAGCAATAAGCCTAATCAAAAATTACCTTTATTTGCAAAGTAGAAATTGAGTTGTCTGTTACTTCTACCACAACTATATTAAACCTAATTAAAAGTACATGTGAGGCGTCATGGAATCCGTTGCTTTCTTAATATGTAAAACAATATTGAGGACTTCAAATTAATTTTTTTAACAGTCTCATAACAAGGTCATACATTTAGTATATCTTTTCTCTAAAGCTTGAAGTTTAAAGCTCAACTCACACTGGCGCAGAGTCGAAGCGTCGCGTCGCTTCCTGTTTTTCAACTACAACGCACGGTGCGCCCAGATCACAGTGTAGAGACTTTTGAACATTCGTAGGTTTCGATAAGTTTGAAAATTTCTCAAATATTTTGAGGCCTCACATTCCAAAGCAAGAAACTAATTTTTAGAATACCTATTAGTTCGGCACTGGTACGTCTGGTGTGGTCGGCATCTGACGTTTGCATAACACAAAATTGTACCTTAATCATAGGAAAATAGAGATGAATGTGCTATAGGCGAAAAACATGACGCGCCGCGACGCTTCGACTATGCGCCAGTGTGAGTTGAGCCTTTAACTCGCTTTTGAGTAGACCGGTTTGTAAATTCAGTATCTAAGTTACAATAATCTTGATATCAACTGTTACAATAGCCTAACACAAACTTTTAGAAAATATTGCTTTTTCTTGTGCAAGTACGATGAGTTGTTCACGAGTTCTATTACTTCACCATCAGCTCCACTTCAACGAATTATTGAGTAGGTAGTTCCGGCGGTCATCTGTAGTTTTCATCATCAGCTAAAACTGACTAAATGGTGCTTTCCCAGAATAAATGCACGATTTACTGTAAAATATACCCAAATCGCTTTAGATGTGCCTATAATATTAGGAGAATTCCCTCAAATCTACCGGACCCCATTATCAGATCCTGACCTGATGACACAAATGGGACAAGCAAATAAAAACCAAATCGGTCCAGCCTTATTTGAGTAGGTACCTACGTACTTAATAGGAACACTAAAAAAAATATTCTTGTATAAGAAAAATCCGTCATACTTAATTTGTTTTAAAATCGAGCCCATTTTCTCGATTATAATAACGACCATAAGCTAGTCAATCACAAATTCTTACTCACACCTCATTTATCAAAATCGGCTCAGCATTGAACCATTCAGTCTTAGATTTTGTATTGCCGATTGTTCAAAGGCATGCGAGAAATAATGCCCCACGCTCACGGTTGCCCAAATCTTATTGCAAAATTATCTCCGGCACCCCGAAGTTTATATAAGCTACTCCGACTGCTTGGGTAACGCACACCATAAAGCGGGCAGTTTGCCAGTCGCTTGAGGTACCTACCTACATGTCAACTATATACCTGATAGGTTGAAGTTTCATCAGTCTACCTACTAGTAGTATGGCCTATGATGATCGCATTCATACTAGGTTCATACGGTCATATTCTTTAGCTTTTAAATATAAAATTAAACTAGCTTTCGCCCGTGGCTCCGCTTGCGTTCAAATTATTATCCCTCTTGAACAGCAGGTACTTTTTTCTGGATGAAAAGTATCCATCTGCTTTTATGTAATCCTGGCAACGTGTTTGCGAAATTTCATGATGATCGTTCGTAGTTACGACTTGGTTTAGTTAGGTCGTTGTGAAAACGCAACAAATAAAGAAACACGAGTGTTTATTTCTTTGTTATGTTTTCACGTCTATTGTATTTATAATGCGTATTATTAGTTAGGAAGTTCGGACTAGTTAGGATGTTCAGGTAATGGCAGAGGCTAATATATCAGTATAAGATGGTAGTACCTATATATAGTAGATTTATAATAAATTAGCAATTATTATTAAAAAAATACTTTGTGGCTTATAAAATCAGTATTTATTTAAGGATCTTATCGTTTGCCTCCTACTCTGGGGGCAGACTTCTGACTGACTTTAGCAGCTTTAGCTTTAGGTTGTGCCTTGGCTTTTGTTGGTGGCGCCGTGGTCTTCTTGGAGGCCTTTGTGGATTTCTTCTGTTCCTTTGCAGCTCTGAAACAAAAGAAAAAATTGTTAAAATATACTATTCAATGGGTAACCGTATGGTTACTGTAAACTTGTGTAAAGAGTATATCAACTGACAGACTGCACGGATGGCGCAACGGTTAACGTGGTTGCTTCGCCACTACGCTGCGCTGAGTACTGTAGGTTCGATTCCTGCACAGGACATCAATTTGTGTAATCCACAAAAAAAATGTTCTATTATATTATACGTTATATACAGCCTTGATCAAAAGTATTGCGCACCCTTCAAATTTCGAATGTGCACGGAAAGTAAAGCAAAATAAAACATCTATTGTTTAAAGATGATTTTGTCAATAAAACACGGTTCCACATCCAATAAAATTTGTAATTTTATGATTTGTGATTGAATTTATTTGATCATCAGCCTATCGCCTCCACTGTTAGACGAAGGCCTCCCCCAAGGAATGCCAACTATCCCAGTCTTGGGTAGTCTGCATCCATCTGCTGCTGCATAGTATTTATTTATCAGATCACTAATAGTAGTGTGATCGCTCATTGTGGACAAATTCAATTATCTAGTATGCTTTTGGTGCTGTTACACAAGATTTAGGTGATATCATGGTAATATGCCAAAATGAAAAAAACTTTTATTAGAATGTGTGCAGATACAGCTTCTGCATAGGCAGGGGAAATCACAGGTAGGGACTTCCAAAACTGCACAAGCCACATCAAAATAGGCCCGGCCCAGAGATAGGTGACAACGCATCACCACAGAACATCAGGATTGTCAGTTACTGCCAGATGTTAAAAAAGAAAGTTTAGAATAACTTAGAAGATTTTAGGGCACTGATAGCACAAGTAGAAAAATAGTAGCGAGAATGCTGGAAAGTATGAAGAGGAGGTCAATACCTGCTGCAGTTACACACAGAGTATTATACATATACTAAAATATTTTTCTTACTACTTACGAAATTTGGGAAGCCATTTTCTTCAAATGGCAATAGCTGAACAATTCTATTTGCAAGGGATTTGTCTTTAAAAGAATCAAGTTTACACACAATGTAACTCTTAAAATGGGTATTTAGATCATATGACATTTTTGACGAGGCAAGAAGCCAATGCAACAAAGCTATAATAAAACAGGCGTTTAAAAGGGAATTCACCCAGTTAAGAACCTATTTGGAGGGGGTTACATATATAATTCATATCTATTTTAAACCCCCCCAAAAGCAGGTCTTATAAGTTTGACATGTCTGTGTCTATCTGTGTCATCGTAGTTCCCAAACGAATGGACCAATTTAAGTGCGTTTTTTATTTGTTTGAAAGGTGACTTGATCAAGAGAGAGTTGTTAGATGTAATTCAGCTGTTTGTAGGTCATCAAATCTTTTCTAATCCTTGAATCAATTTTAATAGATTCAAGTTGTGGGTTTCAATTTTAAATTTATGATTATTGTTTCATGTATTATTTTAGGCTAATACCTATTAATACAGGTTAATATACTAATTTTAATGATACTAACTTAATAGCTTGTTCTCTCTGAGCTTTGCGCACTTCAGGTTTCATGTTGCGCTTAGCCATGATGTCACTAAGCGATGCACCAACTATGGCTCGCTGATACTTCTGTGTCCTACGGGTACGTTTCTTGGCCTGTTCTTCCTCCTGGCCTTTTTTGAACTTGCGTCTAAAAAAAAATTATACATACCATATAATAAAAACTGCCTAAGAGGCAAAGTGGACATAGTTAATGACAGCTTCTTGGGATCAGAAACAATTACTACATAAGCATACTTTAAAGAAATGCAAATTAATTAGACAAGATGGCTTCGAATACCCAAGACATCAATTGTGTTACACTTGAAAGGTTTTGGTTTTAAATAAATGTAAACAACAGAATGCATGTGACTAATGAGTGCCTACTATAGTTGGCTTTACTTAGATGGCTAAATATAAACTACTTATTACACAGCAACAATTTCATAACCTAATACTTGCACTTGAACTATTTCATAATTCTTATTTACAGATGGTTTACTTTGACAAAAACAATGGAAATGATAAATTTATTACCTGTACAGCACAGTCCATGTTACTTTGCGAGGATTCCTCCTCATGAGATGAGCCGCCTCACATTTTGAATTCAGGAATGTGAAAGACTGAAAAAAATAATTAACCAATCGTAAACGGATTTCGATATTGGTACAAGTAAATCAAATTATTGTGAAAAATACAAATCCTATGAATGTCTGTTGTATAGGCTTATCAACCTAATATGTATTAAAGCACCTTAGTTCCAAAAAAAACAACAATTATTGCCATTTACCTTGCCATCCACCTTTACCATGGTTTTACCATGGCCAGGATAGATTTTGTAACCACTGTACGCGCAAAGTCCGATCCTGAAAATCAATCACACACAATAAATAAACATCACAACACTTCAGTTATGTACCACAACAGCAGAAAAACATAATCTGATTAAAATGATATTGAAGAATTAAGAAAATATTTCAGGAAAACGTACTTCATTTTGACTTGTCGAAATGAAAAGGAGACACTTCCAGATTAGTGTGACCAAGTTTTTCTTACGAATTCTACCGCAAGTCATAGCATTTTTCTACTGAAATCTACTATATTTATACAGACTTATGTGCTCCCAATAACATTGAACGACAACATTGACCTAGAGAGGTGATCTTTGTTTTTTTTTTTAAGTTGGCGGGGAGAAGTCGTTTTTTTACCCTTTTTTTTTTGCTCTTTCAACTGTTCGTAACTGTTCGATCAAAATTTTCATTTGTTCGATCTTAGTTTTTTCTTAAAAACAAAATAAAAAATTACCCTCAAGTTAGCGGGAAGAAGTCGTTTTTTTTTCTTTTTTTTTTTGCTATTTCAATTGTTCGTTAACTGTTCGTCATTGTTCAATAAAAAATTTTATTTGTTCGATAAAATAAAAAATTTGCTTTCTTATGGTGGGTTTACACGCTGGCGTTCAAACCGACATTCAACGAGCACAAGCACGGGCACACGCATGTGAACAGCGTGTGAACGAATTATGTAAAAGCACTCTTCGATGTAAAAATAGTTATAACGCATGTCAAATAAAAAAATCAAATTTAAAGTTTTGGCTACTTGAAAAGTGTTTTTACACCATAAATGATTTTTTAATTGTAAAACCTAATAGTTTTAAGTAAAATTTCGCATGCATAATTATGTCGGGCTGTTTTTTTTTTTCAATAAAAATAGATCAAGCCCAAAGCAGTAGCTCACACGAGATCTACGTCTACGTCGTCTCCCATATTTGCACTGACTACCATGTCCACAGAACACTAATACCCTACGGACCATGCCTGCAAGTGTGTGAATCAGGGCTGCCAGATTGTAAAATTGGATACAAAATTGGTATAATATCGGTTATCTTTTGTATCCTGTTTGTATAGTAGAATGCATTGTATAATTGGATACAATGTCATAGCTGATGTTACAGCGTAAAAAGTACGTACATACACATAGAGATACTTAAAACAAATCATGTCTGTGATAAACTGTTAAATCCTTATACGTTAAAATTAAAACACCTTTTACTAAAATCCCCAAAGAGTGACGTTCTATAGTTGTACAACACTGATTTTGTATAGTTTCCGAGTCTTAGCGGTATAAAATAAGTTGTCCTTACTGGCAGCCCAGCTTGCTTGGCACGCTGCGTGGCAGGCTGCGCGCCGAGCTGCGTGCCGTGCTGCTTGCCAGGCTGCACGGCGTGCGTGTAAACGTACCATTAAGTTGGTGGGGAGATGTCGTTTTTTTAAATATTTTTTTTTGCTATTTCAACTGTTCGTCATTATTCTATCAAAATTTTTATTTGTTCGATCTTAATTTTTTTTTTAAATAAAATAAAAAATTAGCCTCAAGTTGGTGGGGAGAAGTCGGTTTTTTACATTTTTTTTTTTGCTATTACAACTATTCGTTAACTGTTCGTCATTGTTCGATCAAAATTTTTATTAGTTCAATCCTAGTTTTTTTTTTATAAAATAAATAATTGCCCTCAACTTGGCGGGGAGAAGTCGGTTTTTTACATTTTTTTTTTGGCTACTTCAATTGTTCGTCATTGTTCTATCAAAATTTTTATTTGTTGAGTATAACTCATGTTGAGTATAACTAGTTAGTTTATCGGTTTTGTGTATATTTCATTATAGAGGATACTAAAGGTCTATAAATATCTACTATTTATTGTAAATAGGTACTAATAATAAATAGTGTAATAAACTTTTACAAAATAATATTTGGGTGCAACTGCACTTTATTAATTTAAATATCTACTCAACATTTATTTTTTAATTAGTTAATGAATTTAGAAACAAAAATTGTAATAATAATAGTCTAATAGACTAACGTCAAGGTCGTCAAGCTTAAACGGCCGTAGACATCGTTGTAGACGGAGTTTACGTAAAAAGTTTGCTTACGTTGACAAGTAAACTAGTTGCAAAATTTAACTAGCCGAAGAATTTAACTAGTTAATCAACTCGTCGATGAACGCAAATGGACCGTCTAGTTTCTTTAACCTTTTTTATGTCGACGAACCATCGCTAATGCCATCGTAATAATAAATCAGACCATACGATCAAACATCTATGGTATATACATATAATCGAAGGTCTAAAATTATTATTTAACTCATTTCCAATTGCATATTTTAGCTGCTGCTGCTGCTGTGTAATTTTATCCATGCGTGATTTTATTCGGAATTAAAAACCAAAACCCATTATAAAAGACATCCCAAGAGAATGAGGTACAAACACTACAAAAACATCTTACAACTTGAATTTTTAAATAAAATATTGTATTTAATAATTGTGATCGGCTACTTGACAGTTTTCGGAAAAATATTTTAAAATATACGTAGGTTTATTTTATACCTCTTACAATCATCTTTTTTTTCAAAAAGATATTATTTAATAGAAAAATAAAATATTTTTCTTCATTGCATTGAAATTCACACGAAAACAGCTGGTCACGTGCCATGTGTCAGCTGTGACGTCACATTTCAATAAGCAAACAAAGTTAACTACGACACGACACTAACTCTTCTGCGTGTTTTGAGTGGAAAGTTTACAGCTTTTAACATGAATTGTAAACAATGACAAGCTACAAGACGTTTGCCGTGCCTATGTGTAAAAGTACAATAATTAAATGTCCTGACAAATTGTTTATTCACGTTCCTAAATGTCCGAAAAGTCGAAAGCGGTGGTTACAGTTAGTACGCCGAGACCCGAGGTTTACATCTGATAAATCTGCGATATTCTTTTGTAAACCTCTGATATCCCGAAAATAACTTAAACCTAAGCTAACATTTTGTACATAAATCATTCACATAAAAATAAAATTAATATATTTGTGTCACTTAACAGCTGCCTAATTATATGGAACATTACATCCATACAATACATTGTAATGGGTTCTGTTGGCAAAATAAGAATAAAACTAGACTGTTTGCCATCGAAATTTTAATGTCAACCAGACAGAATAAAACGTACCGCGCCTCCGCAGCCCCGATCAGCCGTAAGCAAATGACAACGCATGGACGTAATACAAGAAATAGTTTCTAAGGAACTTCTAAATTTTGTACTACTTTGTATTACTTTGCTTATTTTACAATTTATTTTAATGCGAAAAATTTTTATTGTATAATTATTGTTTATCATTACAACTGTCAAATAGCCAACTAATAAAAGTTTTCATAGTTTACCGAAGCAATTTCTTAGGGTAATTACGACCTTTAGGGGTTTTAGAATAGTAGGTTTTAGATTTAGGGTTTTGGGTGTTGGTAACACTGAATGAAAGGTTGATTGACTTGTCTATGGCTGAAAAAATAAATCTAACCTGAAAAACACCCCGGTTACAACCCAATAACTAAAATTTATTAAAAGTTAACGAAAGTCTTATTTGTCCAACATAATTAACAGGGATGATGTGCCCAGACTTTTTAGAATTTCAGGTAATTAAATTGCATGCATGTGATCAGTTTCTTGCGATTGTTAACTCTTTACTTTTATCTATATATTAAAATTATTTCAGCGTATTTATAATGCTTCAATATTTATAGGATATTCTGAAGAAAATGCGTATATTTGATGACAAAATAGTGTACGCACTTAATACATCGTTACCAACGGAATCATTTGCTAATAAAGTTGATGCACATTCTGTATGTCAAGATTTATATTCTCAAATCCAAAAAGGCCATTCACAAAGAGAAGATATAATTAAAAATTGTATCGTTGCGACTGCTGAACAAGTAAAAAAGTTAAAGACTGCTAAAGAAGAGACACCTAATGATTTTGAAGTAATGAAAAATTTAAAATCTGAACAGAAAAAGGTTTGTAGTATCATATTCATATTTCTAATTATTATGATGATGATTCTGTAAACCCACCCATGTGTTAACCTTTAATGTAAACATTTCAGTTAAGACTCCTCCAAACAGAACTTAGTGTTGAAGAAGTAATAAAAGAAAAGACTACAAAGTTATTTACAGAAAAATGCCGAACCTACTACAAGCCTAACAATTTATGAAGACTGAACAAATATTTACCAATCCTATTTTTTTTTTTTGAGTTTATAGTGTACATAATTAAATATTATAGTTTATAGACACCTTCTGGTTTTTGTTTTGTTAATAAAAGACATGACTTTCTCTTTCTACTACAGTCAGGTTAACCCTCTCAAAACAAAAGCACATTGAAAAGTAATGCCATCATAGGTAAATTTTATTTAACTGATAATAAAAAGTACCCTCTGGCAGATAAGGAATGAGAAACTGTACAAATTTAATTGTATTTTATAACAGGACAATGTAACTGACCATTAGGTATGTGAACAAAGATTGCTAATATGCCATCTTAGTGGTGTTTATTAGGAAAGGAGTCACTTTTAGTAGCCTAATACTGCTTACACTTGCTTATATATATTTCTAATCCTGTGGTAGATAAAGATCTAAGGGAAAAATAGCTATTTTATGTATATATTTGGATCAATACATATATTCTATTAGTAGTTAATATTTTATACTGGCTAAGTAATATTTAAACTGTGAACTATGTTAATTAAGTTGTTAATTAAAGGTTAAGTAAAGAATTTATAATCATAGAACATTCTATGCAACATGTATATTTATATCATTATATAATGATTTTCCAACTACCACAACATCAACACTACAGACTCTGCTTTTAAATTGCCATTTTTTTTTTTGTTAAAATATCATTTTACGCTTAATATTACTGTGCATTGTTACGCAACTCATTCTAAGCTTTAGTTTTATCTTCATCTTCTGGCTTTTTATCTTCTTGGTACTGCTTGTGCCAGTCTAAATTCATTTGATGTACAGATTCACCTCTCTTAGCTGCCGATTTACCCATCATTATAGCACCAAAACTTGCAAGTGCTGTAAGTATCATCAGCACATTTGCAATCTTAATTCTTGCTTGGCTGCTAGATCGCTCAATTAATTCCGGACTGCAAATAAAATATTAGAAGTGATTAGTTATAGAGGTAGTTCACAAAATATAATTGAAAAGGTGTTGGGTTAAACAAAGTTAGTTAAATAATAATAATAATGATTTATGTTCAGACAAAGTCCATACTAAAAAATGGCTTTAAGTTTTAAATAAAACAATAGTAGACAATTCTAATTAACAAGAGTCGCGTGAACCTCTTTAAAAGTTTGGAGTCATAATAACTGCAATGACCTTGAATGCTATTAATACTGTCATTATTGCTCACTCGTCTTATCAGAGAAGCAACTCTTTTTCGGATGATGGCTATATAGAAAGCATCAACTCTCGTTTCCGTAAACATGTCAGTAGCGCTACAATACTGAGGCAACTCTAATAGCATTTATTATGGTATTGATCACACAGCACCTCACGTGACCTCAGACCCACAGGTTGCTCGCGTAGAAAGTTTGGCAGTAAGCTTTAAACAGAGTTATTTTGGCTTCGCTACTGCAACGAGCAACAAACCTATGATAATTATTATGGTTAAAGTTGTTGTTTTGCAATGCAACTCTATTTAAATTGCATACTACACTTTACTGAAAAAGCTTTAAATTAACAAATATTTATACATACGAAACGTATGTGGGGATTTCCTCTTTACTCTTATACTTCTTGGTCCACACTAATATAAACTTCTGAAAGTCAGAAGGTTTATATTTTACAGGTGGAGTTGATAAATTTCTTTGCAAAGAAATTATGCACCGTCGTAAGGAGAGTATTTTATTCATTTTTATTCGTGACGTCGCCGGTTACGTAAAAAGAATTTATTTACAAGATGCAGTTCAACACTTCAGGCACTTCATTGTAAACCTGCAGTATAAAATAACGTACTAAACTCAATACACTAAGGTACATTACGGTATGTATTAAAAAAGACGAGATATTAAACTTTACATTTCTTTATACGTATGTAGTGGTATGAAAATATGAATGTTTTACTGGATCACATGTATGCTTCTTTTTCGTGAATATAAGTAATTATAAAATGTAAATGTACCGTGTGGATGAATTGCAAGATGTTATATAAGCAGGGTTATTGTCATTACAGTAGATTCACTTCACTATATCTGATATCAGTATAATCTTACTGTTTTTCTTGTTTACAGTATTACAAACGTAGTATCTAAGAAACACTAATACAAAAATATTTTCGGCGTAAAACGAAACGCACTATGGCCTATGGTCTTTGTCTAGTCAGTGTTGCCAATCCTATAAGTTTTATGGTGGGTTTACACGCTGGCGTTCAAACCGACATTCAACGAGCACATTCAACGATGCAAGCGTGTGAACAGGCTGTTTGTGCATGCCTGCGTGAATGTGATCGCGCTTGCCGCCGATCGGGACGACCAACGGCTGCGTTCACACGCTCGCGTTCAAACCGACATTCAACGACGCAAGCATGTGAACAGACTGTTTGTGTTTTGCGTGAATGTGCACGCGCTTGGTGCCGATCGGGACGACTGTCGGTTTTTTGACACACTTCATGGTACGTTTACAGGCATGCCGTGCAGCCTGGCAAGCAGCATGGCACGCAGCTCGGCGGGCAGCCTGCCACGCAGCGTGCCACGCAAGCTTTTCACACCAGAGCTGCCAGTAAAGACAACTTATTTTATACCGCTAAGACTCGGAAATTATACAAAATCATGTACTATTATACAAAATTAGTGTTGTACAACTATAGAACGTCACTCTTTGGGGATTTTAGTAAAAGGTGTTTTAACTTTAACGTATAAGGATTTAACAGTTTATCACAGACATGATTTGTTTTAAGTATCTCTATGTGTATGTACGTACTTTTTACGCTATAACATCAGCAATGACATTGTATCCAATTATGCAATGCAATCTACTATACAAAAAGGATACAAAAGATAACCGATATTATACCAATTTTGTATCCAATTTACACTCTGGCAGCCCTGTTTCACACACTTGCAGGCATGGTCCGTAGGGTATTAGTGTTCTGTGGACATGGTAGTCAGTGCAAACAAGGGAGACAATGTAGACGTAGATCTCGTGGGAGCTACTGCTTTGGGCTTGATCTATTTTTATTGAAAAAAAACAGCCCGACATAATTATGCATACGAAATTTTACTTAAAACTGTTAGGTTTTACAATTAAAAAATCATTTATGGTGTAAATACACTTTTCAAGTAGCCAAAACTTTAAATTTGATTTTTTTATTTGACATGCGTTATAACTATTTTTACATCGAAGAGTGCTTTTACATATTTCGTTTCTTATTTTAGTGGGATCTCGTTGAATGAATTTACTATCCTCGCTAACTTTTGAATATAATTTTTTATTATTTCTAATAAACATGAACATAATTAACCATGATAAGCATTGGGGGCGGCTTCTTCATTAAATGTGTTTCGTAACTGTTTTAAGGCATACATAAATCTATTTTATTTACTGCACATCATTGATATGCGATTAGTTACAATTCTCTAATCGTCAATCAAACAATACTAACTTTAATCCTAAGAATTGGCACTATTTTGTTTCATATTTTTTTGGGCCCTGATAAACAATATTTATTTTTACTAAAAGAATAGTTCAGAAACATCTTTCTGAAGTCTTCTTTTGCTTTCGATTCATGCATGATAAAGGTTCAGACCACTCCGATATATTTGGTGTCGTCAAAAATTAATTTCGATCGTTATGTCGTCTGTATGCCACGAAGATGAAAACTATACTAACGCGGCCGAGAGCGTGTGTGTGTGTGTGTAAACAGGCACACAAACACATTCACCCTTTGAAGTGTGTCAAAAAACCGACAGTCGTCCCGATCGGCACCAAGCGCGTGCACATTCACGAAAGCATGCAGAAACAGCCTGTTCACATGCTTGCGTCGTTGAATGTCGGTTTGAACGCGAGCGTGTGAACGCAGCCGTTAGTCGTCCCGATCGGCGGCAAGCGCGATCACATTCACGCAGGCATGCACAAACAGCCTGTTCACACGCTTGCGTCGTTAAATGTGCTCGTTGAATGTCGGTTTGAACGCCAGCGTGTAAACCCACCATGACCATCATGGTCGGTTTACACGCTGGCGTTCAAACCGACATTCAACGAGCACAAGCACGGGCACACGCATGTGAACAGGCTGTTTGTGCATGCTGTGCGTGAATGTGATCGGGCTTGCCGCCGATCGGGACGACTAACGGCTGCGTTCACACGCTCGCGTTCAAACCGATTTCAAACCGAAACCATTTTTTTTTTTTAAAGACAACTCCCGCATTAGGAGTAATCCTGTGTCGCAGGGGGCTTCACAAACATTCAAACAACGGACACAAAGAACACCCAGACTCGGGACTACTATTTGTGGATCACACAAATTTTTGTCCCGTGTAGGATTCGAACCCACAACACTCGGCGCGGCGTAGTGGCGAGGTGACCACTTAAACCATTGCGCCATCCGTGCAGTTGTATTGATTGATTGACGATTAGAGAATTGTAACTAATTGCAAATCAATGATGTGCAGTAAATAAAATAGATTTATGTATGCCTTAAAGCAGTTACGAAACACATTTAATGAAGAAGCCGCCCCCAATGCTTATCATGGTTAATTATGTTCATGTTTATTAGAAATAATAAAAAATTATATTCAAAAGTTAGCGAGGATAGTAAATTCATTCAACGAGATCCCACTAAAATAAGAAACGAAATATGTAAAAGCACTCTTCGATGTAAAAATAGTTATAACGCATGTCAAATAAAAAAATCAAATTTAAAGTTTTGGCTACTTGAAAAGTGTATTTACACCATAAATGATTTTTTAATTGTAAAACCTAACAGTTTTAAGTAAAATTTCGTATGCATAATTATGTCGGGCTGTTTTTTTTTCAATAAAAATAGATCAAGCCCAAAGCAGTAGCTCCCACGAGATCTACGTCTACATTGTCTCCCTTGTTTGCACTGACTACCATGTCCACAGAACACTAATACCCTACGGACCATGCCTGCAAGTGTGTGAAACAGGGCTGCCAGATTGTAAATTGGATACAAAATTGGTATAATATCGGTTATCTTTTGTATCCTGTTTGTATAGTAGAATGCATTGCATAATTGGATACAATGTCATTGCTGATGTTATAGCGTAAAAAGTACGTACATACACATAGAGATACTTAAAACAAATCATGTCTGTGATAAACTGTTAAATCCTTATACGTTAAAGTTAAAACACCTTTTACTAAAATCCCCAAAAGAGTGACGTTCTATAGTTGTACTCGTACAACACTGATTTTGTATAATAGTACATGATTTTGTATAATTTCCGAGTCTTAGCGGTATAAAATAAGGTGGCTTTACTGGCAGCCCTGGTGTGAAAAGCTTGCGTGGCACGCTGCGTGGCAGGCTGCGCGCCGAGCTGCGTGCCATGCTGCTTGCCAGGCTGCACGGCGTGCGTGTAAACGTACCATTAACTGTTTAGAGTGTTTTTGGCAAAATTCTTAGTTTTTAAATATTTAAAATCTAAAGTTTTTTATTTATGATGGCATCATATCTACATAATTCCACTGACCTCCTTGTATAATAATAGAGGTTAGTGCATAATAAATGTATTTTTTATTACTATTTAATAAGTTTAAACGTGTTTGTATTGGTATACATTTTTGTTTTGAAATAAATATTAGAGGGTTCTTTAAAAACATATATTTATACTATTAATCATTTTATTATTAGTAGCCGACTTGACGGCATTTTTTTATTTTATTAAAAAAAAACTAAGATCAAACAAAAAAAAATTTCATCAATTGAAAGAGCAAAAAAAATGTAAAAAAAACGACTTCTTCCCGCCAACCTAACACAGCCTCACCAGGCCTATGCCCTTCGATGTACTTACGTGCGCTAAACACCTACCGGCCGCCCGCTCGTATGCTGGCGGACCTTATACACAGTTTCGGGCAGTGGGTTGCCGATAGCTGCATCGAGCGATCACGCTTTTATTTTGAAATTTCAAAGTACAAAAACGTAATTTGAAATAGTATTGATATACTTATACAATACTTTAAATACAGAAATACCTTATCTTTATAATTTTTAATTTAATTATACTTTCGTGAGTGGTATTCATATGTATTAAAAACTATACGGTTTTACTCACGTTTGTATTTCGGGGATGCCCGACTAGTTTCGGACCCGACGGGGGCCCTTTCTCAAGGAGTGAAGCGTCCTGCCGCGACGACGACGTTTAGTTTTTGATAAATAATTATACTTTATTAGTTTATATTTATAACAATGCCATAACTACAAGAAATAAAATATTTTAGTACCTAAATACATTATTTTTTTATCCAAAAGCAAAACGCCACCGCGCTAGCGGTGCGGCCAGCCAGCCCAATCTTAGCGCCTTTCGGCTTTGTTGGCACTATTGACTTCAAGGGCAACGACGCATCTACTCGTGTAGGGAATTCCACGCATTATCCCAAAAATCCAAATCAATTTGGTGGAATTTTTCAACGGCCAGATAACCAAGAATATAAGTGCGTGTGAATACAGCACTTTACTTACCTTGAGGTGTAGGGTGTTTATCAATAAGTGATTAAATGAAGGTTATCAAAGAATAGATAAAAAAATTATTAGTTTGCTAAGGTACATTGAGCATCAAGGAATATGCCCAATAAAAAAATTGAGGAGTAATTCGCTGACAGAATACAAAGCAGATGTTTAGGATTTATTGCAATACAACAAGAATAATAATAAAATGCTCTCAGTGTATAACGGAACATACCCATGCACACATCTCTTATCTTTGTCATTACCTACGTATTTAGTTCACCAGTTTATTAAAGTAAAGATAACACTTCCACAGAGAAATAAATTAGTATATTTTTTTCACTTTTATTTAACTAATTATATTTTTAACGATAAATTAATAAGGAGCTGACAAAACTCAATGTTTTCATTAGCGCCCTCTAGTGGATCTGTATATGTATTATTAGCGTGACGGTCATGAGTTCAGTTCTTTTTTTATTTATTTCGTTATTAAAACTTTATGCATAAAAATGTACAATGGCGGACTTAATGCCATAAGCATTCTCTACCAGTCTACCCTAGGGTGGTGTAGAAATGGGTGAAGTAGGTGCCCTAAATTTAGATTATAAACTTTAGAATAAATGAAACACAAATAAATACCAAAATAAAAAAGAAACGAGGAGTAAAATATGGGAATAAATAAATACACATCCACATACACACATACATAAAAAGATACTGCAATAAGCAACAAATTGCTGTTTTCCAAAAAAAAAACGCAAACGAAGTCGCGGTCACAGCTAGTTATATATAAAGTATTAATGTTGTGATGATCCTGATAAATTTTGAGAGAGGAGAGCTCGTACCTTCGCCTTGAACGATAGGCCAATGGGTGCTATTCTGATTTCCTAAGAAAGAGCGTTCCAGAGGAGAACAGATTGTATGAAGAAGGAAGAATGGACACATGCAGAAGTATGATTGGGGCTTAATAGAAGAAGATTATTTGTAGAACGGAGAGTTCTGTTATGATACGAACACAGGAACTGGAAGGAGGATGTCAAGTATGTTGGAGAAGTAGATGAGTTGAGAATAGTGTAAAGGGTGGTTAGAGCGCGCAGTTGACGGCACTGACGAATCGAAAGCCAACTTAACTCAAGACGAAAGGAGGAAACATGGTCAAATTTACGAAGGTTAAAAATGAATCGAATGCCGTTATTCAGAAGACGGTCGTATTTGTTGAGGAGATCTGCATTCAGGTCGTAGTAGCACACATCACTATAATCAATAACGGGGATAATTAGGGTCTGTACCAACATCGCTTTTGTCTCGGATGGAAGAAAGTTCTTGAGCCGGTATAAGGCTCGCAGGGTTCCTGTAACTTTCTGGCTGACGCTTGTAACTTGGATTTGCCAGATAAGGTTGTTGTCAATGAACAGGCCCAGATCTTTAACAGAAGAACTTAAAGGTATGATTGATCCGTTAAAGATTATAGATGGCAGTTTATCTGAATCAAGCCTCCTGGTCATTCGCTGACTGCCCACGATGATAGCCTGGCACTTGGTAGGGTTTACAGCCAAACCAAACCTGTTCGACCAGCCGCTGATGGCATCCAGGTCGCAGTTAACCATAGAAATAGCCTCTGTTATTTTTTCTATGGAAGCATAATAGTAAAGTTGTAAGTCATCGGCATAAAGATGGTACGCACACTGAAGATTTTGAGTGATGAGATTAATAAAAATTGAGAATAATAGAGGAGAGAGAATGCCGCCTTGAGGGACACCAGAGTCAAGATCACACCAACTTGAGGTGGATTCATCGACACGGACGGACTGCTGGGGCCCTCGAAGATATGACGAGAACCATTCCAGTGCATCAGGTGGAATCATATGATAGGAGAGGATAGACAGAAGGATATCGGGTGTTAAATGCATTTGAAAAATCAACCAAAGCTAACACGGTAACTTTAGAATCTTCAATGCCGGCCCAGATGTCACCAGTCACTTTAAGGAGAGCGGAAGTTGTGCTGTGACCAGGCCTGAACCGAGATTGAAAAGGACTTAGTAATTTGTTCCGATACACGATTTGTGATAGCTGTTGGTGCACACACGCCTCAAGCACTTTGGATAGGAAGGGAAGAATAGATATTGGTCGTAAGTGATTCAGAAGGGTAGGATTATGGATCTTGGGGAGAGGAATAACAAACGCGTTACGCCACAGCGAAGGGAAAGTCTAGACTAAAATTTACTATATGCGTAAGCGCGAAAAGGAGGTGTTCGAGGATAGGTGTAATCATGCGACGATTGATGTTATCACTTCCCATGGCGTTGGACTTGTATGATAGGATTATCTTTCTGACTTCATCTGGTGCAACTGGAGAAAACTGAAAACTTTTTCCCCATAGCACAAGTACACAAACGTGCCTGAAGAAGTTTTCACTTCAAAAAAACACTAAAAAGTTCAAGGTTTGGTAGAAGGCCAGACTTCGCCTTTAGTATTCAGGGTCTTTCGAGAACTATTACAAATTTTGTCATAGTGCATCAAGAACCTACAATAAATTGTTCCCCAGCTTTCCTACTATAAGCTAGAGGGTGCACGCGCAACAAATGATGAGATATTTACCGGAGTGTGTTGGCGCGCGATCAACATTGAACTTCATTTATTTATTTATTTTAAGTTACTATTTATTTAAATGTCTTGTAATTCAAACTGTTTGTTTCAAGAATGAACCTGTGTCTAGACATAGAATACATAGAGTTGGAAACGCAGCAGCACAGAAAGTTTACATTATTCGAACGCGAATGGACAAACATCTCAATGTTCTATGAATCTGAATGACGTTATAATAATATATGGCTATGACTGTACAGCATCATGCTAAATGTGACGTCATGTGGATGATAGATTACAAACTTACGATTGTTTTAAGTATTGTGTTAGTTTATGAAGCCTTATCGTTAAGATAACCTCAATAATTGTGATATGCGTAGATTTTATAGGGGTATAAAATTTGGTAGATTTTTCGGAATTGTCACTCAGACTTGGGTCACCGCTCTATTATTAATCGACGATAAAACGGAGGAAATCCTCAAGTCAACCCGTATATTTTGTTTAATGTATGGCCACGCATAACTTTTTACAGGGTAGTCCTATTTCGATAATTGTTTTTATTTTATTGGATAGGGCTTATTTTAAAGTTGCTCTCATTTAAATTTCAAACAAATATTTCAACCCTAAGGGTGGATACTGCACTCCACACTCTAGTAGAGTGCTCAGCGTGGGTGCAGCAGCGGTGCGACCTCGTGACTGCTATCGGTGTGGGAAGCCTCTCGCTAGAGGTTCTGTCCATTTTCCAAAGTGAGAGTGCTTGGGATTCTGCCGCCTCGTTTTGTGAGGAAGTGATGTACGTTAAAGAGGCGGCGGAAAGGGAACGGGAGAGAGCTAGTACTCTCCCATCCCGCAGAAGAGGCACCAGGCGACGGAGACCCCAAAATGATCTCCAACCTACATGAGCGCTGGCCTGGGGGTAACGGGTGAGGCTGCCCGTTACCCTAGCAGAAGCAGGTCTGAGATGGTAATATATAGATAGAATGGATATAAATGGATAGATATTTATAGACTCAATTTATTTATACACAAACACTATATGTTTGTGTATAAATAAATTGAGTCTGTAGGTAAAAGTAATGTCATCGTATTTTTTTTCAAATTAAATTTAAGAAATAATTGGTAAACATTCTTCTTCGTGATTGATGACAAACATAGCGAACGGAGTATAAATACGAACAACGGCCTTTGAAATTATACGGTAAAATAGTGATAGATACAATCTTATATATATTAAAATAAATGTAAGTTTATTTGTTCGTATTTTATGCGCTATACCTACATAGACTGGCCTGTTGGTCTAGTGGTTAGTGACCCTGACTGCTGAGCCAGAGGTCGTGGGTTCGATTCGCACCCGAGTCTGGATGTTCTTTGTGTCCGTTGTTTGTATGTTTGTAAAGTCCCCCGCGACACAGGAGTAAACTAACTGTTTAAAAGTATCTTTTTAACAACAAACAAATAAATAAAAATATACGCGCGACATACAAACAGCGAAAATATAAAAAGTTAACCTTCAAATAAAATTTGTATTATGTTTCCTGAGACGTCCGAAGTCCATTTATGAGAGTTCCGTTTTCTTACATCACTGCCTTGTTTAGTCGCTAATTTGACTAACTTCCCGTCAACTGACCAAGTTGAAGACCAAGACCAAGACCAACTACAAGTTATACAAGCCGCTATCATCGTATGTTATCAGTTTATCACGGATGCTTTAGATGTATAGTGGGGTACTCTAGCGAACAATTGGCACTGCAATGAAAAGGACATGTACCTAGTAATAGCAGCCGTTTCGATGGAAACTACAGCTCTCAAAGACGCAGTGATCCTTCAGAGCAACAGCAGGACCGTAGTGTCTTACATCAGAAATGAAGGCGCAACAAGATCACCTCTGTTAATGGAACTGACAAAGGCTACTGGCTCTGGTGGATAGCCTGAATATTGTAGTTGTCCCCCACCACTTTCCAGGATTTTACAATATGGAAGCCGACCGCATCTCGCGCAAACGCGACGGCTCCGAAAGGCACCTACAAAAAGCGACTTCAAAGATATTTGAGCGATGGGGAACACCAAGCATCGACTATCGTTCGCATCGCAGATAGCGTACGTCGTGCAGAGGTACCTATGTTACGCTTGGTTTTTTAGACTTGAACACCTGCTGTCACGAGTAGTCACGACGCATTCAGTAGATGTCGGAGTTACGATCTGGCGCGCCTCTGTAAACACGAAAGTAAAATTGTATATCTACATACTTATATAAAAAATTTATGTTCGTTCAAAGTCGCCTAAAGTTCTTTACCGATCGTTTTAAAATTTTTACTCAACATTTTTTTTTAAAAATTATTTTTAAATTAAATTATTTTTATAAAAAAATCCATGTATGTTTGTACGATAGGTACTTCAGTATTTTGTAAATTTCAAATCTTAAACGACGACAAGAAGGTATTTATTATTAGTACCAGGAAACAAAACATTCGATTTTTAAATGCATTTGGATAAAACCCGCAAAAAGAGCAGCTTTATGAGGGCTCGTACGATTTTTTGAATGCGTGACCATTAGATACGCATTTTATCCTCGAGGAAGTAGACATACCACAATTCTAAACTAAGGGCTAATTATTACTCATTTATTTCCTAGAAAACCGAGTATCACCCGACCCGGGAGTCGAACCCAAGACTTCTGCATAGGAGTCGGTGCGTACTACCACTGCGCCACCGAGGCTTTCTTTGTTTATAACCAGTTTGTTAAATATCCATGTTGTATAAATATTTCATACAATAATTTTAAACACAGTAGGTAGTCATTTTTTACGCCCAGCGATTCCTCTAAAAAGATCTACTTAATATCAATTCTGTCTTGAATTTTCTTAAAGATGGCGCTAGTAATAATGTAGTCGATAAATCATTACACACATGCCGTATTATTTACGTAATTTCCGACAGATGGCGTTAGTAGCATAATTCTAGTTGATGAAAACGTTTTATTATTATACTTATTAGAGTTTTGTATTTTTTAAAGATTCGCTTACAAAATTTAATTTAATGATAAATAAGTTAAATAACACATGAGCCATGAATTTAAATAACTATGTTAAATGCCAAATCTAGAGGTGTGATAGTTTTCTCTTAAAGTGATCACAAGATCACTATCACAAGAATGTGGCTTTGATGTACAGTATAGAGTGCCTTTTGAATCTGCCGATCGCGCTTTCCAAGATGTAGACGTGACTGTGGTCGCGTATTCATTGAAAATCGACTTCTACTTAAGTGGTGCCTAAACTCCAATATTCCTAAAGTCCAATTAATAACTATGAAACTCACTAAATAACCGTAACCGCGATGTTGTTGTTCTCGATCCGCACTCAAGTGGTGACGGACTAAATACGTAACGTCAGCGGTATAACTTTTCATAATAAATAACTCATTTTTTTGATGTGGTGACAGACAATACAAGTTGGAAATAGATTAATATGTGTTTACTAAGTAGAAAAACAAACGCACAGCCCGTGTTAGGATAAGGGATTGCTGATGTCTATTCGTAAAATTACAGCTTTCACTAGCCCAAGACGGTACTTTACGCTACGCTGAGCTGAAAGTACACTACTGTAAGTGCTACGCTGGTTTACGTGGGTCGGAGGTGTCTACCCCATCGTGTCGACGCTCGGTTGATTGCAATTGCACCAAAAATGTACTGCGCTAAAATGTTCGTGGTGTACCGACAAATTGAAAAGCAACGCTTAGCAGTAAGTCATCACCACCTACACAATAAAGACAGAAGACTCGTGATAGTAAATCTCTTTTAGGTAGTTAATAGGGTTTGGTTGCAAGCTGCAGTTAGACCACAGAACTATGAGTAAAAACTTAACAACGTTTTCAATGCTTGAACTTGGTAAGGGACTAAGACCGATAAGTAGGTACCTACCTAATCCTTTTCATTTGGGCCTAAGAAAAGCTTAGTAGTAAACAATTTTGAAATATGTTGCAATATCTTCATAATTACTAAATAAAAAGTGTAGATCAGTATCCCTGCCCCTTCAAATTTGGTGTAAATCCATTATTTGCTTTTTTCGTACTTTTTAGTCCAATTACTTAAGGTTTTTTACGGCAATTGTGATTTAGGGGTAACAAAAAAGCTAAGGTAGTCCTACAAAAGTTTTAGAACTGTAATTACACTAGCTATTCACTGCCGTGTCGCACGTGTTTGCGGTGCCCACACGGGACGATTTTATGCACAATTTGACTAGATTTTCAATCGAATCATATAATTTAAGGTCATTGGGGGGTCAGGACCGCCTGACTAGATTGTGTCACATCAAATCTTTTCGTGTGGACGCTAATTGGGCAATTTTATCATTTGTCTACCTGCAGGCAGTATACTGAGCGGATGTATTTCGATTGTTTTTTACAGACGTGTCTATTTACGCGTTACTAAAGCGTTTCATCAGTTCGTTGTTGCTTGTTTTATTTATAAGATGATTTATATTATAAGATTAATACAGGTATTACTACAAAAAGAAAAACTAGACTGGCCTGTTGGTCTAGTGGTTAGTGACCCTGAGTGCTGAGCCAGAAGTTGTGGGTTCGATTCCCTCTCCAGTACAAATAATTGTGTGATGAGCATGATTATTTCTGTGTCTGGGTGTAATTTATCTATAATATAAATGTATTTAGAAATATATAAGTATGTTTATCAGCAGTCTGGTTACTATAGTACAGGCTCTGCCTAGTTTGGGATCAGACGGCCGTGCGTGAGATGTGTGAAGTTAATATTATTATTAGGTATACGGTAACCTTATTTACAAACGTCCGTCCACCACAAACAATAAAATCAAATTAAAATTGGCGATTTAGTTGTGTACGTGTGGACGCGAAATCTGTTTGTAAGCCAATTCAATCACCCGTCAGATCAGGTAGTAAAATTGTATCGTGTAGATGTCATATAATTGTCACTGCTCCACTCCTGTTGTAGCGTGTATTACATAGCCTATAACCTTGCTCTAGAATTAGGCTATCAAATTCAATTTTTTATTTCAAATTGGACTAGTACTTCCGAGAGATAAGTGCGTTCAACCACCAGTTTCATTTTTATTTCAGTATAATTATTACTCTCGGCTCCCTGTTTTAGTCTCCGTGCCCTTAACAAGGTGACGAGACGAAATTAGATAGATGTTTTTAAAATAAATGTAAAATCTTTACTTCACAAATCCGCTTCAGGGCAGTGGTACAATGACTCAGGTCTAGTGACGTACCTTACATACCTAATAGATAGGTATATGTATAGCCTATGGATTTCTAAACGTTTTCTTGATGACGTAATACTCAGCTCTTACAAATGTTCACTCCTCGATTCAAACCAAGGTTTGGCTTGAATCCAATTTTTTTATAATCTGACAGTTAAGAAATCCTTGCAAATGACCCCGCTTTAAATAAAATCTTAGCTCTATAATGTATAGAAAATGACGATTTTGATGGTAAATATCTATTGGAAAGTATTGAATTTTTAAAGTAAAGGTGTAATATTTTTAAGTGGTTCGATATTTTCTTATGTTTGACTGCTGCCATAACTTCTTTGTTTGTCATCGTATATTTAAATTGAAACCTGAGCATAACCAGAATAGCAAAAGGTGATTTAATAAAAGCCTTCAAATATGAGTAGGTTGTTTAACACAATGTTGGCTGTAAATAAGTATCAAAGGACGTGGGAAATCTAGAAAACATAATCGTCAATATACCTACTTAGTTAGTTTAATTTGTTCAACAGTTAAAATAATTTAATTTTGAGAATTCAAAAAATATTCTCAGATTTTTGCAAAAATGGTAATTTATGAAATAAAAGTATTATTATAAGTGTCATCATTGTTTTTATACAAATTATGTAATAGTGGAGGACTTCATCGCATAAGGGAGTTAGTTAGAGTATTAGTTCTCTTATGCGATGAAGTCACACACTTTTGTCTTGGTAGATCGTTCTGTAACTGCGGAAGAAAATTGGCTCTGAGAAACAGACCGGAGCAAAAGGAATCTTAAAAAGCGCTTTCACTATTATATTTGTAGCATAGCCAATCTATTTAAAAGTGTTTTCAAAGCAAAATTCCGAAGAAGATGTGAGCTTACTTTGTCCTGTAGTTTTACACATTACTAGTATTCTTGTTAACCCCTCCAGCTAAGCTAAAATGCTTGTGTTAGGAGTGGGTTCACGTCGGTAGTGCACTGGGTGGGGTTCGAACCCGCAACCACTTGATCGCAAGTCCGACGCCTTAGCCATTACGCTACCGCCGCTTATTGTTACTGTTATTCGCAACTCTACTACTACTAAAATTAATTTTTCTTTCAGGGTATATATTTATGTAGTTAGTACAAGCCTGCAACCTTGCTATAGCTCAGACAGATGCTCAGTGTTACTTCCTGGAGATCTCTACATGGAGTTACATACTAAGTATACGGAATAAGGAAGTCCAGTATCAACAATCTAATAAATGTCAGTTTGCGATAATTAAAAACGAAAAAAAATAAATAAAAAGATACCAGTATCTACATCCGGAACTGCTATCGGTGTATCAGACAGTGTTGTGGGATCACAAACTATCCGGATGTTTGACTTTATTTTCTTCTTCCTTCATTACCTAAACGGGCATTGGTCCCACTTTAAGAATTCAGTTAGTGGCTCCAGTTTTGGAAATAGATACTGACATTATTGTATCCATGTATCTTCTTATATATAATTACTAAAATAGTAGCTACAGGCAAAACAGTTTAGTAGCCGGTATCTTTACTCCTCTTTTCGTCAACTTATTTTTTTATTTGTGTGTGCGTAAAAAAATGTTTTTTTTTTACTTTCTACGGAGCTTTATTGTTCAATCAATGATTGCGGTTGAATTTCGGTCTCTGGAAGACAACGACTAGTATTATAAATAACCAATTTAATGATGTTTATTGGTTAAGTGCAAGAAAAAAGTGCACCACTTCAGAACGACTACACTGATATTGATTATTTGTTTTTTTAATTTCAAAACGTTAGTAAATGATTAAACTTAAACTCTCTTGTTGTGTTGTGTTGTTTTTATCTATGCAGCTTGATGATGGCTTGATGGCAAGCCCTTGCCGCTAAACTATATGTACCTATATGTAGGATTTGTACAATTAGAACGGAGCCACGACCGAATGCTAGTTAGTTATAAATACTTGCCGGTAGTCTATTTCTAACAAAATTTATAGTCGCTATAATGGTTTGCTAATAAAAATTCTAAATATAACTCATTCTAGTTGTTTGGTTTCTCGTATTAAGTGCGATGGCCTCAGCAATCCAAGATTTGTTAAATTATGAGTTTATTTCTAGTATTTCTACGATGTTATTCCTGGTCATAGCAAAGCAAGTCAAATTATAAATAAATCATTTGTGGACGAGGCAGTATCTATGAAAAATAATGTATTGACCAAATAAACAAAAAAGACCGATTTTTTTACATGAAAGTACATTTAACGACAGGACCGTCCATAAATCCCACAGTTATAGGTCCCTTAACTCTATTTAAGGTACAGAAAACAAAACACTAGTATTTTATCATTTTTTTTCGACGCTTATTATTATTGTTATAAATAATTTTGTTAATTCTGGCCGACTTTCGACCTTTACACGTCCACTAGTTCTGTTAAAACTATAACTTGGACAAAATATCAATTCATATATTGCGTGTCTACATCTTGTAAATTAAGTAGGTAAACCCTGTGTTGAGACTTGACACTGTGACCGTGGACAGCATTAGCCGAAGGTTCTGACAGATCAATACAATCGACGCGCAGCATGCGGATAGTCACACGTTTGACGTTAGTGATACCACACGGTAACTAGTTAACTGACCTTATGACTGAAAAAGGCTAAAACTTAATCTAAGATAAAATCTGTCCAAAAAGACTGTTATTGAGCGACCGATCTAAAAAAAACAACTTACAAGATCGTCAATAATCAAACTAGAAATTAGGAAATATATATAATACTGATATATAAACATAATTTGAATTGTGGTGTTATCCATCTATGATCATTAGTTTATCTATGAACACAAATAAATAAAATTGAAGTGTCTGTTTGTGATGTCAAAATAACAGCTTTTGACGAAGTGCATATATTAAATAAACATTTTTTAATTTTTTTGTGTTAGTTTGTTTGTCCCGGCTAATCTTCGAAATGGATGGACCGAATTTGGCGAGACTTTTACTTAACATTGTACTTGAGGAGCATGTTATCCTATGCATTCCAACTACAAATGCAAGTTTGGAGTTTGTACGCACAATTTTGAGAGATTTACCATGTTATGTTAAAACCATAGACTTTTTATACGTTTCTCTGTTACCCGCATACAAATAAAATTGAAAAGCAGTACCTACTATAATATACATACCTAATTGTAGTATTATATATTACGGAACATCTCATGACGTAACTTGAGATGTTGACAAGCTGTTTCCTTGCAATGAACTTGCGAATGTCGAAGTCCTTAACCTGGGGGTCACATTTATACTACAAATAGGTATTACATTACAACGTAACCTGTAATCGATGCATTACACCGCAACTAGCTGCATAATTATAATTATAACTTGGTGAGTGAGATGGGGTCTCTTACATATTTATGTAAAGACAGTAGGTTATATTAGTGTTGAGACCTCTCAACACCTAAGCGGCGGCGGCGGCCAGAGCGAGACGAAGATATCGGACATCGCGCGTCGCCCGCGCCGCCGGCCAACGGGCCTCGCTAAGCAGTCAGCTGTTACGAGCTTCGACGCACACATGTTACGCGCTTCCTATTTACGTATTTATAATTCTAACGTTCCGTAAACGCAATTTGTTAAGTCTTTGTTTTCATCATTAAATTACCGTGTTATACAGTCCACTACTTGCATATTATTTGGCTATCGTATTTACATTGGTCCTTCTCCCGTCAACATTGGACCGAAGAGAAGAAAAATTTGAATCGGCAACGGTCATCATTCGTCTCCGTGTTCAAGTGAATTCTTCTGCGTTCTCCGTGCTTTCAATCAATCTTCCTACTCGTGTTTGCATATTGGACATCGTGAAAACCGGCACGGTTACAACATATAGCCGTCTTCGCCAATTCAAAAGTCCAACGAACACAGATTTTTTTTGGACATTGAAAAATCATCACGTTAACATCGGAAGCAAATCCAGGTCTTCAGAGTGTCGTCGTGCCTTGAGATTGTTCAAGAATCTCCACGCCTCAGTCATCACCAGTGGTTTGCACCAACAAAACCGTGAGATCGTTCCAATTCCAGTTTTTTCAGTCATTTCATTATTTCACATACATCCTATCATTCAAATCATCCCATAAGCTTAATCATTATCATTTTATCACTTCATTCAGCTTATTTAAACATAATCAATTAGTGCAAGTCATTTCATTTTCGCAAGTCATTTACATCAAAGCGGTATTCAATTTTGTTTTTTTAAGTGTGTGCGTCTCTTCATCCATTCATTAATTAGTTAACTACTTAATCATTTACATCATATTGAATGTATTTCATGCAAATTTCACGGCTTTAATTATTTTTAAGTTCATTTTAACAACTGCTATAAAAATACAAAGCGCCTTACAACATTTTTATAGCAATAATTGCCTAGCACCTTTGCTCAAAAATTATTTTGTGATACATTGCTGTTAATTTTCAGACAGGAACTTTTTGCTTAGCATAAATATTTTTTTAATTTCATTGTCTTTTGGTTTTAATTTCTGTGCACGCTAATTTACAAAATGGCTGAGATGAAAAGCTGTATTAAAAGGCGAGCATCACTTAAGGCTAAGCTTACGCAATTTTCTTCTTATTTAAAAACAGCTCAATCTTGTGAGAAGTTAAGTGAGGTCCAAGTTGTTGAAATCGAATATCGACTTAACACATTCGAAAGTTTATATGAGAAATACGACACTTTACAGACCGACTTGGAGGCGTTGTTGGACGACCCCAGCGAGCAATATGCGGAGCGTGAGGAGTTCGAAAAGCAGTACTACGGGTTGGTAGCAACTGCACGTCAGCTGATCAGCGACGCTCGCAAGCTTCTGACGGAGGGCCCCGCGTCCGAGGTGGTATCTTGTACTTCTCAAACGCACAAACACAACTCAGTTCGATTGCCTAAAATTGATTTACCTAAGTTCTCTGGCAACTATCATGATTGGCTGGAGTTTAGGGACACCTTTATTTCTATTATACACAACAATGAGAGCATAGATAAAATTAATAAGCTACATTATCTTCGTGCTTCTTTAAAAGGTAGCGCTTCTCTGGTCATTGATAATCTTGGGTTTAGATCCGATAACTATGACGCTGCCTGGAACTTACTATGTGATAGGTACGATAACAAAAGACTTCTTATAAATAATCATGTCCAAGCTTTGTTCAATGTGCAGCCCATCAACAAAGAGTCAAGTAAGTCATTACGTCACATAGTTGATACCACTAACAAAAACTTAAGAGCTTTGTCTACTCTTGGTCAACCTGTTCAGCACTGGGACACACTCATCATTTACATCATGACCAGTAGATTAGATCAGGTGACGAATCGTGAGTGGGAAGAGCATAGAAATTCCTTACCTGACACTCCAACATTAGATGTTTTCATTAGGTTCATCAGTGACAGAGCTGACCTACTAGAGACGCTTGAGGAATCTAGGTCATTGAAATATAGGAGTGATATAAACTTGAGCACTAAACCTAAAATTTTTGCAGTTACCACTGAAAATAACACTAAACCGTTATCCTGCCCTATGTGTAGTCAAGATCACTTTATATTTCAATGTGAAAAGTTTAGAAATTTACCCGTTCAAGCTCGTATTAAAAAGGCTCAAGGTTCAAATGTGTGCCTGAATTGTTTACGTCCAGGTCACAATATTCACAAATGCAAATTAGGTAATTGTAAATACTGCCGTGAAAAACATAATACCTTATTACATATTGACAATGAATCTTCCTTTAACTCCAATCAAAACATTGCATTATCTGTTAATCATCACAGTACATCTCGTGTTGTTTTACTCTCCACAGCACTCGTGAGGGTGTCAGACGCCGAAGGCAACCTACACACTGCTCGAATCTTGTTGGATAACGGGAGTACTGCAAATTTTGTAACTGAGGAGTTAACCCGTAAGCTTAACCTTCCTATTTACTCTGTAAATTCCAAAGTCAGAGGCATAAACAATCAATCTTCCGATTGTTCATACGGATGTTCGATTTCATTCAAATCGTTTAATAGCGAGTTTAATCTGGATATTGATTGTTATATCTTACCTAAGGTATCATCATCAGTACCTAATACTTTTGTTGACACTTACAACATATGTATACCTACAAATGTTGTACTTGCCGATCCTCACTTTTATACTCCGTCTTCTATTGACATTCTTGTCGGCGCGGAAGTATTTTGGGGAGTCATAGGCAATAACCGTATTCCGTTAGGAAAAAACAAGCCCACGTTATTTGACTCTAAATTAGGTTGGCTAGTCTCAGGCGTCTCACATCAGTCTAGCCCTATGTCTCATGTTTGTTTACTTGCAAATGATTTAAAACTTAACTTAGATCGATTCTGGGAGTTGGATTCAATAGCAACTCGACACAAACTCACGAACGAAGAGCGATCCTGCGAAGAAATTTTCGTAGATACTACTTATCGCGACTCAGATGGACGGTTTGTTGTGAACATTCCTCTTAAGGAGTCACCTGACGTCTTGGGTGATTCATACATAATGGCTAAGCGTCGCTTCCTGTCTTTGGAACGTCGATTAGCTAAAGACTCGTATCTCAAAGAATCATATGTCAGCTTCATGAATGAGTACATGGAGTTAGGTCACATGACCGAGTACAATCATCAAAATTCCAACTCTATATACTCCAATTACCTGCCTCATCATGGTGTCTTGAAGGAGTCGAGCACGACCACCAAGCTTAGAGTGGTTTTTGATGCTTCGGCTCGTACAACCTCAGGTAAGTCCTTTAATGAAATACAGATGGTTGGCTCTCCTCTACAAGATGACTTATTATCTATCTTGCTTCGATTTCGGCAACATATGATTGTTGTAAGCGCAGATATCGAAAAGATGTACAGAGTTACTCGCGTAAATGACATTCATAGACCTCTTCAAAAAATACTTTGGAGATCAGAGCCGACTCATCCTTTAAAAACTTACTCTTTAAACACGGTGACTTATGGCACCGCTTCTGCCCCTTTCTTAGCCACTAGATGTTTGATGCAACTAGCGAGGGAGTGTGATGACCCTTCAATTCGCTCTACCATTGAACACGACTTTTACGTTGATGATTACCTCTCTAGTGGCTCCTCTGTTGCTGAGATTTTAAGCAAATGCCGAAAGGTCATCACCGTTCTTCAGTCTGCAAAATACAACCTCCGTAAATGGCAATCTAACTCAAAGGAAGTATTACAAGGTCTTTGCGAACATCAAGTTAGTTCTGATTTCGTAAATCTTAGTAATAACGAAATATCTAAGACTCTCGGGTTAAACTGGAAGTGCTCTACTGACACATTTTCATTCTCCATAAACCTTGCCTCAAGCGACATCATCAGTAAACGTCATATCCTGTCAGTCATAGCTCAAATTTTTGACCCAATCGGTTTAGTTGTTCCCTGCATCGTGGAGGCCAAAATCCTAATGCAACATTTGTGGATTACAGGATGTTCTTGGGATGACCCTGTTCCTGAAGAGGTTCAGCCCTTTTGGAGTGACTTTAGGAATTCTCTGCCTCTTCTGAACGAGCTCAAGATACCTCGGTGGGTTACATGTGAGTCAGCGTCTTCTCTTGAATTACATGTCTTCACCGATGCGTCTGAAAAGGCATATGGTACATGTATTTACGTACGCAGTGAATCTGAGAACGGGGAGGTGAACGTACATCTACTTACCGCTAAGAGTAAGGTAGCTCCTGTCAAATCAACAACCATACCCCGCCTCGAACTCTGTGGTGCGTTATTAGGTTCACGTCTATACACAAAGGTTTGTCAATCACTTACACTTACCTTTCATGAAGTACACTTTTGGTGTGACTCAACCATTGTATTGGGCTGGTTGTCTGCCGCACCAGCACACCTGAAGACATTTGTACGGCATAGAGTTTCCGAAATTCAGGAAGCTGTGGGGGGAAGGCCTTGGCGCTATGTCCCTTCTCTTTCAAACCCCGCAGACCTCGCTTCGCGTGGACTCAGAGCGGACAAGCTATTGTCGTCTTCATTGTGGTGGTCAGGGCCACAGTTTCTTCGAAAACCTTCAACCACATGGCCTCAATTCCCTGATTCGAATCATAAAGATTTAATCTTACCTGACACAGTTTCATCTCATCACATTGACATACCAAACAATACTGAAAATGTAATTAATAACTTATTTGCAAAATTTTCTTCTAATTTCTATCTTTTACAACGTATGATGGCATACGTCTTGCGTTTTATAAACAATTGTAGAAAACAAGTATCTAATAGCGGACATCTTACATCTTCTGAATTGACTGACTCATTATACTTACTTTGTAAATTTAGTCAAATTGAGTCCTTTCCTGAGGAGTACAACTTATTATCAACAGGTAAACAGTTACCACCTAAAAATAAACTTCTTTCCTTGTCTCCATTCTTTGATAAAACTTGTAATCTAGTTCGTGTTGGAGGCAGGTTGAATAACTCATTTTATGATTTTAATGTTAAACATCCCGTTCTTTTGTCTAGTTCCCATATTATTTGCCAATTAATATTTAACATGTACCATGCAAGACTTTTACACCCAGGACCTCAACTACTGCTCGCCACGATTCGTCACCACTTCTACCCTATTGGCGGCAGGAACTTGGCTAAAAAGGTGACGCATCAATGTGTAAAATGCTGTAGAATTAAGGCCAGCACTGTTCAACCGATGATGGGTAGCCTTCCAGAGCAACGCTTACACTTAGAATTTCCCTTTTTAGATACAGGGGTTGACTATGCTGGTCCAATCATGATAGCTGACCGTAAGGGCAGAGGATGTCGGCTCGTTAAAAGCTTTATATGTGTGTTTGTGTGTTTGGCTACGAGAGCCGTTCATCTCGAACTCGTGTCTGACTTGACGAAGGAGGCCTTTCTATCATCCATGAACCGCTTTATTGCTCGAAGGGGAAAACCGCGTAACGTCTTCTCAGATAACGGCACAACATTTGTCACACAAGACCTTAACTGCAGTGAAATTGATCCTGGTATTAACTTCTCTTTCATACCTGCGTACACTCCACATTTTGGCGGATTATGGGAATCCGCAGTAAAGTCTATTAAGCACCATCTTAAACGCATTCTAGGATTAACGAATTTGACCTTCGAGGAAATGGCAACTTGCTTAATTGAAGTAGAGGCTATCTTGAACTCAAGACCTCTCACTCCACTCTCCAATGATCCTTCAGACCTCACCCCATTGACTCCAGCCCATTTCCTTATTGGACGATCACTCGTGATGTTGCCTCATCCACAGATCCAGACTGCCAACATCAACAACCTACAGAGATTTCGCCGCATTCAGTTTTTAAAGCAGCATTTCTGGATACGCTTCACCCATGAATACATTTTGTGGCTGCAACAGCGAACCAAATGGCGTCGATCGTCGGGAGAGCTGAAGGAAGGGACCCTTGTCGTCATTATAGACAAAAATTCACCGCCTTTACTCTGGCTTCTAGGACGAATTGTAAAGGTGCTTCCTGGTAGAGATGGCATCGCCAGAGTCGCTGACATCCGGACACGTAAGGGTGTCATTCGGCGCGCCTTCAACACCATCTGCCCTCTACCCGTGGGGTCTTCTGTTGAAGATTCTTCAACCGGGGGAGTATGTTGAGACCTCTCAACACCTAAGCGGCGGCGGCGGCCAGAGCGAGACGAAGATATCGGACATCGCGCGTCGCCCGCGCCGCCGGCCAACGGGCCTCGCTAAGCAGTCAGCTGTTACGAGCTTCGACGCACACATGTTACGCGCTTCCTATTTACGTATTTATAATTCTAACGTTCCGTAAACGCAATTTGTTAAGTCTTTGTTTTCATCATTAAATTACCGTGTTATACAGTCCACTACTTGCATATTATTTGGCTATCGTATTTACAATTAGCGTTGATGGGTAGTATGATATCTGCTCCTCTCGTTGAGGTAGAGTTTTAAGTATGTTAGTACACTACTTGTAACACAAAGAAGCTACCTAGTAGCCAAACTAAACCCCTATTTTAATTTCTACAGCCATAAGTTGCAGTAGAAGTCAATATGGGGTTAAATGGGGGTAAAAATAATATTATTGATAGGTTTACCTTAGGTACTTATTAGCAGAGCATTAGCAGTATTTAAGTTGAATGTTCACACCTAGCTTCCCTTCAACTCAACTAATTTAAGCCGGTAAAAGCTTAATCAAAGGCTTCATTCCACTGATTGTCCAAAGAATTAAACGGACTGCGTACCTCAATGATGTGGATGTAGGAGGAAAACGAGTTTGAGTATAACTAGAACTTGAGAAGGGTGAAAGTTAGGTGATTTCCAATACTCGATGACAAATCACTGCATCAATACCTTTCATAAAAAAAGTGTGTGTGCAATTCACACACGGCAAAAGTGAAACTTCAGAAGTTGCCAACGAGAGAATGAGAATTAAAAAGTTAAGAAATTTAATATTATATCATTTATATTTAAAGGTTATTGGCCAAATTAACACCGATGTGTTAAATAATTAACATAAATTATTTAAACAACGATTTTAATACGCAAATGCCCCAAAATGATACACCACTGAATACTTGTATTCTATCTTATTCTCTCGCATGTTAAATCCTATTTAGAAAGCAGAAAGCCTCAAACGGGCGTAAATACAATAATTTATTTGGTAACTATGTTTTTGAGCCGTTTGGGGTCGAAACGCTAGGGTCATGGGGTCCGAGTGCTCGTTCCGTTTATAAGGAATTAGCTAAGCGACTGATCGACACTTCTCGTGATCAGAAGGCGGGCCTTTGTCATGCACAGAGAATTAGCATTGCCATTCAACGTGGCAATGCTGCCAGCCTTCTGGGAACACTGCCAGTAGGCGACGATGCGGAGGAAGTTTATGACGCATGCATGTAAATAGCCCGTATAAATATATATTTTAATTAGTCTTATAGTCACAGTAAATTATCTTTAAATCAACCTTACAATAGATGTTTTTAATCAATGTTTTGTTAATTAAGCTTATTTATGAATATGTTTGTCTCTTTTTAGTGTCGCTTTTTCGTTTCATCGAATTTTCAAATAACAACGATTCTAAAGCTAGACGATCATGCGGCATTACGTGGCGTGTGGGTAAACCGCTTCGTTATGTAACGCGTTACGGCGCCAGTCTGTCTGGCGTTTAAGTTATTACTTCTGTCGGGCGTCCCGAGACGCACACGTTTTATTTTATTTTAGAATTTAAGAAACGGAGGTAATAATACTTGGAAATTCAAACGGTCATAGGTAACTTGTAAACAGATTATAAGTATAGATAAGATAGAGAAAAATTCTTATAGTAAATGTTCAGTGATTTAAAGTAAGTGTTCTTTTTTCAAATACAACCTGTATACACGTAGGTTACAGTATAGCCGAGCTTACAAACATAGTAGGTACCTATTCAAAAGTCCGTCACGAGTCACGACCTCTAGAAGTCTAGAACATCCGATCCACCCGTGCTCGTTATCGATCGCTACGCGACACACGAGTATATAGTTCCTTATCTCTATCGAGATAATTCTAGAATGTTTATTCTGGTGAACTAATATTGAATAGAACACAGTTTGCATTTCTACTACCACTGGAAACGCTTACGTCAGATGATCACCTGCCAACTGCTCTTTGATGAAGTATGTAGGTACTATTATTTCCTTGGTCTTCACATGTCAACGAACAAGGGCTAATAAAAAACTTTATAATATATATAAAATTGGCGCTTACAGAGAGGCAGTCTATTGAACCAAGGGCTGTGTGGCGACATCCACATACCTACAGCGAAAAACATACTTCAACATCATCTGTGTTCTGGGTCTGGGTGTAATTTATCTATAATATGCATGTAAGTACCTATATAAAAAAAAACTGGACAAGTGCGAGTCGACTCGTGCACTGAGGCTTCCGGCCGTAAGCAAACATGTAGATAGTAGGTCCATTTTGGGAGGGAATCAATTCTCAAATATTTTTGACCGTTTTTGTCCTTAAGTCAAACTGAACTTTTTAGTTCTAAAAATACTCTCCCATTCATCGATTTACCACAAACTCAACTTTCCAACCGCAAAATATAAGTTTGTAATCACAATTTTTTTTTCTAGTGAAGAGAATTCTTTGTACCACTTTTCAAGAAAATTTCGCGAACGTAGTTACGTGAATTTTGGACTATTAGAGTTTATATATAGAAGAAGTGCAGAAAACTAAAATTTTTAAACAATTTGTCTTACAACTTTAAACAATATGTGATAAAGGCTTAATTTAATTACACAGGTCCAGTTTATGCGTTGACCTGTCATGGTAAGTTAGTCTATACAATGACAGCTCAAGTTACACTGGCCAATAAAAAAATCCATGGTCGAAATTCGAACACCACGCGATCTCTAGGAACAACAAATTAACGACTTTCGGATATTTTCCTTTACTTATTCTGAGGCCTTAAATTGCTACTTACCTTTTATGATTCTAGGTAGAGAAGTACCCTATAGGTTTTGATTTACCTGCAAAATGGTAATATATAAGGCTTAAATGGATATGAATCAATATCTATTGATTCATATCCATTTTACATTTTATATTACTTGATGTTGAATTCAACTTGATGCCTCCACGGTTGTGTAAGAAAAAGGGTCTTGACAGACCGACAGAGAGACGGATAACAAAGTGATCCTAAAGGCTTCTTTTTTCCTTTTGAAGACCGGAAAGATCGGAAAGTTTCATCTTTTAAGCCGATCTCGCCCTAAGAAAGAACAATTTTGTCAAAATTTAGCAAGATGAAAGGGAAAGGGGACTGCAGCGGCCAGTGAAAACTGGCAGCAAGATTGGCGGCAGAGTGCACAAATATGACGCCATACAGATTAATTATTGAGAGAAGAGCTACACCTATAGGTTATTGTGTTCGTCACGGCTACTGGTTGCGCAGTAACTGGTGTCTCGGTGTGTAATACAGCCATTATGCCAAGGTGCGTCACTTTATACGCACTCATTCGTCACTTGCCACGTACGCTTTCTTGCATATAAACAAACGCAGTGTGGCGACTTCCACATACAGCAAAAAAGAAACATCTACTACCAACTAATCCTGCATCGCGCTACGAGAGTTCTCGCGCCGATTAGTATATATACAACTTCCCAACATCAACCGTTGGGCCGCGGCCGGCCACTCATGATCACCTCGCCTGGTCGGAGGATCCTCCCTTTGCGTTGGAGGAACATGACACCCGTCTCTCCACACGCAGCTTTGCCCCCGAAGCTCTACAACACAAGCAAGCGTCATGCAGTCTGAGCAACAATGTCATTAATTACTCAAGCTTACTACACGACCACGGAGTAGGTATAAGAATCTATTTCTAGTTGTGACCACTGGCTTTGTCACCATATAGGTACTTTACGGGAAGAGATGTGTAGCATGGAGCAGGCCTCATGGTGGGGGTAGATAAAGGTACTGATTGAAATACTGAATCATCTGATCATAGACTATATAGGTAAGTACTTATAACTGAGATTACATCTGATAATAATACTCTGCAGCTTTTCTTTTCGATGTATGGTTAAAGCCAAGGCCTACATTCTCGTCTGCTTATTGATGCGTCTTCTAATAAAAGTGTATGTTATTATTACATATTCCTTCTCATTATAGCAATGAAAACCATGAATTCAGTACCTATTATATACTAGCGTAAGTATATGCGAATTGGGCTTTTCCAAGGTGTCTCGGTGCGATGAGTAGGTCGGTACCTACTTACAATGTTACCACCTACGACTTACCGAGTGATAGAGCAAAAGCGAACATGAGACTCACGATTTCTCGTGACTCTTTAGAGTTGTTTGAAGCTGATATTTTTAGTTTGTTTTGGAATCTTGGGTTCATCAAATCATCATATACCACAACTAGAAACAATGGTTCCTACAATAGATAAGACCCGCGCACTTTTTTTGGCTTTAAAGGTGCCAACATATTTTTGTTAGCCAATAAGGTGATAGCGTCAAATTCTTGGCATGTAAAGAGTGGATCATGTATCTCAAGGATCAAACAATGAATTCCGTTTATTTCTTTTTGTAATAGGCAAACGAGTGTGCGTTCGCGCAGCGGAATGTTGTTGAATTTAAAGATTTTAATTATGCAGATATTTAGCGTATGACGTCGTGTGATTGTGTATCGAAACAAAAAATTTGTGCATGCAGCCATTGATTAGAAATTCGCTAAAAACTGATTCCGCTGGGCGAACGTTGTCCTGGCGGAACTTTTTTTAATCCATGGACTTAGAAGAAAAAAAATGTGTCCAAAAATGAGTGTGTATTTGTGTATAATTGTGTATGTATGAATAAAATTAGTGCATGCATAAACTTCGGAGAAATACAAGTTTCCGCTACGCGAACGTTTGGCCATTAGCTAGTTTTCATATAAAGCGCTTATATAGAGAGCTGTAGATTTTTGCATACGTTGTTTTGAATTTGTTTATATTTGTTTAAAAAACAGATTAAGAAAAAAACGTAGGGTTTAAAAGATAAAAATATAAACGTAAAATACGCTTATTAGGTCTTAGTTCGTAAAGTATGCACTTTGGGGTCTAGATTTTCACGTTTATACAAACCTTGTAAGTGTCTGCAACATGTTGCCAAGTATCAATGACGTTCCGTTAGTAATTAAAGAGTTATAGGACAATTTACCATGAATAGACCACTGTTTACAAAGCAGTCAAATATCACGATGTTCTAAAGGAATTGCATAGTAAAATGTATTCCAATAATTAGTGTATTAATTCAACTACTCACATGCAAAATTTCATCTCATTAAATTCAGTAATTAAAGAGAAACAATTAAAATACTGATAAAGCATCGAAAACCTACATAACCCGACCAAGTTCGGATGGCTACAAAAAAGCGGCCGGACACATTTTTTTTCTTCTAAGTCCATGGATTAAAAAAAGTTCCGCCAGGACAACGTTCGCCCAGCGGAATCAGTTTTTAGCGAATTTCTAATCAATGGCTGCATGCACAAATTTTTTGTTTCGATACACAATCACACGACGTCATACACTAAATATCTGCATAATTAAAATCTTTAAATTCAACAACATTCCGCTGCGCGAACGCACACGGCAAACGAGCAGACGGGTCACCTGATGATGGTAGGCGACTACCACCGCCCATGGCACCTGCAACTCAAGAGTCACATGTGCGTTGTAGGCAGTTAAGGTGGAGTTAGGTCCTCCGGTACCCTCACGCGGCAAAATACAATGAAACATTGCTAAACTGCCGGTTTCCTGTGAGGCCGTGGCATCAACTCAGGTCGAGCCGGCCCATACGTGCCGAAGCATGGCTCTCCCACAATGTGAATGAATATTGCGTAGGTAGGTAATTTGAGAGAATAAGGAAAAGGCATTCGTTTCACGACGACGATGCTCAAGTACACACAAATTTTTGGACACATATTTTTCTTCTAAGTCCATGGATTAAAAAAAGTTCCGCCAGGCAACGTTCGCCCAGCGGAATCAGTTTTTAGCGAATTTCTCCACAATGGCTGCATGCACAATTTTTTTTTTTACCATACACAATTACACGTCATACACTAAATATGTGCATAATTAAAATCTTCAAATTCAACAGCATTCCGCTGCGCGAACGTACACTGCTCAAGTGTACACATCTGTAGAGCAAGGAGTGCAAGGACTGATATTCATAATTGGCGCATTTGAATTACTTCCGCACACTCCCTGTGTGCCTGATTTAGGTCAGAGAAACTGGCTACTCCCAGAATTATTTTTGAGATGAGGTTTAATTGGAGATAGAACAAACAAGTGTTTTGAGCTTGGCGATGAATATGCTAAAAAAAAAATACTTTGGTCAGTCTTACTGTTCTCATAGGGCCGCAAGCTTTTCCTTTTCACAATAAATGCCCTCCATGCATGCAGCAACTGAACGAATTGTGAAGCTTAATTGTACTGAAAGATGTTGGTTGTGTGATGTGTTTGAGTTATATTCAAGATAGCTTTTTGACAAGACAATAAAATGTAGTATTGAGTTGCAATTATTTATTTTTATTGAGATACTGATAGCTTAATACCGGAATGTGTTTAATCAACCTCCTCAATGGTAGGTCCAGCGCCGCCACCGGGAGCCGCGCCTCCGGCTCCGGGAGCGCCACCGGGGAAGCCGGGCATGCCTCCGGGCATACCTCCAGGCATGCCACCTGGCATGCCTCCGGCGCCCTGGTACATTTTCGTGATGATGGGGTTGCAGATACCCTCCAGTTCTTTCTGCTTGTGTTCATATTCCTCCTTGTCAGCCAGCTGGTTAGAGTCTAGCCACTTGATGGTATCATTACACTTGTCAAGGATGGTCTGTTTGTCAGAGTCTGAGATCTTATCCTTAAGTTTCTCATCCTCCATGGTAGACTTCATGTTGAAGCAGTAAGACTCCAAGGCGTTCTTAGCTTGAATTGTCTCCTTCTGCTTCTCATCCTCATTCCTGTATTTTTCAGCCTCGTTGACCATACGCTCGATGTCCTCCTTTGAGAGACGGCCCTTGTCATTAGTGATGGTGATCTTGTTCTCCTTGTTGGTAGACTTCTCGACGGCCGATACGTTCAAGATGCCGTTTGCATCGATGTCGAAGGTTACCTCAATCTGTGGCACGCCACGGGGCGCAGGTGGGATGCCAGTCAGTTCAAACTTTCCGAGGAGATTGTTATCTTTGGTCATGGCACGCTCACCCTCGAATACCTGGATGAGTACGCCAGGTTGGTTGTCAGAGTAGGTGGTGAAGGTTTGGGTCTGCTTGGTGGGGATTGTGGTGTTACGTTTAATCAAGGTGGTCATGACACCGCCGGCAGTCTCGATACCGAGCGACAATGGGGTCACGTCGAGTAGCAATAAGTCCTGTACTTCCTCAGACTTATCTCCGTGCAAGATGGCAGCCTGAACAGCAGCACCATAAGCTACAGCCTCATCAGGATTGATGGATTTGTTTAGCTCCTTTCCATTGAAAAAGTCTTGGAGGAGCTTCTGCACCTTGGGGATACGAGTGGAACCACCCACAAGTACAATGTCATGAATTTGAGACTTGTCCATCTTTGCATCACGAAGGGATTTTTCTACAGGCTCCATGGTGGACCTGAATAGATCTGCATTGAGTTCCTCGAAACGAGCCCTGGTGATGGATGTGTAGAAATCGATGCCTTCAAACAATGAGTCAATTTCAATGCTTGCCTGTGTGGAGGAAGAGAGAGTTCTCTTCGCCCTCTCACAGGCAGTGCGAAGTCGCCTGAGAGCCCTCTTGTTGGTGGCCAGATCCTTCTTGTATTTCCTCTTAAATTCTTGGACGAAGTGATTCACCATGCGGTTGTCGAAGTCCTCTCCTCCCAAGTGCGTGTCACCAGCGGTGGACTTAACTTCGAAAATACCATCTTCAATGGTCAAAATGGATACATCGAAGGTTCCGCCGCCGAGATCGAAAATTAGGACATTACGTTCTCCAGTGCCCTTTTTGTCAAGACCGTATGCAATCGCAGCAGCAGTGGGTTCATTGATGATACGGAGAACGTTCAAGCCAGAGATGGTACCTGCATCTTTTGTGGCCTGTCTTTGTGAGTCGTTGAAGTAAGCTGGAACCGTAATTACTGCATTCTGCACCGTTTTGCCAAGGTAGGCCTCGGCTGTTTCCTTCATTTTTGTGAGCACCATAGAGCTGACTTCCTCAGGGAAGAAGGTTTTGTCCTCTCCCTTGTAGGCGACCTTAATCTTTGGTTTACCACCATCACTGACAACCTCGAAGGGCCAGTGCTTCATATCAGCTTGGACAGTGGCATCTTCGAATTTGCGGCCGATTAGACGTTTGGCATCTGTAACAATGAAAGAGAAAATTTAGACCTAGCTCTAATAAGTACCTGTGTTAAGGAGATTTGTGATTTCCTCAGATTATTTTTATCATTCAATATGTTCAGAGACTCTAGTCTAGTATATTGGATATCATCATGAAAATGCATAAGTATCAGTATCATAAGTATCTTAATCTTGCTTTAAAATCGAGTGAGGTGAGTGGTTACTATCATATATATTGATAAATAAAATCAAGTTAAGTCTTGAAGCTGCTGATTTATTGGCATACAATAATACGCCTATGGGAATTCAGACCGATTAATTGCGAAATCTCTGCAGAGATGTAGCCATTGACATCTATCTAATTTATAGAGATAGCTAGTGCACTATCACAAACTGAAGGAAATGCCCGTCTGTCTTTACGCAAGACGAAATTAGTAAGCCAAGTACTCTGTAGTCACTGAACACTAAGTAATATTAGTTTTTTTTATTATACTGCACAGATGACGCAATGGTTACAGTAGTTAGTTCATAACGTGCTTTCGATCCTACACGGAACTAATATGGTATGTGCAATTTATATGATTCATGTGTTGCCTCTCGCGAAAGAATAAAATCCACTTTGAGAAAGAAGTCTTTTTGTACTATCGGTGGTGCTACCTGTATGCTGTGCACGTATTTATCATGGTTGTATCAAACTGAAAGATGGCCGGTACAGTAGTACAACATGGATAAACACATCGACCTCGACGACATCGACCTATCTTGTGAGTCAGTACGTAAATTCTAACCGCATCGATCGCTACTTTTTCGCAAAGCAGGAAGTTGAGTCATTGAACTTAAATAGGTACAACTCACGGAACTTACCAACTTTGTTATATTATCATGATAAATTGTAATAAGGGGCCATCCATAAATTACATCACACGAATTTTGGACCCCTCCGTCCTTATAACAGGTGGTCAGTTTAAATTATTTTAAAACTTTGCGCAGGCCACAGTATACGAAGGCTCTCAGCAGTCAAAACTTTAGAAGGATAAGCTCTTTCTGATTTAGAACCCTCTAAATTTAAGTAACCCCACAATGAACAAGCATAAGAAATGCACCGGTTGAGATATCTCATTTCCGACGAAAGGTAGACACCGGGAGAGAACCTCCTCTTTTTTTTGAAGTCGGTTAAATATTAATTTTAAATTAAGATTTTTTGTGGAAAGTAGATGTATTTTGTTTAAATATAATATGGGTAGGCCAACTAAACGAACTACTCAATGAGACAGCGAGGTAAACGAAAATATCATCGATGTAAACAATTTTTAGATACTTGTTGAATTTTAAAAAACAGATTTCGATAAAATTTTAATGGGACCACCTGGGAAGCACACCCTTTGAAACAAATAAAGAATTTTACATATTGGTTCAGGCGTCTTCGAGTAATCGGTGACCATACATAAAAAAAATATCCGAAGAATTGAGAACCTCCTTTTTGGAAGTCTGTTAAAAAGCCATAATTATATACGTTAAGGTGCCAAAAAAATACATCTACATCTTGAATGGACAAATCAAGCAACTAAATTGACTCGCATGTAGGTATGGAAAATTAATTTAATGATAACGCCATACCACGTGGTCCACGGCGACATTTATTATCTGATAATGGTACGAACAGAATGGAAAGTCAGCGTGGTCTCAAACGTAGTTAAGTCACGAATCAGGTTTTTTATTATAAATTACAATTTGCAGCGCCTTCACACTCGACTTCTTGACAGCAATCTATAGGACCTAGTTAAAAATGCACGTGGTAGTTATTATGTGTAGGTTACTTACCGAAAATTGTGTTGTTAGGGTTCATCGCCACCTGATTCTTGGCGGCATCACCGATGAGGCGCTCGGTGTCTGTGAAGGCGACATATGAGGGCGTGGTCCTGTTGCCCTGGTCGTTGGCGATGATCTCCACCTTACCATGTTGGAATACTCCCACACATGAGTAAGTGGTACCCAAATCAATACCTACAGCGGGTGCTTTAGTAGCCATCTGAAACAATAACAAAATACCACGTTTTAGTTCTGCTACATTTCAACAGACCCGTTAGTAAAATTGATGCACACAAAAACTCAAGGTTTACATGCCGCCATTTTGATGGCATTATAACGGGAAGTACGCCCACGTGGTATAAACCCCTGCTTTTAGAAGAATCTGTGTTGCAGAAAACCGCTGACTACAATCTATTTCTAGAAAAGTTTGCTACAAGGAAAACAGTAACGGAAATTTTTGTTAACGGCCATTACTAGAAAAATCGATACGGTTCGGCAGCAGAAAATTCTCGAACGTCGAAGATAACTAAATGCTCAATAAAAACCTTATAATATCGAACTAAATACACAATGTGGTTACGTCTGCGAATTTCACAATGAGGCACATGTGGATTCAAAAGACAAAGAATGGATAACCCAACTAACCTTGATACCCTAACCTCAATAATTAATGATCCCACAAATTTTGATATAATAAATTATTGGAATTTTGGGTTTATTTCAGTCAAAATGTACGAAATTTATAAAAGAAGGTTTCCCACACGATTTTCCGGGTCAGAAACACGTTACGATAAGTTACAGAAAATTTCTGTATTGTGCAGTTAATTTTATTAGGTACTACTAAATTTTGAACACAAAATAATAAAAACTTGACTTACTTTGTTATAATTAATGTAAAACTATCTCAGTCGTTGACTTGTTTAGTCGTAGAGCAAAAACTCAGCAAACGTGCGCGATTGACGGCTTCTTTTCACGAAATAAACTGGCGTAAGAATTTCACGAAGGAGTTTATAAGCGAGGGGATGCGTCATTCGACGTCACTCGGAGTTTCTGGAATATTCCTGGCTATTGACCAATAGGGTGAACCTTCTCATAGTACGCTATCACCTGATTGGACAGAACTGACATCCGCAATTTTTTTTAAGCGGGCGATTTCAATGACTTTTTACCTAGTAGTGTTGTCCTCAAATAACATAATGCTCATGCATTCATCGATAAGGTTGAAAAACTTTAGCCAAAAGTGTTATAATGGATTAAAACTCAAACACTGACTTTGAAGTAATACTTCATAGATATGATAATTAAATTCAGTTCGTTGGTGAGCTTCTTGGCCATCTTGGAAAAATAAAATAGGAAACTTGCACGTTAAACCATTTCAACACTAACCTTGTTAATAGATCTTATTCGTGGACTTAAACTTTACTGCAGGTTAGAGGGCTTAAGCTTCCCGTACCTTCTAATACCTTCGGGGATACAGGCGAGAGTATGTGATATATATGTATTTATAATGATTGATGATGCTGGTATTCTTGATTTTTAATAGGCCCATAAACAGGCACATGCCTAACGTTGCTGGTACTAATAATGATAACATGGAATATGGATACTATTGGTCACTTACTTGTGAAATCGTAAAGGGAATTGTGATTGGTTCTATATATGTCGACTTTACACAAAGAGGTTACTTTTGAAAGCTATTAATGCTAGATTAATATGTTGTTCCGAGTCTGGGTGGTGGCTTTGTGTCCGTTGACTGTATGTTCGTAAAGTCGCCGTGACACATGCATGAATCATCCTTAGTGCTGAGTTTTCTTTGAAAAAAAAATAGGTATAAATTCGGTTTTCATTTTTTACTTAAAAATTATTGGTTGCCACACAACAATTACTTACAAGAAACTACTATCATTTTTGTTTGTTATGGGTATACAGTCTAAAGTTTCATTAAATACGACTGCATCAAACCACATCATCCATCACATCAACTAAATTTAACAAGATCAAGACATTTTACTGACTCTTGTGCAATCATTGAGTGTCACCCATAATCTTTCGACACGGCCTTAAACGTAGTGAGTTTGTATACATGTTAGACTGCGTGAATAATATCTAGCAAATAAAACGGACTAAGTCTATGACATATTAACTATAGACACGCCATAGATGATAACTTAAAACTTTACTAAAGTTGGATATAATATGTTGGCTATACATATTATTATGCAGGTCTTTCAGTGCGTATGACTTACCAGTTGTTAGACAGGGGTAGGTTAGCTACGTAGAAAACTGTAATGTTTGTTTATTGGTCAAAGCGCTTATGACGTAATCAATCAGAGGAATGTGTGGCAAATTGTACACTTAATTTTATTCGGTTAAGCTAGGGAAATCAATTATGGATAAAATACATAATCAATGTTGAAGTAAAGGGTGTTTGGAAGGTCCAAGGTTCCAAACATCCTAAGAATTATTATTATACATTCAAATCATTTGTAACGAACAGAAACTGCATATAGCTTTAAACAAGCAATACTATCTGTTTCTCAGGATGGTACTCATATAATAAATAAAGTCATGAATTCAAATTATATACCGCCGTCATATACTCATACCATGGCGTCGAAACATCTATTATAGTTCATTACGTCACACATTCTTAAAGTAATGATTGCCAAAGCAACGTACTTTAGTAGTATCTTTACTTTTATTTCTGTATGTTTACTATGATATGAAACATTATTTGTGTTAATAGTAGCAGTATAATTCGTCCTCATCCTCTGTTTACAAATGAAGGAAGGTTTTCCGCAGTAGATTCAAAGTTTTGGGTTTATTTTTAAATTACGTCCAGCCGTACGGTATAGAACGCATTTATGCCTATAAAAACATCTTAGGAGTAAGTAAGCTTTACTTGTAATCGGAATCAATGAAAAGAATAGGGCTATCCGTATAGTGCATCAAGTTCACGAGCGGGTTGATATATTCTCGTGTCGATTGAGTGAACTCGCAAAAGTAACTTTATTAGTTGTAAGTTATTTAGATACCGTATAATATATAAATAAAAATTTGTTCAGTATCAACACGTGATATTAAATAATAAATAGACTTAAGTTACCTAAGAAGATTAAATTAATGTTGCTAATATTAGCAAAATTGAGAAGATTAAATTAACGTTGCTAATATTAGCAACATTAATTTAATCTTCTCATAAGACATATTTATTTATTTATTTATAACTATACACTATCTTTACAGGGATTCTCAAGCCTAATATAATAGTGGGTAACTTATTTCTAGACGTAGGTAATATGTTGCACATTATCGACTACATCTGAAAATATTATGCAAAGATTTAACATAAAAGTAAAAAATAAAACTACCTACCTACAAAATGTTAAAAAAGTATCATAATTACTCAAGTTATATTAAAAGGGTATGTAATATGATCAACTGCAGAAGTTTAGATTTCATTAATAATAATCGATAACAGCTATTCACGTCACTAAAAAGAGATTTAGAATGTTACCAACGTTAAAATATTTAAATCGCCTCGCCTGGCCTCGCCTAAGCACATGCTGGTCATTGCTGGTTTTGTATTTGTAAAAATAATAAATAATTTCCTTGTAAGAAGAACATTAGCTGGACTTATACAGGAAAAAGGAAGGCAACTATTATAAAACCAATTAAAGTTCAATAAATTCTTATGCAGAATTTACGGCCACTACACGCAACACTGAAAATTGTTACGAAACAAACAAACAGATAGGTAATGAATGATGACTATTTGATGGCCTATGGTGAGGGTGACTCACGCTTATTTAATTCTTATCATACAGCTGATACAACCTCCATGTCTAGAAAGTACGAGTTATTGATTAATGAAGTTCGAACGCCTTGTTTACACTTAACACTGCAGGCAGATATCTATGCTAAAAACTTCATAATCATGAATAGACGTCAACTTATTAGCTGCAAACAGCACTTACAACATATTGGCTTCTTTTAACTGCCTTTATTAAATGCAAGTGGGAACCAACTAACAAAAATACTTACATAAGTACTAACGTTTTTTGTTCAAATATAGTTGTAAAAAAGCACATACACACAGACCCGCGATTAGATGGTATGGTGCGGTTATACTTCGTCGTTTCCTTCTGGGTCATTAGCAGCAACTCCAAAATCAAAACACGTCAATAACCATACCTACCTTCAATCCTTTAGCGTACCTAAGAAAAAATAGGGCGTATCCCAGCAGGGTACTCATTGTTTTTTAGTTCAAGTTTTTTAACCGACAAAAAAAAGGAGGAGGTTCTCATCTTCTGGTAAGTCCCAAGTCCCTACTCCCCTTCCTCTACTACCACCCAGGGCGGCAGGGCCCCAGGCAGCTTTTACTTTTCGGTGCAACTCATGAACACAAGTTAAATCTGCCATTTTCACTCATTTATCACTGTTAAAAATTAACTTCGTCATCTATTTCGGGGAAGAGATGAAAACACGACACGATGAATTGGATTTATAACCCATTTCAAGACACGTATGACGTAACAGACCCTACAACTAAAATAGCAAAAAAAAGTAGTTATCGCACAGATTACTAAGTATGTAGTTACTTTTAAGGACTCATTGATTTATTAGAAGCTAGCAGTTCAAGCAATTCTGTACACTGATAAACATAGGCCTTATGCAGACACTGCCCTAACAAGCGGTCCAACGCCGCCTTCGTCCAATTCCACTGCTTAGGATATTCTAGCGGTGTGATTGGACATTTTATTTCGCGTCGCCTCTCTTCGCGTATGTGAACTTAATGTAGGTATGTATTTACCGTCAAATTTTATTAGATAGATACTTACTTGAGACTTTAATATTCTGAATTTTCACTCCTTTACCTCCTTTTCAAATAATTCTATTATAATTACCAATTTTATATGTCCTACGTCAAGAACAAACATAAAAATGGAGCACATTTAACACCAGTTCAATGTCAAAATGGTTCCCGATATGGTAATGATAAATTATATTTCTTATAAAAATAAGCAGGTGTAAATTAAACACAGTTTATAAAACAAACATTTCTTTACAAACAGTAGAATACAACATTCCCATTTTTACGCCCTTATTTTAAATTTATTCTGAAAGTTGTTCGTAAAACTTCAACTTATAATTCGATTTGTATGTCATTTATTAGACTATCATTCTATACACTTTAACGGACACTGTAGTTTAGGTTTAAATCCTTATCCTTTCACTTCACCAGTAGAAAACTGCGGATTAAGATTAAAAAAAAAGGATTCAGTAAAAATAGACAAAAATGATACCGAAAACGTAAAGTTACAGTGTAACTATAAACACTTTTGTAAACATTTCTTCTTATAAATAAAAACAATACACACTTATGTACAAACAAATTAACACAACACATCCAATAAATAGCTAAATTTTCAATTTGAAGTTAACATTAGTCTTTGCTTATGTCAAAAGTCTGCCCATTTTCACCCCCGAACCTTTACCGTCATGATCTTCAACAATTTGATTATTTAGGTACCTATGTGTCGTAATGTTAACGCAGACACTGTCAATAGAAACATTTTTGGCATATATTAACAAAATATATATAATATGTAGGGTGACAGATATTTCATTGAGCTATATTAAACACATGGTTGTAGGTACTGATGATAACAGACTACTTTTTCAAATATTTTCTTTTCTCTTTTTTGTTAATGTACTGGAATCTGAAGCCGAGATTGGACTCGCACATTGTTCTAATGACTCTAAGCTTCCTATAGCATTTTTCCAAATCAAGCTTAATCATATTATTTATTGTCGTCATTAACGTTTAATGCATTTCATAGGGATTTATATAGGGGACTGCGTGACAGAAAAAATATTTTATTTGAAAGTATTTTTTACTAAGTTTTTGTCACCTGTATATAAAAAATGTTCTCAATATTATTTTCAGTACCACTACCTCATGTAATCATTAAAATTATGCTTCGTTTGTCATTCTCCTGTTCTCAAAGCGAATCCTGACTAGAGCTAATACTACATAATCTAGACGTGTTAGTATCATGAGATTCTGAAGTAGGTCTGGTACGCGAGGCCTAATGAAGTGGTGAGGAACCACGCGAAGCTACACCACCAGGTCGCGAAGCCAAATACGCCTTTGTAGACGTCCACTGTAAATACCTGTGGCAAAGAACGAAAAAAATAATATACATAAGACGTCATCGTCAGTGTCTCGTTTGATTGTACAAAAATCAAAATCAAAACCATTTATTTCAATTAAACAAATAATAGGTAGGTAGTTGTCAGGAGTAGGAGTCAGTCAGATTAAGTCAGTCGTGAAGCTAGTTGTCTGTTCCAATACGTAGATCCAGTGGAGAAGAACATGCAAGAAACTCCAAGGAAGCTCTTTTTCAAAATGTTTTTACAAATTTCTGGTTACATTGCTTATAAGCGTATATGAAATGTGAGGACAATGTAACAGACCTATTATTCTAAAATATAAATAGACGCGCTAATGACTACTATACATATTTAAGTAATAGCAGTTCGGCGATGACCAGCCCCGACCAACGGCACCCGTTCACGAGCATGACGCACGCGCCAGCCATCGTACAGATCAATCATATTGTAGGGAACCAAACGACCCGACATATACGCCACCATCGGCAGGACTTCGCGAAGCAGTAGATGACCAGTTTTGATGATCTTTTAAGTATGCAGGTATCGTTATGATATTTTGCTTCTCCATTAAAACAAGTGAGAATACATGGGAGTTAATACGATCATACTCATGCGAGTCAACCTTTGATAAGGCGGAACTTTCTGAAAATTTAATGCGGGACATTAGGAGGGGGGGAGGGGGGATTGGTTTTGATTCTGACTTATTAGGCAAAGCAGGTACTTGACCATTGCCAAACAGTTTTTTAATAATATTCTTACATTTTCAAGCACCCTTTCATCATTGTTCTGTACTGTACTTCATCTCCACCCAATCCTTTAGGACATCGACATTGTGAACTATGCACTATGGGTGTGTATGTAGTGCAGTAGAGTCGAAAACTGGTCATGCGGGATGCTTTCAACGTTTTGCGGGACTATTTTACTAATTATTTGCAATAATTAGTAAAATAGTGGGACTACATCTGGCATTACGGGACGGTTCCGCCTTAACCTTTGACTAAGACGTGGTGGAACCTGGTCGAACAGTAATTCCATTCAAAGGCTGTTATAATGGCCTAGTATGCCTTTTTAAAGTCAGTCGAATTCATAATTAATACCGTAGTTTTATGTGTATACAGTATGTCTTCTACCTGCTAGTCACCGGTGGCTATAACCTCAAAAATTGTGCTGTCAAATGCAAAAAGGTTCGCACGGGTAGCAGAGACATCTTCAACAATCATCATCATATTTCAAACAATTTACACAAAATCTTAATAAATTATACACCAAAACCTTCCTCATGAATCACTCTGTCTATTAGTGAAAACCGCAAGAAAATCCGTTCAGTAGTTTTTCAGTTTATCGCGAACAGACAGACAGACAGATTCGGCGAGGGACTTTGTTTTATATATGTAGTGATTTTAGATATAGAAGGAAGAATGAACGACGACATTTACCATTTTCAAATTCTCCCACGCCAGTTGAAACTGTTCTATGCCATCTCCTTCCACAAGAGGACTCGTACCTGTGGGCTGGTCCTGTGAATAACACATCTCCGGCGTATCGTAGAACAGCCCTGCCCAAGTGTACCCGCCCAATGTCTTGTACATCAACGTCAAGTATAGGCACATTATTATAGGACACACGTACTGGAGAGCTACTACACACAGGTAGTAGAATACGGAAGCGATCTGAAAAAAGATTAGCGATATTAGTCTAGCTCTTAGTTTTTAGTTTAGTTATAACTAGCAACCCGCCCCGGCTTCGCACGGGTAGCGGAGACATCTACAACAATCATAAACATATTTCAATCAATTTACACACAAAATCTTAACAAATTATACACCTCAACCTTCCTCATGAATCACTCTGTCTATTAGTGAAAACCATATGAAAATCCGTTCACTAGTTTTTCAGTTTATCGCGAACAGACACAGATGAGGCGGCGAGGGACTTTGTTTTATAATATGTAGTGATGTTCACCGATACTTCGGTCATCTATGGACCGATTAAAAAAAAATTGTTAGAAAGGATATGCTCCCAAGGTGGTGCCATTGTGACGAAGTCCGGGTCTGATGATGGTATCCGAAGGTAAACGAGGGGAAACCCCAGAAATTAAGGGCACATGTTTGTTGATTTTTCGTGAAATTAAGCAACATTGACATTTATTATTTTTATATATATTTTTAACAGACTTAAAAAAAGGAAGAGGTTCTAGGTTCGGTTGAATGTTTCTAAACCAAATTTATTCAAGTGCAGGAGTTGCTAGAAAAACTAAAAAACTTACCACCTTATCTAAATGAAGACACCGACTTCAGACAGACCAGTAGATACCTAGTGCCTTTGTAATGCTACCTTTTATAAAAGTGTTACATATATTGTAATAATGGTGTTTAAACTTGTCTTTTCAATTAAGTTTGTAATCAATTATTTTTTACTTTTCAGTGCCATTGGTGCCGATTCTATTGCACACTCGACTAAACTAAAACCTGACTTAATTTCTTCATATGAAATCAACCTTGTGTTTTTGGGAATAAGGTCTATATGTTACTTGCATCTATTTCTCAGCGCCACTAAATTTCACTAAAACCTGTCAACGTATACTCAACTTTATTTCCACGCAGCGAGAGATAATTTTATTCAAATGCCGTATAAAAACTTGTTCAAAACGAACTAAGATGACGTTATTTTAATCGACACCTACGAAGAAGCTTACTAAAAAAGCAAAAGAGATAATATTCAACGGATAGCGGCTCTCGCTTATTTAAGCGTATCAGACTTTAGTCGACAAATAAATTGCTTATTTCGATAGCGACATATGTTACCTACTTGTTTCAATTTGAAATAAGACCTTGTTTCGAAGTGTACAAGGTTTATATCTTATATGAAGAAAATTTAGTGAATAAAATTCACTAAATTTAGCGAGTGAAGTAACAGAATTGGGACCATTGATAGTGTTTTTAACCGAGTTCAATAAAGGAGGAGGTTCTCAATTCGTCGGAATCTTTGTTTTTTATGTATGTTCACCGATTACTCGAATACGCCTGAACCAATATGGAAAATTCTTTTTTTGTTTCAAAGTCATTTAAATTTTATCGAAATCAGTCGAGCGGTTTTAGAAAAATCAACAAATATCGAAAAATTGTATACATCGAGGATATTTTCGTTTGTTTCGAAACATCGCTGTCTCATTGGAGCAGTGCGTTTAGTTGGTCTACCCATATTATATTTAAACAAAATACATCTACTTTCCACTAAAAAGCACATTGAAGTCGGTGATCCTTTTTTTAAAGATAATTATATACAAAATATATATTAATCGATTTCATCGAAACGTTTTTAACTAAGGTTTGACAATTAATTGAAGTATGTTAAAAAAGTGATTATTATTTCAAAAAATATGATGATTTCAAGAAATTTTTATGGAATTTTGTGAAATTAAAATATTTTACTTTAACTTCCTATTGTAATCTTGTGACGTTGATTACCATATCAGCAGTAAAGGTCCACTAAACCATGGTCTTCCGTAGAGCGGAAGTACTAGACCAGTCAAGGGGCTTCAATGTGAACAAAAACTGCTGTGCCTTACTACGTCAGACTCTTTCTTACCTTCTTCTGTAAGTTGTAAAGCAAAACTGTTGGGCCATACCGCCATAGCTTCGCCTTTTTCTTACCTTCTTTTGTAGGTCGATGTTTGTAATTCTGCCAGCTTCCTTTTTCTGCACGTCTAGTCTTCGCTGTGCCATGTCAAGGTACGCCTGGAGCTGTCTCGGCATGAGAGCCAGCCGGACCAGTACTGTCGATGCCACCAGTACTATGCGTAGCGTGTCGTAAGCCTGAGACGTCATGCTGGAACAGGTAAATTTAAGGTCTAAGAAAATTTCTAATATGACTATAATATAATAAAGAGAGTTGCCTAGGAACTATGCTCCATCAGATATTATTATCCTATATCCTATATTATATAATAATTTATATCCATCAGATATAAATTATTCTCTTGTACTGTGTTGTAGTAAATTTATCTGTTAACTATTGTGTGTTATTGTGCTGTTATTATTATAATAATTTTACTTTCGACAAAGCAACTTATTGTTACGGTGATATTGTATTAATCTTGTGCTAGGTTGTGCAAGGTGGTAAATAGCTGTAGTGATTTAGTTGATATCCACTTTGACTCATTTAACAAGTATAAATTAATGTTTAACTCTTTGCCAGGGCATGTTTAACTTACTAGATTAATACTGAAAATAAGCTGTTAAAGCTAAATTCAATTATGCCACAAATACTGATTACCTGTCAACAGTTACTGTGATGGAAAGTTAGCTTAATCTATTTTTTATTATACTACTGCATGCTGTGTCTGCCTTTAAGTAATTGTTAGATTACGTTCGAAGTTATTGAATGTGTAATATTTAAGTATAAATGTAAACAATTGTTGGTGGACCTAAATAAATAAATAAAAAAAAATCAAATATCTCTTTATTGTGATGTGAAAATTGCTTGAAATTTATTTTTAAATTAATAATGTTTAAAAATATAGACGATTTCAAGCAAATTTTATAAAATTAAGATATTTGACATTGGACAGACAGACACAAGATTGATCCTATTAGAGTTCCGTTTTTCATTCAGACGTAGGAAACTCTAAAAGTATAAAAGAGAGAACACTTACAGTGGTTTGTCCATCCCACTAAACACTCTTAAAGTGAGGTAGTGTCTGGTGATGGGCCGGACCCAAAGCAACACCAGGACGAACGGCATGGCGAAGTTTAAGTTCAGAAGCAAGGATTTCACTTTGTTGTCTCCGTAGTACCTGGAAGTTGAAAGATATGTCGCGATTAAAACTAAGTAGCACAGAAACGGTCATTGTGACAAGTCATTTCAAAGGTGTATTTTGACGTAATTATAATAATTTATTAAAAAAATAAATTACATTGTAGTGTTACATACAATTTTATAACTGCTACACACAATGATGATAATAATAATAACTTGAGACACCTCACACACGGCCGGCAGAGCCTGTAGTCTGTACTATGAGATCTTCATACTTATATATTACTAAATACATGCATATTATAAAAAATTACACCCAGACACAGAAGAAATGATCATGCTCTATATCATCCGAGGCCCGTGGCTAATTCATTAATACATTTTGTAATTAGTGCCTCCTGTCTTCAGGGCCTTTGGTGCCCGGGGCCCCGTCGAGCCAGGCGCCCGTGGCATTTTCCCCGCTCTGCCACCCTATTGTTATGCCACTGGACCTGCGACCTCTAGCTCAGCAGTAATGATCACTAAGCAGTGCCACTAGTCCAACAGTATAATTATGTTCACTACCATAATAGTGGGTTGAACTACACTACTCCTAGATACAATACTGAGCAGCCTGTGTTATGTACTTACAGTGCCAGTAAAACCCAACGAATTTTATTATTAGCGTTACAACGTAACACTTAATTGTTGTTAAGGTCTTTCAAAACATATAACATACCTACCTTAGCGAATCCCAATGCATCCTAGCCACTCTAAGACCAGGGAATGCGAACAATGTGCCAATAATGGCGGCCCACACAGCGAAGCAGAACTTCAATATCAATTTTGAAGCTGGTCCACTGAAAAGCGAAAATTTTAATTTATTTTATTTATTCAAAAAAAAAAGAAGGAAATTGGATGTATTAAGTAATTTCTTTAGAAATTAATACATTATTCTACAGGAGATTAGATCTTTTTCTGTTATTACTACTAGTGCCAGGTTACCAGAGCCACATTAAGGCTAATAGTCTTAAAAAAATTATACCTAAATTTCCCAGACTGCCATCAGGCTAGATTACATAGGATTTAGTTGGTTCTAATGAGTACAACCACACAATGTACTTTTTTTTTATGGTATAGCGGACAAACGAGCAGACGGGTGTCCTGATGGAAAAAAGACTACCGCCGCCCATGGACACCTGCAACTCAAGATTCAAAAGTGCGTTGCCGGCTTTTAAGAGGAGAAGAGGGGGAGAGGAGGGAAGAGCGGGAAGAGGAGGTGAAACGAGTAAGAGGGGCATAGGAGAGGGTTAGGGCCTCCGGTAACCTTACTCACGCGGTGAAAGGCAATGCTCGGCATTGCTTCACTGCCGGTTTTCTGTGAGGCCGTGGTATCGCCCCGGTCGAGCCAGCCCATACGTGCCGAAGCATGGCTCTCCCACGAATGATCTCATCTCACAGACGAACGAATCTAGAGACAGCAATACCCACCCGTCCTGTTTGTTGTCATTTTGTCATAGGTTTTCTCCCTCGCATCCCAAAAGAGCATCCACTCCAGTCCTTTGTCAGTGAGGTTGATCTCACTCTCAAATCACTTTGGGCCGAAAAGAGATCTGTGCAAACCATTTCCACCGCTCAAAAATACAAAGCAGGGGAAACGCCTTTGCCGTTTTTCTACTGTCTCTTCTCAAAACAGAGGGACATGTAGGTGAAACAAAGCGGCCCGAAATGCGGCTGGCCTACCTCGATATAACATTGGTCGGAAACAGCATGGGATGGATGTTTCTAGTCAAATGCCCTGTAACTGTCTGGTTTGATAGATTATAAGGTCCATACACAAAATAGGTTAGGTTTACAACGGGCTGTTTTCCGCAACTCCATGTGACAGCGCGTATTTTGCGTTATGTACGTAACAAGGATGAACGTTATAGGAATAGGATTAATCAGTTTACCCAAAAATACAGTTAACTGACTATATTGATAGTCGAATGTGAACGTGAACTTGTCAAGTATGATTAAAGCAATGAAAAAAGTAAGTTGCTGAAACAAAGTCTAAATGAATGATACAAGAAATGCAAATTACAGGGATGCAACCTTGAATGAAACTAGACATAAATATCTTTAATTATTTTTCATACTTACACAGATGACAGTCCTTGATTCTCGAGGAACTTTGATGCATTTTCATAAAAGCTATCATAAGCAGGGTCTACCCCCACCTCTAAGTTGGACTCGTCTACAATTAGAACCATCATGGCTATTAACAAGAACACACAGAAAGCAACTATGCATGTTGATCTCTCACCAATAGATTCATCGCTTGTAAAGTACTGTTTAGTCAAACTTAATAGAAGTTTACTGAGTTTTTATTAAGGAGAATATTTTGAGACATTATATAATTATACTGAATATCATAGAATGGTGGGTAAAATGTGTTATGAACACAATTGTGAATTTTGGTGAGGCAACATTGGATTTTTCAGTCAAAATTTGTCAGATTGATCAGTTTTAATATTGAACTTGCTACAATGTATTTATGGATATTACACACTTTTGGATATACCTTTTCAGCATGTATAGGCTGCTGATTGGACATTAGCAGTTTATACCAAATATTGAACTCATCATCAAAGATCACGATGCATTTAGATATATCCTATGCATCTACATAGGATATATCTAAATGCATCGTGATTTTTACTCATGAAAAATACCCTTAATGTTTGTAGAATAGAATAGAAACTCTTTTTGTACTCTTCTTGAAGACACAAGTAACTGATAGGTGTAAGTTTTTTATCAAGTAGTCTGACTCTCTTCCTGAGCACTGTATTCATAGTTGACAGTGCATTAGACTAGCCCACCATCAAGACCAGGTGCCTCCACAGCAATGGCAAGTCCAAAATAACTTAGTGTGACTGCTATTGTGATCAATATAAACTAATAAAATACCTGCTCACATAGGCATAGCTGATAATTTTATATATTTCATATAACCTAATTCGCAGTATAAGAACCAGAAGAATGTAACTACAAAATAGTAAAAAATCTTTTTTTTCATAATACTAAATACTAAATGCAATATGTCACAAATTCCGAAATAAAAAAATAGCTAAGGAACCACAAGGAACTAGGTAAATTCTAGAGTATTTTGTTTTGAAATGTAGATATGTTCATCTGGTTTTGTCACACAATACAGGCAATGTGTTTGAATATTATCAAAGGATACAATGAGAATAATACCACAAGTAGGCACCACACCATACTTAAGTTGAACTCATCTTTCAGTGGAAATATTGAGGTGTACACCTGAAATATATGAATATAAATTAACACTTACTATCTAGTGATGAATGTGCTTAATTATTGCACTTTTAGTCTCTAGGATAACACTATGCACAATAAAATGTATAATAAAATTACGATAGGTGATAGTTACCTCAGACATAATATACACAATCAAAGTGTATAATGAAAAGTCCACAATCCACACATACTCAGTATAAAATCTCAAATGCACCACATCTAAGGGTGTAACGGGTGCCGTCTCCAGGTGTATATCCAGACTGCGAGGAATGTGGAACGTCTCCGGCTTACCATTCGACTCATGTTTTCCTCCTTTCTTATTTTTTGAAGTATCCTTCGGAACTCCTCCCAACGCCTTCAACTCACTATTAGTAGGGTACAAGTATCTATACAAACCCTGAGAACATAATAACCATCTTGCAAACGAATAATTTCCCACTTTCTGTATTACTGATACCATAATCAGCGTTATAACTAACTGAGCGCCGAGAAGAGCCTGCAATATATACAAAATGTAATGAAGATTGAACTTCTATATTCTGCATCTATCTTCAGACGAATAAATTAAATTTACACACCATTATCCCTCGATTTTCATTCACATATTACGTCTATTCATAGTCTAAATTTAATAAATTATTTTTGTTGCGAGCTAAGTGTACCATAACCTCAATTCCTCCCACATAGTATTAAACAGAGTAATTGAAAACACTACGATACGGACAACAGAGAGAGAAAAGGCATTTTTCTCTGTTGTATGAGAAAAGAGGAAAGCCGATAAATGTTGTCATTACTGTCAAACGGAAATATTTCTTTATTGGTCGTATTTCAAACGTTTATAAATACTGTTACTCTTACGAAAATGTTAAATGCCAAGTTAAATACAAAGTATTTCAAACATTTGTTTTATAATAGTAAAATTCGCGCCTCTATGTGTTAGTAATAGTAATATTCGAATGTTTTTTTATAATCAAAATATTATTTTCTAACTGAAACAAGCTTAACAAATGCACTATATCTGTAATCAATAGTATGAAAGGGATAAAAGCATTGTTGAGGGTAAAAAAGGGAATGTGATGCCTGTGTATCACCTATTCCTATTTTTCGGGGAAAATAATTTTCATCATAATAGTGCATTGTATTAGAGATCAGTGGTAAAAAAACGTTGTTCGGTAGCGATTTTATTATAACTAATCATCTTTATTACCTTTTGCTAAAAACTTTTTCATTATGCGACATAAAATTAAACAATAACCAGAAAAGATAACAAACAATCAAGAAAATTTTTCTTTATAATCTTGCTACAGCTTTACATGATATGCTTTCTTTTCTGCGAAAGGATCCATAAGTTCATCAAGGGTCATCTTTAAGGCAGTTTTATTTTCAATGGCTAGGATCACAAAGCTAGAAAGACGTGCCTGACTCATTGTTGAAATAATTAAAATAATTAAACCTTAAACTGAAAATAATTAAAACCTATCGGCGATAGGTTTTAATTATTGAAGTGAAACTTCTTTAAAATCGTTGTGATTTAAAATTGGATGAAACGGTAGTATCACGATAAACTTCCTTCGATAAAGTTAATAAAATCTTTGTTTTTGCGCCTACGTACTACCAAGCCTTCAGAAAATATGTCAATAACAATTTTGTGCATTTGCTTATTTAATTTATTTTAATGGTTTTTTCTCCATATTTTACTTATCCTTAATTGATTCTTTACAAATTTACATTTAAATCCAACCTTAACCTATATTGAAAACGAAGTATTGTTTGTTTTGAAAGTTGTGTGCAGTTGTAACTGGACTTCAGGTTGGCTTACTGTTTATTATTAAGGACTTTGTATATCGTGCCATGTAATCTATATATGTACGTTCCTATTGAATAAAATAAAATTAAAATGATTTGATCAATAACTTTTATAGAAATTATCTCAAATTAAATTTATTAACATTAGTAAATTATTTGTGTTGATTTTACTTTTTATTATTTCTCATTCTCTTGTAGGTTACTTTTCTGAAGTTTCACTTCTGCCGTGTGTAATTGCACACACACGCTTTTTTTTTCAGTTTGCTAAAACTTCACTCACAGCTTGCTGAAGCTTCGCTCACAGCTTGCTGATTTCGTCGATAATCTAAACTAATATAATAAAGAGAAAAAAAAGTATGTTTGTTTGAAATGGATAAACTCAAAAAGCTTTAACCGATTTTAAACATTCTTTTACCAGAAAAGCTACATTATCGGCAAGAAACATAGGCTATATTTTATTCAATCAATATTTGGCGTGCACTGCGAAAACTATTAATGATACTTAAAATAATGTACTACATGTTTAAAGTGCCCATCATTACCCACAAAAATGAACAAGAGGCTGTATATTTTTATATGACAAAAGAGATTTTATTCTATTTTTACAGGTAAGTCTCAATAATAACTTTTTGTTTGTTCAAATTAATCAATAAAAACACGGGTAAAAACGCTTTTTGCAAGTCATGCTGGCACAGAAAGATCAGATATAAGATAACAAGTCGAATACACTTGATTTTTTTATTGATTTCGGTTACTAGGTCTTTGAAAACGGCAAGTTCCTGTCAAAAATTAAGTGCATTCAATCTTTTGAATATATATTCGTACCAGATTTTCTCCAGTGGCTCCATTTTTGTGTAGACCCCAGAAATTTTCATGTAGACTCTTTGCGCTCTCTACTCTCGTGTTAATTTATTTTAAAACATTGTCAAAGACTAGTTTTATATTTTTGCAAAATAGTTTATAATTTATTAGTCCTTACAGATTTCATCGTGTTGCCTCTTCATTTTGGGAAATTCGCAAATTGCATACAGATGCAGCTTCTTTGATGCAATGTTCTATTGGTTTTTGTGTCATTATACAAAGACCATGAATCACCATCACAGAACGAGAAATGATAATATCCTCCTTTTGTATTTCAACGTTCAGTCTAATAATCTCTCAAAGAATATTATTCCAAGTTGGTAAGATGAGGATACATTTAAAATCCATCACTACATGTAGTAAAGACCAGCTTCTTACTTAACTTCTGGAGGTTTCTTAAATTTCTTAAAGAGCTTCAGACAACTTCTGGTAAATTATTTAGTAGAGCAGTAACAGCTTGGTGTTTAGCCCACCTAGTAGTAGTAGATCTAGATTGACTAGTTCCTTTTAAGATTGTTTTTGTTCACTATTGTATTGTTACGAGCTGAGGTTCGGGATTAGAGAATTATACCAGATTGTTACCGAAATAGACACAATTTATTTTAATAGATCACAAAATACACAGGGAAACTTGCAACGACACAATTACAATAATTTATTATCACTTTTCATTACACCAAACTTCTTAATTCACTTACTGTTAATTCACTTGACACTCACTTAAAACTAATTCACTTGACACTCACTTGATAACTAACTCACTACTCCGCAATGCCACGCTTTATATAGCGAAACGGTACTTCCAGAAAAATCGCGATACCTCTTGTAAATTCTACACAACAATAGAATCCGCTTATACATCGTAGAATATTCTATTAACGGGTTACTAACTACTTAGTTCCGTGTTGTCTCAACAGATGGCGTGTATCTTTATTTTGTAGCTCTATACGACTTCCCACAGTCGCCAATAGGATATTCGTAACAGTATTATTTTCAACCGTGTGGTGGATCGAACAATGTTTAAAGAAACAATAAAGTTTTTGTACAAACTCAAATAAGTTAACTGCTTCTGAACATGATTGCTTGATTTGTGAAATACTTATTATTGAGTAGTTCTGGTCTTCATCATCAGATTCACTTCACCAAATGGTGTTTTCCAATAGCAAATGCCCGAGTTAATAATAATAATTTTCCAAATCGGTTCAGACATTTTCGAGTAATGACTGGTGTGGCTTGTTACGAGAATTTCACGAAACGTAACGTGTCTAGTTACTTTAAAGGTTAGTTACGAGTACGCCTGTTTTTCGTAACTAGTCTCATCTCTCTGTGCAGCTACTTACTCGGAACGTTGACATGTCGTAGCTCGTGACGTTTATAGTCAAAGCTACTGTTTTGTGGTTACATCAGTAAACGCCTAACTCAAATGAACTTCCCTTCATAATTTATTCAAACTTAGAACTGACTCCATTCACCTATGATTATTATAAAAATATTAATAATGGGATATTTAGAGGTTTAATCGTATATATTTAAAATGGCTGTTGTTCTTTTTATTTTTTTGGGATCTATTTATAATATCAAAGTATTTATGTGAAAACAATTATTGGTGTACAGAACAGCTGAGATATTTTTTTAAAACCAGCCTATATTAATATTATAATTAAAAAAGATCTTAATTGTTAATATCATTCGTCAATGAAATAAAATAATTATTTGTGTTTAACACGATTTATCTAACAGAAACGCTGAGATTATTTCAATTTAAAGTTAACATAAAAGGAGTCTATACTAATCTCTAAAATCGTAGACAAATGCATCAAAATTATGTGCCTTTTAGTAAAACTTTTGCTGTTTTTCTCCCGGCTCGTGCATCTATCCGGACGTCCATCAACAAAACGGTAGTGATAGTTACTTGGATCGTGTGTGTTGTAGCGAAAATAACGTAGTCACAAAAATCACTGGTATCATATTTGGCTTGAGGCTAGTTATGCGGTTACATGTTACGTAGCTAGCTACTGTAGCTAGTGACGTGAAATAACCCCCACACTCAGTAATAACATAATTATGTATATAAAAAAAATATTGCGACGAACTGACCTCCTCTTGTGTTTTTAAGATATTCACCAAATGTCTTAAATTTTAAATTTGATACTAAAATGTGATCACTTACGGAATTATTACGGTATTATTAAAACTTAGAACGATTACTCTACTGCGCCAAATTAAATTTGCAACAAAATGTGGGGAATAAATATTTCTCGTCTGGTATTCCAAATCACAACCGTGCCGCGTTGCGCACTGGTGACTAATGTTTTCTGCGGGGAGAGATATCATATTGATCAAATCGTTGGTTAATGTAATTTGGTTTTGTCGCCGCTATAGTCTGCTCGCAGACTAGCGACGGAGCTTTTTCCTTAGTTAATATATTTGATTTTGTGTTGTGCTGATAACCGTGCAAAATGGGGTCGTTGTTCCGGAGTGAGGAGATGACATTATGTCAGCTTTTCCTCCAAAGTGAAGCTGCTTATGCCTGCGTGTCTGAACTTGGAGAGTTAGGACTGGTCCAGTTCCGTGACGTGAGTAATTTTCAACCATGTGGCTGATGAATAACGCCCCTTTTCTTAAAGTAGTTAATAGGAATTCAGTTCGATGAAAGTCCACCCGTTTCGTTAATGATTTTTTATTACAGCGGTAGTTAATCTGTGACCTCGATTCCCTTTGATCATGTTTCTTTGAATTTGTGATTTATAGATTTGCTTGATACAGTGATAATAATCATGATATAAAGTAGTACTATTCTACTGGTGAATATCAACAAGTAATGATAAAAAAACCATAAGTATAGCATCTCAATTTCTGTCATCTGTTACGGTTTTCAATTAATTATGATTTTAGTCCTACTGCAAATAATAGATAAATTAATGTCCTTGTCCTGTAATTTTAGATTAAAATATTGTATACAGTTCTAACTAGATATACCTTAGACTCTAGATTACCTATGTGCTCCTTTACTGTACGTATTTTACTCTCAATAGTTCTTCTCTGAAACACATAAATACTGTTCACTGTCTGATGAAGTGTTCAGAGCCACCACTGGTTTTTCTTGTGAAGACTGTCTTTAAACTTCTGATGGTCTTTTTTTTACATAATTTAATCTTAACTTAATATTATGAATACGAATGTGATTTTGTTTGTTTGTTACACTTACACTACTAAATTGATCATCTTGAAATTTTGTATACATAGGGGTATTTACATGTCAGGGTTACAAAAAAAGATTTGGGGATTTACTTTCCATTCAGAAAAAAGTACCATAGGGTTTTTGTTTTTTTAAATAACTTGTAAAGCCAAAAGCTATTAGAATATAAACCTTCAAATTCAGGGTCTTTGAAGGTTGGCTGTTTATTATGTTGTAGATGTTATAGCTTCCTTCGTTACTCTTTCATTTTTAAAACTTATGTATGTACATACTAGGTATAATAAATATCAGATTTAATACACACTAATCTACTCATTGGTCGGGGTTTACCTCAGTCAGGAATTTGAATTGTAATAGTACTCTTAAATTCCCATATGTCAGTTCCATTTCTATTCATATTTTTGAGTACTTATTGGCTTTTTATACTGATTATGGATTACCACAGCTTTAATGAATCCTTTGATCTGCCTGGTTTATTAATTCCTCTTGAAAAATACTTTTTTTTTTATCTCAACCTTGTCATTGACAGAATAGTCTGTAAAACCAATGTTTTTAAATGAAAAATCACAACTCAGACAAACTGACTTGCACGATGATTTATCAATTTGGCTAAAGTTTTGAGTACTTCTTTATATTATATACTGTTTTGTAATTCCCAAGAATGTTAGTTAAATACTTCTTACTCTCCTTTAGATGGGTATAGGAATTTCAAATGAGATGTTTCAGTTAGATTAGTTGTCTGAGTATTGTCAAATGTTGTTTTTAAACATATTTTGCTCCTATGCTGAGATTAAACTTTTTCAAAAACTAAAAACACTATTAATGTTTGCTGCAAATCTAGTAGATCATAGCTGAAACCGTCAATGTTTTCTGCTACTGCTATCTATGTTATAGAGATAAATAACAATTAAATAAATATATGATATACATAGAGTATCAAAACAAGGAGATTTAATGTATGTGCATGTGCAGACAACAACAATATATTCGATTATTATAGAAAAAAAAATTTAAATAACACACAATTAAAAACAGACAAAAAATATGTCACAAAAACTATTAGTGACTAACAGGTTTTGACAATGTTAAGTGGACAAGCATTCCTTGTAAATATTAATCTGTTGACTGCTACAATTTTTTTCTTAATTTTTTCATTAGTTTCTAGGACAACCAGTTCTACCCCAGATAAGATAATAGCTACTTCGTAACAGATACATCACTCCCATACAAAACTCAAAATACCTACGTTATACGCCTACAAAATTGAAATAATAATACCTGGCGTTAGCTGCAACCAGAAATGTATCTTATTTACGCTTTTCGAAAGTTGAGAACGCCTTGCCCACCGCGCGACCTTCGTCTGTGCATGTATCGGAACTGCCGGACACTCTAAGGTTGTACAAAGTACACAAATAATGAAATAAATTATTTATTTGGGGTATGTCCCGATATACACTGCGAGCTCTGTTCAGTGGTCTTACTGGGGATAACTTCGTTCCGTTATGGACTGACAGTATACTGCCGCAGTATCCTAGGGATGTATATGACGTCATAAATCGTCGCCATTTTTGTACTGTGAGCACTGGCGTTTTCGAGAAAAGGTGCTCTCAGTGCTTTGATCATGTGATCAACTACAATTTTTTTCCAGTTAGATAATAAACAATTATTTGTCGAAATATGTTCATCACTTTTACCGTACATAGCCCCATTTAAATAATTCGGTTATAAAGTTATTATTATGCATTCGGTTACTTAAAAAACAATATTTTCTTTTATTAAAAGTAAACTTACTTTTATTATGCGAGTAATTGTCAATTGACTTGAATATTAAATTTTTAAATATAACTACATTCAAACAAATTTTTTTCTTGTTGTACAGATAACTTGTACATATATATGATAATTATTTTCACGCCAAAAACATAGATGCCAGTATACTGGACTGTGTCCCATATTAAACAGTAACCGGTAAAGCTAATTATAAAGGAACGGCTTCGTAGTATACTAAATTTACGTCAGTTCTTATAGTGCTCGCAGTGCATATCGGAACACACACTTGATAATAAAATTTATGAGTGTTGAGTTTTAAATAATGATAAATAAAATTATTTTCCCTATGAAATTTATATCTTTAATTTTTATAGGTAATTAAAATATCCTTAAACCTTCGATAGTAACATAAAATGTTGATGCTGTAGACATACATCACTATAACTACATTTTACACCGCCGCGTTTGTCTATCTGTTCACGATAAACTCAAAAACTACTCAACGGATTTTCATGCGGTTTTCATCAATAGATAGAGCTATTTATGAGGAAGGTTTAGGTATGTTATTTGTTACGGTTTTGTGTAAATTGGTTGAAATATGATTATGATTGTTGAAGATGTCTCTGCTACCCGTGCGAAGCTAGGGCGGGTTGCTAGTAATGGCTGTTGCGTAGACTAGAGAAAGATACTCTTATAATTTAATACTTTTGTATTACATATTATATTACACAAAAGTATTAAATAACAAATAACTACCTACTCAAATAGAAACCTCAATCCGTGGCGCTCTCAATATGTTTTACATTTCAGTAGCTCTTATTATTATTTTCACTATATTTCTAACTATATTACATATTGTGTGAGAGAAGCAGCCGTCAGTTCGCCTTACCTACAAGTTACAATAAATGAATACACTGGCAGTCCACACCTACTAAGTTCATCACCTTTCGTAGAAATTATGGGTTTATTATTGACGGTTTAATAGACTACATTTATTACAACTTCACTCTGGCTAATCACTCAAAACCTGTTTTAGTGCAACTAATGTTGCACTAAAACAGGTTTTGAGAATAGATATAAGTATAGAATATATATAAGTAACATTTATTTTTTGTTGAGAAGATAACTATTATTTATTATTAGTACAGCCACGCGGCAATGGCGAGTAAATAATAAACACCTAAAGTATTTTTATATTATATTGACAAAAAAGTAATAGCTAAAATCATTTTTGCAACTTATTTAAAGGATTTTACAGATCACTAACATCTAGCAATAACGCAATTTAACATAATAAATACATTTAGCAATAACTAAACATCTATACTTCATAATAAGTTCGATTTGACATTTTGTTTTTATTTACGGAGAATACCGTTCTGCCGTGCGTGCGTGCTCTCAGCTACGCGTTGTCGCCCCTACTGACACTTTTACCGTGGACGGATAGCTAAATTGGTAGGTATATAAAACGCGACCTCGAGCGAGTGATGTAGCCCTGCCCCTACTGACACTTTTACCGTGGACGGATAGCTAAATTGGTAGATATATAAAACGCGACCTCGAGTGAGTGATGTAGCCCTGGTTCTACTACTACCGCAAGGAGTCCTAATCATCACGGAACAATGTTACAACTTTATTGTATAAATGGTTAATTATTAAATTAAAAACAAGTATTACTGACTTCAATGCACCTAAATCATAATAAATGTTATTGAAGTAAGCTGTAGTAAGTAGTAGTAAGCTTGTGTGTGTGTTCTTCATCCCTTAATTTTTCATCCTTAAAGGAAATAATTTTTCAAATTTCAATGGGATCAACCTTGGTTACAACCAATTCAATTAAAAAAAGAATTATTGAAATTGGTTGGCCAATATAATAATATAACATATACGCACAAAAAGAACAATGTGCAGTTGGCTTGTAATCCTCCTCCTTTTTAAATTCGGTTAAAAATAAATACAGTACAATCAATAAACATTTATTTTAACTTTATTACTTTCAATGAGCAATTCTTATATGTATGTATGTATGTATTTATATTTCAGGTATCAACAATTTTGATGATGTTTTGTATACAGATACAGTTTTGCATTTTAAGTTCAACTGTATAGTTGTATTTCCTGTAAAACGCAATTTTACAAAAAAAATAATTTTAAAACCTACATTTTTCATTTTTAGGTATACCTTTTTAAACTAAGACTGCCTTTTTTACAAACTTAAAAGTAATTTATAGACTTGGCAAATTGTTTCTATAAAAATTTTAAAAACTTCATTAATTTCTTTCCACCCTATTGTTGAGAGAATCAGTCATTGATTGATTATAATTAAAGGCAAGCACTATTATTAAATACTAGCTGCGCGGTTTCACCCTCGTAAGTCCCGATCCCGTTCTAATATCGGGATAAAAAGTAGCCTATGTGTTAATCCAGGTCTCCAGCTATCTATATACCAAGTTTCATCGTAATCGGTTCAGTAGTTTTTACGTGAAAGAGTAACAAACATCCATACATCCTCACAAACTTTCACATTTATAATATTAGTAGGATAGGTATATTATTTGGGGAATTAAAACCTGATGTTTTAGACAAATATAGGACATTCAGAGGTTAAGCAAGACATATATAAGTAAAGAAAAACAGAAGATCATTTTAATATTAATTCAAGAGTAAAATAGTCATATATGTGCATGGGTTTTTCATTGAAGTTACTTGATGACAATAAGATATTGACAGTATTAAGGTTTCATTTATTATTATTAATGCATGAATACAATTAATGTTCTCTAGGACACCAGTATTTAACTAGTCTAATAATCAATGTCATAAAATATTATGTCTACTGTTGATGCTCCTCAACAAATAAATTTGTAACTGTGCTTCTCAAAATGCAGTTGTTTATAACAATGGTTTATTTTGGTTTTTATGTGAGAATCACCTAATAAAAAAAGTGATAAAATAAGGATATTTTGATGTATTTCTTATCTCATACATTTATGCAGTGTAATTTGAAACTGATTTAACAAAGTATTACATAATTTCAGAACTACCAACATAAAATTGAAGAAAGATTTGTAAATCACATGATTGATAAGAAAAATGTGACTGTTATTAGTTGCTGATTGATTAACCTAATTAAAACACGATTATTGATAAAAAATACCAATTTCAGTTTAGTGATATCTAACTTGAAATGATTAATGGGTATCACTATCAGTAATCACTTTATTATTTTAGATTTGTTACTACCCACAAGTAGTGGGTGCAGTGTAGTGTAAGTCCAACAATGATGTAATGATTTCCAACACTATGAGAATCTTTTCAAAGCTGAATATTTGTTTCTTAAAGAAACAAAGGTTTCATTGTTAGTTTATTTGTAAACTAATTTTTAATTGCAATGAATTGTGTCATTGGTATTACACGGTTTTAACAGAAATACTTCTACCACAGATGCTTAAACTAAAGAATGTTTTCCCTGGAGAATACGAATAGGATAGAGAATAGTATGGATCCTTTGATAACCGTAAAAAAGCCTTATTAGCAGCATCTCTAGTGTGGCAAACATTCACTTGCTACCACCCTAGCAGAAAAATACAAATCATGGTTGCTAGATCATAAATTTAGTAGATAGGCTTTGTGTGCAGTTACATTTTAAACATTACTATGAGAAATGTTTGTTTTTGCGTTACCAGGAGCTGAAGAAAATACTGAATTTATCAGCTTTACGATTTTTTTCTTTGAAGGCAATTTTGAAACAAACTAATGATGCATTAATATTGTATTACCATCATTAAAGTTAATACTGCTCATTAGTGGTCATGTAGACTGTTTTGAAATAAGTATTTTGGTTTCCAAAAATGGCTTTAATCTGTTTTGTATGCAAAAAAGATGCTCCGAGCTCATGTTTGCACTGACATTGAAACAATGATACCAATTACAGTGAGTGATTACTTTGTTGATTTAACAGCCGCATACAGCGAAATTTACTTCAGCGCCACCTGCCGCAAAGACAAGCTGAACTAAGTAGTAACTAGTGTTTCTATATCACGCAATGAAAGTTTTCGCATTGATTGAAACTTCAAAGATCACAAGTTCAGAGCGTCCAGACGGAGGATCCTCCCTTTGCGTTGGAGGGATACGCATCCGTTCCTTTACAGTTTGATTAGCCGGTTGATCAAAAAAAGTTTAACGAAACTAAGAACAGGAATTAGACAGTACTCATGGAATGGTGACCGTTGTAACCATAATTAACCAAAATCTTGACCAACACTAACAAAAAACACAGACCTACTATGGCGTCACACGCCTTTCAATTAAAATAAAATATTGGCAGCTAGTTTCTCTTTCAATTAATTCTGCACACATATTGTGTTACAATCCCTCAGGCTTATGTACTATTGATATTTCAGTATACTTTCGTATGTGGACATACCTCTTATCATTCTCCATTGTGAATGGTTGATGTTCCAAGTTACATTTTGTATTATAAATCACTAGATAGAACCGCAACTCCGCGAGTAAAAAACAAAAATGCCTGCAAAAATGTCCGTCCCCAGAATTCAAGTTGCCTCAGATATTGAAATCGTTACATAATATGCTCTTAATTATCATTATTTAATTACAACATCGCTGCTATAAGAAGAGGTCGGAAATTCGAAAAATACCCTCTATATTTTTTTGCAATCGATATTTGAGTTGAACACTGTGACAATAAAATTGGACAGACATCTTATAAAAAATGTAGTATGTTATAGTATTTGACCAATATGATTCTGTCCAAGCAGTTCTACATAATTTTAATTCACATTGAGCACTACGTTAAAACAGGAAGTTCACGCTTTAATCGTAAACTGTAGACTTCTACGTTCATATTTATTTGAAATTCCATAGTTCCTCTAACTAAAGCTGAAGCTATTTTGTATATAGCAACAAAAGCATTACTCATTTATCAGTGACATGTGCAAGGAGAAGTGTTTCATAATATAGATCACCTGACTAGCTTTATTTTAGATGTTACTAATTGGTTCTGTGTTATAGCCGAGTATTTGGTAATCAATGAGTTAAAACCTTTTCTTTCGTTGTGTAGAAAAGTGCAACTAGGTTCTATATCGGTCAAGAAAAAAACTAATAAAACATTCAGTAGATACCTAAAATATCACAATTATTATTATTATTCTCTTTATTTACTTAATATACATATAAATTACATTTTTAAATACATTCACTATAAAAAAATAAAAACAAATATATTTAAAAATATAAAAAATAGTGTCCCACCGGTATCGGGTACAGGGACCAAGCTACCGGTGGTTAGGGTTCCAGAGATAGAAACCTCCTCACTATGCGTGCCGTATCAAGGAGGACTGCCTTCTGCATCAGGCTCTTAATCCAGCTGCCTAACGTGAGCCTCTGAAGGTGTTGGTCGAGGCTCTTAGCAATTAACCCATGGGCCGAAATGACTATCGGCACAATGATTGCTGAATCCACATCCCACATGTCGACAATCTCGTGGGCTAGGTCCAAATATTTTATTTCTTTATCTTTTTCGGCTTTTAAGAGATTGTCGTCATGGGGAATGGTGATGTCAATAATCATTGCTCGGCGCTCTAATCGGTCTATCACCACTATATCAGGCTTATTGGCAACAATAGTCCTGTCAGTGATGATAGATCGATCCCAGTACAATGTTGCACGACCATTTTCGAGAACTGGGTCGGACACATACCTGTAGTACGGTAACTCGACAGCCACAAGATTATATTTAAGAGCAAGTTGCTGATGGACTATCCTGGCCACTTGGTTATGTCTATGCAAGTACTCGCCGTTGGCAAGACGAGAACAACCAGAAATTATATGCCTGAGGGTTTCTCCTTGACGATGACACGCCCGACAAATGTCAATTGTGCCGTCCTTTAGGATATATCTCCGATAGTTATTAGTCATAACAACTTCATCTGTAATTGCACAGACAAAACCTTCAGTTTCTCCGAAGAGGTCACCGAACCGTAACCAGGATACTGATGCTAATAAATCTATATCGGGCCCATTTAAGGCCCGATAGAAACGTCCATGCAATGCCTTGCTCTTCCATATCTCCCTGCGGTCTATAATAGTAAGTACTGCTGGTTTGCGCCAGTTCTTTTTTCCTAAAGCAAGCGGAGTGAGTCCGTTGTCAACTGCCACCACATCCCGATACACATCCAGGTCAACGGAGAGGAAGTAATCTCTAAGGTTGCATACCTCGCGGTTATGGAGGGTCTTGGCATTTAAAAAACCACGACCCCCACATTTCCGCGGGATATACAATCTCATGACCGATGAACGTGGATGGTGCATTCGGTACGCGGTAAGCAGTGTACGAAGTCTTCTATCCAGGGCACCTAGTTCAGTCTGAGTCCATCTAAGTATGCCAAAGGAGTAGGTTAGGACTGGTATGACCCAATCATTATAGGCCCGCACCTTATTACCACCTGACAAAAGACTTTTCAATACTTTTTTCAGGCGGCCAAAGAAACGTTCCTGTAACGATTGCTTCATAGTCAATTCATTTACACCTAACGCCTGTATCATACCTAGATACTTGTAAGTTTCGTTGGCGGAAAGACATCTAAGGTATGTGGAATCTGAGAGTTCCATCCCCTCAGATTCCACAATCCTGCCTCTTTTTACATGCATGACTGCACATTTATCCACACCAAATTCCATCCTGATACATTTACTAAAGGTTTCAGTTACCTCAAGTAATTGTGTCAATTGGAAATTGTTGCAGGCAAACAGTTTCAAATCATCCATGAAAAGGAGATGGGATTTAACCTGACCTTCTTTCCGTAAACGATAGCCTAGCCCTGAACGCTCCAGTAAAGTGCTGAGAGGATTCAAAGCTGAGCAAAACCACAAGGGACTCAAACTGTCACCCTGAAATATACCCCGCCTGATCTTAATATACTCGCCGTAACCCTGAGACCGCCGACATCCTGGATAGTAGAGCACCGTTCTCCATGCTTGCGTTCATACATGCCTTCAAGAAAGTGCATAGAGTTGTATCTACCTTGTACAACTCCATCACTCTCAAGAGCCACGTATGCGGTACAGAGTCATAGGCTTTTTTGTAATCTATCCAACATGTCGCCAAATCCTTTCCATTACGACGAACTTGTTGGTTAATGGTCGTGTCAATAATAAGGAGCTCTTTAGTGCCACGGGCCCCACTTTTACATCCATTCTGAGAGTAAGCCATAATAGTATTGTTAGTTATATGTAACGTTAGTTATATGAGAGTTATCTTCACTCGCAGAATAGACGTAAGTAATTTATAAAGTGTGGGTAAACACGTTATAGGTCTATAATTTTTGGGATCCGTGGCACTACCAGACTTAAAGAGCAGGTGAGTTACGCCTGTGGTCATAAAAGTCGGAAGCGAACCTGATTCTAAGCATGATTGCAATTGAGATGCCAATCGTACGTGTGAGCTACGGAGCCACTTTAACCAAAAGTTATGCAGTCCGTCCGGTCCCGCTGATTTCCAGTTCGGCAGCGAACGAACTGCATAAGCTATATCAGTATTCGATATTGTTATTGGCTCCATGGTATCAATCGACTCACACGAACGTTCGACATCTCGCATCCAATCACCCTCTGTGTGAGTGACAGGCATCGCCCACATGTCACGCCAAAAGGTATTCGTAATTTCAGCATCTGGGAAATGTGTGTCACTCACTAAATCAGGCTGCTCCCACCTTCTATAAACCCACCTCTCATCCCTTTGGAATGAACGATTCTGAGTATATCGGTCCACTCGTTTTTTGTACCTTCGTATACGGTTTGCCCATGCATAAACTTTCTGTTTCAGAAAGTCAATGCGCTGTGTGAATCGCGCTGCATAATTATAGGAACTGATATCAGTTCCCGAAAAAGCCCGGTTCACAAAACGCATTACTCTCGGGCGCGTGTTCCCCGATCTGAAACAGATAAGCTTGCCAATGAGTGCCCTCGCCTCAGCGATACGACGTTCAATCCTGCACTGCCACGCCGGAGCAGCAAGCTTTGATCGAGTAGCGGTATCATTTTCTGGAAATTTAACACCTGCTACTCGACATGCTGCAACAGCCGTACAGTACAGAATTGAGTGTGTATCACTGAGATCTGTGCTTTCTTCTAAGTAAATACCTAATATAGAATCAAGGGCACACACTAGCGCTTTATTTCGTTTATGCATTGGCAAACGCGGTAAACGAGGTCTGTTGTCATAACTCATGGTCCGATATTCTCGAATAGCACCTTCCAAAATGTTCCTTATTTGTTCATTGTACTGAGTACTTACAGATGAAGTACCACTGTCCTCTCCACCCTCAGCTGGGTAAGGTCGTAGCAACCCAGAAATTGATTGTGACACTGTTTGTGTGAAGGGGGAGAAGTAACAATGCTATTCTGCAAGTGCAAGCGTAGCCTATCAAGCACGGAGTTCTCCAACAAATGACATCGTTGAATGGCACTTGATCCGATAGCCTTTGTGCCGTAACGTTAACAGCTGGTTCAAGTTCCTGAAACAGAGACAACATACGATTACGATACGCAGTGAGGTTAGTTCCTCCCTCTGTAACCACAAATATGCTCGCATGACGTTCTCGTTTATCGAGGATGTCCATTTCATGCGATGCACATTACCACCGGTAGCGGGGGCCCTATTCGAAGCCGTTGGGCCTCGGGGTCCCAAGCAGGTCAGTGGTCGGCCTCTCCCCTGCCGACGTACAGGTGTTGGCGACGTCGGCGGAGAGAAAAACTCGGCACTCGATGTTGAGCTCGACGCATCCACAGCGGCCGGTATGCTCGATGCCGTTTCCGGGGGCCGGAATTATTATTATTATTATTATGCAGTGCCCTCCCTAATACCCTATCCCTACTTACAGCGTATATACTTTCTAAGAAACTATGTTTTTTGTTAATATACATACATATAAATCAGCCAAGTAACAATGGTGGTATTTGTCGTTACTGATAACATTATGAAATGACATTATTAGCGAAATAAATTTCTTTAGTAGGTGCGTATATTAATTAAATAGTATATGGTATACCTACAATCTACATGTAGGTATATTCGGAGTGTTACAGAAAGGTGTAGTCAAATTTTACGAGCGTTATATGTAATACTGCTAATGTAGGTGCACAATTTCATTTTAACAAATTATGAATTTTCATGTCAATTTTAATGATTTTGTTTTGTTAGCGTTTTACGTTATTCACGGGGTCTATTGTACGACTCTAAAATATGACACCTTTCTATAGCACCTTATATATAGATATTGAAGATACGTGCATATATCAGACATATAAAATTTAACACTTTTCCTGCAGCAATACGATTTAAGAAAATAAAATGTTGCTGCGGTAAATAATTTCGCTTCAAGACAAACTATCTTCTCTGCACACATACGAGGTCTGTTCAAAAAGTTTCGCGAATTTTGTATTTTTTCAAAAAGGATTTATTTATTCATGAATATCTATTTTGTCTCCTTCAAAGTAATCCCCCTCGGATATAATGCACTTGTGCCAACGTTTTTTCCAATCCTCGAAGCACTTAAAAAAGTCATTTTTCGTGATCTTCTTCAGCTCTTCCTTCGATGCCGTCTTTATCTCCTCAATCGTGGCGTAGCGTCGTCCTTTCATGGGCCTCTTCAGTTTTGGGAACAGGAAAAAGTCACAGGGTGCCAGGTCTGGGGAATACGGTGGCTGTGGGACCATTACTGTGTTGTTTTTTGATAAATATTCGCGCACAAGCAACGATGTGTGAGCAGGGGCGTTATCATGGTGCAAAAGCCAGTTTTTGTTCTTCCACAAATCCGGGCGTTTCTGGCGGATTGCTTTTGCGCAAATTGCGCATAACTTGCAGGTAATATTCTTTATTGACCGTACTACCCTGTGGCAAGAACTCATGATGCACCACGCCCCTGCAATCGAAGAAAACTGTGAGCAAAACCTTCACGTTCGACCGAACTTGGCGCACTTTTTTCGGTCTTGGCTCATGCGGCAGCTTCCATTGGGATGATTGAGCTTTGGTTTCCACGTCATAACCATAAACCCATGATTCGTCACCAGTTATGACCCTCTGGAGCACATTTGGGTCGTCACGGACCGAGTCCAACATCTCCTGAGCAATGTTAACGCGATGCTGTTTTTGGTCGAAATTGAGCAATTTTGGCACGAATTTCGCGGCGACCCGACTCATGCCCAAATCATTACTTACAATCGAATGGCACGAGCCAATCGATATGTTTAAGTCTTCAGCAACTTCTCTAATGGTGATTCGACGATTGGCCAATAATATTTTCTTCACTTTATCAATGTTATCGTCTGTTGTTGACGTGCTCTGGCGTCCGGCACGCTGTTCGTCGTTCACATCTTCTCGGCCCTCTGAGAACATTTTGTACCATCGATAAACGTTGCTTTGGTCCAAGGTAGCTTCACCATATGCCACAGTCAACATTCGAAATGCGTCCGCGCACTTTATTTGGTTTTTCACAAAAAAATTAATACAGACTCTTTGATCCATTTTTTGGAACAGGCAAAAATCGAAGACGAGCCAAAACACATCCAAGCAAAACAGCTGTCAAAAATTACCTAAACATTCAAAATGGCCGACCTTGTCAGCATAAGTAAGGGACATGAGTACCACCATAAGGCTACAAAAAAATCAAATATACGTAGCCCGCGGAAATTCATAATTCGCGATACTTTTTGAACAGACCTCGTATGTTGAAATTAAGATTTTGTCATGTATGTGAATTAGGTAAATTGAAATAAAACATTCAAACATTTATGAATTATGCTCAAATATCGACATCTCTAGTTGTATAAACTCTAACGTCGAACCATTTCTTCTAACAGTTAAACCCAGACGTGAACGCGTTCCAACGCAAGTTCGTCAATGAAGTCCGCCGCTGTGATGAGATGGAGCGAAAGCTCCGTTACCTTGAAAAGGAAATCCGTCGAGATGGGATTCCCATGCTCGAGATTCCCGGCGAATGCCCGGAAGCGCCACAGCCTAGGGAAATGATTGATCTTGAGGTGAGATTCTGCAGCCAATGGATAATTAGAAATTCTAGATTTTAAAGGTGCCAAATCTGTATCAATTTGGTCTCAATTTTTAATCTTGTAGCTGAACCAGCTCGTTGATACAGCTTTCCACTGTGTTGGAATACCCACTATGACAGCAGATTGTCAGTGAATTGTTTTCCCATAGGCTACCTTCGAGAAGCTCGAGAACGAACTCCGCGAAGTAAACCAAAACGCTGAAGCTCTGAAGAGAAACTATCTTGAGCTCACCGAACTCAAGCATATACTTAGAAAAACTCAAGTTTTCTTTGACGAGGTAAGTTTTTTGTTTGACCTTTACCTTATTTTAGAACTCACGAAACTACAATCACAAATGTTGCTTTTAAGTTCAGACATTATTGACACGTACCGACCTGCCGACGTAATGCGATGTTGCCATGTCCTAGAAATCACAATTATAAGATAGCTCATTGCAAAGCAGTGTCAAGTGTTATTTTATGTAGTTTTAATATGTTAATAAAATAAAGATATTTTACCTGATGACGTGACAGTCATCATCTTTTACACGGTGTTTAGTATGATTAGATTCAAGTATCCGAAGGAAATCGTGTCAATAGATTTGACTTTAATCGATTGGATAGAGTTGAGCCTTATAAAAAGTAAATGGCGTGCGTAAGAAGCTGATTGAAAACTGTTGTAGAAAAAAAACTAGCTCCACGATCAATAATTCAAATCGTCCTTTATTTATTCATCGTATTATTTATGAATTTTCTCTTTATATTGATCAATGTTTCATTCAGTAATATTTAATTTTATTTTCAATATTTTAGCACAATAACATCAGTATCAAATACTAATTTTATTTTCAACGCTTTCCAATTCTTTGAACAATGTTAACATTTTCTTTCAACAAAGGTCGTGGGTTCTAATTTTTATTTATTATCTAGATATTTTATATCTATATAACAACGTGGGCTTCAAAAGAAATGATAATAGATTTTTAACGCTTTAATTCGGTAATATTGTTTAAAATAATGACGCCGTAAGCGTCAATGTCACATTTTTGTACGTCCATTGTGTTCAGTTGATTGATCGCACGCATACATTATGCTGTCTGCGCTGAATATGCTCAGGTACACGACACATGAATGATTTCTGATCTTAAAATCCTATTTGTAACGTGACACTATGACTGTAACAATTTCATGGCCACAAATCTTTCACGGTCGTACTAAATGTGACATTGAATTTGGCGCGTGTCTGACCTTGATGCCATGTTGGCGTGTGTGTGCACAAGATGGCGGACCCGTCGCGCGAGGAGGAACAGGTGACCCTACTTGGGGAGGAGGGACTCATGGCGGGCGGGCAAGCTCTCAAGCTTGGGTATGCTCAGATTGATTATGACGCGCTCGTTGAACCGTTTTGATTTCCATTTAGGTAAATGGAAATGAAAGCAAAAACATGAGCGTTATTACTTTTTACAGCGCTTGTACTGTGACGCTGATTCTGGAGTCTACCGATCACCACTCAGGCAAGCATTGGAGTCGGCCGGTTTATAGTATATCATCAAACATAACACCTCTCTTTGACTCTTTTGTGTGATGGAATGATAGCTTAGTTGTAGTACCGCCACATGTGGCTCAACCCGATACAGTCCTAATACAGCTTCGTGGGTTAGTCTGAGTCCCTTATCGAGCGTGCTAACCAATTGCTGCCTGAGTGAGTTTTTTAATTTTTATTTGAACTAACAACGTTTCCGACATGATTTATTTTTGAAGTCCATTTGTGAACACTTTCAGCTCTAGGAGTCGATGCGGTTTACATAATTTGTCATTAAGTCATCCACGCTTTGTGTACTTGTCATTTTTATGCATGCCGTTATGATTTTTGTATGTTCATGTTATATGTAGATCACGACGATACAAGAGCTAATAGAGAATATATTTTTTAGTAATAAACGACACTGTATTTGTACACAATACGAAGTAGACACGAACTAACAATGCATTCAAGCTTTATAGAATTTGTTTGTAGCTACGTTTAAGCACAAGCGCGTAGTCTGAGGTGATTTTCAGTAAGACAGTGGCGCTAATTTTTTTACTACAACAGGCAAGGGACCGTGTCGTCTGGTGTATCTGTCGTATACGTGTATTGCGTCATTGTGCCGTCATATGGGCAATGTTTGTCTACATGTTTATGTTTGTCCTCCGTGTAGCACGAGGGTGGTGCCAATACCACTGAGTCGATGACGCGCGCCCTCATATCCGACGACCCGAACAGACATATCGGCCACGTCCAACTAGGGTATGTATGCGTGTGTACATACGCACTAGAGTGACACTGACTACCACTCGATACATTACCGCAGCTGAATTGTTTATCTCCAACAGTTTAGCTGAAATTATCACTAGTTCAATTGGTTGCTCGTCTTGTTTGTCTAGCTTCTCAAAATTATGTGTTCGTCGTCACGGCAGCGACAATTAAGTAACTGTTTATTAAATTACTCGCGTATCCGATATTTGACGCGTTTAGTAAAATAACGTCAGCGATTAATGAAGTACAGCGGTGTAATGAACATAAGACGATGCAATCAATCAGACTTTGTTTACATAAGCCTGACAGTTTTATTATTTGATGAACAATCTTGTTTATATTTACATTGTCAATAAACTGGTCTCAAGCTGGTGCAAGCCTCAAATTTTGCTTATGTGAACATTATCAACGAACTGATTTTGCACAATGGTACACCAAAATTTCCTCTTAGAAACAGTATTTGCTATAATAGCAAAATTAAAATTCAAGCAATAATTAACTTAAAAGATAAAGGTAATAATCACAATGTCGATTGCATGAAACCTTTTTAGTGTTGTAAATAAAATAGTTCGGAAAAAAAAGATAAAACTACTGAACTGATTGAAAAAAATGCCAAATCAAGACTATTCATTATATAGTCCTAACATGTACAGTATCGCTAAACATTTGTGCTTGATTTATTCCCTAGTTTGCGGGATAAACAAGAGTCCCTGGAATTCCTGCCTTGGTTAGTAGTGTGTATATTGTATATTATTATGTAGATGGGATAGATGGTAGTGGTTGGGTATCTGTAATAAGTGTATGGCTGGCGACGGAATGGGAACTTGGATCACCGACAACATTGAAAGTAACTCGACTCTTTTCAATCTTGTCTTCACCACTTGGAGTTAAATGAACATCCTGTTCAATAATAACACTTTCACATGCTTACTAACGTTCTCTTTAATAGCACAGTATTGTATACTCAAACAAACGTTCAACTTCATGTGCGTTTTCAAGGTTACTTGGACTTCAAGAATAGATAATGGAAGTAGGTGCGAAACATGTAAATGCTGAACGCGAAACACCGTCATCTAACTTTTCCTATTTAAAAAAAAATATTATGAAATTATGAACCAAACTCTCCAAATTCAAAAATGTATATATGTTTGAATATATGATATAACCTTGAATGTATTTCCTTTGTAAACTGTGCAAACAGACGGGGACACAGACATGCATTTTGTGAGACACCATTCAAAATTATATCAGATTGAATGCGAACGAATAGGAAAAGTTTAGATAGCGAAAATATTTTCCAATTTAGAGAATCCTAACAGCGTCTTGGTACGAGTGTCTTAGTATATTAATTATATGTTTTGTGTTATGTTAATATATTACTTTCAGACTCGTGTTATTCAACTTAAACCAGTTTAGGTTAAACGGACGCTTACTTCAGTTACAGATAAAAGCTTTATTAACTTTAAACTTGTAACTAATGCAGTACTCCAATAGTGTTTCTTACATCGTCGGAATACGTTGTAATTGAGGTGAAGCCAATACCCGCTTATCAACAAATGTACCGATATCCAATTAAAATGATTTTATGTTCAATCTTACGGTGGGTTCGTAGCGGTTTTAAATCAAAATGTGTATATCAATTGTAATAAAGACATTCGATTCCAAACCAACCTTGAATCATTCGAGTATAGTTGTAATAAATTTGCCCAGCCTTTTTCAATGTACGTTGTGTAATACAATACTGGTTGTCTACGACACAATATGAATCTATTAGGTAGCAATTCCGACTCTGAGGTTATTTGGAGTGACTTTTATACAGTCGCAAATAAACAATTTTTTTTTTTTCAATTTTCTATTTATTTGGGTCATCGGCCATTTTTAATGTAGTCACGAACACGTACATTTTTGAAAAAAAAATTGTATTTTTGTAACATATTCTATGATGTTACAAAAATCTTACAATTGAGAGTCCTACAATAATTGTTCTTTGTGGCATCTACAATTAGTACTAACTCTTATGGTCCGTATTCTATCTATTTAGGAATCTCGGAATATTTATTATATGCTTGTTTTACATCACAATGCATCTTGGAAAGACGTTTCAGTTTCTTGACTACTGGCATTGAGAATTGACACCTTAGAAGTTGATCACGTCACTTCGCCACATTATATTTTCCAAGCAAAATGCTTTCATTCCAAATTCCTCTTTATTTTTTGTCACTTGCTATTTCGGCTATGACATGGTCTTAGAATGTATCAGCTAAGGAATGTAATCCAATCTGCTATATTGGTGCATAGAATTTCTAGAATATGAAAACTGTCCAAAATATCTTGACAATGTTTGTTTTGTTATTGTTTTGCAAACATTTATAAGAAGCGGAAAACCAGATATTGGCACAAATAATAACAATACTTTAACTGAGTTTAACTTATCGAAATTTTGAGACACTGATAAGATTAGATCTCTCTGAAAACTATGTTACTATCGTAAGGACTTTAATCTCGACCAAATCTCAGCTTTCAAGTATTCTTTTTTGAAGTGAAATATTCTTTAGGCACGTTTGTGCACTTTTGCTATTTGGAAAAAGCACTGAACTCGTTACCGTCACGTTAATAATACATATATAGATTCACTAGAGGGCGCTAATCTAAACATTGAGCTTTGTCAGCTTATTACATAAATGTGTGTGTATGTGTTTTCACTTCTGAAGTGCAGTCCTACGACTGATTTTGTTAGAACGAGGATCTCTCAGAACATCTCACAGTTCATTTCCTCGTTTATATATTTTTGTTGTCTTAGCCAATTTGTTTATATTCAATTTATTTATTATGAAAGTAATTACATAATATACCTTTATAATTATTTTAATTATATATAATTATACATATCCATCTTGCAACTACATAAACTAATTAAGAATTTGGAGAAGCAGAATTCTGCCTTTGTGCCTGCTAAGCGTCGCTTCAAACTTTTGGCGACTAAAGTACAGAAAGCGTGTCTATGATTTCAGAATTCACAATCAGAGGATTTTGAGAGTTCAAGTAGTGTCTTAATCCCCTGAGAACGAAATGAGGACTGACAGATGATTCTTTTCGGGACATATTATTTACGTTTATTAAAGATCGTTGTAAGACCAACTGTTTTGTAGGATTTTACACCATCTTGTTGTTGGAGTGCTATGCTAGTTGTGTTTCTGGCACTTTAAATGCTATAACCTTATAGAACCTTGATGACTTAGGGAAAAAGGGTTTTTAATAGTTTTCTACAGCTCTATTTGCTATCCTGTCACACGACTATCTGATTCTGTATATGTTATTTGTACTTATAAACAAAAGTACCGTTACATACTGTCGCGAACATCGACCTACGCCAACTCGTGACTGACTTATTACCGGTGATGTGAAAAATATCAATGACCGACAAGTTCACGGTTAAAGACGCAAATCTGGTTCGTGATGTTTAGAAAGTCATCGTGTGACTGTTTTGGTTCGTATCTTAATATGTCGTTACTAGTTGAATGAGAATACATTTTAAGTTCAACTGCAAGGAGTCGATTGATTGATTGATTTTTGAGCAAATTTTAAAACGAGTTTCTTTTATTTGAACACAGAAAAGAATCAGGGTTGTTGCACGGGAGACACTTCCCTTACTTCTCTCTTACTTATTGAATAAAAATGTTGAAGTCACTGTTATCTGGCTTAAATGACACATAGTATCTTAAAAACATTCCACAAACTGTGTGTTCGTTACTGTGTAACAGTAATTGAAGCACTGAATAACCATTTAGCCTCTTAGTCTGATACTACATAAACATCAGCATTTCAGACAAGCTTAGGTACAGCTACATGGAAGACTGGATATGTTACAATTGTCACATACCCAGTCACTGAATGATTCACAGCCAATTAACGGAGATTCTTACTCCTCTAAGGAGGAATTCTTTTCCAATTGTATGTTTGAGAGTTCTTTCTTAAGTTTGACTAGGTCGATTACCCAAATCGCGAGTGTTACGACGTTAGATTCTTAAATAGTCCCATGTGGTGGGAATTAGAAACTCGAATTAGGAAGTCGTTGAACTAGAACACGCAATTTTTTTTTTCGACAGACTTACCAGCTTGCCACCACTATATTTATTAATAGGTTTTATTTTCGCTCTTTCGTTCTCTGAACTAAATATCGTTTTAAAAGCTTTTCGAGCCACTTTTATAGTGAACCTAAGTCTCGATGATGAAATAGTTCTGCCTTAATTTTGTTAGTTGTGAGATCATTGTCATCATTGAAGTCATTGGAGCTAAATGTTTATGTTATGTCTTTTGGATGTAATATTTGTAAATACCACCGCAGAGTGTTATCTTATCGTTTGAAAATTTAGGAAGAAAACTAGGTCAACATAAAGTGTTAGTGTGTTGGGCGTGACATGTCAATCAAATTGAAATGCTTATATCTCTATACAAACTGTTAAAACATCTTTTCCTTCCTTTCAGTATATTTTATCACTGAACAAATAAAGCAATGCAGGTTGGCGAATAGTTATGCAATTATGTTGTCATTTGTGACCTTTGTTTTAGAAAAGTGTAATAGACTTGTCACTCTGCCAGAGGTGATGGCCTGAAAAAGAGACTTATCTACCTTGTCAACGGTGCAGTTGCGCCATGGAATCAGAGCTTCCTTTACCCTCTAAAAATGGCCTTTAGATCTGGGGCTTTTAAATGTTGCACTACTAAATTGTATTGGATTTTTTTTAGTTCCTATTGTTGTAGTTGTATTACGTACGTATTTATGGAGTAGGTAAGGGTCTGTAATTGAGGCAGTTCTTCAAGTTGTTTGTCGCTGATTTCAGCAAATACATGAAGATCGCAGACCAATGAACCTGATAGTTTTTATGTGATCCTTGGCCCCTTCTGCAATTGTGCATTTCATCTGTTGTAAGAAATATCGCAGCTGCAGTCTACATCTGGCGTCAGAAGAGGAACAACATAATATACTAATCTTTCCCTAATACCCGTTTCATTTGTTCGATTAAGTATATTAAACAATATATTTGCTTGTACAATCACGTTGACTACTGTGTTATTAATTGTAATGAATGTTATTTCATTATTTAATAAACATCAATTAATTCCCCTTTAAATAATGATGTATTTATGACTATTTTTGTCCATAGACATAGACTTACATTTCTAATGAAATCAATAAGCGTTTTTCATTTGAAACTATATTCAAACCCGTGTGTGGGATTCAGATTTAAAGGGGACTTGAGGCCGGTACCGTTAATAGCGTGTAGTAGAACTACACATCTCAGAGTTCGTCTCCTGTTTATTTCTAATCTATTCTCTTACAGTAAATATCTGTTATATCTTTAGCTATTTTTTTCTTTTCTGTACTTCTTAACGGAAGAATCTGATAGTGCATATGTATGTATGCCTCGTTAATATTTAGTATTTCAGTAAACAACACATGATTCAATCGTTATGACACACTTAATTATACAGTATTATGCAGTATTATGCCTATGTACCATACCTAACGATATTTTGTAAGGACAGCATATTGTTTAAAAAACCTTGACTAGCTACCTATTACATGTACACCTAAGATTGAACGTAAACCTCAATTACGGTATATTATATGTAAATACCATTAAACCATAATGATCATGAGTCGCTATAAATTTTGATTGTAATAATTTATGGTATAATTTGGATGACACGAGTATTTCAGCGGCGCTTTGAGACATTGATGTAGGTAAGTTTATTGTGATTTGTGCTTATTAGGATATATAAAACATCCTTGGCGTTATCTGTTTTATAATAGGATGCTTGTAAGAATTATGTTTTTATAAATTGTGATAAGATGCAATTGAAACCGGTTTTCATCCACCAATAAAATTGAATTATAGCTTCGCTCGCGTGAACATAGGTTTTGTCAAGCAATTTAGGTATTTCTCGCACGAGAACAGAACTCTTTTGCTGGATGACAGGTACCTACTCCATATCCTTTTCTATACCCATGATAACGTGTAAGCAAAATTTCATAATGACCGTTCGAGTAGTTTAGGCGTAAAAGTAAAAACGAAACAAACAAGCAAATAAACAAAGTCACATTCGCATTTATAATATTAATTAGGATGTACAAAATATCTGTATTAAATCATTTATGTGGAAATCGTTTATTTAAATTGTTTTAAAAAAAATGATGGTCATTTAGTGAAACGGTAAGTGATATCAATGGAAATCAAGAGGGGGGTATAGAATAACAAACACGCAAATGCCACCACTAGTGTTGAAGAGTTTACGAGTAACTTCTTTGGTAACCATCAGGTCCGCTGCGTGCCTGCTAACTTGGTAATAAAAAACAATGAGACCAGGCTATCTATAAAGTAAAAGGCAGTAATAAAATCTGTAGTAGGGTCTATTTATATTTTATCATGTGGTAGGGTCTATTTATATTTTATCATGTGGTAGGGTCTATTTATATTTTATGATTGTGGTTAACAGTTATCGTAAACTTGTATACGCCTTTAGGGAAAACCATTGTCAAGGCATATGCGGGGCAATCAATTAGTATCGGTATTGGTATAGGGCTCTGTTTCCGCATTTAGACTCACAGACGGTCTATTATGCGTTCAGATAAGGCTTTGGCTAGTTGAGCCAGCCTTCCAGAAGTACAGAAGCCCCTTGGGGCGTTCACAGACTTCTAGGAGCGACCTTACACCCGCGAGGATACTTGCCAAATCCCTTAGTAAATTGAAATATAAGTACTGCGTAGTGTTTTCAAACAATTGTCAACTTATTATTTTGTTCTATCCAAATGGCGTTAACTGCAAATAAAAATTAGTACGTGATGTAAATGTTCTTATATCTGATAATTCGTCCAAAATTTTTTTTGCAATACATTAGAACAGCTCTTACCATTCTTAATGCCAATAACATACTAACAACCCTATAATATTTATTTATTTTACTACTGGCTTAGCAAACGAACATACAGTCCGCCTTAAGGCTCATTTTCATCGATCGTTAGAGCCTGCTAGCGAAGGGCGGGGAGATCTTTCACGCCAAACGACCAAATCCAAATTAACGACTTCCAGTAAACCAGCCTTGCACAGAATTCCCCCTTACATAGCACACTGGTCCTATTGCCAACAAAACAAACAAAATTAAATATTCTATTTTATTAAGTACTTTTATGTAATGTTTTTTGTAGTTTATGTATCGTATCAAACGAAAAAGAGCGTAAACCCATATATTTTTTAATATAGTCCTACGGTTTAATATCAAACTAAGACTATGAAAGTAGTTCTTATTAACAGGGGTTTCTTTCGCAGTCCATAAGACCCATCCTTGAAAATCACGTATCTATAGTTAGTTGCTATTACATTCGTGTCGATAATTCGTGGTCACTTAAGAAAAATCTTAGCCAATATCATTTCCATCAGATGATTTTATCAAAAATATTTTGTAAATCTTTGAAGTAACATCTACATTCGAACATTCCAAACTACAGACAGATTCCAGAACTATAAATTACATCGTTTACGTACACAGACGGACAGACGTCTTGGTATTTCGCCAAGGTGACGGGCGCCACCGACTCTTACATCATATAAACACGAAGAATCGACGCTTAGTAAAATATACTTTCTGGCCTTGGTTTAAAGACGACATTTCTTTTACGACTGAAAAACAAAACACTACATAGGTACACGTCCATTCTAAACAAAAGTTACGGGATTGATTAGTCTCGACTTAGCCTTTAGAACTGAAAATTATTCAAATAACGTCACAACATTACTTAAAGCTGTTGCCGGCTAAATCGTTCGCGAGGAATCTATCCACTGGGAACCGTACATTATACCGGAATAAAAAGTAGCCTACGTGCTATTCCAGGCTATAATCTATTTCTGTGCCAAACTTCATCCAGATCCGTTTAGCGGTTCTGGTGTGATTGAGTAATGAATGACTAATGAACACCGATCCATCCAAACTTATACATTCAAAAGAGTAGTAAGTTTTTGATATTTAATGGAAGAATCACACGTGATATCGCAAAAAAATTAATGATTCTATATTCAAATACAATAATAATGACTATATTACTTTTAGTACGGTTGTCGTCTAAATGCGATTGAAAAATAAAACTTACATAAGAATACCTGTATCATCGGTTACGTAAAAAATAAAAGTATAGTATAAAAGTAGTTAAATGTGATTATTATAATGATAATAACAGCATCGTAATGTGTATTTTTTATGGATATTTTAGTAGGTACTTGTTTTACAAGTGTTGTCTAAATCTGACAAGGTTAAATTCTTAAGATGCATTAGTCATTATATTTAATGCAATTTTTATTTGTAGTAGTGCTGATGCCAATGCAATACATGATTCAGTTACAAAAATACCCTGTATTTTAGTTTTATAATTTCATCGTTGACACACACAATGAAGACATTATTATATTAAAAAAATAAATTAAACATTTACTCTATTTTGGATCATTTAGGGTCATTTAGGGTCAAGGCTTACCTACGTACTCGTAGTACTTTTATCATCGACAATCAACGATTTTGCGACTAAGAATACTTTGAAAACCCACGTCATCGGAGCTACTTAAGTAAATGTAAAAATCAAAGTAACTTATAATTATAAATTGCAGGAACTGTATGAGGAAAGTCAGAAACAATTCTACAATATACATAAACATCCATACATATATATGGAATGTGTATGCGCCTCGCACCTGTATCCCCCCGCAGGGGCAGAAGCAAACATTAAACAGCAATATACATACGTTGCAAGAATTATGTAACAAGTTTTGTAGGATACTTACTTATAAGTGACCAAGGGAAGCCATTGGGAATCTTGGGTTGCGTTACTGATTAGTCCTTCATAGCGTTTTAATAATTTCATATATTCGATCACTGCATCCATCAACGATATCGATATTACACGACACAAGTTTTGGCAACTGTCGGCGTTAGATCATTGTAGTTGTTAGCTTTAGAATGGGGGAATAAGTCGCTTTGACTACGCCTAATGATAATGTCGTGTATGCGATGGCCCTTATTTAATCGCTACAGTCACTAGCATAAGAACATAAAGTATATGTTTTTTTTGGGCGGAACTCTAGTTCTTTTTTCAAAATAAAAGTAGCACAAATTACTCCTTATAACATCAGCTATCTGCCAGTGAAAGTCCCGTGGAAATCGGTCCTCCCCTTCGGCGATTAGCCGGAACAACCAGATACATAAAGAAAAATTCATTTTTTGATATCAGTACCGTGTACCCAAACATTCAGATGCATTTAGTAAAAAGCTGTTATTATGATATTGCAAAAACATACTCCAATTTCATTTATTTGTATAGATAGCTTTTTATTATTTCTAATCAAAAATGGTACTCAATTGAATGTCTTTGATCATCAATCATTCTCAATTTACACTAGTAATATTGAATTCATTATAAGCTACTTTAGGAAAGCCTGCAACGGCTGCACATTCAAGCACTTGTCTCTGTTATAGAATGTTGTTACGCCTTGCCACAAATTACCTTAAAATTATAGTGACAGCACGTCTTTTAATTAAATGACGTTTGAGTTTTTAGTCCTAAATCAACCAATAAGTAACCAGAACAGTCTGTGTTCAGTTTAGTATTCAATGAAAGAAAACGCCTCAAGTTACTTGACTAGGTGATTAACAAAACAATGGTAAATTCCAGTATGACAATGAATTACTCAAAGTCAAGAGATATCCTTTGTTTCATTCTCAATGAAATTGGTCATAGTTCGGCTCGGTACTTTACTAACAAATGGCTATAGATTGATGCATGAATTTAACAAATCTATCTATCTATCTATATATACAACAAATTAATCCCTATTTCCCTTGGCCGTGACCATTACCCGTGAACGGCTGAACCGATTTCGCAAATTCGTTTTTTTTGTGTTTGTCATTGTCAGCAAGAAAGTTGCACGGAACATTAGAAAAGTTAACGACCATATTAACTTTTCTAATGTAACTTTCGCGCCATTGACATAACTGTCAGTAGTTTGATGACGCGATTGACAGAATGCGCGCTGCAAATTATACCAATTCGAATTCATAGTTAAGACAGGACAACGTCTGTCGGGTCAGCTAGTACCATATAATAATATTTCTTTGTATAACTTTTCCTTGTATACATTTTCCTTGTATAGTCTCCGTGTTCTAAATCCCTAAACGCCATTTATTGTTGACCATTTTGAGTTGTCAACCATTTTGTGTTATTTAACTTGTATAATTATAAAACACTTGACATTCGCGGAATTCCTGCGCTGATTCTTCGCTCGGGATAGAGTCCCTATTAAAATAATATACATATATATTATATACAAATGCGCATTACCAACTTCAAATTATTTAATTATATTTTAAATCTAGCGTAGGGAACAGCATAAGGGAATTTTAATTGTGTTTGTACAATTCTATTGCGTATAGACCACTGAACACAGCGACAATATAAATACATAAGTTATTTTCATTATCTGTGGGGAAGAAGGTACTTCCCAAGCTTCTGCCGTATTTTCCTTGTTAGTCTGTTCTAGACGCGGCATAGACTCGAGTCATTTACAGTTGTTAATGTTCGCTGAGCTAATAGTATTATTTGTACAAGATTATACGTAGCCTAGCCTAGGTGTATATTGTATTGTTTATATTTCGTGTAATTGTATGACATCATTAGAGCTGTAGATCAGTCACTAAAGCTGTGCGTGCATCGCCAGTTATCAAAATTATCACAAATATCATTATTATATTGTATGAATTTTCACACAACACATACGGACGGTCACATATTAGGTAAAACTCCATATGTGACCGTGCGAAACGGAGTTAATGACATGTTTCTATAGACAATAGCATTACCGGGTGTCTGAATTACGTATCCTTGCCAACTATGTCATAGTTTCTGTAATTTCCTTTTTTTTTTTTGTTTCTGTCCTTTTTTTTTGCCACCACGTGTTTGCTGCCCTGCAAACGAATACAGAGTGATAGATCCCACCGGAGGTCTGTGACAGACTATGTCCGCTGCTCTGAATAAATCCAGAGATAGCGAACCTCGCTCCGCCTCGTCACCGCCTTCTCCTAATAATTCGAAAAGCACGTAGAGAAACGGCGCATCCCCTAATATACGCCCCCTCTCGTTCCCTCAGAATATGAGTCCGGAGCAACAGCGTCTTCCCTAAGAAACAGGACGCGATTTTTTAGCCTCTCCAAGCCAAGCAACTCCCCTATTAAATGCATAATTATTATGTTAAAATAGTCATGCCACGAGTCCTCGACTCGCGATTCTGCTTTGTGGTCTGAGGAGGGCTAAGTAAGTGTTCTCCAAATATAATGCTGATTAAATTCGTTTCGGGTTCTACGGTAGTTTTTTTCTTCATAAGAGCTTTGTATCCTGTATCTGGGAAAAGAAGTAGATTTGGATGTCGAAAAGTTATAGGTTTCTTTAGCAGGGCAGAACTCCTATGAAGTTACGAGTATTATCTGCCGTCTTACTAAGAGAAATAATATAATATCAAGAATGTTTGTTCATAAAACTCAAAAGCATATTAAAATCGCCGTTTTCCTTATATTGTTAATGGCCAATAAAAATTGTAAACTCCATTTCCACGGCTCTTAAGAGAATAACAGCATTAGACATGGGACTGATTATCACAAAAAAAAAACAATGTAAAACTAATCTTTAAATGTATTTACCAATAATATCTCTGGTTGAAGTGTCTGAATATTTATTATGAAACTAGGGTTGCCAATATAAAAAAAAATGTGCTAGGAAATTGCCATCTTCCCGAAGTACGCGGGCAAAATGGCTGTCAGGTACACACAGCTGTGTATTTACTCGGTACCCTCGTCATATCGATTCTGCTATGACAGAATCGATACAGTCTCACGACACTATCGAGTTGTAAAATATAACTGCTTCATGCACCGGTGTCATAAGTTTGCACTTGTGTTTGCGTGGGAATGTGAGGTCCGGGATTCGGCTGTATCGTAACGACCAAAATGTTATACGGATTTTTAGATAATGCTCAAAAGTAGTATGTCTATAAACGAGCCCCCTAGGCCCGAAGAGACTACCCACTACATGCGTGAGACAAAAAAAATTGCCGGTAAATATACATCCCTCGGTCTATTCCTTCAGATATACATAAAAAGTTGACCACCGAGTACTGATATATTATTATATGATATCACAGAGTACCTGTTATTATCAGAGCTATTATTAAAATATGATTCCATTACTAATGTACTATCATAGTTGATAATCACAACGAAAAAATTATTAAATGATTGTTGATATATAATCTTATCTGCGTTAAGATTGCTTTTACGCCAATCGTGGACTTCTATATGCCTGTGACGAGTATAGAAAACATATTTGTTTAAGACGTTTGCCGGTAGAAGAATCAACGAAGCTTTGTAAATATATGAAACAAAAGGCTTGTGATCACATACTTTTTGCTGGAAATGTTAAAATTGACTGATATTGGTGCCGATTCTATTGTACACTGGACTAAACTAAAACCTGACTTAATTTCTTCATATAAAATCAACCTAGTGTTCTTCGTAATAAGGTCTATTTCTTACTAGCATCTATTTCTCAGCGCCGCTAAATTTCAATAAAACCTGTCAACGTATACTCAACTTTATTTCCACGCAGCGAGAGTCTTCATTTATTCAAACGCTGTATAAATGCCGTATAAAAACTTGTTCAAAACGAACAAGAATGACGTGTTTTTAATCTACACCTACGAAGACGCTCACTAAAAACAGAGCAAAAGAGATGGCATTCAACGGATAGCGGCTCTCGCTACGTGGTATTAAAGTTTATTTAAGCGTATCAGACTTTAGTCGACAAATAAATTGCTTATTTCGATAGCGACATATGTTACCTACTTGTTTCAATTTGAAATAAGACCTTGTTTCTAAGTGTGCAAGGTTTATTTCTTATATGAAGAAAATTTAGTGGATTTTAATTTAGCGAGTGAAGTAACAGAATTGGGGCCATTGTCTAGGACTCCTTAATCCGACCCTATCTTAAAATCCGATCTTAGCTGATATATTTTGCCTATAAGCTACTTCTCTGCCAAATTTCAGGTCTCTAGTACAAAAACTCGAGGACTGATATAATGTGACGAGAGCCTTTAGATCTCCTTAATTATCTTTCAATTACAATTCACGTTATTCCGTACAATATACACTTAAGTATATGATCTATTACGTACCAATAAAAGCATTCATTTGCAGATGTAGGCGTTACGTACAATAGCGTCCGCATCTAAAGATAACTTTTATATGACGAACATTATATCATATAAGAACACATACACCGTCATATACACGTGTATATACAAAAGTATTTATGATAAGGCAATTCATAGGGCAAGGAGCCTACCTATTCTATCTAGACAATTTTCAGAGGGTGAGAGAGGTCTTATAACCTCTCTCACCCTTTTGAAAATTGTCTCGTCTCTTGAATTGCCTGTCTGAGTTTGACGTGTGTATCTGTATGTCCTTTTGTGACATCTTGGTACCTGAACGGCTGAACCAATTTTGATTAAAATCAGCTGTTTGGAGATAACAAGTTTTGGTTTGGGATCTTAAAATAAAATTCAAAATAATTTATTGATTTATTCTAGGGGTTGGCCACATTAAAGGTGGTAGTCTGTAGCCTTATAATAGACCGCTCTGTTAACCTCTACTAGTAGTAGTTTTTTAAACACTTGTTAAGTTTTAAACACGTGTAAACCATTTCAATTGCATCTTGCATCTCTGTAGCAAAATTAATGAAACCTTATAGCTACATCAATGTCTGTTCTAAGCAGTTTGTGAATAATTGAATTATGAATACATTCTACTGATATTGTTCGTTGGCTAAGAAAATGGTGATACAAAAAAAAGATTAAAGATTAAGTGTTTGAAATTAGAATGTTTTATTAACTTTTTACATCACAGACAGGCCTGTCGGTCTAGTGGTTAGTGATCCTGACTGCCGAGCTGAGCTCGCGGTTTGATTCCCACCCAGGACAAATAATTGTGTGATGAGCACGATCATTTGTTCTGTGCCTGGGTATAATTTTATAATATGTATGTATTTAGTAATATATATGTTTATCAACAGTCTGGTCACCATAGTACATGCTGTGCCTAGTTTGGGATCACACGGCCCTGTGTAATGTGTCTCAAGTTATTATAATCTCTGTGATGTTTACGGATGTTTTGAATTATTTTGAAACCGAGATCATTTACAAAGAGATCGTTTACATTTTGTTTCATCAAAATAACCACTAAATTAGGCAAGCGAACGTGTATTTAATGCCATTTTAATAATGTATAATGAAAAATCTTATTATTTACAAACTGTTAATTTTGTATTTTTGTTATAGAATAGAAGAATTGATGGTCTTTTGAAATTCAATCATATTGTTCGTCTATTGTACATTTGGGTGTTATTTTCCATTTATCATACCCATTTGATTTATCTACGTTTAAATGATGAGAGAAGTAAATACAAATATTGTTATCAATCGTCAAATTATTTTTCCAAGCATCAAGCATACAAGCACGTGGTAAAGTGTCATTCTATAAAATCAGTTATTAATTGAGGTCTTTTATGAATCAAACTAATAGATGATAGCAATGAGTTTATATGCAATTTACATATAATTAATTTAATAATTCTTATGTTTGACGGGAATTTGATTAGATATGGAATATAATTAGATGCTGACATACATGGTATATTTTGATTCATGAAAATACTTTAGGATAAATTAAATAATTTTTTATCTTTATTATTTATATTTTACAGAATTAAAATCGAATAGTATCAAAAAAAATGTTGTGCTTCTTATAAACCATGTGATCTGCGGTTTGAGTTAATAATGTTTTTTACAAAAAAAGACCTATCGTTTTTGGTTATTTGTTCCTCGTACACAAGAAGGTGTTAAACTAAACTGAAATATAAATTGTTTATTTTTTAGTCACGCGTTCGGTAGTCTGGTCAACAGGGGCACAGATTAGAGATTTCTGCAAAAGAATTTGAAAATGCACGTTTGCCCCTATAACATAAAAAAGGCGTTTATTTTCAATTGTAATCATTAGATTCTCTATATTATTTGAAAGTTAACGGAGTCATACGGCTTCGGCAAAAGATTTTTTTGTTGCAGGTTTTGAATGGACTTACTCTTACATAATTTTATCTAATTAGTGAGAGGCTTTGACAACAAAACCTTAATTAAACATTTAATGAATTAATACTAATTTGAGTTCAAATAGGAAATTAATGAAAAATATTATCGAGTATAAAAAGAGCTATTGAAAAGAAGGTATCAAAGTCTCGCTCACCTAAAACCGCTCTACCTAACAATACAAAAAAAAACCAATGTGACCGAATACAGGTCAAGGGACTCTCGTATCAGTAGAAGGTCATTTGGTTTGAAGGTATTATTTGAATTAGTATTCATATAGTGAAACATAATTATATCTATACTTACGAATATAATAAAGCTGAAGTTTGATTTATAACTCGCTAATCTCCTTAACTACCCGCCAGATTTGAAAAAACTTTTTGTATTTGATAGCCTTATTGTTGAGACAGGTTATATGGTATTAAACATCACGCGACCATTAGGTGCGTAGCAGTGACGATTAACGCGTCTGTGAATTTAAAATATTTGCTAAAGATATACCGTTTTACTCATGTGTGTGTTACTAGTTTTGGACCCGGCAGGGGCCCTTTTTCAAGGAGTGAAGCGTCCTGCCGTGACGGTGTCAGGCGTCAAGAAAACGGGCCTCCGTTGGATCCGAAACTAATCGGGCACCCTCGAAATACACACGTCAATAAAAACTAGATATCCTACTAATATTATAAACGTGAAAGTTTGTGAGGATGTATGGATGTGTGGATGTATGGATGTATGGATGTTTGTTATCTTTCACGCAAAAACTACTGATCCGATTGCGATGAAACTTGGTGTGTAGATAGTTGGAGACCTAGATTAACACATGCCTATGTGTACTTTTTATCCCGATATTAACACGGCACCGGGACTTACACGAGTGAAACCTCGGGGCGCTGCTAGTATTTAATAAATATAAATACCAATAAGAGTTATTTATTCTAAAGTAAGTTAAAATCCTTAGAGGTGATTTGTGTTTTTTTCTATCAGCATATCACCTCGTCTTGCCTCTTAATGTATTCAGAAATAGAGAAATAGAGTAGGTAGGTCTTTTTTTAATATTCAAATTATTTGATCTAAAGATACAAACATCAAATATTATTTGTTTGGCTATAGAAAAATCTGTACTGAGATCACGCCACTTGAGACTGATGCATTCCTAACTATCGTGTCAATAGATTATTATCAGCTATATTATCGTACTTTCCCGTAAATTTGTCAATTCATTCATCATTATTGTATCCGATATAAGAACTTCTCACGTCAATTATTCGAGATATACTTGCGAAGACATATTTACAAATCTGTTCGTATAGTAGCAGATTGAATAAGTAGAATTACCTATTTATTGTTGTCTTATTAACATAAACCATATGTTGTTCTATTAATTAATCTGTGTGACTCAAGATGTTTTGACGCATAATTAATTTGTAATATTTTTTCATGTGAATTTAGTGCAAAACATCATAATATTTTTGTCATATTGTTAGCACTATACAGCGACGATCATATTTGTAAATATGTCCTTATTTTTAATTTTAGTTAGCTAACCAAAAATGAACTGTGTATCGACGAAAGGTTCATTATTTAAAGCATTGAATAGAGCAGCATTTAGTGCTTTGTGCGAGTAATGTGTAAAGTGCTTGGCTGCTGTTCCTGTGGACTATTGCTAATGTGTGTTTGTGTTTAGTTTCGTGGCTGGAGTGATTCTTCGCGAGAGGATCCCCGCTTTCGAGCGTATGTTATGGCGGGCTTGCAGAGGCAATGTGTTCCTTCGTCAGGCAGAGATCGACACACCTCTAGAAGATCCATCCTCAGTAAGTATTTCTTAACAAAATAAATTATATTCAGTTGGATATATATACTCAATTTCTTAGAAATAACAGCAAATTCTTAACTATGTCGTAAATAGATTACGTTTTAGTTTACTGGACACTAATAGAGGTTCGATTCCAACACTGAGAAACAGTTAGTCCCCAATTATAACTATCCCAGAACTATCATTAAAATATTTTTTATACACACATAATTCCTCCAATGATCTGGGTATTCGAATTCATTAATGATGAATTATCTTTATATTCAAACCGAAAACGGTTTCTAAAAAATAAGTTTTTCCGTTTTATTTCAGCGATGATTGTGTACATTTTGTGGGTCTTGTTGTGTGGGGTATAAATTGCTGAATCGGTGACCAAAAATAGATCCGCTTCTGATGCTCATGTTCTCGTTACTCTCAATACGAAATTGTAATTTTTTTTTTCATTGTAAGAATCTTTAATAATAATAATAATCTTTATTTTTGGGCATAATGAGTTCCCTTTATGGCTTTGTTTCCTGTAAATGTTCCCTTTATGGCTTTACCCATACTCTGCCGAAGACCATATCAATTGAAAATCGAACACACTCCTTTTGGGCATTCTCCGGGCAAGTTTAAAAAAACCTGTGTGTGGAATTGAACGAGGAAGGAGAAATTGAACTGGTAAAATTGCGAAAAAAAAAAACCAACAGACACTGACATCCGTTGGTTTTCCTTTTCGCTATATTACCAGTTCAATTTCTCCTTCCTCGTTCAATTCCATTACTAAACATTTGTTAGTCACCAATGATATGCATCACGTTTATAATGACGTTAAAAATTAAGTGAATGAGTGGTAAAGAATTTTATATTTATTTCAATAGTGTTTTAAAGCGATTTTTTTTTATTTTACGAAAGACGTTCTTTAATCTTAACTTCAACTCCCCTTTTAAAATGTACACCGTATCCTTGTGGTGTAATAGACGCGTTCTCCTGCTTTCTTTTCTAGCCTTTGGTACAGAATATATTATACAGAATGCATCTAATAATGCGACACTTGCTTAAATCACTAAAAGGGCAGAAATCTAAACAGAAGAGAATCAAAGAATTTTTGAAAAACAATATCATTTGATAATATTCACTCTGTTATTGAGAAAATCCATAAAAAATTAATATGCATAATTTTTCAAGTTAGTTTTTATGGATTTTCTTAACAACAAAGTAAATAATTGCAAAATAAAAAAAAAAATGCATTCGCTTTAAAATCTTGAACTTAACTTTCCACATTCCACCTGCTTCTATGAGAACGGAACGTGATAATACCTGGGAATTCTGGAATATTTTTCAAAAATTCGTATTGTAATTGTAAATGTATCCTAGAGTTAGTTTCCTAGAGTTAGTTCAGTGATTTAAGTGTGGCATTGTCAGAGATACGACCTGTATAGAGGTGCTACGTAGTCCGCCTGCCGGTGACCTAATGACCAATGACGATGATTGTTTCATGTAATTCTGTACATTTATTGATACGCCTTTTTTGTATATGTGCGTTAACGCATTCTAGTAGTTTGTAAATCGGGCGATTATGTACTTACCTAAGAAATTATTGATAGACATCGTTTTAATCAATCTACTAAAAGTCGTTCCGTTCTACGTAGAATCGATTAGTTCTACTAATTTATGGTTTATTATTAGTTTTATAGTTACTATAAAAGGTTGTGGTAGGGACACACCGCCCCACCGAAAACCCCGGTGGGGTGACGGCCCGAGGGGGTTTCCTCACGTACAAAAAAAAAAGTATCCGCATCCCTCCTAGTTTAGGCGCAGTACGGCACACGTGTGGTTTTAGTCGGTTCGATCCCGACACACCGCACTGAAAACCCCGGTGGGGTGATGGCCCGAGGAGGTTTCTATACGCACAAAAACATAAAGAGGTATACCTGGCATGGCACATAATTCTAAGGATTGTCAACAAAATATAACCTAAAGAAATGATGTCATTTATGCAAAATTGAGAAGAGTCAGAGATAAGGAAAACCATACCATTAATATACAAATGTTCTACCATATTTATTTCTTGAGGAAATCCCAACTAAAAGAGTTAACTCATAACAATGCAGTGTTTGCAATACTCATTAGAATGTATTTTGTTTTGATATAATATGTCATCGTAGGAAATGTTTTTTCGTTCTTAGTCTCTCCACACTACCAGATTATATGATATTAATCATCTCTTTGGTTAAGAATACTTTTGAAGATCGCTATTCCTTCTCACTTGTATTCCTTACCTTCATGTCTCAATATCACTATCCTAGGAAGACCTCCTTTATAAACCTCCCTCTTCCTCTTTTCGTCATCGCTACCATAAGATAGGGACTACTTACTGTGCCTACTTCCCCTTACCACTTCCCTTCAATTTCTCAACAGCACAGACGCAGTTTGGATTGTATATTTTTTTATTGATATATATAAAAAACATAGGAATACAATTCCCTTATTATAGACTTGGTATAAAAAACCTACTAGTCCAACTAAAATCGGTTATCATTTCTAAGCTTCAAAATGTAATGGTAAAACAATTCTCTTACAGTCGGATCAGGTGTACAAGTCTGTCTTCATCATCTTCTTCCAAGGCGACCAGCTGAAGACACGCGTGAAGAAGATCTGCGAAGGGTTCCGCGCGACCCTGTATCCTTGTCCCGAAGCTCCCGCTGACAGGAGAGAAATGGCCATGGGTGTTATGACCAGGATTGAAGATTTGAACACGGTAAGACCAACAGGCTTCTGATGGTTTTTTTTTTTTTTATGGTATAGGGGGCAAACGAGCAGACGGGTCACCTGATGGTAAATGACTACCGCCGCCCATGGTCACCTGTAACTCAAGAGTCACAAGTGCGTTGCCGCCCTTTAAGGTGGGAAAAGGGGAAGAGCGGGAAGACGGGAGAGAGGGTTTAGAGGGAAGGAGAGGGTGATAAGTTTTTTTTTAAGATAGCTCAGTTAATAAGACTGTTCATTTGTGTGCAAGTGTTTAGCATCTAGAAATACGTCTTTAGACCCCGCAACAATGTGCGGACAATGTTTAACTATCTTTATTGAATTTAACAAACACATATGAACATCATATAATGAAAAATATATAAAAATAGTATCGGGTACCAGGTACCGAGCGTATACGGAGAGTATACGGACATTTCCGGACAAATCCGAATATTTTATCAGTAGTATCCTTATAATTTATTACAAATAGTTTCATTTATAATTCACGGGGATATATTCACGGGATCGTCTACACGCTGTAATATACTTTAATTCACTTACTGGCATTCACAGTTTGGCCTCGTATCTTTATTCGATGTCCTTAATGAAATTCCTTCTTGGAGACTAACATATTTCTATTATTTTATTAAACTGTAGCAGCAAACTGTCACTGATATAATGCCTATTTACTTAAGCATAAACCGCCTTAGATTATTTCGGCCTCGTATGTAAACATAAGCCTCTATAATCAAGGCATTCCCATAATCATTGTCCCCTATTCGCAGCTATTTGCATATAATTAATAGCGACGTATAGCAACGCTTATAGCCTTCGAGCTAACGTCATTGTTATACCTGGTTATTACTTACCGCTCTTAAAGTACACAGTTTATGTCTCTGACACACTAAGTCGTATCTGTGACGAGTTATGGGATATTTTTATTTATAACACGCTTTTTAACCGACTTCAAAAAAGGATTAGGTTCTCAATTCGTCGGCATCTTTTTTGTATGTATGTTCACCGATTACTCGAAGACACCTGAAACAAGTTGGAAAATTCTGTTTTTGTTTCAAAGTGTATAACTTCCCAGGTGGTCCCAGTTACATTTTATCGAAATCAGTCAAGCGGTTTTTGAAAAATCAACAAATATCAAACATTTGTATACATCGATGATATTTTCGTTTACTTCGAAACCTCGCTGTCTCATTGGAGCAGTGCGTTTAGTTGGTCTACCCATATCTACTTTCCACTAACAAGCACATTGAAGTCAGTGATACTTTTTTTAAAAGATAATTAATTATATTAGCTTAACAAACATTGTAACTAACTTTTTCCCTTCCCTCCCTCCTATCGGACGCCCTAACCCTTCCCCCCCTCTTCCACCCTTGATCCCACCTTAAAGGCCGGCAACGCACTTGTGACTCTTGAGTTGCAGGTGCCCATGGGCGGCGGTAGACATTTACCATCAGGTGACCCGTCTGCTCGTTTGCCCCCTATAGCATAAAAAACAAATCTTGGAAGTCAATTTTAACCTACTTCTAATTGTCGTCGAAATAAAACTTTGTATGTAGTTTAGATGACAGTTCTATAATTTGACATCTTGGAGCTGATCTGATGAATGAGCCAGGAGGTGGATAGTGGAACTCTTCAGTGACCCGCTCGAGTTTAGGCTCATGCGCTTCGTTTTTAATTCAACAGAGTGAGTTGTGTAACTATGGTCTGATGATGAATCCAGGCGGGTAGATAAGGGCATTATTTTTTATTTTTATTCGGTTTGCACCTAAAACGTATTTTTTAGTTTTACTGTACTGTAATTATTAACGTTTCTATCTTGTTAAAGATCACAAACTCGTGAATTGAAGAGATTGGTAGAAATCCGACTAGTATACCTACCTAAAGTTACAACTAACAACAATAATATGGTACATATTGCATATCTTTCTAGACCCGAACTACACCTTCAAAACGGATATAAACACAACGGATACAAATATTTTGAACGGAACGGGAACTGAAACCGCTAACCTGAACGTTGCAGTCAACCTACCGATCGATCCTACCGCCACGCTACATGTGTGAGAAATATAATAAACTAGCAGCGCCTCGCGGTTTCACCCGCGTAAGTCACGATCCCGTGGGAATGTCGCGAATAAAAAGTAGCCTATGCGTTAATACAGGTCTTCAGCTATCTACATACCAAGTTTCATCGCAATCGGTTCAGTGGTTATTAAAGAGTAACAAACATCCATCCATCCAAACTTTCACATTTATAATATTAGTGGGATATTATTAGGACTCTATTGCTGGCAAATGCATAAAGAACTTTTATATATATTGTATTTAATGTATACTTGGATGCAAAAGTTGAAGATTTTAATCTTATATTGCGTAAATGGATTATGATTATGGTAAGATTTAGAGCTATGCAAACAAGCTATCGCAAATCATGGCTAAAGGCACGTAGAGGACTCGGCTTATTGGACAGTTACATTAATTGCCGTATGAAATGACTTGATGGTTAAACAAGACATTAAGGTAATTCACGTATGGACTCATAATTATCGCGTTGTTATTGTAATGTTTGTGGGTAGGGTTGTCACATCAGTGGCTGATCTACGTTTATAAATATTAAAATAATTATTAAAGGATTTGTGTTACTAGGTACTTACGATAGAAAGTGACAAAACAGTAATCTATACAAATAAATAAAATTGGAGTGTATGGTTTTTACTAAATGTATCTGAATGTTTACAAGGTACTTATACCAAACAATCTATGTAAAGAATTTTGTCTGTCTGTCTGGGTGTTCCGGCTAATCGAACGGGGGGTGGAGCGATTTCCATGGGTCTTTTATATATCACATTGCTGATGTTAAAAGGAGTAATTTAGGCTACTTTTATTTTGGAAAAAGAGTTAGGATTCCGCACGCAAAACATGAATATGTAAACGCGAGCGAGGTCGCGGCAGGCACGGTTCGTAGTTAATATATGACGTAGGTCATAAGAATTTGTTTGAATATCGCTTTGTAAATTATTTTCATAACTGATAAGATACTCGAGTCTATTAGATACGGTAACGGGTAAATTGACTACCGGAGAAAATATTTTGCATATAAAACATTTAATTTCAAACATTATTATGTATCCCTGAGTTAGTTTTTTGACTAATCCTTTATGTTTAGACGAAGGAAAGTCTGGATGACTTCCCTTCCATGGCACTATTAAAGATATTTGTAGTTTAATTACATCCATATTTGCATATCATTACAAATGTCAGCTACCGGTATACAGCCTAATTTAAAGAAAAAATAACTACGTAAAAGTTTTAACTATTGAGCCCCCATTAACATATATCAAATAACGATATTGATGTATTTACACACGCCTCTAAAAATTGTGCTCTTTCGTTTTAGTGACAACCCTATATGTGTGTCAACAGTATAACTCACGTATAGCCGTTGATGAAAATTATCGTGTTATTAGGTAATTCCCAATGTCAACACTAATTACAAGATTAATCGAGTCACGCAAATTCATTGGGTATTGTAATTTACTATAGGTATTGCAAATTCCCATGACGGTTAATACCTCTGGCCATCGTACTCTATCCATCATTGGTGGATGAATGCTGATGACCCATGATGCTAAAATTTTTATTCCAATCGTTCTTAGAGTAGAATCTTTTACCACCAGACACACCGTATATAGGGTGTTAGGTAAACGCCTCCGAAAACGAAGACAGTCGATAGTCCTAATGTTACCTTTGATGATGGGAAGGAAAAAAATCGATCTCGAAAAAAATTTTTTTTTATAATATTATATTAATATTCACGCTCCGTCATTTTAGTACAGCTGAAAGAAACGATAATTTTTTTTTTACCTAACACCCTGTATATTTGCTCCTTGAGTTATATAAGATGTCTCAGTAAGAGTGCACTTTTTAAAATTGGAATATTTTTTTTTTCATGCAAGTGGCAACTCTAAAATTTGACAACTGTCACCTCTGTTTATTCCGATTATTAAAAATGGAGCGCTTCTCAAAAGAACAACGCGTATAATTGTGAAAACTCATTACAAAAATTGGGAAAGTTACGCTGAAACCGCTCGCAAACTTCGCCAAATTTTCAGCCGAGAAAGTGCACCTAATGTGTCAACCATTCGAAGAGTGGTCAAAAAATTTGAAGAAACTGGGTCGATTATGGATAATAAGAATCCTTTGCGTCAACGTACCGGTCGGTCTTTTGAAAACATTGCTGATGTAAACGAGAGTGTCACCGAAAACCCGAAAACATCAATTCGGCATCGTTCTCAACAACTTCAAATTTCACGTAGCACTACGCAGCAAATTTTGACTAAAGACCATCACCTTCATGCGTACAAGATTCAGCTAACTCAGGAGCTCAAACCAGCAGACCACGGAAAGCGTCGGCAATTCGTTCAATGGGTAAAGGAGCAAAGTGAAGTCGATGCCAATTTTTCGAAAAAAGTAATTTTCTCCGATGAAGCGCATTTCCATATTTCCGCTTCGTGAATACACAAAATTGTCGTATTTGGGACTCAGAAAATTCTCATGCAATCTATGAGAAACAAATGCACCCACAACGAGTAACTGTCTGGTGCGGATTTTGGTCAGGCGGCGTGATTGGACCTTACTTTTTTGAAAATGAGGCCGAAATTGCAGTGACTGTGAACGGTATTCGTTACAGGAATATGATAACGGACTTCTTGTGGCCTCAACTGGACGGCATGAATCTGGACAACATGTGTTACAGCAGGACGGCGCAACCTGCCACACCGCGCATGAAACAATCGACTTAATGCAGCAACGATTTCCAGAACACATTATCTCACGAAATTCTGATGTCAACTGGCCACCAAGATCGTGCGATTTAACGCCGTGCGATTTTTTTCTTTGGGGTTTTGTGAAATCTTGGGTTTATGCGAATAAACCCGAAACAATTCCTGAGCTCAAATCGGAAATCCAACGCGTCATCGGTGAGATACAGCCACATCTCTGTGCAAAAGTCATGGAAATTTCATGAAAAGAGTAATGGCCTGTCATCGGAGCCGCGGGGGTCATTTGCCGGGTATTTTATTCCATACTTTATCGGAACATGTCTTCTTCACAATACAATAAAAATATCACAACTCTGTCATAAAATACTTGTTTTTATTTTAAAATGAAAAAGTGCACTCTTACTGAGACATCCGTTATAAAAAAATATATCCTAGGTAATATAATAAAGCTGAAGAGTGTTTGATTGAACGCATTAAGCTCAGAAACTACCAGTCCGATTGTAAAAAACTTTTTGTATTTGATTGAAGGTTATATTCTACTTAATATTTTGATTGCACGGGTGGCGCAATAGTTAAGTGGTGGAGTGTTGTGGGTAGTTATCCACAAATAGTTGTCCCGGGTCTGGGTGTTCTTTGTGTTCGTTGTTTCAATGCTTTTAAAGTCCCCCGCGACAGAATTAATTCCGAACGCGGGAGTTTAAAAAAAAATGTCACGACCAATACTAATAATATAATATAATATTACTGAAGTTACGACCAGGTTGCACTGGCCGTCGTCAAGGGCTGTGGACATGAGTCAGCCTGTGACCACGGCCTGTGCAACCTGGTCGAAACGTCAGGCAATTCAGAGCTATGTAATACCTTTTCGTGATCGCGTTAATTCCCGTAAATACGTAGATAATATAATATTATCATGGAACGCGAAAGTTTAAAATTTAGTATAATAATATAATAACTAGGCGGGAAGAACAGGTACTAACTTATATTATACTAGTTGTGTAGTCAAATGCCGATGAATCATTTCCTAACAATATTGTTTAAAAGCATTTTTTTTTGTGTCATAACCGCATACACGTAGCAATAACAGAAACACGTCAAGACTCAAGCCCTTTTGTGTATCACTACATATTATAAAACTAAGTCCCCCGCCGCGTCTGTGTGTCTTCACTCATTTTTTCGCGGTTTTCACTAATAGATAGAGTGATGCATGACGTTTAGGTGTATACTTTGGACCCGTGCGAAACCGGGGCGGGTTGCTAGTCTAAACTATTTTTCTTAACGATTTTTTTTAACTTCATTAGTGAAAAAAAATCTAGTCTGATTCGGCTTACATTCGAGTGTCTTCCAATTAAATTCAGAGAATCAGTATCCCAACGCTGCTGAACTCAACGATCGAGTGAATATACTGTCAGCAAATTACAATACGTCACGTATACGTTTACTGAAACCAGGCAATGAATGTACACAGTATTTACCCCGGGAATAAATTACTTTCATTTTCAAAAACAGTAATAGAAATGCGGCGGCCCTTATGTATAGCAACTTTGTTTAAACAGTTATATCCCTATGTTGCCCCTCTAATGAGGTAAGGCGACTTGTGATCAAGTGCTTACAGCTTCGAACCCCACGCAGTACTTACCTTAGCTGAAGTGGTTAACAAAAACCTAACTTTAAAAAAAATATTATTATTTTTCTATCTTCCGTAGGTCTTAGGCCAGACCCAAGACCATCGCCACCGTGTGTTGGTCGCCGCTGCCAAGAACATCAAGAACTGGTTCGTGAAGGTGCGCAAAATAAAGGCCATTTATCACACCCTCAACTTGTTCAATCTGGACGTCACGCAGAAGTGTCTCATCGCTGAGTGTTGGGTGCCTGCTCTAGATATGGAGACTATCCAGCTAGCTTTGAGGAGAGGAACGGTAAGCTACTTATTTTCTTTTTTTTTATCGACGATAACAAAAAGTTCTAATTTTAGAACCTCTATTTTTTTGTATAGTGATAATTTTTTTTTAAATTGTCCATGACTTTTTCTTAGTTGAGTCATTCTACACACGGGTGTATGTAACTGCAGAAATTATAAAATAAACCGGTTAAAACTAAACAGTGAAAAATAAATAATATCCCGAATGAGTAGACACCAAAAACTTAACAAATAATAATATCAGAGTCTTGTTAAATAAGAGTTTTAGGTTAGATTGACAAGAATACACACGGACGCCGTACACTTCGTTTGGTGTTAGGTGTACGTACGTAAACTTGCATTTTTTTAAATGGTTTTAATTCTTATAACTATCTAATAGCAATATCAATTAGACTTTTGTAACTGTATCTTAAGGCAATGAACAGATATGATGACAGATAAGTATCAAGGGCAGCTTTGTGTATCTTTAGATTATACCTAATGGTAACCTCTGTAAGACAATAAAATTACAAAAATAAATTGCAATTTAATATTAAGAAGTGCAGAGAAACCTACCTACAGAGTACTTATTTTTTTTTGACAATCGAAAGCAACTGTCAAAAAAAAAATTGGTCGATAACAAACCTTTATGTACTGAGTACACAATACATTTAGAATAGGTTGAGAAATTTTCGGAACGGTTTAAATTTTATAGCCTAGCTGACTATAAAATTATAACCGTTAACAAGTAGAAAAAATATCGAAAAATTAGATTTACTTTTTGCCTGGTAAAAAGTACCTCTCCGTACGCGCATCTGCCAATGGAGTTTGATTACGTTACTAACCGATAAACTGACAGTGCTCGTTAGGTACATACGTAGGTCATATAATGATACCAATTGGCAGCTGTCAGCTTGTTCGTCGATTCATGATGTGATGGATATGGTTGGTGTTTGCAGTCACGTGATGATAGTGACCAGTTTATCATTTTCAATCAATGTTATAATTTCAACTATAGTTTTTCAACGAAAAAGTTTGTTTGTAGGTTTTAAAACATCACAATTAATCATTAAGTTACATTAATTCGTATCAATATCCTCATTAAATGTTAAAATGATAGCTGCTGTGTAACTTCATGTACATATTAGTTTTATAGGTTTTGGTTTAAATTAAACTTATACTTGGATTTCTGTATATAATCAGATATACCAGAAGCAAACATAAAATTCATAAATGTCAAGTATTAATTGTTTGTCTTATTAGGAACGAAGTGGGAGTTCAGTCCCACCCATCTTGAATCGCATGGAGACGTTAGAAGACCCTCCCTCATACAACCGCACGAACAAATTCACGTCTGCCTTCCAGAACCTCATCTATGCTTACGGAGTGGCCACCTATCGAGAAGTTAATCCTGGTATGTATCATCATAACAAAAAAATTAAAAGTATAAAATATAAAAAATATAATCACTTAAAGAATATTTGAAGATTTGCGCCTATAGGCACGAAGTTATTAAATCAGGGTTATCCCACTAATATTATGAATGTGAAAGTTTGGATGTTTGGATGTTTGTTTCTCTTCCACGCAAAATACACTGAATTGATTGCGATGAAACTTGGTATATAGATAGCTGGCGACTTGGATTAACGAATAGGCTTTTTATCCCGATATTCCCACGGGATCGGGACTTACGTGGGTGAAACCGCGGGGTGCTGCTAGTACTGTATAAATTAAATGACATTCTATACTTCACTTTCTCGTGGGTTGAGGTTTGTTATTGACCGGAGAAGTTTCGAACCTTTCAGTACTAAACGATTGTTTGAGAGCTTGATACTATATGTAAGTTCTTACTCACGTGTGTATTTCGGTAATCTCTGACACTCTCAAAGTGTAGGCACCTGACACCGACGCGACAGGTCGCTTCCCTTTGTAAAGGACCCCCGTTGGGCCTGAAACAAGTGACTACTATTTGCTATGTTTGTTATCCCCAGCCCCGTACACAATCATCACGTTCCCTTTCCTGTTCGCGGTGATGTTCGGCGACCTCGGCCACGGTGCGCTGATGGCCATTTTCGGCTTTTGGATGTGCTACAAGGAGAAACCACTGCAGGCTAAGAAAATTGACTCTGAGGTATATTATACTTCAATATTTATTTTTTGTGTGATCTATACTAATATTATAAAGCTGAAGAGTTTGTTGGTTTGCTTGAATACACTAATCTCATGAACTACTGCTTCGAATTGAAATTTCTTTTAGTGTTGAATAGCCCATTTATTGAGAAAGGCTATAGGCTATATAACGTCATGTAGCGACTAATAGGAGCGAAGCGGTGATGATAAACGCAGGTGAAACTGCGAGGACAGCTAGTTTGTTTATAAAATACAAGTGTAACTATTGAAAAGCAAGTAAATAACAACAATTACGTCCACATTCTTGCTATTAATTTTTTGTTGCTCAAAATAATGTTCAACTAACAGAAAACTGATTTGCCACTACTGTTAACGTCAAGTTAACAGTAGTGGCAAATCAGTTTTCTGTCAAATCAATGCGAGTTTCTCAAACGTTCATCAAAGAAAAATTCAGTAATCTATTAATCGATTTCATGGAATATTGGAATGGCATTTGAAATAAGATTTTGCTGTAAAATTTAACACTTGATATAGGCTCTATTAACTGATCCGATGATCTAATCAATGACAATTTATTATATTAAATTATTACATTTAATGCCAAAATGTTGTTCAGATAATTAAGTACGTTTTTATTTTAACTGTTTAAAAATATTACATTACTTTTTCAGAAAATGGTTTCAGGTAGAGAATGCCTTAGTCCGCCAATGTACCAAAGTTCATAAAGTTAAAAATAAAAATAAATAAAAAATCATTCAACTAAGTTATTTTTCAGTCTCATATAATATTTCATTCTATGATGGCTGTACATTTGACTGCATTAATGGTACAATGGTTATAGTCGTCCCGGCCACTATGCCACTCCGAGTGTTGTGGGTTCGATTCGATTCCCGCACGGGACAAAAAAAAATTATGTGATGAAATAGTTGTCTCTAGACTGGGACTGGACTGTTGTCGTTGTTTGTAAGATCCTATGCTACACAAGAATCATTCGAGTGGTGGGAACCTTTATAAGTGTCACTTGTGCGTTACGTAACAGATTATTAAATCCTCCAGATCTGGAACATCTTCTTCGGTGGTCGCTACATCATCCTGCTGATGGGGCTGTTCTCCATGTACACGGGTTTGATCTACAACGACATATTCTCCAAATCGCTAAACATCTTCGGTTCGTCGTGGCGCAACAACTACAACGAGTCGACGCTCACGACCACCAAGCTGCTGCAACTCAACCCTGACTCCTGGGACTACCTGCAGTCGCCCTATCCGTTCGGGATTGATCCTGTGTGGCAGGTGAGATTATATTCTCCGTCTATTTAGTTCAAGACCCAATAATAGCTCATAATTTCTTTTAGGTTACCGGAGGACTAAACCCTTCACTCCCCCTCTTCCATCTTTCCTCTACTCTTACCTTAAAAGCCGGCAACGCACTTGTGACTCTTGACTTGCAGGTGCCCATGGGCGCGGTAGTCATTTACCATCAGGTGACCCGACCCGTCTGCTCGTTTGCCCCCTATATCATAATAATAAAAATTGGGTGTATATAGAAAGCGTACGTAAGAAGGGAAGGAATTGAAGGAGAGGGAATTTGCTTATATGAATGGAGTGTAAGCAATAGCTCGAACAGGTTAGGTACGCATGACTTCGAATAGGTTAGGGACGCATGACTCGAACATGTTAGGGACACATGACTCGAATAGGTTAGGGACGCATGACTCGAACAGATTAGGGACGCATGATTCGAACAGGTTAGGGACGCATGACTCCAACAGGTTAGGGACGCATGAGTTCGAACAGGTTAGGGACGCATGACTTCGAACACGTTAGGGACGCATGACTCGCACAGGTTAGGGACGCATGACTCGAACAGGTTAGGCACGCATGACTCGAACAGCTTAGGGACGCATGACTTCGAACAGGTTAGGGACGCATGACACGCACAGGTTAGGGACGCATGACTCAAATAGGTTAGGGACGCATGACTCGAACAGCTTAGGGACGCATGACTTCGAACAGGTTAGGGACGTATGACACGAACAGGTTAGGGACGCATGACTCGAATAGGTTAGGGACGCATGAATCGAACAGGTTAGGGACGCATGATTTCGAACAGGTTAGGGACGCATGACACGCACAGGTTAGGAACGCATGACTCGAACTGGCTGTTGCCGGGAATGTGTTCAAATCTATATCAAGAATGTTATAATAGTTTTGAAAGAAGGCACGACTATTTTTCTACTACGCTAGTAATGGTCATCGGTAAGGTAGACATTGGATGGGCTCAATTCCACCAGAAATCTGCCGTACCTAACCTATTACAAACTTTTTTGTTAATTGACATACAACCTGATCTTCTATTGAGCAACAGCGATATTAATTAACTTGGATTGTCTCCAGCTTGCCGAGGCCAATAAAATCATCTTCATGAATGCCTTCAAGATGAAGATCTCCATCATCATTGGTGTATTCCACATGTTGTTTGGTGTTTGCCTGTCTTTATGGAACCACGTGTGAGTAAATTGCTTATTATTATTATATTGTTTACTATTTGTAAATAACTGCTATAACTTGTAAATGACTAATATTATATATTATATCTTGTAGTCAAGTCCGGTGACAGTTGACAGAGAAACACATGTTTTCTAAGAACTGAATAAAATTATTTACTACTTAAAAAGCTGTACAATAAAGAGAATTAAATAAAAAAATATCTATTATACTAGATGTGAAACTTTAAAAATTACTCGACTATGGGTTTGAGTAGTGGAAGTAGTTCGAATTTATTAAAAAGTATGTAAAACTCAAAGGAAAAACAATTAGCTTTCATACTTAGTTAATTTTAAAGAAATTTGTCTCCCTATGTTGATGTTTAGTGGGTCTTTCTTTACATTTCATATTATTATGGAGAATCAGTTCAAACAAGTAATTCCTGTCGTAACCTGGTTTACATTTCACTAGCCATTCTTTCCAGTTTCACCTGCGTTTATGGTCACTGCTCAGGTCCTAAGGGTCGTAGCGTGATGTTACATAGCCTATAACCTTCTTCAATGAATTCTCTATTCCATACATATAGAATTATTCAAATCTGACTGATGGTCAAACAAAAAAACTGTAGCTTTATTATATTTTTACCACAGATTTTACATGTAATGTGATCATTGGCGTTTTTAAGGGTAGTAGGCTATAATTGTATTGTGTGCAACGTTGACGATGGACTGGAAAGAGGGTAAAATGCGCCTTCACTTTCCTGCTAATTAATTGATGCTATTACAAAATCAAGAAAAATTATGTCACTTGTTCTTGAAAACATTTTTTTTTGTATTATGAACATTAACTTCGCAGTAAATATGTCAAAATAGGTTATTGAGTCGACTCTCCTTACCTTCAAATATTTAATATACTAAATAGATAAAATAAAACTTGTTTCCAACAGAAAATAGATAGCCTAAAATATAGCGATAACGACAGCTGTGTGGATATTGCGATAAACAATACCACCAACACATACCACTATCTGTCAGCGGTCACTGGAGAGACGAAAACCATAAACATTATAGAATGGACTGAGAAATAGTCTTATCAAATTCAGACCATTCTCCAGAGGGAGAGAAAGCGAGTGTGCGGATAATACCTGTCGCTTTTCTCATCGTTTCGTCATCCCTTCTTGTCAGCGTGGCCCAATGAAAATTCTAGAAAAAGACAACCCAAGTCACGAGAAAACATCTCTATAAACCATAAAGAGGTGTAACCTGGTGTAGAATAAAAGTGCCTACTGACGGCATAATGACTTTGTCTCCCTCACTATACTTCACAGCTGGCCAGGAACCGCTCAGTCCGTTCTCTATGTCTATATAACACCTAGCCTAGTTCGATTAACACTTACTAAAATGAAGAAAGGAACATCGCTTCACGGTTTGAGAAAATCTATTTCTTTCCGGGAACGTTACAGGGAAAGCTGTGAAGTATGTCTCTCACTGTAACGTTCCTGGACAGAGTTAGATATTTATTCATCTATACGGTTCAACGTATGGACCTGCCTTAAGGGAAGGTACCAACTAAAACGTTATAAATAGCAAAACGCTTCATTATGTAGGTAGTAACTAGAGTAGATGTACTATATGGAGCATGGTTGTTTAGTATTGTATTGCCACACAAAAAGCATTTTTCAGTGTAAGGCTTAATTATGGTTTTTGTATAAATAGAACTTTTTTAAATTTCATTTTTCATATGAGCTTAGTAAGTTGTAGTTGGTAATCGTTTCAAAGTTCCAATTTTGGCATACTTCTTCTTCTTCTACGATGTCCTTACTTACCAGAACACTCACGGCTCTTGGCAATCACGGTCGCAGTGTTCGGTATGTTGTATTTTGCATGGTATCATATTATAAGGATAGTTGTCATTATAGACGAGCATTTTGGTGTTTATTCACAAATATTAACATTTATACTATACTTTATTATAAACTAGCTGATCCGACAAACGTAGTCGTGTCACAAACTATACAACACAAACTATAGGGGGCAGCACAAATCGACACGAGAGCCACGGTGTGGTGAAAAAAGAAACTTTTTAGAACTGTTTTCGTGTTGCCGTCAAACTATATTTAAATCGTTTTATTATTATTCTCTTTATTCATTTAAATATACATATAAATCACATTTTTAAATACATTCAGATTATATCAAAAATACATTTATTTATTATTATGATTAAAATTATAAAATATGGGTTTCTGCCGATTAGAAATGATCGTCAGCGTGACTAGAATACCTACGAGGGCTGCACCAAAAGTATCGGGAATGGAATATTTCCACTGTTTCTGTCATATTAAAATCTTTTTAATTGAAAACTCCTTGGTTTTAAAAATCGAATACCATTTATTTATTTAAAAAAAGATTCTCATTCTTGTCACAAGGTTTTGTCAAACTTGTTTAGTCGTTGAGAAAATGGAATTGACTCGAGAAAATTCAAGAGCGATGATTTATTATGACTTTCGAAGTGGTTTAACACAAAAACAGTGTGTTGACCGGATGATTTCTGCATTTGATGATGAAGCCCCATCCAAAACCACAATTTATCGCAGGTTTTCTGAATTTCAACGTGGACGTGTCAAGCTCAGTGATGATCCCCGTCAAGGTCGTCCAAAAACTGCAGTCACCCAAGAAAACGTTGATGCTGTGCGTAAGCTGATTGAGGAAGATTGACATGTGACATACCGCGAAATTCAGGCAACTTTAGACATTGGCATGAATCACATACAAATAATCTTGCATGGATGGATACCGCATTCGCTCTGTGAAGAGCAAAAAGCGGCTCGCGTTACTTGCGTCAGAACTCTCGAAAGATTCCACGCAGGATCCTCAAATGCTGTATACAACATCGTATCAGGTGACGAATCCTGGATATACGCGTACGAACCCGAAACAAAAAACCAGTCACGAGTTTGGGTGTTCGAAAATGAGTTAAAGCCAACAAAAATTGTTCGTTCACGGAGTGTTGCAAAAAAAATGGTGGCCACGTTTGTCTCCAAAACCGGCCATGTTGCGACTATTTCTCTTGAGGGACAAAGAACGGTTAATGCAGAATGGTATGCTAGCATTTGTTTGCCACAGGTCGTTTCTGAACTCCGTAAAGAGAACTGCAACCGCCGCATCATTCTCCATCACGGCAATGCGAGTTCTCACACCGCGCACAGAACCAAAGAGTTTTTAAAGCAAGAAAACATAGAATTATTAGACCATCCGCCGTACAGCCCCGACCTAAGCCCTAATGATTTCTATACTTTCCCTAAAATAAAGAATAAATTGCGTGGTCAGAGATTTTCATCATCTGAAGAAGCTGTGGACGCCTACAAAACGGCCATTTTGGAGACCCCAACTTCCGAATGGAATGGTTGCTTAAATGATTGGTTCCATCGTATGGAAAAATGTGTCAAATTTCGCGGAGAATACTTCAAAAAGCAATAAATACATTTTTAAATAGTAATGTTGTGTCACTTCCTTGATTCCCGAAATTTTCAGTGCCGCTCTCGTATGTCAAAAGCACTTAACAAAAAAAGTACGCATTTTACGTTTGTGAAATGAAACAATGGCAAGGGAAAATTCTATGCATTTTAGATTGATTTATAATTCGTCTTAGTTACGTTGATATGATAATTGGCATAGCATTAGTTGTCATAGCCATGTGTAAAATTTTACCAAGCCATAGCAAAGCGTGACCGGGTTTAGCTAGTAATGTGTATATTAAACCTTAGTTGTGTATGCAAAAAAAAGGCTTTAGGCGTTCGTGTTGTCGCAAGGAAGTCCACACTCAATGTATAGTTAGATATCAATGGTCTAGAAGACAAACGTGTTAAGTACAAAAATTAATATTTTACGGATGTACCTATATGAAAAAGATCAAAAAATTTAAAATAAATATTTCTTTAAATACGCTTGTATGTGGCCAAAAACATGACTTGAAACCCGGTTAGTATTGGGCCTTATAAGGGCCCGCAACGCTAACGCAATGTAAGTATAACAATAAAGTCAATAACTATGAATTTCAGTCCAAAAATTATTATTCTAATAATAATACCGACGGGTTTTCGTCAAAATTACAATCTTTACTGCCAATTTTGTATTTAGCAAATTTGTCTTCTTGGTTAAGGCGTTGCGTTGAACTTGCGATCATGTGTTTACGGGTTCGGACCCCACAAACTTGTGGTCGATATCTATAATTTATTTATAACTAGCTGACCCGACAGACGTTGTCTAGTCTTAATTTTTTCTTTCACAAGAACCTTCTCCTGACAATAACAAACAACCAAGGGAAATAGGGATTCTTTTTTAAATATATAGATAGTAATAATAACTTGAGAAACCTCACACACGGCCGTCTGATCCTAAACTAGACAGAGCTGCACTATGGTAACTAGACTGCTGATAAACATACTTAAACTAAACACATGATAAATTACACTCTGATACAGAACAAATGATCGTCTGGCTTAACAGTCAAGATCGCTAACCACTAGACCAACAGGCCTGTCATTTTTTAACGAATGTAGTAGAACTTATCCGCCGTTTGATTGATTGCTCATCAGATATACTGCTGAGCAATTTTCAAACGGCGGATAAGTTTATTGAATACAGTAATAGTAAGTGGAAAATAACGTTACAGGTACTTCAAGCGCCGTATCAGTATCTACGTGGAGTTCATCCCGCAGATCATGTTCCTCACCCTGTTGTTCTTCTACATGGTGCTACTCATGTTCATCAAGTGGACCAGCTACGGACCCAGCCCTGCCTTGAACTTCAACACGACTCTCCCAGGTACTGCCTCTCGTTCGACTAAGCGCCTGAAATAAAAAGTGACTTTTAATAAAATTAATAGGAGGGCTCGTTGCCAAGTAGTAACCGAGTAGGTTGGCACATTGCTAGGTTAAGTAATACTAGCCAGCTCAGTCTTAGGATGGGTGACCATTGAGACCCCTCTGTGCCCCTATGTTCTATGTGTGTGCAAAACTTCATGATGTTTGGTTCAGTAGTAGGCGTAAAAGCGTAACACACAAGCTCCCATTTGTAATTATAATATTAGGGTATTATAGAAAATGTAGTCTTATTTTATTATCGTTCTCTGATAAATACTTGAAAATTTGCTTTAAAAAAATTAAGTTATTCACGTTATTAGTATACGACCCAAAAATATAATAAAAGTACCTTTCTGTAACACGGTGTACTTGGGTGTACTAAGGATTTTGAAAATTAGGCATAATGCAGTTGATGATTTCCCACAAATATGGCTTGATTAATATACCTTGTTTGGATTTGCTTTACTTCAGTGGACGAGATACCCAAAAGTTTATCAACATCTTGTTTTATTAAAAAAAATCATACCCGCTCGAAGGCCCTATAGGATTTATTAGTCTTTCGAGCCGTTCCTAACTTAGTGGCGGCTCTCTTTAATCTTACCGTCAACGGACATTCCTTTTCAAATGTTATGTTCTAAGTGGTTGGAAGGGAAGGTCATATTGCGATGTTCAATTTTGTGCAAATTTTTGGAGTAGCTTTACTTTTCCATATAGGTTATTTAGTGAAAATGTATGTTTGTATGTGGCAGAGGTGGTGAGGAGCAGCGGGTACTGCGCCCCCTCCATCCTGATCACGTTCATCAACATGATGCTGTTCAAGCACGACGAGAACGCGCGCCCCGAGTGCGACGAAACCATGTACCCCGGACAGATGACCGTACAGAAGGTATTTTAAACTAATATTTAATATTTTTATTAAGTAAGGGATCATTTTATAAAATATTGATTTAAACCATTCAATCGTATCTTAATTAAAGAAATACAGTGTTACTTATGTTTCTATGTCAGGCCCTTAATCAAAGGGTGAAACAATTTGCCGCGTCGATGTGAGGCGCCACCATACCTTAATTAATTTAATGAAAGTTTTCCAAATAATAGTACCAAAATAATAGGTACCGCACGTGAAATATAATGTAAAATAATTAGGGAAATTTCAACTCTTGGAACCGGGCTCGATCCCTTGACAGCGCCTAAATGCGGGGATACTATAGGACTGAGCTAAATGAGGCCCATTATGATTTGTTGACTATGTAAAAAGCCATCTACCGAAATTCTTAAATGACATATGTTTAGAAACCATTGATAAGAGGCAAGTCCCACGGCTGGGGAGCGGGTTCTGATTTATGTTTTTACTGCTTTTAAAACTTGGTAATTATTTTGTATTCAATTTTTTTTTAAACTTGATCTTTGATATTACACCTTTATATCCTAAAATAAACTTATCTCTACTAAAAGTTTATTGCGATTTTTTTAGAAGTTGCCAAGAAGCTAACGATGTGCGTTGAGTTTGTCGGAAGTCATCCACAATCGTTTGAATCAGGTAGATTATAATATGTGTTTTAATTGCGGCAGTTGTGCGTGATCGTGGCCCTGCTGTGTGTGCCTGTCATGCTGTTCGGTAAACCTTACTTCATTATGAAGGACCAGAAACAGAGAGCCGTAAGTACACCTATTTATTATAATACTATGTATAGTTTTTAGAAACGTTTACCGTTATTATAAAATAACGATTTTTTTACATATTTATAAAATATTCATTTCGATAATATTAAATGTTAAATATTCTTATGCTACTATTTGGATAGCTTGCTGTAAGTATTGAAGCTTTATTTTAGTTACAAGACGTGTTTTGTTGAATATCAGATATATATTCAATAAAAAACGTTAAATATAATAAATTATAAGCATATTATTGTGTTACAAAATTAACATCATTACATTACTCTATCCAATATAAGAAGAATTATTCAAATCTGACTGAGAGATATTAGTGCGTTTAAATTAGCAAAAAACTCTTTGGTGTTATTGTATTAGTGATGTTCCGGATATCCGTATACGTATCCGCGGATATCGGGGGAGAAAAAAGATCTGTATCCGTATTCGTTACTTTTTTGCGGATCTTCATCGGATCTTTGACATTACTATATTTTTTCAAGTTTATGAAATTTTAAATATACCTAGGTGGTAATGAAACAATTTGTCAAATTTAAACTATCTTTGTGATCATACCTCAAAGCTTTTTAATATGCATGTTTCAATAATGAATTTAAAAAACTAGCGAAACTTGTCGTGTTACTAAGCGTTAAGGTCTAATGTCGTTTCAAGGTTACACCAACTGACTAAAATATTTGAGGTCTGTATCGGTATTCGCGGATCTAGATACTAATAATCCGTATTCGTATCCGTATCCCCGGATGTACATTTTTAATGATCCGGCACATCACTAATTAGTATAGATAAATAAACGAAGTAAGACTGACTGTTAGAAAAGGTTATACAATTGTAAGTGGTTTTTAATAGCAGTTTGTTTTTGAGAGTTTGGCGGTACTGCCACATATATAGTATGAAAAATACAATGTAAATATGTTGTGTAGCGCCAGGGTCACCAGCCCGTGGAGGGCGCGGCGGAGAACGGCTCGGCCGGGGGGGCGGCGGGGGCCGGGGCGGGGGCGGGGGCCGTGGCGGTCGCGCACGGACACCCCGACGAGGAGATCACTGAGGTGTTCATTCACCAGGTACGAAACTTACTGCGCTATTTTTTACTCTTGTTGTCTTTTTCGTATTGAATGCACTCATAGTGCAATAATTAAACTGCTCGTCTCGCCGAGTGATAAGATAAAAGTTTGCGATCCACAAGTAATTGTCCCGAGTTTGAGTGTTCTATGTGCTCGTTGTTTGTACACCCGTATAAGGTGAATGTATAATGGGTGGTCGTGCGCAGGGCATCCACACGATCGAGTACGTGCTGGGCAGCGTGTCGCACACCGCGTCGTACCTGCGCCTGTGGGCGCTGTCGCTGGCGCACGCGCAGCTGGCCGAGGTGGCCTGGAACATGCTGCTCAGGAAAGGTAATCTCTTAAACTTTTCACTCGCCCAATATTAATTTTGCAGAAAGATTATCCTCTCAAAATATACTATTCGAGCCGGAGTTCGGAATTAAAAGTACACTAATGTATAACGAAATAGACACATATTTATTTAACACGATTACAATTAACTCACACTATTTCCACTTCTATTCACTTGTTTTATTCACTATACTTCTCACTTGTCGATCACAACATCGCTCGACTAGAACTGAATGTCCATGTCCATCCCGCATTGCGACGTCTTTATCTATATAAATAAAAATCAGTGTATGTTTGTCCTCTATGCGTTCCGAAACCATTGATCAAATTGTGATGAAACTTTGGTAAAATGTTCTTGGAAGGCCCACGAGGGTTCCTGCCTCAAAAAAAAAGCTAGTAGTCATAAAAAAATAGAAACTTTGTGATTTTTTAATCAATCAATCATTTATTTGTAAAACCTAGGTAGATACAATCAATGTTGTCTTATAAATAAGTCTTATTGCTCTATATTTTGTCATCAAGACATACAAATATTATTATTTAATTTGTTACACATTACAATTAAAAGGAAAGAATTACAACTTAACTTTAACACATTGTGCATCATATTAAATTCAAAATGTAAATATTATTACTGTCAATATAATTAATATAAGATTATTACATAAAATTATATTGGAGTCAGAAAAATAAGCAAATAATAAAAAAATACAATAGTCTGTTATTTAAAAAGTCATTTATATTATAAAAAGTGATGTGCCTGATCGTTTAAAATGTATATCCGCGACGACATGGATATCCGTATCCGTATCCGCGGATATCCGAGGGAGAAAAAAGAACGAATCTTTTGCGTTATTATTTTTCATTGCGTTTATAAAACTCTAAATTTATTTTACTAAAATGAAATATTAAATATCTGATGTAGTCAGTTACTAATATTGTCAGCTTCGATCAAATATGCCATAGACGTTTGATCCGCGCTCAAAAAATGGCACCAACTAAACTATGCTTTAATACAGTTGTAAGCACAGTTGAGCTACCAGACGCTTAGCAACCGCGCAATCGGTGTGACTTTTCAGGTGTAGTCGAAAATTGCTAAAACTATGCTTTAGAATAGCAGAAAAGGCACGAAATGTACTTTCGTACCAAACAATAATTTAAAAAGTTCGTTATTTTTTAATATGTAACTTCTTGTCCTTTACACTCTCGCGAGTGTGTAACACGTACTAATACGCACCGTTGTGGTAACTAATAACCTAGAGACGTTATACATTGCAGCTTTTATATCAACCTATTACAACATATATTCACATAACCATTCATTCTATGGTCTGGTTTATTATTATGATTGCATATTATATGCATGCACGTAAAGTAATATGGAACTATCGAGAGTCACTATTTGCCTTGATTTTTGTAGGAGATTGTGTATCTTTTGTATATTTAATCTAAGATTATTAGTTAAAAGGTACTGTTTGACAAATTTTATGACGAGATCAAAACCTAAATCTTTGTGATAAGTATGTGCACTACAATACTTATAAAAAAACACGCGCAGTGCAAGTTGAAACATATCGTATTACAGTCGTCAACGTTAACTATCGTGTCATATCGCGCGTGTCTAAAACTAGCGTGTCGTCGCGGATATACATTTAAAACGATCAGGCACATCACTAATTATAACAGCACTTATTAACGAGCAGTTCATGTACTCTGTAATTGGGTCAAGTGTAAGTTTTTCAGACGGTAAGGCAACTTATTGAATGTTTTTGGGGCCATACCATAAAAACTTTTTTGCATAAGTGTTGTCCTACATTTTACTTTCATAATTTATTGGTATATTGAGCGCGCACAGGACCTCTTCGAGTGTTCGATAGTTTTTCGATTAGATGGACATTAGTTTTAACAAACACAATAGTCTCGAGTATATATAAGGAAGGAAATGTCAATATTTTTGCAATTTGAAATATGGTACACAACTGTCTGTTGGCTTTAATCCACAACTAGCTCTGACACACTTTTTGCATTTAAATACAAGCTCTCGCTTTATTGAATGGTCCCAAAAGATAACACCAAATCTTAAAATAGAAGCTGTCACCCCATGATACATAGAAACGGACATACATATAGATAACCCATAATTTTGTTTCTTCGCAATCGGTTAAAAACACTAAACTTTCAGTTGGAATGTATGTAATGTTAATGGTATAATGTTGTGTAATGCAGGTCTGCAGAGCCCGGGCTACGAGGGCGGTATAATGCTGTACGTGGTGTTCGCGGGCTGGGCCGCCATCTCCGTGTCCATCCTCGTGCTCATGGAGGGACTCTCCGCCTTCCTCCACACCTTGCGTTTGCATTGGTAAGTTACTAAAAAAAATAGAATCAAACATGTAGCTGACGTCATTGTTAATTGACATTCAACATAGTTTGAAGCGTTAGATGCATATTTGCTAAGGAGTCAGATTTGCGCTTTAGTACCCACGACCTCTGGCTCAGCTGTCAGGGTCACTGCACATGCAACATGCACGTGGATTATTCCCTTATTAGAATTCTTGGTAACCCTTCCAGCTAAGATAAAAGGTAGTACTTATTAGTAGTTCGAACCCACTTGTCGCAACTCCTTGCATATATCATGCGCGTGCTCGAGCAGTCGCGTACTTGTAGCTGCATGACGCGAATGTCGAATCTTTTTAAAAGAACGTTGACACGGCAGCAATTGGCGTACGATTTTAACCTCTATTTTAATGGAATAAGATTTGTATTCACATTTCAAAAGTGCTCTCGCAATTTACCAATCCTATTAAGTTAACCCTCAGCCATTATTCCACCGCAACCTCTCATTTAATTCTAAAGTGGTTCAAAGTTACTACTAATCCACAATATCAGAAAAACTAAAGCTTACACAAATGTCCTCAGGGTGGAGTTCCAGAGTAAATTCTACGCAGGCGAAGGGTACCTGTTCCAGCCGTTCTCCTTCGAGATTATACTCGACTCGGCCGGACAGGGCGAGGAGTAAACATAACATTACATTAACACTATGTACTGTTTCATTACTATTGCAATCATTAAAGTAAATGAGCAGGTATTGTGTAAGAGCTAGAATAATGATAGCAAAATTACCCTAAAAATATAACTCAAAATGTAATCTTTATTTATTGAAGGAGTTTATTTGTCATATAGGACGCTGTACTGCTAAATGTATCTTAAAAAATGCTCACTATATTAACATATTTAAAGACTTCAATGGAAGGTACAGTCATTGTCAAATATACTAATATCTTAGTGAATTTGATATCACTTTCCCCTAACATGTTCCTAACTGGTTAGAGGTGGATTTGAAATCATATATTTCTTCAATCTAGGTGATGAGCTTTTGATATGGAAGAGGTTCGTGTTCTGTTCGATTGGTTTATGTTTTAGTAAAAAAAAAAGTTCCAATACATTTTGCCCCATCTTTATTTTTGTACTGAGTGCTATTTACCATCTCTTTCTTTACGTTTTTTATTCAAATCTATAATGTGATGGACGTGTAATACAATACTGTAAAAAATAGCCAAAAATTTATAATTTTTGTACTAAAAGAACAACCAATCGACCCTTGCAAGTCTGTAATAAACACAAGTTTAGGAGTTATTAAACTTTATCTTGTTTAATATACATGTATAAAAACACGTATAAAAATCCATTGTCGAAGCTATTCTTAAACTATAACGTAATAATTAGTGATTGTTTAAGTGATGAAACAGTATTGATATATTTGGAAGAAGTAATTATGTACCCGTTTGCATCATTGTAGATTTTCGCTTTAAATTATCATATTTATAATGTTTGGCGGCTTTTGAAGAATTGATATAATCATGCAGTTATATTAGATATGTAATTAAATGTTGAATATTGATATTTCGTACTAAAATTCAACTTAAGTAATGAATACAAACTAAATTCATTTCCAAACTCTTTATTACGTATGACATAGACAGGGGTACAAATTACATATAAAACAATTTTCTTTTATATTTTCATAGTTTAAATATTTGTTTAATCCCATGTTTTGTAAGCTATAAATGTGTGAACGACTATAACCCAGTAAGAATAAATTGTACTTAAAATATAATAATTTATATTCCAGTAGTTTTTCAATCATTTAATTAACAGCAGTTATATACAGTACAGTTAGATACAAGTTACCATTTCTCAATAAAATATTTTCGTAAACGTGTTTTTTTTTTTATTTAAATTATATATAATGTATAATACTGCGATGATTAAATATAAAAATATGTGATGTATAATAGCAGTGTTGTATATCAATATACAATAATTAGCTCATGAATATGTGTATGTTGTTGCAATAATGTCAGACGCTCTCTCTGTTTAGTTACTGAATGTCATTCCAGTTGTAGTTAAAAATAACCAATTAGTGCTCCCGATGAGTGTCAAGTTCATGTAGCATAGGTTTATGGTGATGATTAAAGTTTTTTTTAGTAGCATTCGATTATTTGTTTTATTTAATACTTCCTCGTCTGGAGTTACAATAACTTCGTTTTTATATACAACTGAAATTTACCATTGCATGCAAGATATCAAGAGACATACATGTTTCATCTCTGGACTGCTATTACTTAACCTTTTGACTACCAAATCGTAAATGCATCGGCGTGTCCCCCACGCCGAGACATACCTTCACCTCAAATGCCTACAAAAATCAGGGATTACAAGATAGTATTGATAAACAACTAATTATTGCTGTTTATCTCCTATTTATTTTACAATAAAATGTCACAGTATGAAGTTTTATTTAATATCATCTTATTTCCCAAAATAATAACGATTGCACAGTAGTTAACAAGTTATGCAAGAGCAAACAAAAGAATAACAAAATATATAATTCATATTATATTTGAAGTTCGTGACGTCATCCGCTGTAGGTAAATGCCGATTGGGGCGTGGTGGGTCGGCATTTGCGAAATTTCCCGCATTCGATTTAGAGATGTAACAGCCGTGACAAACTACTTAGCGATATAAATTGTGATGAACGAAGAGGGACTGACGATAGTTCTTTATTTAATTGATTGATAAAATCTACACCATTATATCAAAATACGTGAAGAGAATTCTTTGTAGGTACCCATTTCAGACAGCTAACATTTTTAAACAATATGTCTTACAACTTTAAAAATTATGTGAAAACGGCTTAATTAAATTACATGCGTCCAGTATATGTGATTACCTGTCATGGTAGGTAAGTAAGTCTATACAATGACAGCACTAGTTATACTGGCCAATGAAAAAACCTATGGTCGAAATTCGACCACCACGCGATCTCCACTAAGTATTAATACTTGAAGAGAATTCTTCGTACCCCTTTTTAAAAACATTTTGTGAACGCATTAACGTGAAATTTTGAATACTTACAGTTTATATATAGAAGTGCAATTTTTAAAGAATATATCTAACAAATTTACATCAAGCTACACGCGTCCAGTGTAGTTCCGGAGCTTAATAGTTCCTTGAACTATGTCCGCAGTCGGAACTATGTCAGTTCTTTCCGACTTGCTCAACCTAATAGTTCCAGTTCCACAGTTCTTCGGAACGATCACGCGGATTGAAGGAGCGGCCGGAGCGGTATTGAATGGTGGAACGAATAACGAACTGTCCGTGTGACGTATGCCGCGTGCGTTGCGCTCCGAGCCGTCATCCCCTACTTCTGTTCCGTGCAAGGGTGAATTTTGAAAAGCAGGACTTGCTTTTATGGACAGAGGGCAACGATTGAAGGCATCAGGATTTATGTTAGCAATTATAAATAAAATACCTATAAATAATATATTATGTATTATGATTTATGATGTAGAAATTTAAACATTACTTAATTATGTATATATACTGTCGATTGATTTTTAAAGACCAAGCCAATACATTAATTTCAAATATTTTAAGTCTAAATAAACAATATCATTTTTAAGATACATTGCAACCATGTATGTCCGAAGAATTGTCTGAACCGAAATAAAACTGTTAACTACAATGTCCGGATAAAACTAAGGAACTAGATAGTTCCTCGGACATGTTTCCTGGAACTAGTTCCGACAAGGAAAGGAACCGTTCCAGGTCCAATCCCATGTCGGACATCGTTTGCGCATGTCTAGTCCAGTGTTGACCTGATTGTGTTGACCTGTCATACTGGCTATTGTCGAAATTCGACCATGGTTTATTTGGCAAAGTTTTCTCGAATATGTTTATTTTACTGCTTTTGATTGAGGTAATTTGCACTTAACTGCGTAGATTGCGTAGATATTTTTTTAATGTCTTTAATGAGTGAGTCATTTGTATATAAATATTATTTCTATAATTTCTGTAGTAATACTATGTGACTGCACGGGTGGCGCAATGGTTAAAGTGGTCGCCTCCCCTCTACACCGCGCCGAGTGTTCTGTACGTTCATTCTGGTGTTCGATTATCGATCGATCCCGTGATCCAAAATGTTCCCCGACAGCGGAATCATTGCTAATATGGGAGATGTCATTTTAATAACAAAAAGGACGTGGTATTATAAGAGGCTACCCTTAGTATCTTAATAGTTGGATTTGTTAATTAGTACGTCCATTGCTTTATAGATTTGTTATCTTTAATTTCGGTATATGAGAATATGAAATCTATGTACTTACTACGTATTAATTTATAAATATCCAAAACCTATTTTTAAGCGACTTCTAAAATGGAGGAGTTTTAGTATTGGGAGTGTAGTTACCATTTTTATTTATAATATAAATATTAATAAATATTATAAGATATTATCTTACTGAATCTTATTCTAACAATGATTCGAGTTTCGTTTTTTTAATACTCTCGCCATCTTAGATAATTTCTCTATGACACTTCATACGGAGATGGAAATAAAACTAGTCATATTCAGCGCCAATGGTGATGCTGATATCACCGGGGAGAACGTTTGTCTTGTGATACCAGCGGTTCGTGTCCACTACCACTGAAACAGAATACGTAAGGTATTAATATTTGTAGGTTTTTGGGAATAGTACACAACAGTACCTACCTACCTATTAGACTGAACAATAATATATGGACTACGAATTGATTGCTCTATCAAAATATTATATGAATGAATGAAGTTCCTTACCGCACATTACACTTCAGACGCTCGACGGATTGGACGCTAGACGGAAAAAAAGTGTTAGCGCCACGAAAAATGATGACCGCGAGAGGATTTTATTTATTTTATTTACGCCATCTGTGGATTGTACGCGATGCAACGGTAATTTGATGTTGGTTGTATACCTACTAATCATATATCTATTAGCTCTGGCAACTTTCACAGACGGTGCAATTTTAATTTTGAATAATTTGTTCAATCCATTAAATATATTTATATAATTATAGCGAACGGAACTTCGTTTCAAACGGGTGTCCGCTTATTATTATGGTATACGGAGGGCGCAGCCAGTAGCGGCTCATTCCGCATAACGATGGCAATACCTCCATGCTCATGCGTTCAGATTGAGCGGATAATTACTCTTGCATGTTCTTTACCGCAACTTAACCTAGCAATTCAGAGAATATAGACGAACCTTTATTATCTTTTTAAAAGAATGTTGGATTGGAATTTGGCAGTTATAGCGCTATTAGTAGAAGAAGAACGCGAGGGTTCGTAGGTGGTGCAGGCGAATTTCAACTTTATCTTTGTTTCAGCCATTTCAAATTACTCGACTATTTTGCTGAATCTTAACATGTTAAATGTCATTGCCTCAATCTGAGTTTGTTTGTAGTGTAGGCACATGCGACCATATAGATATATTCGGCTGCCCAACAAACATTAAATTTTCGTCGTCTGTTTATTTTAAGAATATTTTATAGATTTGTGTACAAAAATGCAATAGAGATTGCACACGATACAGTTACATTATGTATGTACGTGGCAAAATTACATGGCTTTAGATATTGCTTTCTTACTAAAACATTAAAAAAAAAATTGCTGTTTAAACAGAACGAACCAAAACAGTCCTTGAATTAAACAGAACGAAGAAAGCTCCGACTACTATCTAATTAATTTCTACAAAAATAAAAGAAATAACCATAAATCACCATTTAAACAAAATTTATGGTACCTACGTATGATTAGTTCTACATGATATAATTTTAATTACTTGGTACTAACAGATTTCTCCAGGCGAGACGGTGAAGGTCATCCATTTACATTTGTAGAGACACTCAGGCGGCGGGGCCAGCTGCCACTCCTTGCGACCGCGCACCTGAGCCTGCCAGGACATGTGCTTCACTGAGTCCACCTAAAAAGAGATGAACTTTACTGAACATGACACCCAGTTTTTAGGGTTCCGTTACTTAAAAGTTAAAAAAAGGAACCTTTATAACCGTATCACTTTGTTGTTCGTCTGTTTGTCTGTCTGTCAAGACATGGATCAAAATCAAAAGTGAAAGGATATGGCCACTTAGACCTAGGTCTATGTTCAAATTTGGTCAACCAAATTGCTTCTTACCTTGCTTCTTCGACCTTGCTTTGCTCTTCGACCTTGCTTCTTACCAAATTTCATGATTCTAGAATCATGAAATTTGGGTCTCACAACACACAGCACAAGTAAAGGAAAAAATCCGAAAGTCAATAATTTGTTGTTATATCTATCACATAAAAAAATAGTTTTTATGATTACAAATATTTTGGGATTGGAAAGTTGACTTTGTGGTACATTGCAACCGCAAAGTTAAATTTGTCTTTCGGAAAAGACGGGCAAAAACCTTCGAGAATCGATGCCCGAGATGGACATATCGTCTACATACAAATTTGTTGGCTTACGCGCACCGAGGCTTCCTCGGTGCGCGAATCAGACTCGCATTTGTCCGGTTTTTATCACAACAAGTAGACATATTAAAAAAATAAAAAATATTATAAATCCACTTCTTTTATTAGCAAAGCTACAGACAAAAGAGATAAGCGACCTAGGTTTAGAAGAAAGATTTAGGTACCTATGCTGAGCTGATATGATTATGAAGCATGCCGGTGGATAGGGGAACTCTTCAGTGAAGATTAGACTGATATGATTCGTTTTGACGAGTCGAACAGATTGGGTTTAGTAACGAAGGCACAGATTACTGAGTAGTTACTGCGAAACAGATAAATCACTCCCTACAAAAATATCGATGCCTTTTTCATTTCCGTTTTAGTATACAAAAATCTAACATGTGATGTTTTATTTTTATGTAATGATTAATAGACTTCTTCCCTTTTCTTTTTTTTTCAATTAATATTAAACTGTATGGCGAAAAATATTCTAAATCTTGCAAAAAGTTTTAATAAAGTATTTGAGGAAAACAAAAACAAAAAATAAGGTTAAAAGAATATTTTATTTTATTTCGTAAATAGTCCATGTCAATTTTCATCGCAAATGTTACAGTATTTAAAGAAAATATCAATACGATCTCGAATTATGTATTTTGTACTTTAAAAATAAAAGCGTCTGCGCGCGATGCAGCTGTCGGCAACCCACTGGGCGTCACTGCGTATAAGCACAGATTACTAAGTAGTTACTACGTAACAGATAAATCACTCCCTACAAAAACGTCCATACCTACCGTTTTAATTACCTACTCTTTCCGAGCGCCGACCCCTGCATGCGAAAATGATCTTTAATGTTCTTAAAACACGATTATTAATGCCTCGCAATTGCGCATGGTTGCGATACCGTAAGTGAGTTTAGGGTTACCTCTTTTTATGTAATATTAAATATCTATATTATTATAAAAAAGGCTATGTTAATTAAGTAAAGTTTTATTACACAAAAAATCGGGTGTGTTATCTGACTTAGAAAAGTGTAACACTTAATACCACGTCCTCGTAAGTTTACTAATACGAAACACTTAACAACAAATCGCTTCTCCGAAAAACTTATCGCCGAAGCCACGCGACCTTGTTTAACCAAACCTCTAACGAGAAACAGCAATAAATTATTCGAGAAAAGAAACTTAAAGAATTTGTCGTAGCGTGATGTTATATAGCCTTTAGTCTGCCTCTATAAATGGATAGTCCATCCAACACAAAATTTTAAGATTTTTTTAATTCGAACCAGCAGCTCCTGAGATTAGCGCTTCAACCAAACAAACGAACTCTTCAGCTTTATAATATTAATATAGATGTTATGTAGTGATAAATCTAAAGAACAATGTTGCATATGTATATTGTTGATGTTCCTTAATTAAAGTTGAGTACCTACACCCAAATCTTTTTCCAATCAAACGCATGGAATTCACTACACGAGTAGATGCGTCGTTGTCCTTGACGACAATAGTGACGACAAAATCTAAAAACGAACAGTTTTGGTCGGCTGGACGCACCGCTAGCGCGGTGGAGTTTTGCTTTTGGAAAAAAAAATAAGGTACCTAGGTACTAAAGATTTCATTTCTTGTAGTTATGGCATTCTTATAAATATAAACTAATGTTACGAGCTGAAGTTCGGGATTAGAGAATTATACCAGATTGTTACCGAAATAGACACACTTTATTTTAATAGATCACAAAATACACAGGGAAACTAGCAACAACACAATTACAATAATTTATTATCACTAAACTTCTTAATTCACTTACACTTTAGTCGCTGTTAATTTACTTGAAACTAAACTCACTTGACACTCACTTGAAAACTAACTCACTACTCCGCAATGCCACGCTTTATATAGCAAAACGGTATTTCTAGAAACATCGCGACACCTCTTGTAAATTCTACAAAACAAATAGAAGCCTCTAAAACAAACTAGTATTTTCTATTAATGGGTTACTAACTACTTAGTTCCGTGTTGTCTCAACAGATGGCGTGTATCTTTATTTTGTAGCTCTATACGACTTCCCCAGTCGCCAATAGATGGCGGGTTATTCGTAACACTGCCCCCTTCTTAGACATGCTCGTCCCGAGCATGATTATCCCCATGAAAACGCGCCAACCGATCCACATGGACGATCTTGGGAGTGCCCCGCGGTCCTTTCTGAATGCGGTACGTTACGTCATTGAGTCTGGTCACTACTTCGTACGGTCCGTCCCATTTCACTTGCAGCTTCAGAGATTTGCCTTTTCTGCGAACCGGGTTATGCAGCCAGACCAGTGATCCTTCCTCAAAGCTTCTGTCATTTATCTTTAATACTGCGCGGAGTGTCAGGGGGAATGCCCGTGATTAAATCTGCAGGCAACCGCAGTTCTCGACCGAAGTTCGCAAAGGCTGGTGTTACTGACGTGCTCTCGTGGACCGCACTTCGGTACGAGAGGAGGAACGGCTGGATGCGTTTATCCCAGTCTCTTTGTCTGCCGTCCACAACTTTTGCCAAGTACCTCTCTAATGTCTGATTAAACCGTTCCACCATTCCATCAGACTGAGGGTGGTAAGAGGTGGTTCGGGTTTTAAAAGCACCCATCACGCGGCACGTTTCCTGGAACAACTGGGACTCAAAATTCCTCCCCTGATCACTGTGAATCTCCAAAGGTACCCCAAATCGACAGAAGACTTCATTGACCAGCTTATCAGCTACCGTGGTCGCCTCTTGGTTCGTTATCGCAAATACTTCCGGCCACTTCGTAAAATAATCCATGACAACCATGAAATACTAGTTGCCATCTTCACTCTCCGGAAATGGACCTGCTACATCCACGGCAATACGTTCCCACGGAGCTCCCACATTATACAGCTGCAATGCACCCCTGCTGCGTGTGTGAGGTCCCTTCACTGCTGCACAACTGATGCATTTTCGACACCAGTCTTCCACATCGTCGCGGCAGTGGATCCAATAAAACCGCTCTCGAATCTTCAATAAAGTCCTTTTCACACCCAAATGGCCTCCTGAACATCCATCGTGGTAAAGCTGTAAAATCTCCGATACCTCGACCTTCGGAACAACCATTTGGAGGTGACAGGTGTCCCCTCGAGCATTCTCCCATTTACGGCACAATACTCCGTCCTGGACGATCAAGCTATTCCACTGCGCCCAATACCCCTTCGTTATTGAGCACGTAGCTGCAAACGTCGCTCCACTTGGGCCTCGGAGCATTGGCTTTGACCCACTCGAGAATTAGCTTGACATCTGTGTCCTCTTCTTGAGCCTTCCGTAAGGTTTCCTTCCATTCGTCACTCAGGTCCGTTCTTAACATGCGGACGGGCACAGCTTCCCTGGTCTCTTGCCTAACGCAGTGTTTACAGTCCTCTGTGCAAGGTTGCCTTGACAATGCGTCAGCGTTGCCATGGGATTTGCCGCTACGATGCTGGATCTCGTTGACCTCGCCTCTGATGATCAGGCTATTCCCGTCTTGAGCTTGCGAGATCAAAATTCTTGGGGCTCTTTGACCACCAGCCAGCACCTGCCCCGCAGTCCTGGCTTCTATTCGTTTTACCTGCTGTTGGGCGGCAGCATCAACCACCCTTCTCTCTTGTGGTCGTTCATCTCTTTGCCTTGGGCAATTCGCACGAAGGAGGCCCCTCTCTCCGCAGGTGTAGCATCGGGGGCTGTATTGGGGACGGTCACGGGCGGTAGGTGTAGTTACTTCCCTAACTCGGTGGTCTTGCCTCACCGCTTCCACCTCCAATGCGTGGGCAAGGGCAGTCTTAAGCGTGTCGTGGTGCCCCAGCCTAACAGCAGCCCTGACCTCCAGGTCACGGATGCCGTCGATGAAGGCTTACACCAGATTGCCCTCGATCAATGTAGGCGCTGACCGATATGCCTTCCGGACGAGCTTCTCAATTTCCAAGGCCCACTGCTGCAAATTCTCCCCTCCACGCTGCACGCGCTCCTTTAACTGGGCACGGAATACGTGCTCCAGGTGAGCGTCACCGTACCTTGACTCCAACGCCTCAACGAGCTGGTTGTAGGTGAGATTCTTGCCAAGAGCCTCCAGCACAGTCAACGCTTGATCGCGGAGACCTAGGGTGAGCGCTGTCATGGCCTGCGCCTCAGTCCAACCGTTCGCTTTCATAACAGCCTCGAACTGGATCTTATAAGCGGACCATGAGGACGTTCCATCGAATGGAGGCACCTTAAATCCGCGAGCCGCAGGAGCATTCCCCACAGGAGCAGTTCCAAGCTTCAGTTCCAGTTCCAGCATTCAGGTCTCCTAGGGCCTTCTGCATATCCACAATCTTATGCTCAGTGTCCGTGATGCGGGCCTCGTGCTGGTGGGCCGTCTCCTTCATCACCTTGAGGTCCTTACCTAGTGCAACCTGGAGATCCTTCATAAGGAACATCTGTTCCTCCTTGTCCCGCCGCAACTGGTCCTGCAGCTGACGAGCCTGCTCCTCCTGGCGACGGGTCTGCTCTTCCTGGTCCCGCCGCAACTGGTCCTGGAGCTGACGAGTCTGCTCCTGCAGCATCATCATTAATGCGGCGAGATCGTCCGCTGGTTGTTGCGGAGCATCCCCAAACCGTCACTGGTCCATCTCCTGCTGTCGCTGTCCCCTAGTACGAACGCCTTCCGTGTCCTCCTTCGGTAAAACCGGCATCATCTAATCACACTTCTGACACCAATTTGTTACGAGCTGAGGTTCGGGATTAGAGAATTATACCAGATTGTTACCGAAATAGACACACTTTATTTTAATAGATCACAAAATACACAGGGAAACTAGCAACAACACAATTACAGTAATTTATTATCACTAAACTTCTTAATTCACTTACACTTTAGTGGCTGTTAATTTACTTGAAACTAAACTCACTTGACACTCACTTGAAAACTAACTCACTACTCCGCAATGCCACGCTTTATATAGCAAAACGGTATTTCTAGAAACATCGCGACACCTCTTGTAAATTCTACAAAACAAATAGAAGCCTCTAAAACAAATTAGTATTTTCTATTAATGGGTTACTAACTACTTAGTTCCGTGTTGCCTCAACAGATGGCGTGTATCTTTATTTTGTAGCTCTATACGACTTTCACAGTCGCCAATAGATGGCGGGTTATTCGTAACACTAATACACTATCATTTACGTAAAAATTATAACAATAAGGTATTTAGTACTTACCTAAGTAAGTATATATTTTTTCCATAAATAGAATCTTAAAACCATTTCAAAATTACGTATTTTCTTTACTATTATAAATATTTAATAAGAATGGTAAACCATTATTAATTACTTTTATTACAGAATTAACTATTTGTATTCGAAATAAACACTTGATTAATTATATAAATTGTATAATTCGATTGGTTTACCATTCGAATTAAGTAGGTATTTGTATATTAAAGAAATGGCATAAAAATCTTTATCTAAAAAACAACTCTATGTGACAGTGAAAACCGTATTAACTCTTATTTATTTGTAACAGAAACCAAAACATCAATATAAAACAAAATATATTTGAAAACAAAAATAATTACAGATTTTGTTGATTTTTTCTCTTACTGGATCTACATCCATGTACAGCACATAAACTACCAGAAACCATGTCAACTTGTCTATATTTAAAGTATATAAAGGTATAAAAATACGATTTCGAATTACGTAAAAATTCAAAAATAAAAGCGTGAGCGGGCGGTACAGCTATCGGCAACCCACTGCGCGAGATTGGGGCCGTGCGGCCGTGCGGCCGTTAGTTGTTTAGCGCACATAAGTACATCGAGTGGCATAGGCCTGGTATAAGGTCCGCCGGCGGATTAGCGGCCGGTAGGTAGTTGGCGCGCGCAAGTACATAGAGTGACAAAGGCCTGACGACTACGGTCTAATTATGAAACATGGAGGTGGATAGTGGAAGTTATTTTTACTTTTTTATTCGGTTCGCCATTAAGACGTGTTTTTGAAGTGAAACTCTGAAGTGAATCGTTGATGAAATGAAATTGTGTCACGATTAAGAAACAAATACATAAATGTATAGGATTAAGTTGGATTGGTACGAGAGAATGAGATAGAATACAAGTAGCAGTGTTTCCAATAATCTTTGTTTTTGCGCCTGCGTACTACGAAACCTTCAGAAAATGACCTAGTGCCATTTTTGTGCATTTGCGTATTAAAATTCGTTGGTTAATTAGTTATTTAATTATTTAACACATCTGTGTTAATTTGACCAATAACTTTTATATAAATTATCTAAAATTAAATTTATTAACATTAGTAAATTATGTGTGTTGATTTTACTTTTTATTTTTCATTCTCTCGAAGGCTACTTTCTGAAGTTTCACTTCTGTCGTGTGTAAATTGCACACACACACTTTTTTTTAGTTTTACTAAATTATAATATTATTATATAAATCATTTGTGCAAACAGGTACACGGTCCGATGAATGGTAAGTGGTTACAGATGTCATTATAATTATGCACGTGTAAATAACATTTACCCTTTCTTCTTTCTTCGACGTGGGAGAGCCATGCTTGGCACGTATGGGCCGGCTCGACTTCGCTCGATACCACGGCCTCACAGAAAACCGGCAGTGAAGCAATGCTTGCATTGTTTTCGCCGCGTGAGTGAGGTTACCGGAGGCCTTAACCCTTCCCTCTCCCGTATTCCCGTCCTTCCCCTCTCCCCTCTTCCCACTCTTCCTCCCCTCCCCCTCTTCTCCCACCTTAAAGGGCAGCAACGCACTTGGGACTCTTGAGTTACAGGTGCCCATGGGCGGCGGTAGTCATTTACCATCAGGTGACCCGTCTGCTCGTTTGCCCCCTATACCATAAAAAGAAATAAAAAAAAATTAAAAACCCCATATAGATCACACGAAAAATTCTGTATACTACAAATCCTACTATAGCCCGATAACTTTCATAGGGCGATGCAGCTTTAGCAGTTACTGCGTAGTTTGGCTCGTCTTCGCTAGATGACGCTGAAGTATATTTTTGCTATAAATATAGTTACGTTCCCTGCGTGTGACATACTTACATGCATATGCGCCCCCTGTCCAGGTCCTCCCATAAAGATCCAGTCAGTCATATCACTCTCAGCCGTCTTTGGCAAGAAATACGGTCGATTATAGTAGGACCTCAACAGCCTCGTCTCCTCATCATAGCAAGTGCTCCACCCAACATACCAGGGTTCACCTGACAGATTGGCTCTAGCTTCGTCCATGTTAAAAACTTCTTGCAACGAGTTAAGTCCAGATTTGTACGCGAAATAGAAGCAGTCGTTTATTTGTTTCCCCATTTTGCCGCTGTTGTAGAAGTAGGCGAAGAAATTGAAATTGAATTCCTATAACAATGTAACAATTGTCTTTATTTTAACTTGAATAGTTTGTTTATTGTCTGTTGGAATGCGATGATTTCATGAACTATTAGTACGATTTGAATTATTTTTTTGCGTTAGATGGCGTGTTTATTCAGGCATGTTGTGAGTTTTGGTATATCAATCTACGACTCCTAAGAGCAGTGCAGCTATAATGATCGGAAAAAATCCTTTAAACTTTAGGATTTTTAAAAGAGATGTGTTTGCAGTGTTTACCGGAGGGCTAGAAAGGGCAGTGCCCCGGGGCCCCCAAGCTCAGGGGCCCCTCGGACTCTGACTTACAAGCTATAAATTGCACTAGTGAAAATTTCTCCCACATTCGGAATATAAATAAACCAGATTTTTCAGAACCAGAAGTTATCAGGTTTGTACTAGAGTTGTGACCACTATTTATATTATATTGCGCATTTGCTTGAATATGGAGTACGACAAATTTAGAATACGTCGAATTCGGAACAAACGATTTTAAATAATTTAGTTGGGGCCCTAGTTAATTTTTGCCCCAGGGCTTTTGATTACCTAGCTACGCCACTGTGTGTTTGATCCACATTAAAGCGTTTGATTGGCAATTATCTTGCAATTCGTCTGAGGGGCATCCTAACAAATATTAGAAACGTGAATGTGAGTTTTTTTGTTTGTTAAACTTTCAGCTTTATGAAAACCGTTGTGTTGTGAAGCATTTGGTAAGTTCTACGAACTTACCTTGAGAGCCTTCCAGTCATTGGTGGCATCAGTGACAATGACAGGAGTGGTGCTGTACGCATACTTCCCAAACTCTTCGGCGGTGGTGTTTGCGAGACGGACCACCTCGAGCACTCGCTCGCACATTGAACAGTCCTCCGGTGGACGGAACGCCGACTTTGAGAACGATGGCAGTTGCAATAGACAGTTCTGTAAATTCAGTTTTTATGAAAGCACTATTTTTTGTAAGCGGCTTCGCTTGCCTTATTGTACATTTTGTAAATCAATACAGTTATAAATCTGGAACAGTGCTTTTTTGGATAAAGGCCATATTCCCTTTTCTGTACCCTGACAACGTGTCCATAATATGATTTCTGAAACCCCATCTATTATAATTGACACGGTATGCTGGACATTAACTACTCCTAAAGATTTCCACAAAGCGCTCTTTCGCCACTTTTATCCTGGCTCTGAAACCACGATTGCCAAACCTCGAAAAGATTTCAATTCAAACGTGTGGATAGGACGTTTGGCTTGACTTATGTGTACATGGGACCGATCCGGATACGTGTCAGTTTTTTACACAAATCAAAGGAAGTTTGCGAAGCCGAATCCCTCTGCGGGTATTAATTTCAACCAGTAGGTACACTATTGACTAGTATTGACACATAATATGCCAATTAAAAGCCAGGGAAGTGGAAGCGCCAGGGATTGGTTTCGTACGTTACGTGGGGCCTCGTACTTTACTAGTTAACACAAGAGAGGCCCAGGAACCCCCACGGATCGTCAATTTAACGATACAACATAATCGAAACTAATCATAGAACTATGTAAGCTGTTGAGTTAAAAGGTAAACCCCCTTTATCAAAAGAATTTTATTATTAAAAATTAACCAAGGATATTTGAAAACGAGATTGGTTTTTGCCGATACTGGATGAAAATTGTTTTTTTTTTAATATTCTGTAAGTATGACAAGTAAATTTAAATTTATTTTTGATGAATACCTACCTAGTATGTTTATAATGTATATTTATTATTTAATTCGTTGTATTTTTTTTGTTTTGCATTCAAACACAAAACGATGGTTTCTAATTAAATGAATACACCTATAAACAACCAATCTTACCGATTGTCCAATAAGTTCATGCGAAATCCACTGAGCACTGAACAAAGACACCAAAGTAACGGCAACACTGGATAACAAATAAGCTAACGATTTTCCTTTTAGTAAACATTTTTCGCTTTTGGCAACATTGAGGCGGGAAATATAAGAATTACTCAATTTTAAGTTGTCGATTTTTTTTATAACTTTCTGTAGTTTCAATTCGGCTGTTTTGTAATTTTTCGAGCAAGTCTTCGGCCGCAGCGATTGGTTCATTGTGGCATGTTACGAATTTCGGAGTAGAATGGACGGGGCCAGTTCAATTTCAACGGTTTTATACGGGATTACTTCGAGCTAAAATGGATTTAATATTTATATAGAGTTCTTTCTTGCGAAGACTGCCTTTATTGAATATCCAGGAGTATAGAAATGTGGGGTCCTGTATTAGTATACTAAGAACCATACACCACATTGTAAATGATAATTAATAGTATGCGAGTGTGTAACTCCCAGCTTCCGAATTTCGGAATTATTCTAGCTACGCGGCCGCGATACAAGGGTTGAACTGAAATAGAAAGCTTCTTTCTTACATTATGTAATTTTTTATATACTTTTAAAAACCGGAGGTTCTTACTCCGACTATATTTTTGAGATTACTTATCTTACGCGATATCATTAATGCGGGCGTTGTGAATAGATTCTAATGACTATTTTTATTAGATATGTTATATTTTCAGAGAGGCTCAAATTTGAAAAAAAAAACAACCATGGCTGGTGGCAAACTGGCTAATGAAAGTTTAAAGTGTGTTAGACGCATTTCAGGATACTAGGCTGGTATATTATCTTGTTTTACTTGTAGGTCACTTATTTACTTAAGTTAGATTGAACATTCGAACAGCTTTTTTCAAACACAGCTCTACGAGTGTCCCTGAAAACTGGTATAAATAATGCGCAGCGTGTGCAATAAGTATGAAATTGAAATTCATTATCTCGCGCGACACACAACTGTGCAGCTGTGTCCTCTCGTTACACGCCTCCACGCTTCACTGTCATAAGCTATCAATTTAACCTTTTTGTTAGGTATCAGCGATAGGCGATTAGGTTTCAGGCTCTATGGCAATGTACCTACTATTACTAATAACTTAAAATTAGTTTCTTGTCTCAATGAATATCACATTCTTTCACTTAAACCATAGCAGAATTTTTTGAGTTTTTGAATATGATAAAACCGCAGGAATAGGCACAGCCGTGTATTAGTTAATTTCGAAACCCATTAAAATCTAGTAAGTTAAACAAAAAACTGAGTATTTTCGTATTTTCATTATCAATATAATTAAAATTTTAAAAAGGTCTTTGTAACTGCGATCAGAGACTTTATTTATAATTATCTTCTAGACGACCTCAAAAAACTAAGTAGAAATCGGTTCAAAATAAGGTAAAAATTTGATAATGGTGATTCTCTGTCAATATATTTTTGGCATTATATTGTTGTCCGGTCATATTAATATTCTTCCTGTTAAAAAAACCTACTAAGAACTAGAAAAGTAAAGTAGTTTAATGATAACTACGTAAGAGTTCATTGAATTTCTAGCTAGTTTTCGAGATATTATAATTTTTAAGGTATCATTCCTCAAAAGAAAAAAAAATATCTTTATGGAACCTTTATCTCAGGAACCCAAAGCAGAGCAAAAGGAAAGGTCTGACAGCAGTGAGAGCACAAGTAAAGGATAAAAGCCGAAAGTCGTTAGTTTGTAGTTAAATTACAAAAAAAAAATAGGTGTCATGGTTACAAAGTTATATTTTACGGTTGGAAAGTTGACGTTTGTCGTAAATCGATGTATGGGAGAGTATTTATAGAACTGCAAAGTTAAGTTTGTCTTTCGGAAAAGTCGTTTATTTAATTAGTTTATCTACGACTGAACCCATAACACTCAAAACAATCATACACAGCTGAATGAGGTCTGTATACACTAAATACAATAACACGCTTGAGTTCTATACAGGCTATTTCTGCAGTGCGTTCAAATGATAAACTGACAATGTTATGGCGCTGATTGGCCTTGCAATAGCCGTGTAGGTAGAGCCATAGTGCAATCTTGGTCTGAAGTCCCTATTTAACGCCAGCCATGTAATAACTCATCCATAATGCAATTTTTGCTTTAGTGAGTATGTTTGTGATGTGCGGTTAAATTTTGTTCAAGTATGACCCCAACCCCTAAGTAGGTACTTACTTAACCTCACTAGAAAAGATGCCGAAGATGCCGTTTTATTTATGTGGCCTGCTGTATATAATACCTGCTGTGATAAAATAATAGAAGTACAGCTTCTTAAGGAGGTACAATCAATAAAGAAAGTCTTGCTAAACAGATAAATATTCACACAAGGCTCGAGGAGGCATACCTGTGTTTAGCGAAGACTTGCATTTCAGGTTTGAAGACTAATATTGAACCATCGATTAATCCTATATTAACTAACATTGGATTTGATAATATATATTTATGAATGCATTACAGTGCAACTGTAACATTTAATTATATTACTAACAGTTTACTACTTTTGTTGTGGACTGGGCTGTGCTATACCATTGCAAGTGTCCATCTTACTACCAGGCTTCATTCGATTTTAGAACAATGCCTCTGTAAGTCTCTCTGCAGTCAGAGCGACCGTCTCTCAACAGATTTCTATATTTTATGTTAGTTTATAACTTCGAATCACCAAAAGGCTTACTAGATATGACAAGATAAGATTATACAGTATTCTTTTTGGCTCCAACTGCGACAAGACATCATTAGTCACCAAAAATGGGTTTGCATGATTCGGTTTATTCTGCATTTTGATTGCTTTTAAACAGGAAATGTCTGTTTTTTTATGCAGAATCAAGACAAATGTTAAGGACTAGCACTATTGAATAAATATTAAAATTCAGTTTTTAAAACAGTAAATACTGAATTTTACTAACTAACTAATGGTAGATTCGAAAAGAATCTATCCATTATTTTACATATAATTGTGTCTCAGCTATGTGAAAGTAAGTTATATTTGAGGGTTTTGACCATAGACATAAGAATAGAGCGCGCAAGTAATGGCACTATCGTGTAAGTCGGTGTAAGTGGATGCGATAACTCGATAAAAAGAGAACGCTGGTATACGTGGCCCCTATAACTAGAGCGTGTACTTTGCGTGTGTGAATATTGATACGCTGTGTTGATTCGCAATCGCGGCTAAAAAGAGATAGAGGGACCACGTATGGCATGGGAATATATCGCGCTCTTCCGCGATCTTTTCTTATATGTCTATGGTTTTGACTCTCTGACTAGTATATAGTTATCTGTAGTTTTGTTTTTGTCACAGGTTAATTGTCTTTTTTTGACAATTAAATTATTAATCCGATTGTCAAAAAGTCATGTCAGGCTGTGTCAAATGGTCAAATAATCAAAATATTCAAAATCTTAAAAACAATTTGACATTACCGGCAGGAGTGTACGAATATTCTCTTACTTTATTAATATTTATTCTCAAACGATGGCTGCAATACTAGGAGGTGGGCTGGGAGGCCTGTCGGCCGGATACTACTTATTAAAAAATAATTTAGTTAGCCAAAATAATCTGAAGCTATTCCTTTTAGAAGCTACTAATTACTGCGGTGGTTGGATCAAGTCTATACGTACTAAAGATTATATCTTTGAGCAAGGGCCGAGAACTATTAGACCTAAAGGTATTACAGGACTGAATACACTAAATATGATTGAAGATTTAGGTCTAAGCGAGCATGTATCACCCATAAAATCAGACCATCCCGCAGCCAAAAACAGAATGATCTATGTTAACAACCATTTGCACGTATTACCATCAACTGTAATGAGCGTCTTGAAAACAAATGAACCATTCTCTAAACCTCTAATATACGCACTTTTTAAAGATATTAAATCACCACACAAGGCCCTATCTGACGATTCCATCTACAATTTCGTTGAGCGTAGATTTGGTAAAGAGATAGCTGATTATGCTATATCTCCTATGATTTGTGGTATTTGTGCGGGCGATGCTAAAGAAATATCTGTAAAGTTTCTTATGAAGACACTGTTTGAATGGGAGCAGATACACGGAGGAGTCATTAAGGGGTTGATGAAATCTATGTTCAATTCGAAAATTGATGAAAATTTGGAATTAAGTGCTCTAGCAAAGAAAGCTCAGGAAGAAAAATGGAATGTGTATACAATTAAAGGTGGACTTGAAACATTCCCTGCATCATTACAAGACTATTTATTGGAAAATAAAGTAGATATTAATAAGCAGAATAAAATTGAAGAAATTGAATTTATAGATTCCGGCACAGTGCAATTGAAAAATGCTGGAGGTGAAAGAGTAACTGCCAATCATGTTTATTCCTCAATACCAGCACATGCTCTAGCTGAACTAATTGAGAAGCAGCATCCAGAACTAGCGGAAGACTTAAAAGGAATTCCATTTGTGACAGTAGGGATAGTCAATTTATATTTTAATTCATCCAAAGAACTGATTCAACCAGCATTTGGTTTTCTAGTACCACCTATTGAGAATTCTCCTATTTTAGGAGTTGTTTTTGACTCTTGTTGTATGCCAGATCAAAATGGCACCGTTCTGACTGCTATGCTTGGTGGCAGATGGTTTGAAGAGAAATTTGGTAATAATATATCAAATGAGAAGCTTTTAGAAATTGCATTGCAAGAAATAGTAAGGATATTGAATATTAAGGAGGAACCGACAGCACACAACGTTAACATCTTGAGACAATGTATCCCTCAGTACATAGTGGGCCACTATGAGAGAGTTGATAAAATAAGACAGTATATTCAAGATCACAATTTGCCAATATCACTGATAGGAAGTAGTTATGATGGAGTAGGTATAAATGACGTGGTATATTCAGCTAAGACACAAGTTATGGGCAAATCTTACTATAAGAATGTGAATATTGATGAGTAGAACTTGGATATGACTTATTTTGTTGCTATGATTTTTATGTTTGAATGTCTGTTAAGGAATATAAATGTCATATATTTTCTTGTTAATACATTTTATATTTTTTGCTGTACTTCTTTAGGTTATCTTTACCATTGTTCATATTTATATTACCTTTGATGTAGATTGGCAGACTTTATAGACCTTTTTCTCACAAGGTTAACAAGCGACTCCCATATTACAGCATACTAAACTTTGCACTGGGCACACTCAAACCCATGACTTTTGGCGTGGCAATTAAATGCACTACCACCGCGCCCACAGGTAGTCGAAAGATTATTTTGTATGCAATATCCTATTTATCCTATTAGTATCTTGTAAGTAGCCGCCATTCAATTTTACTATGTTCCACACGCGTGACGCGTCGACAACGCGTTAGCCGTCACATCATCCGCCATCAGAAGTTACCAGTTATGCTGGTCGCACGTATTTCCTAATTGGAATAAATGACGGTCTGACATGTAATATATCTGTCGTTTAGTTTGTTTCTTTTGAATTGTATAAAAAGATGAAAAGAAAAAACTATTTGTAGATTTCTGACATTAATAATAATAACTTCACAAATCCCACACACGGCCGTCTGATCCCAAACTAGGCAGAGCCTGTACTATGGTAACCAGACTGCTGATAAACATACTTATATATTACTAAATAAATACATATTATAGATAAATTACATTGTTGCAGTCTGGACAGAGGTTCCACAGTTCATCAGAAGATATTATAAAAGTATATTGTAGGTAGTAGAATAGAAAGTTAAACCAATATAAAATTGATTTACAGATACAAAGATACCTATAATTTATCTCTATATTAACAATCCTTTCCTAGAATACCTTTTGCTGTAAGAAGCGGTCTCACAGTAGGTGTCCGTGTTTCAGAATCCACAGTATAGGCTATGCTTATTTTGGGTCTAGATGGCGCTGTTTAATTTACTTACAACACAACTATAAAATAAATTGAAGAAGTTGGCTTATTCACTAATCTACCTACCTCTGTCTGTCTGAATTAGTTGACATGACTCTAGTCCCGACATCTTTACATCGATTCGAATTTCTAATAGTTAAATAGTGTTCATGACTTAATAGGAGAGTTTAAAATGCTTGAGTTATCTACCTATATATTGTAATTAGGTACTGGTACTCTCTAATGTGCTGAGAGGGTTTCCTCAAAAAAGTGGTCTTTGACAAGGATGGAGAAATTATACAGTGGTAGGTATCTGTAAATAATAATAACTTCTGACAAGTTGTAGAACCACCAGCTCAGTTGATGTCAGAAGCTCCAGTCATCGATTGTCTCCGAACAGATACAGGCCCGAGTCGCGGTCGCTGCTGCGGTCTGGTATAAAGTCTTACTCCGATAACACCGCGCCGGCGCCGCCAAAAGAGGTGATTTTAACACATCTTGTACAAGATGGACGTCTAGGTAGCGTGGGAATAAAATAAAAACAACCCTTTTGTTCAAAATATTATATTTCAGCAAATTTCAACCGAGTCATATTATTTGTAAGTATGTATAAAATGTGCAAAACTGCCACAAGCAACCGTTATTTACGCAAAATAATTTTATATCGATAACTTTTTAGCTTACAACATATCTTAAAACTATAAAAATAAATATTTAAAGTAATACTCCACACACAGCACGGATTTATAATTTCATTTAGTTACAACAAGCTTTTAGGCACAATATATGTATTTGTGTATATAGCTGTGACTATCGCCATATTTGTTTACATGAAGTAGAATTTAAAAGTAATTAGTACATGGTTATATAATATATAATAAAATTAGTTTTTTTTAATAAGGACTAATAATTACATTACTAGTACTCTTGTAACCCCGCTAGTTAAGCTAAATGCTTGTGTTAAGAGTGGCTTCACGACTGTAGTGCACTGGAGGTTCAAACTTATGACCACATGATCACAAGTCCGACGGCTCAGCCACTACGCTTCGAAAAAAATGTTACATATGTGGGTAATATTTTTGTTATTCATGTATGTGCAAGCTGGCGAATATGTACTTGCCTAAATTTAAAATACGTTTTGAATTAGAGGGTTTGGAAGTCTCTCGTAAGTTTATATTTCTATACTGACTTTTGTACGTACTCTAACGCCTTTTAAACAACACTCAAGTTCCTGTCATTTTAAGCTGGTCTATTTAGTATCGCCTGGTTGTTGAATTTCGACCATCTAATTTGTAACATATATCGTTTATAAATCATCGTCGTCGTAAATAACCAGTGATTGGATTTTTAGTGACTTTAGAAGAGAGCTCTTTAAAGTTGTCAAATTATGTTTTACGTAGGTAACATTTTGAAAACGGCTGTTTTAATCTTCCTCAAATTTGCAATGTACCTGTGTTAATGAGTTTTGAAAAATGGTTTGTTTTATGATAAAGTATGTTTTCAGTAGGCTTATGTCAAAAACAAAGACTGCGACGAAATTTTACCTTTCTACACTTTTGTATATAAACTTTAATAAGTACTCCCAAATTTCATGTTCCTCTATTAGCGATATTTTCAAAATGCGTACAAAGAATTCTCTTCACGTAATATGTACATTAATATATGAACAAAATGTTTTTAAATGATGACCAAAGGTACTATTGAACTAGAGTAAAAGAGTGAGAGAAAGTGATAACACTCGTTTACTCCACTTTATTTAGTAAGTATTATTTCTAAAATAAATTTCTTTTTATAACCTATGAACTATAGAATAAAGACTTGGTAGCTGTCACTTTTAAGCAATAAGTTTGGTGACAGCCAGGTTTAATATCAGCTTAATAGTATTTGGATAAGCCCTCTAGGGCCAGACTTTCCGCAACAGCCAGTTCGAGTTGCAGTATGCGACCATGACTTGCTAGACTCATTGCTTACAATCTCCAATCTATCCGTATAACCAATATCCTTGTCCTTCCCTTCTTGGCTACCTTTCAAATGGGAAAATTGGGATTATTTTGAAAACATTAGAATCCCAACTTTCCCATCTTTAACTCCCAGAAAGGGAGCAAGGCTATTAAAGCCAACCGGGCATTGGCGGTAATAGCCTTGCTCCCTTTACACGAGTGGAATATTACATGGGTGTTTAATACTTTACCTATCCCGGGGGTACAAACTTGAGTGGGTGTATGTATGTTAATTGAATTCTTTTAGTTCTCCTTTAAATTTAAAAAGGTACTTCAAGGATTGGGCTATAAAATCACTTCTGATTTGCTTCAGTAAAGTTGACATTCAATGTAAAATAACGACTATTTTTAAAACCCAAAAATCTTGAAAAATAGTAATTCATAGCAAGTAGGACAGTTTTCAATTCTACTTTGCCAATTTTGGGCATATTGAATGAAAACATTATATTACATGCAATTGCAATTTGTTTTTACTGAGGCAGACAGGGATAACATGAGACTCATTTAAGGCAACTATTTCTATAGAAATGAGTTTTATGCCTTTGATACCTTAGCAAGCGGCAATAACTTACTAGAAATTAAGCTCATTCACACGTCATTCATACATATTTTATACAACGGTTGTCATCATTATTTATTTAATCTTTTTTTTAAACATCAGTACCTCTTGTACGAGTTCATATTGCGAAACGACAACAGGTTTGAGAGGTCAACACATACAAAACTTATTTTATTGTGACAGAAAAATGTTTCTTGAATATTTTTGATCCTGTTCAAATGTGAATTTGACATACAGCCGGCGTGCTTCTTTGGTGAGAAGGATTACCAAAGTTTTTTAGCAGTAGCAATGCCCGAGTGAAATTTTTAGAGTCGTTACACAGGACCGGTATAAACGCTCACCGGGAAGTAGGCCGTGTGCTCGTTTGCGAGCTCAGTAGCATAAAAAATCTGCCATTCTATATTTCAGCTGCTCATCGCTGACGTCATCCATTCGAATTTGCATCCAAGCCGTTAGTTGGCACTGACGGTGCCGAGGTCGATGAGCACGGTGGTGTAGAGCGTGTGGTCGCGGAGCTGCGCGGCGTGCGCGGCGGGCGGCACGGTGTTGCGGTACGAGTGCCGCAGCACCAGCGCCGCACGCGCCGGGGAACCACCCACGGCGTCTGCGGCGGTCACCACCTCCAAACGGAGAGCCAGCTTGTTGGATTTACGCCAAAGGATGATACTGAAAAATTAATTTAAAGTTTATAGCGCCGATACGGACAAACCGATCAGCGCGAGAATTTTCATTGCGCGATGCGGAATAAGATCATTTTATGTAATTAGGCTGTTCTTGTTTAGATGGAATAATTCTGAAGTATGTTTTTGTGTATGTGAACATTGCAATAAGAAAAGGTCTATGTTCGACAGTAAATGTCGTGACGTCATTGTATATGCTCACTCGTTAGTGTCGTGTTGTGCGTCATCGTCGTATTCGGCGGCGTCATCGCGTTGCGCCAGCGTCAACACCGTGGGAGGTGACGTCACGCGTGACGTCACCGAGTACTGCGGAGCGCGCTCGATCGCCTTGTATGACGACGTGTCCTGCAACACAAAAGTACTCAGACACATTTATACAGCTAGATAAACCGCGGAAGACATGCGGCGATAGCGTAATGGATAAGGCGGTCAAGTGGTTGCGAGTTCAAACCCCATCCAATGCAAACAGCACTACCTATAGGAGGATAGAGGAGATAGATTATATCCTGGGGAATGGGGCCCTACCCCTATTCCCCAGGATATAATCTATCTCCTTGCCAAATTTTATCTAGGGAAAAGAATTTCTACGCGAACGAAGTCGAGGACAACAGTATTTTATATTATTACTAACAGCGCCCCGCGGTTTCACCCTCGTAAGTATCGATCCCGTGGGAATATCGGGATAATTAGTAGCCTGCATGTTAATCCAAGTCTCCAGCTATCTACATACCAAGTTTCATCGCAATCAGTTCAGTTTTGGCGTGAAAGAGTAACAAACATCCATCCGAACTTTCACATTTATAATATTAGTGGCATAGTGGGATTTTATCCAAAATATAAACTGCGTGAAATGGATAACATCAAGTGTCACATAACTCATGCTATGTGAAAAAATGGAACAGTACGACTCTAAACAAAAACATAAAAATCGAATATCACCTTTTCTAAATTCAAAGACTTCTCTAGCGACTTTTCAATACTCTTAGGTTCCTCCTTCTCCTCGGGCGGAGGCAGTTCCTCGGGCTGCAAAAGTTTCAGCTGCATCTCGTGGCCAGTGGGGTTGGTCAGCTTCAGCAGTAACGCAGACTTCTCACCAGGCTTCACGGGCTCATGAGATATTATTTTCACTTCGGGCACGTGGTAACTACAAATTGTTTTTTTAATAAACCAGTTGAATTAAGTGTTACAGCGCGTATAGTAACTTTTGAGGGAAATTCACCTAAGAGTAGTACTTGGAAATTTACATCTATACTAATATTATAAATTCGAAAGTAACTCTGTTAGTTTGTCCGCCTGTTACATTTTTATGTCTAAACCGCTGAGCCAATTTTGATGATTTTTGAGAAGGACCCTGGAGAAGGATAAAGGCTACTTTTTGTCCCAAAAATAAAATTTGTAGGTTAGATTCTATTCTTAATAAATTTTTTTTATTATAGGGGGCAAACGAGCAGACAGATCACCTGATATATGGTTTGCCATTTTAACTAGCTCAGGATAAAAGCTTTAGCAGTTACTTTATCTATTCAATAGATTTCTTCAGCAGCTGTGTTTTTATAAATCAGAGAGAAAGTATTCATATCAACATGCAAAAATAATTACGAAGAAATTCGGTATTTCTTACATAGATGGCGCTAACTATTATAAGTGAGAGTAGTAGTTACTTTAGCTCTTGCGCATTCATAACGCTGTGCAGTTCGGTTATCTGAGCTAGATGGCGCCGTACACAATATCGCACATTCCGTACAATACTTACTAAGCGAGCAGCTCAATCTTGAACTTGATAGAGCCAGGGTTGTACTCGGGCTTGGTGAGGTTGTGGTCGCAGGCCCTGCAGCGCTGGCTGCGCTTGACGCTGAGCAGCTTGGCGAGCGGGTGCAGGCGCGCCACCGAGCGCGGCTGGCGCTCCGGCGACGCCAGGCGCTGCGCCATGCTCGTTACTGCGGTTATACATATACTCTATCTATCAGCCTATTGCATCAATCAATCACCGCCGGACTTAGACCCGAGCGTCTACAGAGCGTGTCTTGGTACACAAAAACACAAAAGTCACAATACTAACTTTGATTCAAGTTGACCTCCTTAGTGTAGTAGTCCTCAGGCAACTCCTCGACTTCAGCACTCGCCTGGCTCGGCACGAAGTTCGCGATGGCGGAGCAGGAACTGTCACTTGTGGGTAGCCCAGCTATGTTGCGGGCCATCGCGCCTGTGAGACCTGTTTTGTCCTAAAAATAAAATATTTTTGTTACTGTTGATCCTCTGGACAATCACAACAACGCAGGTATCAGGAACTACAAAAAATCGTACTAATACGACGTGTCGTGTTGTTTACAGTGAGTATGTACGTGGTGGTACGTTCCCTAAGGAATTTCTTCCCACGAACGCTCCAACTATGGAATGTGCTCTCTGCCGAGGGTTTCCCGAGAGACTACAGTATGATATTTTTGAAGAAAGGAGTATATAGGTTTTAAAAGCTATAAAAAGTTAGGTATTACGGCGTCCGTTGTGCCAGCCAACGCGCTGTTGGAGCTGTTCTGCCGAACTTCGAAGCTTGGGTAGGGAGGACCGACTGTGTCACCTACCGATTAACTCAGGTGCTCACCGGGCACGGTTGCTTCGGTGAGTACCTGAACAGGATTGGACGAGAGGCTACGGCACAATGCCACCACTGTGGATCCGACCGGGACTCCGCCCAGCACACGCTGGAGGACTGCCCTGCGTGGGAGTCCGAGCGTCGAGTTCTGGTCGGACAAATTGGACGAAACCTTTCACCGCCAGCATTGATTGCGGCAATGCTGGCGAGTAGTGCGGGTTGGGAAGCCGCGGTCTCCTTCTGTGAGGACGTTATGCTCCAGAAGGAGTCCGCAGAGCGGGATCGGGAAAGGGCCGATCCCGCTCGAAGAAGGCGACGAAGGGGACGCGGTAGAGGCCGCTAGCTCCCCAATCGTCGCCTAAGGGTCGTTTGTGGCCACATCTGGGGAAGATGTGACCGCTGTAGGCGACCCGAGAACGGTGACACCCCGGTGCGGCCGGGGGGTGTCGTCCAAGGCGGGTCGGTTTTCCGCGTCTTACTGTGTAAAGCGGTGAGGGGCGTGACACCGACCTGCCACGGGGGTGACTCTGGTCACCCCGGGATGTACCTCAGTGGTGAGGTACGGCAGGGGGGACTCCAGAAGCCGCCGATGCGTTCCTGGAGCTCCTCCCGACTGCCGAGGTAGGCCGCCGCGGTGGTTTAGTGGGTAGACCGGTTCGCCGGGAGTCCCACACACGCCCTTCGTATCCCCGACGGAGGGTATGGTGCGAAAAGCATTCCCCGCGTTAAAAAAAAAAAAAAAAAAAAAAAAAAAAAAAAAAGGTATTACGGCGTCCGTAGGCTACGGTAACCGCTTACCAGCAGGTCGAATGCTTGTTTACCATCGACGTGGTATATAAAACCGGCCAAGTGCGAGTCGGACTCGCGCACGAAGGGTTCCGTACCATTATCTATACAACATTAGACACTTTATCATATCTAACTGTTTTTTTTAGTTGGTTGTATGGGAGCCCCACTTAAATATATGTTTTATTCTGTTTTTCTGGCAACAGAAATATATCATCTGTGAAAATTTTCACTGTTTAGCTATCATGGTTCATCTGGAAACGGAGATCGTAATCGGAAACGGAGATCTTAGTCGAAAACGGAGATCGTAATCGAAAACGGAGATCCAAGTCGGAAACAGAAGCAAATGGGACAGGATGTGTCCCATATAGGTATTTATTAAAAATACATAACATACTTAATTATACAGCGTGTAAGTTTGATTGTTTATAAGACGTTGCTAAGTACAATTATCGTTGCGAGGCGAAAAACCGCTGTAAAAAGTTAGCCAGGTGGGCGTGGCAGTGGTGGCAAAGAGCAGCTTTTCGACAAGGAAGTAAGTTGGGTCTACTATGAGGAGACGGGGTCGCCATAAATTTCGTTAGAAGCTGCTGAGACATGGTGTATCTTCGTACTTATACAGAGTCTGATGTTGGACATATCGTGTGATTGTAGACGGTTCCACTCAAACAATGGATTAACTAAAATAACCAAAGCACTTTTGATCTAAATTAGTAGTTTCTTAAATATGTTAGCCATTACAGACTTAAAATAATGTTTTTCTACATAACTAGCTGCGCCCCGCGGTTTCACCCGCTTAAGTCCCGGTGCCGTGGGAATATCGGGATAAAAGCAGCCTATGTGTTAATCCAAATATCCAGCTATCTACATACAAAGTTTCATCGCAATCGGATCCGTAGTTTTTGCGTGAAAGTTTAACAAACATCAATACATCTATTCATTCATACATTCCCACAAACTTTCACGTTTATAATATTAGTAGGATGTGTTTATTATAATTGATTATTATAAAATTATTATTATTATATTCTAACGAAAAAAAAAACACCTACAGTGAGCGTAATATATTTTCCTCTGATAGTAAACTTCTTCCTCTCCCTCTCGATCTTCTCCTGCTTCTCTTGTAGAGCTATGGCCTTGTAGTAGTCTAGCAACTGGTTCACGCGCGCTGCGAAAGGGTTGGTGCGCTCGGGCCAGCCACCTGACGCTATAGAACAATATTTCATAAAGCCAATGAAATTTAAATATTACATAAACATATTAAATTCTCTTAATTTTTTTAATATAAAGACTAATAATATCGTGGGTCAATTACTAATAGTATTCTTGCTAACCCCTCCAGCTAAGCTTGTAAGGAGTGGGTTTTTGTTGATAGGGTTCGAACCCCGCCTCCAGCTAAGTTAATGATTGTTATAGGAGTGGGTTTATGTCGGTGGGGTTCAAACCCTTAATTACTTGATAGCAAATCCGATGCCTTAGCTGTTACTATCAATTCTCTTCCAAAGACTTCAACAAAGAGTAATATTTAAAAGATCTTTAGTGTTTTTCGCAGACCAATGTCTCTTTTATAAATAGAGTATTTTCCTCATTGAAAGCAATGATAATTTTTTTTTTTAACAAATACTAACAAGATTTCAACGAAATTGATTGTGAAAAAATGAACTAAAAAATACCTAATGTATTATATACTAAACCTTTCCTGAAAATATATAGAATTAACTTAATGAAACAATCATGAAGATACTATAAGTATATATACCTACATATCGAATACAGAACCTCCTTTTATGAAGCCAATTAAAAAAGCTCTGCTCCCTATCACCTTCTAATGATAACCTCTCTTCCTTAGCGGTTGCCAACTCTTTGGTTAAATGAAGTCAGCCTGATAGGCATCCCGTAGTAGTAGCGGACATCCCCTGATTGATGACAAATTATTACTAACCTACAGGTTGATCTGGAATCCCAACATCCCTCGAAGTCCACCGACAGTTGAAACATGACAAGTAATACATCTTCTTCGGTTGCTTGCTCTCCACTTTGGTATCACCACCAGCTGGATCCTGAGAGACTTGTCTTGGCTGTGCCATTGTGGCCCGTGTGGAGAGGGTGTGGAAACAACTGGGGCAGTCGAAGCAACTGCTGCACCGGTTCTTTTTAAGACGGGCTTCTGATGATGGCATGTTCTCGAGGCAGTTGGCGCAATAGTGCGAGTCCACCTGTAAGATATGGGACCATCTTTATCTTTTACATATAAATATCATTTTACGTTTTGAGACTCAATGTACTTTACATCTATCTATCTTTATGTATACCACTCGTGGGAGAGTCATGCTTCGGCACGTATGGGCCGGCTCGACCGGAGTGATACCACGGCCTCACAGAAAACCGGCAGTGAAGCAATGCTTACAATGCTTTTCGCCGCGTGAGTGAGGTTACCGGAGGCCCTTCCTTCTCCCCTATTCTCTCCTTCCCCTCTCATCCTCTCCTCCCCTCTAATCCCCCTCTCTCCTCTTCCCGCTCTTACCCACTCTTCTCCTACTCCCACCTTAAAGGGCGGCAACGCACTTGTGACTCTTGAGTTACAGGGGACCATACCGGTTTGTCGGATAAAAAATCATGAAATTCGTGTGACGTAATTTATGGATGCCTCCTTAAGTTATAAAAAAAGTTTAATGAATATACGCCTCATTCTTTATATCTTACAAATGTACCCTAAATTATGAAGATCTAAGCCACACTTTTTTTAAATAAAAGAACAGTCAATAATATATGGAATATGGATTAGCATTGCAGAGAGATCTACACATCAATGAAGTAGTCTTAGTCAAAGTGTGGATTAAAATTAAATTTATATTAAAAGTAGTAATGTCTTAACTATGAACAATGTTGGTCTTCTTGGTACCTATCACATTTTGTAATAAACTCATGTCTGCGATTTCATGGTTTGAAAGCATTTTGCAAGAAAGAAATTGCTCTTTGAAGGAAGTTCATAAACCCGGCTCTAAACTCTCTTTGCGAAAGCCATGAAATGCGACTGTAAATGTAAATGGTTTCGCAGCTTCGCGTTCGCGTTTTGCGGTGCTCCCCGATTAGTGTCGTTTTCTAGTCGTATTTTTAATATGTACATAATCGTAATATGCTATAGCACAGATTATGTCAGCAACTGAAGTAGATCAGCATCTATTTTCAACGAGTGTGCGTTCGCTGCGAATTTTTGCGAGTGTGGACGAACATTCTTTTTCTGCGAAATTCACGGCGTGAATTGCCACGTGAAATCACTGCGCGATTCGTGCGCGAGTGTAGCCTAACTTACACAGCATGACAAAAAAAGAAAGGTATCACAAGTTTCACATTAATTTAGAATACATTTGATTAGGTACATTAAAATTATTTTATATGTATATTATTACTGATGTTATAGGTTGCACAGTATGCCCATAATAGTCTTAAATGCATGTTGTGTGGCATGTTACCTTATACTTAGGCATCTGTGCAGTATAAGCACAGCACTAATAAAACAGTTATGAAGTGGAGTGCATATTTAATCCTAATCATAATGAGTGTCAGTATTTGAAAAGAAAGTGCGTGAGATTTTTTTTACATTTTTGTTTCAAGAGCATATCCAAAAAGTTTATAGCTATAGAAAGTAGGGTAATAGACATACAGTTAAGATGTTTAATAATTGGCTTAGTCGAACACGGTTTTAAAACGAGTACAAGAAAGAGTAATCTTTGATGATCAATGATGATGTTTTAAAAAATATAGGCTAGCATAAGACAACCCTCACCTGATTGTAGATATATTATAAAATTATAAGAACGTGAGATTATGAAACAGAGAATATTTGTACACCAGATATGGTTCCTACCATATCTGGTGTACAAATATTCTAAGAAACCTAATATGTATAATGTAACACCTAATGTACTATATTCTGACAAATTAAATTATATTTTAGGCTGTTGCCTATATCTTTAGGGGTGAGTGTATGTATGTTTGTTTTGAAGGAAGTACAGCAGATTTCTGCTTGATTTGAAGCCATCCAACTATGGCAGAACATTTATCCTATAAAAGTTCTCAGTGAGAAGCTTCAGTGGTTTTTCTAGAAAATAGAGAGTAGGGCTCCAGGGGAGGATGAGTGTGGTTGACAATGCTTAACTGACACCACTTGTGTTATAAGTTTCTACAGGCCACATTAACCACTTACAATCATACTGGCTGTGTTATTGTTTGACTTGAATAAAATTGTATGAGAAAAGAAATTAACGGAAAAAACATACTAAAAACTTCCTAAAAATATATATGAAAATTAGTCCATTACTTTTAAAAAAATCGCGACATACAAACATAGGTATGATTAAAATACAAAATCTCTTTTTATGAAGTCAGTTAAATACTATACAATAACTTACTCATAGAATGTAATATCCAATGCAAGATGTTAAAAAAATAAATTACCAACTAAATCAGTCTACAGTAAAACAATGAACTTACAATTTATAGTCATTGCATGTTGCAGTAGACTATGTTATTGTTAATTCTTATATCCAATGTATTGATTTTGACTTCTATTATCTTCAGTACTGTTATGAAATTATCAACAATGATATGAATGAATCTAATGTATCTATCTATACTAATATTATAAAGAGGAAAGATTTGTATGTAAGTATGTTGTAATAAATTGGCTCAAAAAGTATTGGACCGATTGCGATGAAACTTGGTATGTAGATAGCTGGAAACCTGCATTAACGCATAGGCTACTTTTTATCCCGTGATTCCCACGGGATCGGGACTTACGCGGGTGAAACCGCGGGGCGCTGCTAGTCTTCCATATATCTTAGAAAAAGGATATTTGCAGATAAATTTACCTATCCCTTTTCATACAATTCAATCATCAACAATATGATATGCTATAATAGTAGTGGTTTTGAGGAATTTAAGTTAGGTAAAGAAAATTAAATGATTATTTCTTGATAACCACCAGTTTTCACAGTTTTTTGAGATTAATTAGTGACCAGATGAACCAAACTTTCAGTCAGTTTCTTTTCTTTTCATTGTTTCATCAAGATAAAATGAGGTCATTTGAAATGAATCATCAACAAAAATTTTATATTATCTTAATTTATTTCAAAATCACCCTAAATTCCTTTTTCATGAAGGGAAAGGTGTGTCAAGTTGAGGCATTCATACAATTTTAATTGGAGTTATTACAATAGAGTACTTATGTCATATTCATTAACCATAACCCAGAAGTTTAAAAACCTATTTTAAAACAAAAATTTGCAATTTTATTACGTATTTATACAGCAAAACATATAAAAAGTGGGTTACCTCATGACAAATGCAGAAACCGCAGCGTATTTTCAAACAGTGGCGGCAGAAATAGAGGTTTGTGATGGGTTTCAATTGTCCGCATGAACAAATGTACTTAACATAGTCCGGTTGAGTTAAATAAGCCATATTTTACTAACTTTTGGGAAAAGAAAGAAAGTATGCAAATACATATACAAGTGCACTGACATAACATTAGTGACAATGACAGTTGACAGATGACGTCATGATTAGCCGTTCAGAAATTGCTTGAAATCACAGATAATATAGGTACATTATTTTAAATTAATATCACTACCACTAAGAAAAACTCTGTATATTTTTATTTTACCTCTCCGAATACACATATGAAATATTTTTTTACATATTAGTTATTAAATAAAATTAAAGAATCGTACACGTTACGGAATTAAGTCCGCTTGTTGAAATAAACAATTTCAAAAACTACATCTGGTTTCAGTGCTCGTTGTATTTCTTTTTTTTTGTATCAAACTTTGTAACCTCGACGGCGTTTTGTTTAGATAAGGATTTTAAAAATGGAAGTCAGGTCAATCTTTCTCCAAGCTGATAGTCTGACTGATAGGCTCTGGATCTGGAACATAAGATCTTGAGTGTTAGCGCAGTGGTTCAAGTCAACTTGTATTAGCGGAGTTGTGTGTCCTTTACTGAATAGACAAAATAAGTTTTACGCAAATGGCGCCGCAACGAAACCTATAATTATATTATAGTTCGCTATAATTTAGAAATGTATTGAATAAATAGGATAAGTAAATTATAAAGGTGTCAAGTAGTTAGCTGTCTTGCGTGCGATGCATGTGCGTGCTGTTACAATTACCTACACGAAAAACATCACGGACTGTTTCTCTCAAAACATTTGACATTGACAAACCTTTAAATTGTACAGGTACTGTACTAACATTATAAACATATAATATATCGCACTGCTGTTACGAGACTGTATCAACTCAAAATAGGGTAAATTTGAGATAATTCATTTTTCATACGTAAATATCCATTCCCTACGCGTCAATAAATATAAAATAATAATAATAAATTGTAATAAGCTAATTTTTTCAACAAAACCACTAAAAATAATTCATATATTTTTTTTAATTTGTTAAGACAATAGAGTATTGAGTAAAAAATTGGAAATAACTTGATAACCTGCAATCTCTTAAATAATTCATTAATACAGATATACCTTAATTTTATCAATAATCTATATACAGTGTTCACTTTTTATAATCTTTAACAAGAAGCGAGTAATCAGTTTTCTGTCGTTTCTGAAAAAAGCTTCATTTTGAGTTGATACACTCTTGTAATAGCAGTGCGATATGTCTAAGTAGAGCAAGTCGCGGGTGGCTGCTAGAAAAATTATACACTAATGTAAACCTATTGAAGTACATATTAGTGTATATATTAGTGATCATGGTAATTTCTATTTTAAATTCCAATCACGTTCGCGATATGTGCCCATAAATATGTATAAATATTGTATAATGCCTATATTAGTAGCAGTTAACAGAATACGATATTTTATTTTCAACAGAAGTTGTGTGTAGCTTTTTTTGACTCGTACTGTACCTGTTCACAAACACTAAAGTATTATAAAACGCGATGTATTAACGCCCTGGTTTTAACACACGGAAATTCGTCGGCAAATATGGTCGTTTGCAGGCAACAAGGAGATTGATAAGGCATGACCTATGTGGTTAGTTATCCTATGCGTAAATAGCTGTCTTGCTGACACTAATTGTGTGTGGACACTACACTAATTGTGTTGCCGAAACACGTATAACCTAGATCTGTCATTCTGTTTTAAAACAAAATGAATGCGTTGATTCTTCACACGCAAGGTCGTGGTGCGAATTTTAACCATAACCAGCCAGGGACGGCGTAAGGACGTTGAAAAATTAGGCGCCACTAAACGTTTTATAAGACACAATGAAAGGGAGAAAGCAGTATTGCTTCTGATTGACTGATCATGAAGTAGTTTAGTTAATAAGTAGCTAGAATACCATAATGTAGCGACCGGCTGCTTTAGTTTCGCTACTGCAGTCGCTAATTGTTACAATGTAATAAAACATATATTTTCTACTACGTCAATAAAATTGACGAGCCTGTTGGTCTAGTTGTTAGTGATCCTGTGTGCTGAGCCAGAAGTCGTGGGTTCGATTCCTAACCAGGATAAATAATTGTGTGATGAGCACGATCATTTGTTCTGTGTCTGGCTGTAATTTATTTATAATATGTATGTCATCCTCCTCCTCGCCTTTTCCCAACTATGTTGGGGTCGGCTTTCAGTCTAACTACGATACGAAGTGACAGCATCAGACCTCCACAACCCGAATACTAGGCGATATCGAGTTCTGTAGTTAGACCAGATTGTCGGACTTTTTTTAGGGCTTCAACTGCCCGTAACGAATGCCATAGATGTTTCTATGGCACCCGGGACCGACGGTTTAACATGCTCTCCGAGGCACGGAGGGGTCTCAATATGTTAAGAATGGTCACCCATCTTAGAATGACCTGGCTACTATTACTTAACGTTGTAATACGCTAACCTACTCGGTTACCACTTAGCCACGAGCCTCTCGTGCATTTGTAATATGTATGTATTTAGAAATAATAATCGCTATGTTTATTAGCAGCCTGGTTACCATAGTACATAGTAGCTCTGCCTAGTTTGTTGTATTCATCAAGGGACTAGTTGTAATACAACAAATATAATAATCATTTGTTGTATTACAACTTGTCCCTTTCATAGCACTTTCTTCCTAGCTCCACTTTATAGAAGTCAACGGCTTAGCGACCAGGGTCGGGGCAGCTTCTGCATTGTCAAAGCTCTATGGGAGGGCAGGGGGATGATAACACTGAAGAAGAACTGAGATTTACTCTCAGTTCTGTATTTTCACCAAGATTACGACGTGTACTTCTGCATGTATAAAAAATGCATTTTAGCAGTGATTTCGTCGAGCCTATGGATCCTATGGATCCTATTAACCAGCTGAAACGCCTCAGTGCTGTTTAACCGCAGTCTTCCGAAAGGTTGCGCTACTTTCCCAGAAAAAAAATTATTGTTATGAAAAATTAAATAAAGAAGGTTAAAAATGAAAGAAAAGTCCATGGGCAACGTGGCAACCCACAGAAAATAACGGTTGGCAACGCTAGAATGATGTGATAGTGAAGATAATAAGAACACGTATTAAATAAATATTTACCTTTTTTATGTACTTATAATACTCGTACTTACTTATAATACTCGAAGGCTGGCATGTTTTCAATCAAATTGCAAATAGAGAGTATTAGTATTCGGCATAAAAGTAAAATATTGTAAATACGCCTCTGCGCAAAGTCTATAGGTCTTTTAAGGTATGCCAGCAGGAACCTCGTCCTGCTCGGGCGCTGCTTTCTAATGTCGTAATGTATTGCAAAACGATCGATGGAACACTTATGTCATGTATTAATTACTGGCAGCACTCTTATTTATGATTAAATACCCCATTGGAATGCGGTCGGAATGTACTAGGTGGAATGTGGGAATGTTTGTTTTTAATCGACGTTAAAAAGGAAGAGGTTCTAAATTCGACTATTTTTTTTTTGTGAGTATGTAACACGATATCTTCGCCATTTGTGAACTGATGTAATTGAATTGGTTGTACTCAAGATTAGGGCCATTTAAATTTGAAGAACATATTTCACCTCTAAGGGTGGAAAGTTAAGGGATGAAGAATACAGCTTATTACAATTTAATTATTTTAATTATATAAATATCTAGCTTACGTGATACATAGGGTACACTGAGGTCTCATCAGTCCACTCGTGACCAGCAATTCGATCTAAACGTCGGGTAACCAAGACCAAGTACCTTTTAAATATTATCGCCATTAAGTCCCGAGTTACACATCCTACTAATATTATAAACGTGAAAGTTTGTGAGGATGTATGGATGTATGAATGTATGGACGTTGCCGATGATTGCGATGAAACTTGGTATGTAGATAGCTGGAGATCGGGATTAACATATAGGCTACTTTTTATTCCGATATTCCCACGGGATCGGGGCTTACGCGGCACTATGTTTTAGAAACCTCGATTTTGTGTCATGTCCTTTTTTTTAAATCTTATTGTTTGTATCTAAAAACATCAAAGTAAAACTCCCGCGTCGATACAGCTTCTACATTTTTTTTTTAAATATCAAAGTTTACGTATATCCGGGTCATGAAATTACAAAAAAAAAAGTTTGAATGCAAACTTGATGATTTGGTTAAATTTGATTGTACTGAATAAATCCACATGTGGTATACCACATCTTTCTTTAAATTTTCATGGATTTACTATGATTACTAACAGAGATTGTACCTGAAGATCTATTGTATTGTACCTGAAGATCTGACTTTTAAAAAGAGTGGCCATGAGTTTCTTTGCCAGTATTCTTCTCATAAGGCCCTACGCATTTTGGAAACTGGAAGTTATAGATCGACACAAACAGGCAGTAGATTTTGGTGTTTTTCACCTAATTTACCTTGACAATCCAGTACATGCTGTGGCGTCTGTTTGTGCCGATCTATGATTTTAACTCTAGCTTCAATTTAACGTTCATAAATGTCACTTAGTGTCTTAATTGAATAAATGATTTTGAATTGAATTGAATTGAATAGATATAAATAATTTTATCATTTTAGGATTTTATTTTTTTATTCCACTATAACGGCGTATTAGCAAAAGATATATATATTAAACGATACCGATACGAATAAATGTTTCTTTACCACCAGTATTAAAACCACATGCTAATTCCGCGTTATTCAAAAGTTATAAATAATTTAGTTTTTTATAGGGTTGTCACTACCAAAATATAACACAATTTTTTAGTTTTCGGATTTACCAGATGCTAGAATTAATTCTGAATTTGGTATATGATAATGAAGGAAATGTAGTTTACAGGTTTATTGCTGCTTCGCGACTGATTTTTCTGGCATGGTGTTCCCTATCAAACCTCCAGTATTTATTTCTTGTTTCTGCCCCTTGTTCTGAAAGCATTCCAATTGGTAAAGTTGAAGACTTTATTATTTTTGCCCCATGTACTAAAATGTTATGCAAGATAACTGTCGTAGGATGCCAGTCATATTTTTCCACATACTTATACGCTAGTACTTTGCAAAAATTGCCAAAACTGTCTGGGTCAATAGGCAAATGATAATACTGTTAAAATAATATAAATATCGTCTAGAAGCCATTTATATATTTTCAAAATTTCGCTGAAAGTCGCACGATATCGTCCATCTGAAAATGCGGTGCGAGCCGTATTGCCATCGTTCGTGGTGCCTGCAGTGGGAAGTACCACATCCACCAAAAGATCCATTTTTTGTATGATACCAACTGACAGCTGCTGACAGCTGCTGACAGCTGCTGACAGCTGGGTGTCTCAACAAAACTCTTTAGCTCTATATTAGTGATTGATTTTACTGCTTAGGAAGTGCCTTATTAAATACGTATTATGTACCCATCATAAATTACGTACTTTTATAATAAACATTCTTTCTAAAATATATAGGCATAATTATATTGCCTATATGTGTTAAGTAGAAAGTCATTGGAGTAGATACAAATAAATAAATAAATATGTATGTGTATTAATTTGTTGAAATGTTTACAAAGATTTGCACAATAGACCGCAAACATAGATCTACCTCTTACATTTTAAAACGTGTGAGTCTTGTGACTATTAAATCGAATATTGAGCCACTCGGAATCCGGTCAGAAGTTCAAGTGAGGCTTCGAATGTGATATAATGTTGATTTTACGTCAATTTGCGAATTATAAGCGGAGAATGTACGGGCAGCGTTGTTCTGACGTAAATTACTTACAATGCATAACTTCGCCATGATATATCGTCTTCCTACAATGTTATATTTATATATATTTCTTATATTTTTTATACAGCTAAGGTAGCAAAGAAATACTTAGAACGTTCCATGGCACGCATTTACCGCGTTCCTGTAACATTACCAACACCGTAATTTAGGTGGCTCTGATTCGACAGATATAGGATAGTATGACGTATCAATATAAAACATTATTATAAATATGGTAATTTGCATTCGTTGAACAATTTATTAACGAATTAACATGAAAGCGATATGAAAGATGAATTAATATTGTCAACAAAATACTTGAGATGTTTAAAATTAATTCAATTATTGCGCTTTTATTATGAACCGACGGAAAACCGTTTCGATCTTTGTAAGCTGTAAATGATATTTCACATACATCTGCGGGTAGTGAAATGAACACTTAGTTGAGATTTTGTTTTACTATTTTTCCCTTACTAAAATGTTGGTTATAGCTTTCAAGTATAGTTATTTAGAAAAAAAAAATCATGTTGTTAAGGGGACGGGTCATCAAGATGAATAAATGATTATTATATATCTGTTGTATTGCCAAATATTACGATATGATTAGCTTTACCCTTTTATTTTAATTATATAATATAAATAATACATTTATATTATATAATAAAAAAAAGGCTACACCACAAAACCTATATCAAAATTTGAAAAGGGAACGATTATGTGACAAAATTAAAAACTTTCTAATTAGCGACGATGTCATTACAAAATATGTTTGGTGTATTAAGTAATCATATTTTGTCTAACTGACGGAAATAATTATCATACGCGTGTGCGTTTGCTAAAAACCTACAAACCGATTGATTTCGTCATTTTGGGGCTGGAGTATGTGAGTATGTCATTCGTGCTGTCTTGGCAGATCTTAGTAACATAACACTACATATTATAAAACACAGTCCCCCGCTGCATCTGTCTGTCTATCTGTTCGCGATAAACTGAAAAACTAGTGTACGTATTGCCTATATGTGTTAAGTATTTTCGTGCGGTTTTCACCAATAGATAGAGCGATTCATGAGGAAGGTTTAGGTATATAATTTGTTAAGGTTTTGTGTAAATTGATTGAAATATGAAGATGATTGTTGAAGATGTTTTTTTTTACGTGGGAGAGCCATGCTTTGGCACGTATGGGCCGGCTCGACTCCGCTCGATACCACGGCCTCACAGAAAACCGGTAGTGAAACAATGTTTTCATTGCTTTTCGCCGCGTGAGTGAGGTTACTGGAGGCCCTAACCCTTCTCTCTCCTTTATTCCCGTCCTTCCCCTCTCCTCCCTCAAATCCCTTTCTCCCGTCTTCCCCCCTCTGCCCTCTTCCCCTACCTTAAAGGGCGGCAACGCACTTGTGACTTTTGAGTTACAGGTGCTCATGGGCGGCGGTAGTCATTTACCATCAGGTGACCCGTCTGCTCGTTTGCCCCCTATACCATAAAAAAAAAAGAAAAAAAAAATATGTCTGCTACCCGTGCGAAGCCGGGGCGGGCTGCTAGTTGAATATAATTAGGAAGCTTTTTTCTTCATTTAGATTTCTAAGATCAGGTGTTACTTTGCGTCCAGTTCTAGACCTGTACTTCATTATGTCCTCTCTACTTAAAACTTTTAGGTTTTAAAGTTTTCTATATTATAAATACCGGAGGTTTAATTTCGGCGTTACCAACTCTATCCCTCTTTTCATAGAGTTCTAGGGGTCTATACTCACCACAATAAATTCAGTACTAACGTTGTGCCGTCTTCATTAAGAAGCACTTCATTAAGAACATCGAAAAAACCCTATTAGCTGCGCAAATAAACGTGTTGCCAAACACAAATGTAAATAAAATCAATGTTAACAATTCTTGAACCCATCTTCCTCGACTTCTACAATTTTACCAAGTAGAAATCCCAAAAGCTGATACAGAAACATAATACGCCTACTCAGAACTAGCAATTGCACACCTTGCTTTTGTCATCTATCACATGTTGTGCAATCCTGATTTTCTGGAAAAACCCTTAACAAATTAGTAAGACAACGTCTTACAAATTATAAACGCTGAAATTAGCAATGACGGAGCCAAAGTGTTGAAATAAAATAAAGTAAAAAAGAATAAAATCACCGGGTGACTGGTCAATGCCTCTGGAGGGGTGCGGAAGAATGCAATGGCCATTCTCATAGGCAAGCAGCGGAACACCGGGGTGGTTTTTAGTCGGTAAGAGTCCGACAGACCCCAAAGGAACTTCCACCTCGTCAAAAAAAAAAGAAGGTTTAAAATGCAGGAAGATGCATTTATCTTCTTTGATATTTTATTCTTTCTCAGATTTATTTTACAAAGGTTGCATGACCAGTTACCTACGTAGAAACTGGTACTGGGAGGTACACTATACATAATATCAGAATGCTATAGAAAAATAGCAATAACTATACTAATATAATGAACTGTCAGTCAGATTTGAATAATTATTTTTAACCGACGAAAAAAAAGGAGGTTCTCAATTCGACCGTATATATATATATTTTTTGTATTGGATAGAGTATCTATTAAGAAAGGTTTTTTTTTTTCTTTTTTTTATGACTATGTGATCACGCTACGACCTTTAGGAGGAGAGCAGTGACCATAAACGCAGGTGAAACTGCATGGAATGGCTAGTATCTAATAAATACAGGTTCTATTAAACAACCTCATTAGGATGTAACGACCGAGGATATGCCCGTGGCAATGGATTTTTAGCGAGTACGAATAAATTTTAATAACGCTTTTTATAAAGAACTACACTAGTTCATTGCCAAATTTTGTAATACATACTAGTATTTTTTAGCACGTGTCCGCCTCTAGCGCAATATAATTCTGTGAGTCAAGATTGTTCGGCTTAATGCTGTGTGAAAGAATGAGTTGTAGAATATTGCAAAAGCTCCGGCTTTTGGTCATCATTCAATTTTCTAAGAAATTTTTGAAGCGTGTGAATAGTGCCAAAGCGCAATCCGGTGAACTATAGGTGATTGCCGCTTCTCTAATTGTTAAAAGAGTAAACGTTTCAGTTAATTGTTTTTAAACTTTCGCTTTTTGAAAGTGCGACAGAGATAGCACATGTTGCACTTGAATGTCACGGACAGGGGGCGCAAGTGAGACTTTATAGTTACCAGTTAATAAAATTAATTAGGAAATGCGTAACACCGCGCGCGCACTTGTTTTAGAATTTTATTTATTTGATGCGATTTTTTTTAAAAGGGAAAAATAAAAATATTATTACTAAAAATACTTCAACTGATCGTTCGATCGTTTTTTCAAGTCTATCGAAACATCATATAAAAGTATTTACTACGTCAAGTAGCCACAATTGAGACCCGTAGCACAGATAAGATAATAGTTACTTCGCCCGTAGTTGTTAATTTTAATAATGCAGAAGGAATAGTTATGTCTACAAATATCTACATAATAATTATCTTTAGAGAAAAGTATCATCGACTTCAATGCTCCTAAATCATGATTTGTAATAAGCTATATTCTTCATCCCTTTATTTTCCACCCTTAGGTGGAATATTTTCTTCAAATTGAAATGAGCCCAACCAAGTCAATTAAAAAACGAATTAATAAAATCGGTTCACCAATGGCGAAGATATCGCGTGGCATACACAAAAATACAATACTCAGTCGAATTGAGGACCTATTTTTGAAGGTTAAAACTTAAAACTAGAGGGCGCTAATCGAAACATTGAGTTCTGTCAGCTCCTTATTTAATTAATCTTTAAAAATTAATTATACCGTCACGCTCAGGCAGGGCTACATCACTCGCTCGAGGTCGCGTTTTATATACCTACCAATTTAGCTTCCCGTCCACGGTAAAAGTGTCAGTAGGGGCGACAATGCGTAGCTGAGAGTACGCACGCACGGCAGAACGGTATTATCCGTAAATAAAAACAAAATGTCAAATCGAACTTATTATGTTTTGTTATTGCTAAATGTATTTATTATGTTAAATCGCGTTATTGTTAGACGTTAGTGATCTGTGAAATCCTTTAAAAATAAGTTGCAAAAATGATTTTTGCTATTATTTGTTTGTCAATATAATATAAAAACACCTCCACTTCAGGTGTTTATTCTTTACTCGCCATTGCCGCGTGGCTGTACTAATAGTAAATAATAGTTATCTTCTCAACAAAAAAATAAATGTTGCTTATATAAATTCTATACAATGTTGATAAATGATGATGATGTAATAAATGTATTCTATTAAACCGTCAATAATAATAAACCCATAATTTCTACGAAAGGTGACGTACTTAGTAGATGTGAACTGCCAGCGTATTCATTTGTTGTAACTTGTAGGTAAGGCGAACTGACGGCTGCTTCTTTCACACAATATGTAATATAGTTAGAAATATAGTAAAAATAATATTAAGAGCTACTGAAATGTAAAACATATTGAGATCGGCACAGATTGAGATTTTTATTTGAGTAGGAAGTTATTTGTTATTTAATACTTTTGTGTAACATAATATGTTATACAAAGTTTAAATTATCAGAGTATCTTTCTCTAGTCTACGCAACAGCCATTAGTAGCAACCCGCCCCAGCTTCGCACGGGTAGCAGAGACATCTTCAACAATCGTGATAATATTTCAACCAATTTACACAAAACCTTAACAAATTACATGCCTAAACCTTCTTCATAAATTGCTCTATCTATTGATGAAAACCGCATGAAAATCTGTTAAGTAGTTTTTGAGTTTTTCGTAAACAGATATACAAATAGACAAACGCGGCGGGGGACTTTGTTTTATAATATGTAGTGATGCAGTGATAGTGATGTATATGTCTACAGCATCAACATTTTATGTTACTATCGAAGGTTTAAGAGATACTTTAATTACCTATGAAAATTTAAGATATAAATTTCATAGGGGAAATAAGTTTATTTATCATTATCTATAACCCAACACCCATAAATTTGATTATCAAGTGTGTGTTCCGATATGCACTGCGAGCACTATAAGGAGTGACGTCAATTTAATATACTGCGAAGCTGTTCCTTCATAATTAGCTATACTAGTTACTGTTTAATACGGAACGCAGTCCAGTATACTGTTATCTATGTTTTTGGCGCTGTTTTGACGTGAAAATAATTATATTTAAAAAAATAATATTCAAGTCAATTTTCAATTGAATTACTCGCATAATAAAAGTAAGTTTACTTTTTATTAAAAGAAAATATTGTTTTTCAAGTAATCAAATGCATAATAACTTTATAACCGAATTATTTAAATGGGTATGTATAGCTATGTACGTTAAAAGTGATGAACATATTTCGACAAATAATTGTTTACTATTTAACTTGAAAAAAAATGTAGTTGATCACGTGAGCACCTTTCCTCGAAAACGCCAGTGCTCACAGTACAAAAATGGCGACAATTTATGACGTCATATATTTCCCTAGGATACTGCGGCAGTATACTGTCAGTCCATAACGAAACGAATTTCTGCGCGGTAAGAGCACTGAACAGTGTTCGCAGTGTATATCGGAACATACCCCAAATAAATAATTTATTTCATTATTTGTGTACTTTGTACAACCCTAGAGTGTCCGGCAGTTCGGCTACACACACAGACGAAGGTAGCGCGATGGGCAAGCCGTTCTCAACTTTCGAAGAGCGTAAATAAGATATATTTCTGGTCGCAGCTAACGCCAGGTATTATTATTAAAATTTTGTAGGCTATTATAACGTAGGTATTTTCAGTTTTGTATGGTAGTGATGTATCTGTTACGAAGTAACTATTATCTTATCTGTGGCTCAGGTGACATAAATACGGATGAATGTGTGTATATGTATATATACATATATGTACATTGTGTGTATGTGTTTCACTTCTGACGTGCAGTCCTACGACGGACACTTTTTTTAAAGATGTCTATGGTCTACAGTAATCATAGTAAGTACTAGGCCGCGGGCCATAGTTTTATGACCACTTCTCTAAACTAACAAAGTGGTCTACACAGGAAACAGAACAACCAATCTAACCATTTATTACTTACTATCTCACCTTATTTCGCTGCAAGCTGCGTTTTACGCCTACATTGTGCGTAGTTAAACTAGTTTTTCCTAGTGTGTTAATTAGTAATTATTTACACTTTAAATGAATGCTTGTGTGTAATGGATAATACACTCGACAGCAATGAATCCGGGTCACATAAAAATACATGAAAATCTCGAAAACTAAGATTGCTTATAATAGCATAATTAGCTTATAACAAAGCAAATAGCTTAGTAAAATAAATTGTGTTATAAAACACAATTAAATAAAATGTATTTGTCACTTCGTAATATATATTTTCATAAAAAATAAAAACCAATATAATAATTACCTTTGTCGTTTTTTATTTATATTTTAAAATATTATTTTTCTACAACTTTTCAATTTTCTCAAATTACTATTAAAACTCCACGGGCTGTCATTACAGCGGTTATGTGGTTTGACATGGTGTACACCAAGTTGCTTATACGATGTTGGAGAATATTCTCCCATTCCTCTATGAGAGCAATTTTCAGGTCTCAAAGCGTGATCGATTTGGGTTTCGTTGTCTCACGCATTGTCCGAGTTCGTCCCAAGCATTCTTCAACAGATTCATTGCTCTAATTCTAGAGTGTATTATGGTTGGAATTTACTAATATCAATATTGTCTAATGTTGACAACACGAGACATAAGATTTTGCCTAGATTTAAACGGCGTCACACGAAACGATTTCCACAATTTGACTAGATTTTCAATCGAATCGTTTCGTGTGAACGCAAATCGTCGAATCCAAGGATTTTCCATCAAATCGGTTCGTATGGACGCTAATCAGCCAATTTCATCATTTAGTCTGCCTGCAGGCGGCATACTGAGCGGATGTTATATGATATATTTTTTTAAGGATGTGTGTATATGCATTATTAAGGCGTTTGTTTCAGTTCGGTGGTTATATTTATGAAATGAATTATATTATTAGATCAATACACATCGAATTTCTTCAAAAACAAAAAAATATTACGTGTGCAGTAACCTTTCTTACATAGGTACATCTTTCTATCACAAAAACTAAAGTTAAATTAAAATTGGTGATTTTGTTGTTACACGAAAGCTGTTTGTAAGCCAATTCAATCACAAATCCGATCAGGTAGTAGAATCGTATCATGTGGATGCCGTTTTGGTTTTATCCTGAAGATAGAAATAAAACATTTTTGTTTCTTTATTTTAAAAAAATACGGTTTCTGTGAGATATAGATAAAGAAAGCCGAAGAAGCAAGTTTAGGTTATTAGCTTTACTGCCTTATTAAAAAAAATATCATATATAATTGACATAAGAAAGTTTTTTATGATTTTTCTTTTCACTGACATATTAAACAAATTCTATTCTTTTGGAAGTTTTACATGACATTAGGTCATGTCATTGACGCTAAAAGGTAATTGTCATATTATTCATAGCGTTTAATATTATCTGCTTTCTTATTCTCACTGGCACTTGCGAATTTCATTGACAATTTTTTTTCTTTTAAAGCCGTGTGAACGGAAACCCTATCCGTTGTTGGATAATAAACTTTGTATATTTATTTGTACGTTTACTTTCAATGCTTTCGGTAATAAATACCCATATGTATCATGCCCTAATTACGGACCGATACCGCAAAATTATGTTCTCGTAGGTCCAAATAACACTGAGCCGATTTCAGCTATAATGGAGTTCATTGTACTTTTGTTTGGTAGTATTTTTTTTTTATTTATAAAATAAAACTGAAGTGTTTCTTGTCATAACTACAATATTAATTAAGTAATAAAAATGTAAATAAGTAAATTTTATTAATAGCTTAAAAACGTCGAAATCCCCTTTGGAGGAGGGGACAATATTGCTTCACTTAATTAGGAGTGCGCTATTAGACGAGTTGAAGTCATGACCGCAATTGGCTCATATATTAAAACAATGAGCTTACCTTATGTAGGTAATCTCATTTCATAAATATAATTAAAATGTCTAGAAGGGTCAACAAACTAAATCGATTAGATCCTGTTGGTTCCAGACAATTACTTAATAATTGTGTAATTTATCTTTTATATGTATGTATTTAGTAATATATAAGAATGTTTAACAACAGTCTTTATAGGTGGCAGAGCCATGCTTCGGCACGTATGGGCCGGCTCGACTCCGCTCGATACCACGGCCTCACAGAAAACCGGCAGTGACGCAATGCTTACATTGCTTTTCGCCGCGTGAGTGAGGTCACCGGAGGCCCTAACCCTTCCCTCTCCCCCCTCTCCTCCCTTCTAATCCACCTTTCCCCTCTTCCCACTTTCCCCCCCTGTCCCCCTGTTCCCCTACTCCCACCTTAAAGGGCGGCAACGCACTTGTGACTCTTGAGTTACAGGAACCCATATGCGGCGGTAGTCATTTACCATCAGGTGACCCGTCTACTCGTTTGCCCCCTATACCATAAAAAAAAAAGTCTGGTTACCATAGTAGGTACATACAGGCTCGGCCTAGTTTGGGATCAGACGGCCGTGTGTGAGGTGTCTTAAGTTTTTATTATTATTCTGTATCCACTCTAGATATTTTTATCTAGATAAACATTCGAAATGCAATATAGCAGATACAATATTGAGCTAGTTTTGCTGTTTATTTTCTATTGGGTGGAAGGACTTTTCCAGTTGAGAGAATGCGATTGAACAGTATTGCGATTCATTAGAGTGAAGGGTAAAGCATCATTTTTATTAAAGGTTTTTACTACTATTAAGTAGACAAAAATGTCAAAGTATACCTTAGCATCATCTAGTTAAGACATTTTTTATAAAGTAGTAAATAATTTAATAATGTCCTCCACTTATCAGGCGGCAGAGTAATAAAAGATTTATGCAGCGATCAGTCGTCCATTGGCTTCATTTCTTTACGAAAGTTAGGTTTTACTACAAAACCGTTTTTGGAGAGCTGCGATTTTTTTCTTAAGTCAGGTTGTCTTTTTCGTCTGGTTCTTAATTGGGTTTTTACTATGTGCTCTCGTATAAACCTAGCATCAAATTAAAAAATAGCACAACAATGTCTTAGAAGCACAATGACGTAACGAAACGTATTGGGATAATTTTTGTGATAATATGCAGTTTACCCAAAAGGCGTAAAATTTAAAATTAGGAAATTTTCTAAATTTCTTAAGTATATTTATAAAATGTAATAATTAAAGTAACGATAAATTGAGTAGAAAAGAAAAATAATAAGTCCTCACTAAACTCCTTAACATACGTTAAGGAGCTTAGAAGATCAAATTAAGATACCATATTAATATGGTAAGTATACATTATATGATCGGAGCGCAGGTATAACAAATTGTTGAGTCGACGTTAAACAAATAAAAAAGCAACAATTTTTTTATCCACCTTATATAAAATCCACCTAGATTTTATTTACCAAGTAAAAAAAGAAAACGAATTATGCCCTATTTTTAACCCCCGACGGCGACGCACAGACAGAAGGTGATAGGTATCATTCTAATGTGTGAAACTGTATATCTGTGGCATCGTAGCATTCGTAGCTCTCTATGGACCAATTTTAATCTACATTGTTTTATTTGAAAGGTGACAACATGGTCATTCTTCAATTTTAACTTTTCTCTTTGAAAGGTGACAACATGGTCATTCTTCAATTTTAACTTATTTCTTTGAAAGGTGCCTTCATCGAGAGTGTTTTTAGGGATGATTCAAGATAATCTGTATATTTCTGTAAATCTATTTAATCGTTATCAGTTTTTTTCTTGCTTGTCTGTTTTTTTAATTATATACTTTAAGTTTTAGTATTTCCTTAGTGGCACCTACTTTAAGGTACCTACCTACCTTCAGCTATCAATTATAAACGTAAAATAAGACATGCTTATATTACTCTATAAGACTATAAATAAGACTAATCTGTAAAAGTTATGCGTGGTATACGCATTATCTCTCTAGCAAAAGCTTCTCAAAAACTAGTTAACTGTGACACTTTCAGAATGATAGATCACATTGAAAACTGTCGGCATAATTTTACAAAAATATAAATATACAGGCCATATTCGAAAATGCTTAATTTGATTTTCGTTTTTAAAGCAAATTCAACTTTATTATACAAAGACATAAAAGCGGACAACGTTTTTAAACGATTCAAGATTTAATGTTCAAATCCTCTCTCTAAAATATTTATTTGACCAACAATAGTCACTTTCTATTAAAATTACGGTATTAAATTACGAAATGTAAACAATATTATTTATTGCACAAGTAGGTAGTACATAACATTACAACAATACGAGTACATAACCACTAAACATATATTATACAAAAATTAGAAAGTAAATTATTTATTTTTAAATATTACTCTTAGAAAACTTTTTTATTAAGTATATTTGTAAGTTTTAATCTTTGTTTATATAATTCCTATCATCCTTTTTATTGCAAAGACGGATTGGGTAAGCTTTTGTGTAATAAATATGTTGGCTTTATATAATGATTCTAATGCATAAAGATTAAAAATAGGTAGTCGAAACGTGTATAATTTGTACCTATGTATTGTCTAGTACTATTATGTATTCTGTGGTATTGTGTTAGTTCGTAAGTACATAGGCCTAGTTATACTTACTGCCAAGACATCTCTACAATTCATAGCACTATATACTAAAAACAGATGTTGCATGTAACATACATACATAGATACATACATACTCACGCCTTGGGATAGGCAGAGATACCTACTGCTTTTACGGATGGATTGGGGAGTGTTACCGATAGCTGGAGAAGGTCGAGCTATCGCTATCTTTCATTAATCTCACAAATATTTCTGAATTTATCAAGTAAATCCTTTTTTACGGTACTAGTTTTTTATAACTTTAAAAGTTATATGGTACCTACCTATTTAAATAAATACATATTTCTGTAAAATTTGTTTAAATTTTTATTAAAGACTATATCTTAGAATTTAATATCTTATCGCCTTTGAAGCACTTGGCAAAATTAATCAGGAAACCCTCACATTCTGATATAATATTGTTGTTACTTGTTACCCGTCAAGCCCTAATCCGCACTAGTTCATATTGTCATTGGTCAATCCTTGCGCTATCCTCTACAGTTTACACCTTCTAGGGGACAAGTGGTAAGGTCGGGCGTCGCGCTTATCTCTATTGTGCAATATGAGGCGCGCGGCGCGCCGCCGCGCATGCGCCTACATTTTCCCGCCAAACGTCGCACGCCTCCAGACGCGTACGAATAAAAAAAAACAATGTCAAATTTTATTAATGGTACGACTTTATAAATTAAAATGGAATTGTAAATTCAAATATTTTTAACATATGGAGGCTCTAATAATTTAGCCTAAGTTGTAATATATTAGCATATTTTAAAGTAAATTTATCTAAGTGTGGTGATAGTGTTGTGTGGTGGTAAGTGTTAGTGATGTTCCCAAGATGTGGTTGGCGATGGTACATTTGTTGCTGCTGAGTGAAGTCTTCGCTTTTAACATTAGCAACTTAATTGCGCCGTTCAACGATGTTGTAAGTGAACTGTGTGTTTTAAAAATTAATGACTGAAAGAACCATTTGAAAATACGATACGCTATATTTATAAGCAATATTCTTGCCAATTTGATGAGTAACTAAATTTATCGCAAGTAAAATCTTGGCAAATGAGCGAAATTATATCTACAATAAATTATATTTTTTGGTATTTTGAAACTATGTATTGCAATGAAGTACATACATAATAATCTTGATGAGTTTTACCTAAATATGAACCAACTTATATTATAAACAATTTATATTAACTATAGCCACTGTTTTAATATTAGTATGTATTTCCCTATTACAGCAGATAACTATATAACATATTTTTAATTAAACAATGGTATTGAAAAAGGCAAATAGTTTAGACATACTATATAGAATGTGTTGCATATTGTTATTATAAAACATTTTATTTGACGGTATGAAACTCTTTAGACTACCAAAATACGGATCCGTCTAGAGATGTATATCTTTGCTCGTACTATGTATTCTGTGGTGACATTCAAAAAAGAAAAACAAAACAAAAACCTTATGGTACCAAAAATATTGAATGCTATAAATAAAATCAGATATTAAAATTATTCATATACAAATGTATATATATTTTTAAAATTAATGCACACGCATAACTGCTGCTACCAACATTGATAATACTCGCAATTCATTTAGTAGCGTTGGCCTCCTTTGACTAGGACAGACAGCATTACAAGACTACGTGTTTTAGGTGCTGAACTGCCGGTTTATCGGTCTCTTCTGTTTTCTCTCATTGTTGACTTGCTCAATTGTGGCTGACGTAGAACATTTAAATCACATGCTGCTTCCTTACTAGCACATGCTAGGCTATCAAAGTACTTGTTAACAGTGCTATTTATATTATAATCATGTAGGTACTAAAAGTAAATATTTAGGTAATAGTCATTTGTGACAGCAAAGAGGACACAGATGAAAACTAACCCTCATTAGAAAACGGACTTCCAAAGAAAGGTATTCCTCAGTAAAATACTCAATATTTTCACAAATACAAAAAGTAATGTGACAGGATATCAGCAAGGACCCACTTTTTATCGTTCTTTAACAAATATTTTATATCTGGTAATTAATACGAAAAAAATCCCATTAAAAAATTTGGTTCAAATCACTTGCACGCCACCCATAATACCTGTTTTTCTGTCTTTTACAATACATTAATAACGTATAGATATTTCAAAATAGCAATTCTTGGAATCAAAAGAGAAATTAAAATACTACTTTGAATAAGGTGTTACATGCTTGTAAGAACATAAAACAATATTTGTTAAACAAATTAACACGCTGTTGTCATTTTTAAATGTTAAGGTACTTATTGAATAAACTGTTTACAAAGTAAATTATTTGTTGAAAATATTAGTTTAAAAAAAAATATGGAACGTCTGTATATTCAGGAAATTAACACCTGGCCAGAAAAACTTGCCAGCAGAAAAAACAGCATTCATATTGTCTAATCGAGATGTTTTTTGTAATTTGCAGGTGCGTGGCTCTAAATTTATTAATACCTTTTTTCTGTTTTGTTCTTTCAATAATTTATGACGTATTACAATTGAAAACAGTATGTATTAGACAGCGCTTTTAGACCCAGACTAAGCACAGCTTGTACGAGTATGACGGTCTAGAACATGAAAAAAAAATCGAGTGTTACAGAAAGGTGTGGTCAAATTTTAGAAGCGTGGCTACAAAAAAAAAATGTTTCTTTGAAATTTTATTTTTCTTCGGATATTGCATTTCCTTGAGCATGTGCAATGTGCATCTAGCACATTTCTTAACAACATATTAGGCGTTTTCATGTTCATTTCAATGGTTTTGGTTTTTAATTTTTTTATGCAGATATTTTCTGAAAAATCTAAACGTTCCATCAACATCTTTGGTATTAAATACCCATCGTTTCATTCTGCACTCCTCATATCAAAATATAAGCTATATCGGTAAATTTTCCAGTTCAATTGGTCAGTTTCTAAATAAGATTTCTTAGTAAAAATCAAGAATTTTTCTTTACGTTATATACGGGGTCTACTGTACAACTCTAAAAAATTACCACCCCTTCTTGTTACACCTATAGGTACATTGTTTAAATACGTACATATACATTGAACCAAGACCTATACAAATAGGCATATTGATTCATACAAATATTTACACTAAGCGGTAATCTAACATGATGTTGCAGTCGAAGACACCACCGTGGCTCGTTACAGAGTTCGTCGTAGCTCGAAAACTTAACGATCAGAATAGCAAAAACCAGTTTCATAAATAACAATTTTGCAACGATATTATGCGTACGACATACTAGATGAAATTATTATACTCCACGTGTATTCATCTTACTTAAGCCTCCATGAGGTTATGTAATAAAAACGTAGTTTTGGGGAAGAATGCTAGTATAGAGGGGTCGGACTGTCAGCCAACAGATAGGATACAGGTATGAGACCCCGACCTACTTGAGTTATTGCTTACACTCCCCAGGCTATCGCTGTGAGCAATATTCCTTTAATCCATGCATTCCCTTCTTACCTTTCTTTCCCTTTCAATGTACACCCAATTTTCCCATTTCTTATTCCTAAAGTGCCCGGTTGACAGCAACAGACTTGCTCGCTATTCCGTGAGTGGGACCAAATATATAGTTGTCAAAATGGGGTGTTGAATACTCATCTGTCTACCTCTTCGGGGATACAGGTGTAAAGTGTATAATGTATGAATGTAGTAAATAATTATAGGAGTGCAGACAATAAATGTAAGTTTTATGAGCAAGCCTACAATGGTTTACGTAACGTTTACTGCTTTGTGTACTGAACATCTTGTAATATTATGCAGGGCTTGGGTCTAGGATTGTACCTTTCTTGTGTTTGTTATGCGTGTCAAAGAATAATATGCTTAGTTTGGGTCTAGATTGCGCTGTGTCCTATGTCCTTGAATGTTATTTTTATTTCACATCTTTGTTTGTATTTATGGATATTAAAGGCTGCTTACTAGACATTCGTTCTGAGTTATTACAGCTTCTTTGATCAGCTTTTTTAAATTATTCATGAAAAGTAAAGCAGTTTTATTTCTTTTCTTTTTCTTTACACACACTTAAGACCGTAGGTTCCACCGCATTCATTAAAACAAAAATGCTTGTGTTAATTTGTTCGTTATATGATATTTCATTAAATTTAATTATGTTAATTATGTAAGAGGGTTCAACCGTGAAAATTAATAAATAAAAAGACCTACCTAATTACTTTGATCTTTACAATATAACTTGGTATGTAATAATAATATAATTGTTTGTGCATCTGTTACTTTAATGATTTGACCCATTGATATTCACATATAATGTTTTATTGAAATGATAGTAAGTGGCCATTATCATGTAACGGAACAAGTACCAGTAATCATACATCACGCCTTATCCCCGTAGGGATAAACAGAAGCGTATTAACACCCACATTTTGACGACTATAATTTAGTCCCACTTACGTAATTTGAGGCAAGCCTATTGCCGTCAACCGGGCACTTTGAGAATTAAATGGGAAAGTTGGAAGTTTACTGAAAGGGAAAGGTAGATAACAGAAAAGGCACTTGAAGGAAATGGATATTGCTTATATGGGTGGATGGGGAGTGTGAGCTTGAGCAGGTCAGGGGTCGCATACCTGTAACTTGAACTGACTGTTGCCGGAAAGTGCGAGACCTCTATTGGTATTGGTGTAGGGCTCTGTTTCCACATTTAGACTCATACATGGTCCATTATGCGTTCAGAAAGGCTGACTAGTTGAGCCAGCCTAGCTCCTTCCAGAAGCACAGAAGCCTTCTGGGGCATTCGCAGGATACTTGCCCGATGTGTGGCCACTCCCTCGCACTCCAGGTTAACGTGAGCAGCCTTTTCCTCCGCGTTGAGACATCCTCTGCATAAAGGACTGTCTGTCACAGTGATGGTGAATAGGAATCCGAGACCTCTAACCATTAATCTTAATGGGATATAAATCAGTAGTTAGCTTAGCAGTAAGTGTTACAATACAATTGATGAAAAATAAAATAAACCTCTCCTCGCCTTGTCGATAGACACATACGCTCATTAACACCCTGTTTATGTTACGGTTTATGTTGCTCCTTTGTCGGGTACGGTAACAAGACAGAGAGACATATATTCAAAAAAAAATCTAATACAGTTTTTAGTAATTTCTAGTAAGCTCGGCTTTTCTAACACATCCAATGTACAAATCCGTTTTCTTCTATTGTATTGTACATTCATGTCAATCATTACAACAAAAATACTTGTGTTAATTTGTTCGTTATATGATATCTCATTAAATTTAATTATGTAAAAGGTTCAACCGGACAAAGCGAGGAGAGGTTTATTTTCTTTTTCAATCCTGAAGTCTCAATAAAAGTGCATCAATCTTGGCTTGTAATTTCTTTAGGCTACTAAGTCAGTCAACAGCATACGGCTTTCTTGATGGCAAGCGGTTATCGGTGCTTATAATAGTACCCCACAGTTTCACCCGCGTTTGTGGGCACTGCTCCACCCCTAAAGAATATAGCTTGATTAATAAATAGCTTGTAACTTTCCTCGAGAGCTGGTCTATTAAATACGAAAATAATAGCAATACCAAAGATTAGTGCGTTCAACCAAAAAAACAAACTTCATCTTCATTATATTACCATAGATTACCTGCAAGGTTTTAGAGAAGGAAATAATCAATGACTTGCGGACACGTAATAAAAGGTCTATCTCGGTATTATAAATACCTAGCTGTTGCCCACGACTTCGCTTGGAAATTCAATTAGGTAAATATATAAACTCTACATTTGCCGGGATAGTCTACGTGCTTTTCCAGATTGTAATCTTATTCTGTGCCAAACTTCATCCAGATCTGATCAGCCCCTCTGGCGTGATTGAGTAACAAACATCCATAATTCTTTTTTATGATATAGGGGGCAAACGAGCTGACGGGGTACCTGATGGTAAGTGACTACCGCCGCCCATGGGCACCTGCAACTCCTGAGTCATAACTGCGTTGCCGGCCTATAAGGTGGGAGTAGAAGAAGAGGGCGGAAGAGGAGAGTGGAATGGAGAGGGAAGAGTTAGAGCCTCCGGTAACCTCAATCACTCGGAGAAAAGCAATGGAAGCACTGCTTGACTACCGGTTTTCTCTGTTGCCGTGGTATCACTCCGGTCGAACCGGCCCATACGTGCCGAAGCATGGCTCTCCCACGAGAAATATCTATCCAAACTTTCGCATTTATAATAGCATTGATGCGCATTGATTAATAAACGTGGTTTCATACTTATAAGTTATTTGTTTATTACATTACAGTCTGCTGTCTGTGTTATGTGTAAGATGCTTTATAGACAGAGGTTTTATACTCGTTGTGCCGGATGACACTTATGTTTACGTCACTACAAACAAAATGTGATGTAAATAAAACTTGGTACAAAGAAACAACCTGAGAACCTACTATTGTTTGGACACTGTGATGTATATTATGATCTAAACCAAATAAATTTTTCTCATTTTTAGCCAAGTAATCTAATAGTGAGGGTTGGCACATGACAATAGGCCGTCACCCGGGACCGACGGTTTAACGTGCTCTCCGAGGCACGGAGGGGTCTCAATGTGTTAAGAATGGTCATCCATCCTAGACTGACCTGGCTAGTATTACTTAACTTTGTAATGTGCTAACCTACTCGGTTGATACTTAGCCACGAGCCCCTCGATAAAAAGAAAACGAAATTTTATTTATTTAATTTAACATTTTTGAGTATTTATTTAATTTTTTACTACTTTTTGTTAATGTTACAGTCTTGTCATAAGCAGTAACATGGCAAATGTGGGTCACGTAAGGTGTACAAAAATTGCCAAAAAAGCCGAATCAGGAACGTTCATTTTGGATTATATATCGACATCGTTTCTACTACTAACGAATAGTTTAATCAGATTGCCATACCTTTGTGTTAATTTTTATGCATACTGCACCCCTCCTATAAGTCGTAGCGTAATGTTATGTAGCTTATGACGTTCTTCAACTTTGTATTAATCTTAAGTATATAAATAGATTCAACTGCGTGTGTCCTTTGACTTTCAAAGTTTATGTGCGTGTTAGGAATAATGAATTATCATTTGCTTGCTTTAATGGTTAAGAAAACACCCGACAACCTGATAGTTCTTTAATTAACTGTAATTATTTTGTTACAGCAAAATTATATGTATAGTGATTAAAATATTTATTTGAAAATTGATCATTTTAACTTGACCAAACTTTATACAAACGTCCCGTCGGTTTGGAACCGTTTATATCATCAACATATCAAACTAGCCGTCCCCGCAGTTTTAGCTACGTTTATAGTCACTGCTCCGCTCCTATTGGTCGTAGCGTGATGTTATATAGCTTATAGCGTTCCTCGATAAATGGGCTATTCAATACTAAAAGAATTTTTCAATTCAAACATGTAGTTCCTGAGATTACCGCGTTCAACTAAATAGCTTTCTAATATTAGTATAGATTAATCTTCTACATAAAATGATTAGTATATCTATTTACTATTATATTGCATCTTAGTCCCGCTCCGTTCGCTGTCTGATCTATAATATATACTAATATAATATAATACTCAAAAGAACCAACATGGTAATACTTACCAGGTAAAAATGACAAGGAACACGGCATATTCAGAAGTCTAGATTCGTTTTTTTCTCTCTCCGCAACCCTATAACTAAGTTTGTTGCTTAAACCTTATGAAATCAATATTCCATTAAGATAGGAATTCAAATGAAATGCAGCAGTTTATCACCTAACAGTTATATATGTTTTACGACAACGGAAAGCTGCTATTGTGAAATTATAGAGATGAGGTTTGACCTACCTAAGGTGACGATGACGCCATTGTACATTTTATAGTACAATGGCAAGCAAGTAGAAGTACCACTCTGTGAACATGTGGTGGCCAGTTCACAACTTAATTTTTGTTCCTCGCGCCGTGGAGAACACCTTTCCGATGCAACTCTTGCAGTCTGGCAATGTAGTATACAAACTAATTCATTTGCAAAGGTGTGAGTTTGGCGACACTGATTCCCGTTCAAAGCACAGGGATACTTGCCCTTGTTTATTTTTTCCAGGGTCTATAAACGACCTATCATGAACAAAAATCCACAGAATCAAATGCACTAATATCTTTTGCTTAAAATCCTATTTTGATTTTCATACACTCCCATTCCTATATCAAAAACTAGCTTTCGCGCGCTTCTACCCTAGCGTTAAAATAGATTTTGCCAATACCTCGGGAACAGTACTTTTTTTTCGGGATGAAAGCCTACCTTATTATGTTCTATTTTGTAATCCTAATTACGTGTATGCGACATTTGGGTAGCGGACGACTCGGACACAAATAAACGACTCGGACACAAATAAATTGGGACACTTGTCCGAATTACATTTTTTTTTTCACTGACTGTTCGGACGAGAAGCTGATTTGTACAGTCAGATAAAAAATGTTAGCTTGTTAAAATTCGTTTCAATTTTTTTCTACGGATTTTATACTATCGTAAGATTTGTCCTACGGTACCCTAGTTCTAGAAAGTCAAGTTTTTAGATGATGCAATGTAATTAATAACATTACATTACACTTGGCAGTCGTATTCAAAGTAAGTATAGTTAATGTGATATTTGTAGATTAATGCCGCGAAAAAAACGATTCGTTTTGCTTACGGACGGTAAAATTTTCCTTGAAAATTCAACGAAATTTTACCGACCGTAAATAAAACGAATCGTTTATTAAAATAATATATATATATAATTTTAACGTGTTTATAGTTGACAGGGTATTTTATTACTGAAAGATGCCGTTTTAAGCTATGAATGTTTTAAAGACTACGAGTCGTCAGCAACCCCCAAATTTTAAGACCCACTTTGTATTTGAAATTTAAATATTAGCTCTTACTCGAAATAATCGATCAATACGTCATCGATACATCCTCCCTTGATCCAAGTCACGAACAATTAAAATGAACTTTATCTTACAATGTGAAGCTCATTGAGAAATCAGGTAACGTATATCAAAGAGGGCTTAAGGTACTAATCCGCCAGTGCCTATGACGTAACGGCTAGTTCAGGTTCCTCAAGTTAGGCCGGCTGCCTGCCCTACATTCAACATCCGTATTGGATTGGTCATTTATCCAACGTAAACTAGTCTAATGTTACCAAGTTGCGTTGATCGGTTTGTCGGGGCGGTGGATTACACGCGTGTCAGCTCGTTTTGTTACGTGACGAACCTGTCAAATGGATAGTAAATGTTTTGGTTTGATGTCGCGTTGAACTGATTGATCTATCACTATGTTCGCTGTTTAATGATTATTATATCAGATAGGGTGCGCTAACTCTGTAAACGAGTAAAGAACATATTTTATACTCACCTCTAGAACACAACACGAACTTATGTTGGGGACCATAAAATTATATAAGTACCTTAGAAACATTAAAAAGTTATTTGAAACAAATTAATAACAATAAACAAAAGTTAAAGCGGCGATAAAATGACAAAACCGTCGGATTATTTGTGATCAAGTGCTTTCGGATCCCTATGCTTGAGAAAATTGCCTACTAATTTTGACCAAACCGTCATGCAAAACGGTTTTCAACAGATTCGTTATTTATGTTTTAAATTAATAACTTGCCTTGTTTTTTAACCCCCGACCCAAAAAGAGGGGTGTTATAAGATTCATGTGTCTGTCTGTGGCATCGTAGCTCCTAAACTAATGGACTGATTTAAATGCGTTTTTTTTGTTTGAAAGGTGACTTGATCGAGAGTGTTCTTAGATATAATTCAAGAAAATCTGTTCAGCCCTTCAAAGATCATCAGCTCTTTTCTAAACGTTGATGGATTTTCGAGTCGGGGCTGTCTTAAATTTATGATTATTTATATTACCATGAACTACATAATCAGCTCTGTTGGCCTAGTGGTTAGTGACCCTGACTGCTACGCCATAGGTCGTGGGTTCGATTCCCACTCGAGTCTGGGTGTTCTTTGTGTCCGTTGTTTGTATATTTGTAAAGTCCCCCGCGACACAGGAGTCATTCCTAACGCGGGAGATGTCTTTAAAAAAAAAGTTCAGTTACTGCAAACATAAGCCCCAATACAATGACACTTACTTCGTTTTTTGTCTTTATATTCTTTTGTGGGTTACAGAAGTGTGAGTAAGTCGATAAATAATGATTTTCGAATCGTCCCCTTGTTCCAATATTGTACAGCGAGTTCTGACCTCTTAACTATATTTTCTAAGTTTTGAGTAAGGCCTCTCAATAACTGCGTGCTTGGTTACCTGTGTAAGTACCTGGTTATCTATCTATGTTAAAGTTACCAGGAAAACGTTACTAGTTGTAACTATGTATGAACAAATAGCCAAACAGCTTTATGACCTACTTCGTGCTATTAAGTTAGCTTTACACTCATTGTGTTGAAATACCTCGCAGTTTCAGATACTTTACTTTATGCGTCATTGTGTCCGTAAAGTCAGTCCTAGGTTTTTATGTTAAAAGTTCTCAAGAATTCTCCTCATTTTCTATAACTGTGAAGATTTGAAAGTGATTTTTAATGATTGTTGAGAGAAGGTGGGCAATGCTCTTTCTGCTTTAGTGTCTTCTAGTTTTCGCTTGATTCTAAGAACAATATAACTAATGAGGGCAGCTGCTCCGCCTGGCTTCTGTATGCTTACGTAGTATTAAGTTTATTAAGGTAATTTTGAGTTAATTTTTTTATTTTCAAAATTTGGGTACGCCCATGATATGTATTACATACTATTTAATCTTAAAAAATCATTTATACCTTTGTATTCTAGCTTAGCATACAGTATAATATTGTATATAGTATTAGCAATGGCCTTAAATCCTTAAAATAATATAGTTTACTAGAACTTGGTCGTCACGAGCTGCAAGCACAAAATGAAATTTAACGCAATTTTGTTTTATTATTTTCTTACACTAGTTTCTGTGCCTCATTATTCGCCTCATACTAGTAATTTGTACTCAATTAAAAATATTATTTAATACAGTGCAAATGTACTAATGACTTCAGAAAACAAAGAAAGTAGGTACTAGGTATTAGGTACTAATACTTTGTTCGATTTTAATATTTTTGTTTCTTAGAAATATGAAAAGGCACTTTCCTAAGATATATGATGAATAATTCGTTATTATTAATTATAAATGAATTAATGAAATTTGCAAAAGCTAGGCTTAATCATTCTTTACCACGTTAAATTAATATTTGTAACGGTTCCCGGACAAGCGAGGATTATACAAAATACTTTACAAGAAAATGACTTGGCAATACCGAGGTATGAGGTCACAAACCGATATTTTATACGAGTTTCTATTATAACTACCGTTTAGACTATTAAAAACAAAATCGCGATTAACTTGAAAGAAAACTACCGTATTGTAATGATGCTTTTTTATTGGACTGCTTGTAAATCCAGAGTTTAAATATAAATATTTGTTTAAAAAAATCATAAAAGTTTCTATGTGCGATTGTCATAAATATGAAATGATAGGTCTTTATGTGCTCACAACTTACGTAGGTACTTCCTAGTGCGGTACTAAGTCTTACATCACATTACTGTCAATCGCTAACAAAAAAGATCGTAATACTTAATGTAATAATTGTAAATACAATGAGCCAATAGATATGTAACTGTATGGTTCAATGGGTTATGGTCCAAAGATTAGATGTCACGACCTGCAGAGGTGTCCCGAGGCACTTCTTAAGTGGTAACCATTACGCACGAGTAGGTTTATCATTAACGCGGACGTCGTCACAAATGATACTTGGAATCATTAGTTAAAGTAACAAGTTTAAGGTTACCAATAAGCCGCGGGAAAACGCGGCTTATTGGTAACCTGCGAAGGAATTAACCCATAGCATTTTCTAGTAATGTAAATGGTTTATAGTGAAAGTTTACTACTATGTAGGTATACATACTAATCGGCGCGAGAACTAGCATTGCACGATGCAGGACTAATCCTGCCTTATTATCAAGTACCTGGGTAGCTTTTTGTAAAATCGTCATATTTTTTTTAATTTTAATTTTGTAAAATTTGCTTTTTTACAAGAAATACAACTATACAGTTAAAATGCAAAACTGTATCTGTATACAAAATTTCATCAAAATCGTTACGCCATTTCCGAGATACCCGAAATATAAATACATACATAAATAAATACATAAATACAAGAATTGCTCGTTTAAAATAATAAGATAATTACTAATAACTACTTCGTAGTTTGGTGTGTCTTCGTTAGATGATATTGTAGAAGGTTTTCCGGTATATATAGGTATGTAGTGTAGATGTCGCCACAATACAGACATCTTACACTACAGAGATCTTCTGTGTAGTTTTCGGTATATATAGGTATGTAGTGTAGATGTCGCCACAATACAGACATCTTACACTACAGAGATCTTCTGTGTAGTTTTCGAAGAACCAGGGATTGGCAAGGGCGAATCCAGGCGTTGTGGTCTAGTTGGCTTGATGGAATATTTTTCATACATATCCGTTTAGTAGTTACGAACTTAGTTGTTTAAAGATGTGATAAATTATCATAATTCTGATATTAAGATAAACTGTAATTTTGTTATGAATAAAGCTAGAAGCCTGAATTTACTGTGACTAATAAGACATAGTGTTACTAAGTATATTCCTAAATTACAAACAATTAGAACTTGTAGTTTAACTACAAGTTCAAATTGTTTGTTGTTTGAACTAACGAGTCAGCGTTCCTTAATTTTTTTACTGTCTCTATAAAATGTTATTAGTTAACAAATTAAGTAACAATTTAGATCTCATAACTTTTTGCGGTGAAGAACTGAACAGAACTGCGCTGCGACTTGCGAGATTTGGGTTTTTAATATGTTATATTTTTAATAACATAGATTATAAAATTAAACATTTGCATACACTAACGAGCACCTAATTACAAAATATTAACTATTAAGTGAAAGCTATCAAATAAATAAGTTCCATCTTCTATTGCCACAGAGTTGTAGGACAGGAAGTACACAGAACATATTAATGGATCAACATTAATAAAAGCAGCGGACAAGATTTTTCGTTATTTAAGCGCGTATCTATAAAAATGCTGTTGCAGGGCTTGCGTAAGTACCCACCGTAAATGTTACGGAGAAAGAATGTTAGATAAATATGTTTGGAAACGTAATAGCTATCGTCTTGATAGGTGTCTCACTTCTTTCCTCTAACTAATTCAATAGAAGATTACACCACGTTAATTCGATATAGGAAGAGCTATCCACTTAACAGAAGACTTCTTGTATACTACTCGCAAAAACAAAAGTGTTACATGATGGCTAACCACAAATGTATGTATGATAAATATGATAATTCTGCTGTAAGACTGGTGTACAAATAAAGTGTTATCTATCTATCTATCTATCTTATTATAACTCCTATTTCTGATCTACTTAATAGCAAGAACACAAAGCTATGTTAGTAGTTACGTTAGGTACTGTTACACCGAGTTTGCCTGAGAAACTGTGTCTTGGATTGACCTCTGACGTGCCTTTTTCCCCTCACGATTTGGGTTTACTGTCGCCGCATTGGGCCAACCAACAACGCCGGGGACCTACGATGTGCTAGGGCTGCTTAACGTCGCAGGACAGTTTATGTCCCCCTCGTGTACCAATAACTTCAGCATTTATATCGGAGAATACTGGGACCAGTAGAAAGAATGTTTAGCACAGCCCTACTTCGAACCACTGCTTAACTTCTTGATCAGTCGAGGTTGATTTGAATCGCATTCTGTCCTGACTCCAAAGGTCGTTTTTCTTGGGGTTAGGTATAACGTCCTTAGTCCAAAAGTTATAATTCGGTATATTGGATTTGATATGTACGTTGTTTGTTTGTACTTAATGTATACATTCAATTATATTCGACTACTCATCCTCAGACGATTTTGCCTTTTTTCTGAATTATAAATAGCTGGTAAATTATTGGAAAATAGCATGTAATATGTTTTCGTGATATTTGAACAGTAATTTAAATAATTTTACTACGAGCTTAGACCGTCGGCGTCGTCGTGTGATCTACGCACCTATGGGAAATGATTTCATTACAGTGCCTGATCTTATTTTGAGTTATTAGTGTTACAGTGAATGTTTGAGCAATTATTACGACTTGTGGTTATTGGTACCTGTTCAGCATATAAATAAAAGATTGAACAGGAAAATCTCAATCAAGGCTTCGTAACCTTCGATTCTGAATTTGTATTCTGCGAAGTAGGTCCTATCTCCGTTATTGCAATATTGAAATTTCTTCATATATTATCAGGTAAATTACAAAATTGTTACGAAAAGCTTAATTTCTTTTGTAATATCATGTGTTTATGAGAAGCTGAAATCAATTAAGCAGGAATGGAATGTGTAGTGTATTAGCATTCTCTTTGCTCAAGTCATATAAAAAATTACTAGACGGAAACAAAAAAACATCAACATTAAAATTTCTGTAGTGTTCCTTACAGTTAAGTCTACTTCTTATTCTTGAAGGCCGCCATATTACGCGTTTAACGTTATTTTTAGGTTAGGCTCGGTAGTCCCAACTTTCTTTCAGCAGTTCTCGTCCATTTCTTTCAACTCCATCCACTGAGAGCATAATGGTCTAGAAGGGCCATGTTTTTTTACACAGGTTTTCTTGTTTGCAACCCTAAGAAACCACCGTTCCCGTCTGTTACGAATCAGGTTGACAGTTTAGGTCACATCGTTCAGCAACCGAATACAGAGACAACGAACCTGTGAACTTCTCTTAAAATTATCTCCACGACACAATCTGTTAATTAGACGGACACCTGAAGGAATAGAGCCGAGCAAAATATGCCCCTTAAACGCTTCGGTAGATCTTTAGTCGGTAGCAAAAACGGCCTAGGACAAGACAGGGCCTAATGACACTGCTTACGGCGCACTGGTGGAGCCTAGCTCCCCAAAAAGAATTATACCTGCAGGACACAATGATACTATATACCTACGTACAAAAAGTACACCCAAAAATAGAGAAAACATTTTTGTTAAACGAATTTGTGCCCCATGTGTGGAACGACCAAAAAAACACTTAGCCGAGTGACAACTTACATCACTGCATGCACCACCTGATGACGTAAACGAACAACCAATAGAAAGCCTTTTCATTTAATGAAATGTCAACGCAATTTATTGGCATCATCACTATTATTTTTGACATTCACTGTAAGTAAAGGGTTTAATTGGGAAATAATTAACAATAATGTTTTGTTGGCCAGCTGGTGTTCCTGTCCTAGTGGCCTCCTAGTCACAGGAAATACAGGACATTTGGGTATGTGAGCCGGCCTACCCGAGCTACTGCAGAATCAGTCCCGTACCCCATCCGTGACTTGCGGTATGCTTTACCCTAGGTTCCTCTCCCTACCACTTTATGCAAATTTACCTTTTTTTGTCTTTCCCGTCTTAAAACGACTACTTTCCTAAGAAGGGTTGGCGTCAGACAGGCGACGGCTGGCCATAAAAACTATCCAAAACTCTTTTTCAGAGTGTTTGCTTGCAAAACGCATTGCATCGACCCCAGCTTAGTTTGTAATAAGGATGATGATGATGTTTGTCGTACCGAGTGCTTACTGTCTTGAGTTTGTGTGTATTAAGTACTTAGTTTAATAGCACACAACATATTTTTTCTCGGAGTCTGTTTACTGGTGATATGCTAAAAATTTTAGACTGCTACAGCTTACTAACTAACGTGTAATATTTCAGCTAAGTACGTTATTTCTGTCTTTATTAGGTAGGTAGGGCCGGAGAAATTTACTTCTAATGTTGTAAGAAAATGTTATTATTTTGTGTTGTTATTTGAAGTTAAGAAAGAAAAGAAGGGAATCTGATGAAGGATAGTACTCCTCCCAGAATGGTACTCCTAGACTACTAGACGAATACACAAGCCCCAAAAACTTCTCTAGGGACCTGGATCTTTTGCTATATTTTACTTGCTTTTTACTACTGTTACTGAAAGAAGAAGAAAGTATAAGCCTACTCGTATGTTACTTCAGGATAAAATAGCTTTAGCTGAAATAATGATTAAAATCGGTTCAGTGGTATAAGAGTTTATTAATTTCAGACAAACAAATCTTTCTATTTCATATAATTAGTATAGATTAACCAGTGCAACTAAATAGTTGTGCCATCTGTGTAGCTAGACGTACCTACTGCAAAATTATTATACAGTGTAGGAAAAAAATTGCATTCAGATTTATACGAATATCGGATACCTAAAATTGGTGGCGTACAAACATATAACTATAAGTTAACCTCATGTAAAGTTACTCATTGCACTGTAGTAACAGACAACTGTGTTGCCAGTATATTTTACACTTTGTAGATAAAATATAACGTGTCGTAATATTTCTAAAAATAGATTGATTGTGCGTAGCTGGTGAAGTTGCGCGCCTCCGGCTACATACTTATCTAAACGCGGATCTTATGTTTATCTGTCGAAAGCACATCTGCGAGGGCAATAACATAATATATCTATTCTCAAGATTGATTGTGTCTTTTAGCTATACACTAATGCCCTATTCGACTAAATTCAACATGAATGCCATGACATTTAAGTGTATTGTACATTCTCCATTTAGTAGAAAGATTTCTGTATTCAAATTGGTTAATCAACAAGTTGGTGGGTTTTAGAATAATAACTTCCGTGAATTGTATTCATATTAATAAAAGGCTAGCTTTTGCCCGCGGCTTCGCTCATGGTAATGCGATTTTGTCAATAATTTCAGGTATCCCTCGGAAATAGTACTATTTTGGAAATGAAAGGTGTCGTATTACTTTTAGTGAACACCTGATAACATGTGTGCAAAACTCCATGATGATTGGTTAAGTACTTAAGACGTGAAAGCGATACAAACATACATCGCTTCGCACGAGTGCAATGTAGATGTCGTAGCCAGATCATAGAATTGATCATTTCAATTCATGTCAAACATTAGTGATCATATAGTTACATTATCAATAACGCTAATATCGTTTTGTTTTTGTCATGTATCATGCCCGCGGACAATTATTTGGTTTTAAAGGTGTCCTGTCACGCCACTAACGTGGTGAACAATTATCGTCACATTTCAATAAACAATATTAAACTATCCATATAAACCTACCTCTTGAATCAATCTATCTAGTTTAAAAGATCTAAGCGTACAAAGGGACAGCCGGCGGGAAGTGACTTTGTTTTACTATGAAGAGATAGTTAGGACTAGTTTGGAGTTGGTCGTTCACGTGCAGTGATGTAATGTCTGACACTAATGAGGAAGGTCGTGTCACCACTTGCTAAAGGGGGACCCTTTAGCAATTGGTGACACGTCAGGTGATACGTCTGGCCCGGAAATTATATTGCAGACTACCATATAGACGGGCATCCCTGAAATACACACGTGATTACAACCGTATCTATGTCTCCAATTAGATGCTTGGCTGGCTTTAATACAACATACATTATACATATGCATGTACAGTACATTAGGCATGTAGGTATATTATACATACATTAAACATTCATATAGCGTAACTAAACAAATAGTCACAATTGTATATTCCTAAAGGTAAAGACAAGGTACATTGCAATACACAAATATACATACAAACATACACTCACGCCTGTATTCCTAAAGGGTTAGGCAGAAGCGTACTAAACACCCACATTTTGCCAACTGCCATTTGGTCCTTCTCACGCAATAGGGGGCAAGCCTGTTGCCGTGAAAGATAGATAAGAAGAGAAGCCAATTAAAGGAAAGGGGCCATCCATAAATTAGGTCACACGTTAAGGGCGGGGGGGGGGGGGGTCAACGAAGTGTGATAAGTTGACAAGTTGGGGGGGTCTACGAAGTGTGACAAGGGGTGGGAGGGTTTTCCAAAAATCAAGAAATTCGTGTACCATGATAACCGACTACTGATGAACATAATTATATATTTCTAAATACATACATATTATATATAAATTAAACCCAGGCACAGAATTAATAATCATGCTCATGACACAATTATTTGTTCTGAGTAAACATCAATATTGTAGTCATAATTATTGACGTAACATTACTAACAATAGTAATAAACACCAAAAATAATAAAATATGTATCTGCAGACTCCTGACTAATCTTGTCAATGGTACCGTATTTAAGTATCGTTAGCTAGTTATACATGTAAAATATATGCGATAACAATTCAACTTCTCAGCACTGGCCCTGAGTTATTATTACTGTACATAATATCTCGATGCTTCTCAGCTGTTAATTGTGCCTATACAATTGTTTTAGTCTCTAAGATTTAGCGAAGAATATGTTCAAAAATCGATAATTACTTTACATACATTAAATAATGTTGTCTTAGAGGGTCACTCATGAGTATAGTATACTATAATTATTATCAACTTATTCAATTTTCTCTTCTGATACTCTGTTACAAATTCTTTGCCATCAACAACACCACCATGTACCTCGAAGCAAGTTCACAGTTTTATAAAAAGTATATATGTAAGTATGAGTATTGTTTTGTATTTCGTTTCATCTTTACCTCAGGGTGGTTCGGTCTGAGATCTATTCGTTACGTCTTGCTTACTCGGAGGCCCCTAAACCCTACATACGTCGATAAGTAAAGGCGGAAACATACTATTAAAACCCCTATGTGGATATTTAATCGGGTTTTTATTGGACCAACATGAGTCACGTGGCATCGGGTTTTAATTGTATGTTTCTGGCTTTAATATTTTTTTGTCCACGTTTAGGGTGAGCATAGTAGTGCTGTTTAAGCAATCACATAATGTAATTATAATTTTATCATTTTTCTATGTAAATGATGCAGGATATAGAGCGTATATTTAATAAGTTTAAATTACAAAAAGAGAAAATCGTTATCGTATTCGGAAGAACATTGAACAATAATCTAATGGGTGAATACCAGAAAATGAACAGTTCAACAGTTTCGTTTCCTTTATTTTCTTAAAAAAAATACGCGTTGTAATTTTATTTACATTATTATTACATTATTTCATTTCATTACATGTATCCTGCCTAGATATTAATAATTTGTGCCAAAATACATAAATATTCTTTCCGACTAATTGCCTCGGCTTTCTATTCTATTGTGCAAAATTTGTACAAAAGGTTGAACGTGGCAGTGTACATTATTTTATACAAGGAGGTGAATCTCGCCTAGTTGGAAGATTGTTTACACTAAGATAAAAAGTAGTTTAGAAGTAGGTATCGTAAATCATTTACTATTAATAATAATATTCTGGGACCAATTACTACCTACGAGATAGAACACGGATTAACATACTTGGAAACTTTTGAAGTAAAACTTCTTTAGAATCGATGTGATTTAAAATTCGATGCAACGAAAAACTCACACTAAAAAGAGACAAACATTCATAAATAGGATTTAGCCTGCGAGAGAATGAGATAGACTACATGTATACAGTATTTCCTATAATTGTATACATATTATGTGTAAGATATGATCCGTATCCCATGTAAAACGAAACTATTTTAACCCACAATATAATAGGAAGAAAGTCGGACGAATGGTTAATAAACGGTAAGTTAATGTTCATTAATTCTGGTTGTAAAACATGTTGAATTGCCGATTTGCTTTTGTGAGTAGTTAGGATAAGGCCACATGTAGCAACATAACGCCAAAACGAGCTTCTGAATAGTATTTCAAAGTTATACGTTGACTTGAATAAATGGACAGCTATATTTTTTGCCAACTTCAAAAAAGAGTAGGTTCTCAAATCACCTTTTTGTATATGTTGGCCTACCTTCGCAATCTGTGAACCATTCGTTTTGCTTACAGACGGTAAAGTTTTCGTTGAAAATTCTACGAAATTTTACCGCCCGTAAGCAAAACGAATCGTTTCTTGATTATAGGAACCGATTAGTGATTGGAACACATAAAAATTTGAAAAGAAATTCCAAGGATTGTTTCAAAATTTTTAGAAAGTTTTTAGAACCATGATTGAGTCCGAATGGGATTTAAAGAAGATACTATTTACTCATTTGTTAAATTGTCGTTACCTTTATCCAATGTATGTTTTGTTAAGTGTTGATAAGTGGTGCAAAAAGTCGTAAAATAAAGTTATTGCACACATAGCCTTCAATTTCGAATGTGCTGTCAGTAAAAGCTATACCGAAATATGTATTACACATCTACAAGCAAAATGAGAAATAATACCATTTACTTTTTAAGACTATAGTACCTTACTTGGATCTTGCGCCAAGGTCGAGTGTATATAAGTTAATTTCATAATAGAATTACATTAGCATAGAGTTCGGCGACTCCACGTCTAGCGGGAACTAGTCTTTTCTCTCTAAAACTTGTCTGTGATCTCACTCTCACGCACTAGTTATCCGGTCAATATAAGGCGTTTGTCTCATTGCTAACAACGAAGTAAATATTATAATATAGTAAATAGATTTTTGGAGTGAAAACTTCTTTAGGCACGTTTACCACTTTTGGTATGGGCACAGATATTATAATACTATACTAGTAGTATAGGGAAGAAGCACTGTACTCGTGTGACCGTCACGCTCAGGTGTACATTCATACAGATGTGTGTGTGTGTGTGTGTGTGTGTATATATATGTAAGGTATATTTCCACTTCTGACGTGCAATCTTACGACTTACAGTTTTTTTATTCGTTACCTAAGGAAACATTCTTTTCAGGTCGAGACATTATCGTGTTTCCTTTGGGCATTTTTGAATTTTTTTATAATTTAATAATTAACTTAGTAGTTAGCCTATTATTTGGTCATTCATATTAGAAGCTTTTGGTTATAAGTTTCCATTTCATCGGCTAGTAGCAAAAGGTACATATACTCTAAAAACTCATTGAAGGATACTCGTAAACTTCATGTTACAGTGGGGCGCCTTCATACATGATGTAGAAACACGAGATTGTTCTGTCTCGCTCTCGTGTACGACTTAAAAATTAAAAGCACTCGTTTCTCTTTCCCGTTTCAATTGAATTCTCCTGGTCGCTACTCTCCGTCTGTGGGGCAGCAGCCTAAGTAAGCAGTGTATCCGCTAATTAAGGTCGATGATATAACCCAAACTTGTGGTATTCGAGTCATTGAATATTTATTTTTGTAATTTGTAGATGCAGTTTTGTAATAGCATGTGGTCAGATTACGTGTCTAAATTAAGAATCATTTGTGTAGGGGTCGTTAACTTCAGTTATTTATGAAAACAAGTACCTATAATATTACATAATATCATTGTATCCATTTAAGTTATTTAGTGGTGAATTAGTGTGGCTTAGAATACTAATAATATTAAGGCTGTTTCTCGATTGCAAGATCAATGTTTATTGCAATTTCAAAAGGTTATATTATAAAATTTAAAAGCGTGTAATACTACGCATTACATGTAGCTCAAGAAAAGGACACGTTAAGGACCTTTTTAATTTTATACCAGTTGTGTCATAAACATTATAATCCCACTAATATTTGGTACGTAGTAACTTGGTATGTAGATAGCTGAAGACCTGGATTAACGCATAGGCTACTTTTATCCAGATATTCCCACGGGATCGGGACTTACGCGGGTGAAACCGCGGGGCGCTGCTAGTACAAAATAAAACCTTGACATTGAGTGACTTTAAGTATTTTCGTTGAAAAGGTTACTGAACTCGTTGGCTTATTTTATTCATCAATTCGGTTACACCTGTCGATCTGTTTCTTGGTTGCTATTTTCCTTGCATGAGGGTGGGAGCTCTGTCAAATAAAGTATAAACATAAACCCATTTCCAACATAAACATTTAGCTAAGCTGTAAGGATGTACAGTAATTTTATTCATTTATAAAAAATGTACAATGGCAGACTTAATGCCATAGGCATTTTCTACCATTCTACCCACGAGTCTACCTTAGGGAACCTTAGGAAACTACGGGCGACAGTTAATGTCTTAGACAATTTAAACATAACAATTTAGTTAAATAGTTGTAATGAATTTTAATTAAGTTATAATAATGTAAAGCTGAGCATATTTTGTAATGGATGTAATGAGAATTTAGATGTTGCGAAAATGCTGCTGTGGTTTTGCGATTCCTCAGCTTTGAATTTTATAATTTTGATAACTTATGAGTAGCTTATTATAACTTAACCGTTGTGACTCTACCCCCAATTCAAAAGTAACTTAGAGCTCTTATCAACTGAAAATATTAAACATTATCGACTGGACGAATAGGGACGTTGATAAATTTTCCTAGAATCACACAATCATGAAAAATTAATATTCTATTAAAAAAAACTGTTAATCGTAGGACTATACGTCAGCAGTGATAACACGTATATACATAATTATACACACACTCATCATTATGTCATCATGACTATATATGTCATCTGAGCATGACGGTCACGCGAGTTCAGTACTTTTTCCCCATACCAAAAGTGCCCAAAGTGCTAAGTTTTCACTTCAAAAAGCTTTTGAAGAGAAAAATTCGAAATATAAAATAACTTTTAATATTTCCCGCTAAAATACTCATCGCATTTGATTACTCGCTAACCGATTAACTGACAGATCTCCATAGACTAGTACAACTAAAAATTACTTCCTCATCGGTAAAAACGTAGTAAAGTATAATACCAACTGACAGCTGTCAGCTTGTTTATCGGATAATTGACCTACGATAGCATATTAAGGCTCTGAGATATTAAGTTTATGAAAATGACTTATGGATCTGATCATAAACTAAAATATATAATACTGGATCTTATTGCCGTTTGCAGTCACGTGATAATAGTTACTAGTTTAGCCTTTTCAATCAATTATGATTACGGCTGTGTTATGATTATTAAGTTACAACATTTCAAAGATTTGTAATCGGCGTCAACATCCCTATTAACAATATCTGTTATCGACAGCGCCGAGTGTTGTGAGTTTGATTTCCACATGGGACAATAATCTATCTGGTCTGTTAATTGTATGCTTGTAAAGAACGAAAGTCATCAAAGGATTTGACAAACACAATAAGCAATGCACGTCGTATTTGAAATCCATAAAATCAGTTTTGATCGTTTACTAATTTAACCCATTCTTGGTAAAACTTTTAATTACCTTGTCTAAGTTAAAATAGCGCAGAAAAAGAAATCAAATTCTTTAATAGAACAAAATAAAGTATTTGCAAGAAAATAAAAAGCATTTTTGGCCTATACGTTTTTAGCTGTTGTTACGGTAATAAAAAAATATTTTTGGTTGAAGTCATTTTTATTACAGACTATTTATCTTTTCTCGACATTTCAGATTTATTAATGAAAAAACTCTATTAGTAAAGGGTAAAGTTACAGAAACAGAGAGTAGGTAAATAAAACAATAGTAATTTTTCACACGATTTCTTTGATAGTGACATTTGTGATATCTATCGTATCTGACATATTTTAACGCAAACGCAGGTAAAAAGCATTTTCTTGACAAGCAAAATTGGATAGATGATAATAAAGTATGATTGGCAACACTGAGTAAGGCAAATGCCGTTTGATTCACTGTGGTGAGCCCTATAATCTCAAGATGGATCACAATCTTAAAGATGGGAGTTGGGATTCAGTTTTTGGGCGGGAAAAGTCGTCTACGTAAGAGGGGAAGCAATCGAACTGGCTGTCACCGGGTAGTCCGACGCTTTAAACCAGCAATGTATAAACAAAAGTATCGGAGTATGTAAACCCTTAGCAAATTATATGGTTATCAGAGGTAAAATGGGTCTCCAGGGCCCGTGGTGGACAAAATGTAGATACTTTATCTAAAAACAACTTTTTCATGCCTGCCACTAAGAGATGGTTTATTTTTTTTTTGGTTTTCTGTTGGATGCGTATTGTTAATGATATCAACATTATATCACAGTTGATGGAACGTATATTAGAGGTTTCATCTATCCAGTCCGCTTTACGATACTCTCGATAAAATCATCTTACAAACCAAAAACTAAATCAAAATCGGTCCATCACTTTTGGAGTTATGATGCCACAGACAGTCACACAGATACACACGTTAAACACTTCTCCTTAAGTTTCTTCACAGTTTCCACATAGTTCCATAGATGAAGGCTCGTCGTCAGTTCATTTCGAGAGTTTCTTTTTGGTACATTACCTTTCTAAACATTAGCAGTTTCAACAGCGTGTGCATTGCTCATTAATATCGACACTTGACAAGCTTTCGGCAGTAGTAACATAATGTCGTAAGGGTGTTTTGGCTAAAGAGTCTATTTAACAGAACTAGTGTTTGCCCATTGGTCGAAACTCAACCATAATTATTTTTCTTATCTAAAATTTGTTTAGTAATTATGTACGATAGAACTGATGTTGTTATGGCGGCCTAGATTTTAACATACATTTTATATTTGTTGTTTTATACTCAAGCCTGTGTATGTATTTCACTGTACGGTTGGTGGGTAAAGTGCGTCGTATGCGTGCGCACTGCGAGTGTTGTTTATTCGATTCCCACACGGGACAAAAATTATTGGGATCCTAAATTAGATGTCCCGCGTCTGGTTGTTCTTTGTGTCCGGTGTTTCAATGTTTGTAAAGTCCCTGGCGACACAGAGATCATTCCGAATGATCCCTGTGTCGCCCAAGGGGGTTCCACACTCAGAAAATATAATATGCAAGGATAAATTATGATCTTCTCTCATGTAGCATGTTTACAATTATTTTTTGTATGCTATACAGAGTGCACTATAAAAAACATGTTGTTCTCATAAGGTGCTATCTTTGTCGTGATCGGCGGCCTGTGTGTAAACTCTATGTGAAAAATGCAAAGTGAAAATCAAAATCATTTATTTCAGCTGTTGTTCCTGTCCTAGTAGCCTCTCCAGTCACAGTAAATACAGGGCATTCGGGTACGCGGCCCCGGTCTCTGCGAGCTACTGTAGTCTCAGTCCCGTTCCAAATCCGAGACTTGCGGTATCCCTTACCCCAGGTGCCTTACCCTACCATTTTTCTATATACAAATTTACCTTTTTCTTCTTTCCTGTCTTAAACGACTACATTCCCAAAGAGGGTTGGCTTCACGCAGCCGGCCGGCCATTAAAGAAACCAGCCAAAACCCTTTGCAATGTTACATATTGTGCCGACCCTAATGAAAGCTGGGACAAGGGCAGGAAAATGATGGTGAGGTGTTTTTGAATTGTAAAGAGAAGCCAGTCAGTCGGACTAAGTCAGTCATGAAGCTAGTTGCCTGTTCGCGTAGATCATATGCAGAAGAACAGGCAATTGTTCAACATGTGTTTTACTTTCTGCTTAAATTACTACAATGTTCAGTTGCGTAACAAAAGTGTGGCAGAGCGGGCAAAATGGTCAGCCATCGGCCACCTCAGCTATATTGAAGGGAGCCGAACGATCCAACACATACGCCACCATGGTGCATCGGCAGGACTTCTAAGCAAGCATGACATACTCAAAACTACCTTGAGAACTCTTCTTTCATAACTTATTATTGTTAGATTACTAACATTTTATATTAATTGATTTTGCGGTCTGAGCTAGAATTCGATTGCATAACTTACCTGCTCACTCTCGAGATGGAAATACCAAAATTGTATAATAGTCATCGGGAGGTGCATAGATGTTGTAAGCTATATTCACGGATCCTATAACTTAACACTTAACCTCTAATAAAACATTAGTATTATTTAAGAATCTTTAAAAACTTAAATTGGTGACTTTTCCATGCAATATATCTTAGAAATGGCAATTTTTGTTAGATTAAATAAACATCTCTTCTCCTCATTCAATGAGAGCAGGAAACGATCTACGTTATGCACGGGTGAATACAAAACTGCACTTTTAAGGAAAAGCATTATGTGTATGGGGCCTGTGATATACAATTAAATACCAGAAACATTGAAGAATTTGCCGTTTCAACAATTTAAGAAAAAAATGATGAACCTGCTACTAGAAAAATGTTACTATTGCGTTACTGATTATTTAAACGATGTTATTTAAACTCTGTAATTGTATAATCTTTGACATGTAATGTACAAATCTTGCAATTATTATTATTATCTTGACTAATCGTTATTAATGTCTATTCTCAGGCCTTCACAATTGCATGCAAAAACAATCGCTAATTTATTCCACTCTTCTAACAAGGTAATTAAATTTATTTAAATTTTAGCAAATTATTTTACGCTCCGCTGAACAGTCAGAACATTATTTAAAAAAAAAAAATTTTTTTCTTGATAAACTTTATTATTCATCACTTAATTTTCCACTCTTAGAGGTGGATGTTTTTTTCAAATTTAAATGTATTGCCATCTTCAAGTAATCGGGTAATATACTTACATAAAAAAACCGGACCAGTACGAATTTGACTCGCGCACCGCCCTTGTCCGGTTCCGTAAGCAAATAAACTTGTGGGTAGATAGTACCTCCATCTCGGGAATCAATTATCGAAGATTTTAGCCCGTCTTTTTCGAAAGACAAACTTAACTTTGCATGTCTAAAATACTCTTCCATACATCGATTCACGACAAAGACAATTTTCCTTTTTTTTATTAATTTCAACTTGATGCACAACAAAGTAAGCCTATAAGAATTCCTCTTTTCTTTTTGAGGAACGGAACCCTAAAAACAAAAACGATCCCGATGAACCGTGATGACGAACCGTTTGGGACTCGCTGTACCTACAAGCCAATAGGTATTCGCTAGAACCTACTAGCGAATACCTATTGGCTATTCGTTAGTACCTACTAGAGACAAATTAAAACTTTACTTCTTTTTGTTTTGTAAGATACAAAAACGAAAAAAAAGGTATATAAAAAAAAAAACATGTTAAATGCATTTATTTCCAAAATCCCTATTTTTGTTTTAAAACGATAAACTTAGTATACTATCGTAATATACTAAGTTTATTTGTAAAACAGAGGACCTTATGATATGTCTGTTCTCTGTCTCTCTTAATCTAATAAATCTTGAAACAAACCGATACAATATCATATGTATTATACTTGTTTATAATAAATACGTCTGTCACTCTAAGAAATATATCTAAGTACAAACATTTTATATTTCTTTCAATGTGCATGTCGAAATGAATTGAAAAGCAACCATCGATACGCAATATGAATTTTTGTAGAGCAATAGATTTTCCCAATAACGAGGTCCCACGGCTTATCTATCGACAACGTTATTGCAATCATGGGAACGCAAATTAGCTATACTATTTCATTGTTTCGAACTTACTTCACGTTCCTGTGTTGGGGCACGTGGGAACAATTCCTGTGTGAATTATTATTCGATTTCGATTTCGAGGTCCACCTCGCAGTACAGCACCCAATAAGTATATCTAATAATATCGAAACCGCGATGCCTGACCATGCAGGCGTAAGCTCTCCCTTCTTGTCTACTTCGGCAATTAGGTGTATATAACAATGGTACACTTACTTAAATCATGTAAAAGGCGTGACTCTAGCATGCAGTTACAAAAAGATTTTTTGAATAAAAACTATCTGTTTACAAGTTGACTGTTTGAATTTCCAGGTATTATTACTACCGTTTCTTATAAAAGCAGGTGGAATGTGTAAGTTTAAGATTTTAAATAGTTCATATATTTTTTTGAATTTTAAAAATTTAAAATTCAAACGGTCGTAAGTTTTAAATGGATGGGTAGTTTTTTTCAAAAATTCTTTTTTTAACTGCATGCTAGCGTCATGCCCTTTCAGTGATTTACGGAAGTATTCCATTGTCGTATACACCCTGTATATGTGTTATATAACTGCGTTTAACATTAGTTGAACACATAATAAAGTGTAAATCATTTTAATACCGAAACATCATTCATCCATCAACTACGGGTGGATACCTATTAGGTACAATATTCTCACAGTACATTTCATAATCATTGCATGTGTTAATCGTTTTTATTATCTAATATTTAAATAGCTAGACAGTTAGTTAAACTACAACACTTAGACTTTAGACGTAATATTTGCAATTAATGTTCCGTAGCTGATGTGGTTGATAGAAATGACCAAACTTTAGACGTTGAAGTGCTGTCTTCAAAATAACATAGCAGTTACGAAATCTGACGAATTGCCAACATAGATACAATTACGAAATCGATTTCACAGAAATAATAGTTTATATTTCATTGAACTTCTTGTGAACCGGAGACAGACTGTCTGAAACTACACATGTTGTAATTTGTAATAAGTGGTAGGTACAATACGCTTAGTGTTGCTGTCTAAGTATACAAGCGTAACTTTAGTTGAGTTATTTTTTAGTACTCTTTCATCTGGATGGAGTGGCTGAAAACATATTTTAATACCCTTAGCAAATCGCCAAATCAAGGTTAAAAATATTTAGTTCACCAAATGCCGCTTGACTGAACTAGGGTGACATTGACTTTTAAACTTTCGCGTTCCATGATATAATATTATCTACCTATTAACGGGAATTAATACCTTTTCGTGATCGCGTTAATTCCCGTTAATACGTAGATAATATTATAGGGTGACATTGGTCCCAATTCTGTTACTTCACTCGCTAAATTAAAATTCACTAAATTTTCTTCATATAAGATGTAAACCTTGTTTACTTCAAAACAAGGTCTTTTTCAAATTGAAACAAGTAGGTAACATATGTCGCTATCGAAATAAGCAATTTATTTGTCGACTAAAGTCTGATACGCTTAAATAAACTTTAATACCACGTAGCGAGAGCCGCTATCCGTTGAATGCCATCTCTTTTGCTCTGTGTTTTTAGTAAGCGTCTCCGTAGGTGTTGATTAAAATAACGTCAACTTAGTTCGTTTTGAACAAGTGTTTATACGACAATTATACAGCATTTGAATAAATGGAGACTCTCGCTGCGTGGAAATAAAGTTGAGTATACGTTGACAGGTTTTACAGAAATTTAGTAGCGCTGAGAAATAGATGCCAGTAACTAATAGACCTTATTACGAAGAACACAAGGTTGATTTCATATGAAGAAATTAAGTCAGGTTTTAGTTTAGTCGAGTGTACAATAGAATCGGCACCATTGTCTGACATTTCACTCGTGCCCGTTTCACAAAAAATACAAAATAATCGCAAATCAGATACTTTTAATAGCTCCTCAGTGTGGCCACATAATACATTTTCAATTCTGTGGATCAGAAATTCAAAAGGCCGTGTGTGAGTAGTGAAGTTATTATTATTATTAATTATTTTAGAAGTTATTTATGGAGTTACTATACCTTAGATGTTTATGTTTCCATCGTAAACTTCCAACTAGATTCATTTAGCGGAACTTTCAGAGACTGATCTTACCTTACACTTTATTCTTACCTATTGAATCTTAATGCTCCAAAATGATAACTTTAATACGAAGAAAGAAGTATGACAATATTCATTTCAATTACCAAGCCAATTATAAGGCAACCCGTTACTTCGTACACAGGTGTGTGTAAAACGTTGGTTCAATATTGTTACGGACTACTGATATCTGCTGCAACTTCTGACGCTAATGAACTAAATAAGCTATTAATGAATACAAATTGCAACTACTGTTTACAGATTAACAAATAACTGGATTTAATGCAATAAACAGCACGTAAAACGTGTAAGAATTATATGAAAGTAGTCAGCGGTTTTTGTGCCATAGTCCAGGGTCGAACGTGTTGTTTATATGGTTCGTATGTTTTTTTAGGAAACCTGTGTAGCTGAGGGTTCTCTATTATGTTGTAGAAGGTTATAAATTTCGAAAGCGAAGCCGATAGGAATCGTGCGGTATGGATGCTTCGTCACTGTATGCGTTACCCTAGCTAAATAATGTCGAAAATAGTAATTTAACTGTTATAGATAATTAGTTGCCCAGCTTCTGTAAATTGTTGTGCACATTTTTAAATTTGTTGCACTTATCATCACTACATATTATAAAACAAAGTCCCCCGCCGCGTCTGTCTGTTCGCGATAAACTGAAAAACCACTGAACGGATTTTCATGCGGTTTTCACTAATAGACATAGTGATTCACGAGGAAGGTTGAGGTGTATAATTTGTTAAGATTTTGTGTAAATTGACTGAAATATGTTGATGATTGTCGAAGATGTATCTGCTACCCGTGCGAAGCCGGGGCGGGTTGCTAGTAGTTTTACAAGTATTTCACAAAAACATTTCCTGATGGGGTAACGTTACCGCAGCCAGACATTTTATTTTTAATGGGAATATTGAATTAAATATTAGGTATATAATTAGTGGTCTAGGCGAGTTACATGTTGCAACTTATTTTGTATTTGTTCTTGGACTGTGAAGTTATTCGAGATCCTGCTGGAGTAACGTTTGTGGTTTTGCTGGATCTCTAACACCTTTTGTACATGACTTCTTAAGAATTAGTTTTAATTAGTTGTGCAATAAAAAAACAAAAATAATGCATTGTTCAAAGGTTATTTAATTAAATATAAAAACACTTCAATAGGTCCTAACACTTTGAATAAGAGTTATAGAGACTTACTTTAGTCGGTATTTTGTAGCTTGTAACTGCCTTCAAATGTATGTGAAGTTTCATTAGTATCCTGTAAGTATTTAACAAATTATGACGAAATTCAGTTTTCCACGTTCACGGTCACAATGCGCGCGGAGTTATTTAGCCGCCGATAAACCTGTAATGTCATTAATTAGTTGCTTAGTTCAGTTTTATACTTGTAAAATTTCAGCGTAGTACATACAATAATTAACGAGATATTAAAACAAAAGTCACTAAGAAATTAATGCAAGACCGCGGTAACCTGGCAATATTAACGTGGCTACAAAAAAGCGATAGCATTGTACATTACGCTATTTTTAACACTTGTGTATACATATGTGTAAAAAAAAAACTATAATGTTTCTTATCGTCAAAGCATTGAAACCTATTATGTGTTCGCTAGCAATGAGCTTTGTAGTGGCCAAACCCCTTGGGACTGAGAGGTGAATCAAAAGAACGCACACTTCGTCACTTTGAATACATCCGCATCAAAATATGCTAGATGTTTGTAGCGTCGCCATTTTTAACGTAATTATTCTCAGTAATATATGCATTTGGTTATATTAATAAAATATGATAGTTCTATTCATATTATTTAACTAGCAGTTTCACCTGCATTTATCGTCGCTGCTCTTCTCTCGAGGGTCGTAGCGTGAAGTTAATTAGCCTATGATCTTCCTCAATAAATACTCTATCGAACAGAAAAACAATCATTCTAATCTGACTGACAGTTCCAGAGATTAGCGCGGTTTAAACAATGAAACAAAAAAACCTCTTCAGCTTTATTATATTAGTATAGATTTTACTGTAGTTGATTACTGTTATTCGTAGGAGAGCCATGCTTCGGCATGTATGGGCCGGATCAACCGGAGTGGTACCATGGCCTCACAGAAAACCGGCAGTGAATCAATGTTGTATTGTTTTTCGCCGAGTGATTGAGGTTACCGGAGGCCCTAACCGTTCCCACTCCCCCTCCCCCCTCTCCCGCTCTTTTCCTTTCCCCTTCTCCCACCTTAAAGGCTGGCAACACACTTGTGACCCTTGAATTAGTAGCAGGTGCAGATGGGCGGCGGTAGTTACTTACCATCAGGTGACCCGCCTGCTCGTTTGCCCCCTATACTTTAATTGCTTGCCTTGATGAGGATTTTGTCAATTTAATCCAGGTTTTCCTTGGGAACTACTTTTTCTGCATGAAAGGAAATAAAGGTACCCATGTCCTTTTCTGTAGGTACTCCTAACAACGTGTGTGCTGAACTTCATGATGATCGGTTTAATATTTAAACTGCGAGAGCGTGATCAACGAACGAACAGACTCACATTCGCATTTATACTATTAGTTAGGATGACTAACATTAATACCCGTGTAACTAAAAAGAAAAATTTGAATATAACCCAAAACTGTCGCACCGTGGTACTTTGGTAATAGTAGCCGCTTAAAGTTTGTTTCAAAACCGCATAATCACGAAATATGGTTGTAAACAACATGGGTGTAAAACAATTCGTTTTATCAGTTCGTCGTCGTTGACTCACTTTTTCATACAATTTGAATTGTTTCAATTCTAATCGCACGTTTTACAAGTTATAAAAGTTTTAAGTACCTATACTAGGAGGTAAGCCACAACAGATATCTTCTCAAATTGAACATGTCCAGTTGAGACTGAAGCCTCATATATTAGGAAAGACTAATACAACAGAGAATAACTTGGTTGGACAGAACTTCGCAAACACACTGTTCGTGTTGTGAAGTTCTTTGTTCAGCATTGCACATTTGCATGACTTTGATATGATAATGGTGCACCTATATATATACCTATGTTTATCTATACTAATATTATAAAGCTGAAAAGTTTGTTTGTTTGGTTGCACGCGCTAATCTCAGGAACCACTGGTTCGAATTGAAAATTTCTTTTTAGTGTTGCATAACCCATTTATCGAGGAAGGCTATAGGCCCTATAACATTACGCTACGACTAATAGGAGCGGAGCAGTAACTATAAAGGTGAAACAGCGGGGACGGCTACTTTGAAATAAAAAAGGGGTCTGACATACCATTCCTAAAGTTAGTACTTTGGGAATGCTATGTCAGATCCCTTTTTTATTTCAAAGTAGCCGTCCCCGCTGTTTGTAGGTAGCTGCGGTAGTCCGCATTGGCAGTAGTTCACGAAGTACAAGAATAACACAAATTGGAAATTATGCTGCAATCACTTGGCTTTGAGTCAATAAGCCAGGACGAGCCGCATTAACAACGGCATTTAATTTCCTTCTTGGGTGTAATCTTTTTACGAGTTTAAACAAGTTAATAATCATTACTGCAAACATTACCAACATTAGCAACTTGATAAAAAAACACATCTGAATCCGTGTCAACGTGTAAATTGAACCTTCGCCTAATCTGAACTTTCTCTCTTACGAGATTATTATTTCTGCGTCTATAATAAATATTGATTTAAGTACCCTCTTATGTTTAATAAGAAGGTCAATAGTACATTAACCATTTCTTTGTAGTATGCTCACTTACATAATACTATCATACGTAATTGATATATTATATTCGCAGGTACTCATTTAATTGTGCCTTGATTTAGTCCAGGGTTGTCGGCTGTCGCGCATCATATTACTAACTGACAATATTTAAACTAAGGTTGTAATGCAAGATTCAATTCGTAAGCAGCAATAACACAGTAAAGCTTTTTTTGTAAATCTAAATGTTTTTTTTTTAATGCATGACACAAATTACACATGATATCCGGAGCCTCACCACTCACCAAATAAAGTAGGTACAGTAGTAGTCGTGGACAGTGGCAATGAATTTCGTAAATGGATGACTTATATTGTGTCTTGTCAATAAAATTCGTTGAATGCATTGGCATTTTCAAAATCAAATTCTCCGACGATCTGAGGAACCTTGCATGTGTGTCGTGTAAGAATCAAAGCGTACTTTGAGGTAAAAATTAGTGTTGGGATTGAGAAGTGTACTGCATAACAGTGAAAGGATATGAGTATTCCGGCGAAGGCGTATGGGTTTGTAACCAGTTGAGCTTATTACGATACTATTCAGAAACGTGGTCAATTTTGCGTAAATATGAACCGCATACAACATTTTTGAAGTTGCTCAGGCTTATTAAATTGATGAAACTTAATATGATGAAATAAATTTAATGAAGTAGAACCATCAAGATTTTTTTAAGTGAAGCGGAAGACAAGGAAATATATTTTTTGTTTTGTTTATCATGTAAACTTTTCACAAATCAACTATTCTATAAAAAAATTGTATATTGCTTAATATCATCGATACCATTAGTTTAACGGCTGCATATATCTGTGTGTTTGTTTGCACACTTGATACGAATTAAAAAAATATTGAAATTGAACGGCCCCGAGACAACCCTACTAAACATTTATTTATCGTCTTCCAAACGATTATACTCACACATGCCGTGTCTATTGACCGACTAATTCCAGACAATACAAGTCCGCTGAGAAGCGACTTAACGCTGACTTCAAACTATTACGGTAAATGGTTTCTGAACGTCATTTCTTCACTTTTTTTATTAAGAACTAGGCTAAATCATTATGATGCCTCTTTTGGTGTAATTATGTAAGGTATGTGTAATAAATAATAAAATACGTGTATTGCCGGTCATTCAATCTGTTACGAGTTACACATTTTGAATGATGATTTGATAGAGGAATATTATCGAATCTTTTATAGATTTATAAGCTGTTGAATCTGTTTTTCGATGTGCAACAGCTATGGAAGTAGGTACATTATTCTAATTGTGTATTTTAGTTATAATTCTTTCACAAAATAAATTTCTAAGTAAGTCTTGGTCATGTTCCATTAGTCATGACATCTGTATCAGGTGTTGGTTGGCATACGTATAAAGATTTTGAAAGAGATATATTTTGTTGAATATCAGTTAAAGAAATTATCTAAAAAAATGGCTTAATTAATTAAGGATCATTATCATAACGGGACGATACGATGCTTAAAATATTATCAAATCAGACCATTAACGGTTTACACCTAGATGGAGTTTAAGCGGGTAGGTAATTCAGTAGTTACTTTCGTCCCAAAGGGACGAAACACAGGGATTGGGAATTTGGAAGTCTTTTATTCAGTGATTCGTCGCCTTGGCCTGTTTTCTTAATTTTTAAACGAAAACCTGCATCAAGTAGGTACTCGATGCAGGTTTTCGTCTAAAATAATGTCAAGTAAGCAGTCAAGTCAGTTTGTCAGCAAAAACACTATTGTAATTTTAATTGGGACAAATCAAAATTTGAAAATTTTAAATTTCTGTGTTTAGTCCCTTTGGGACCACGGACGTGGGACAATCAACTCAATTAGCGGTTTAATTATCGGAGAAGAGAAACATCTTTAAATGTCTCTAATCTCACTGATGCTTTCTGTTCATTAACCGTCGTTTTTATGGTAAATTTACTACTTGATGCTATTTCTAATGTGATGTATTATATTATATATGTTAGCAGAAATACTTTTGCGTTTACAAATACATGAATAAAATTGACATTTAATTGCGTTTTTTCACCAAATGTGGAAATGCTTTAGGTTAACAATAAGATATCTCTAGAGATTAATAATGCCTTTAATATGTGTATAAATCGTCGATAAAGACTTCTATTTTGTCCAGGGCTCGCAAAGTTTAATAGAGTAATGTACCTATGCCCCATATAAACGGCTTTGGACCAGTGGTTAGTGATCCTGACTGCTGAACCAGAGGTCGTGAGTTCGATTACTACGACGATTAAAGACAAATAATTGCGTGATGAGCACGATCATTTGTTATGTGCTTGGGTGTAATTTATTCATAATATAGATATATAATATTTAGTAATACTTATATAAGTATGTTTATTATCAGTACGGTTAACAAAATACAGGCTCTACCTACCTAGTTTATCATCAGACGGCCGTGTTTATGGGTGTCTTAAGTTATTAATAAAACGCAACGGTTTAACATTCAACAAAATATCAGATTACCTACTATTATGTTATGCTGTATATATTATTATTCACGTCTAATTACATTCCCATATAATAATCAGTAACTTATTCACACATTTAGGACTATAGCCAAGTAACTTGCCGGTCAGCCAGCGTCTGTTTATTGCACGTACGCATCTAAAATAGTCGTCCTGATACACAACCACTTTCTCATTAAACGTTCAACGAATTGTAACTAGTGAACGATTATATCAACATCTGTTATGTCATATCATTGACAAATTAACGGAATGTTGTGTGCGCTGGAATTAGATTGCACATAAATACGTTTTAAAGTGTATTTTTGAATGAATATTGCTTTTAAATCTAGTCATGTATTGATATCGATAGAGGAATTAATTGTATCGCTATTACAGTGCAGCAAGTTCGTGAACTAGAACTGGTTTGTGGGTCGTTGCCTTCTTTGGATTTTATTATGATATGACGATGATAAGCCTGGGCTTATATTAATGACGACCTGCCGATTACATTAGTTATCTTTATTAGGTAGCATTTGAATTAATGTCTATTCTAAATAGGTACCTTTGAGCTTCCCTAGCTTAAAGTTATTTAGAACTAGCAACCCGCCCCAGCTTCGCACGGGTAACAAAGCATAATATATTGATTTTTCATTATCTCTCATCATCATACAGAATAATCATCATATTTCAGCCATTTTACACAAAACCTTAATTAATTATACACCTAAACCTTCCTCATGAATCACTCCGTCTATTGGTGAAAACCGTATGAAAAGCCGTTCAGTAGTTATTGAGTTTATAGCGAACAGACAGACAGACGCGGCGGGGGACTTTGTTTTATAATATGTAGTGATAGACATTAATATCATATAACTGTTATATATTAACGAGGAATTAGATTAGGTATTAAGTATCTTATTATATATTATATAATATTATAAAGGCGAAAGTTTTTGAGGATGGATGGATGTTTGTTACTCTTTCACGCAAAAATTACTAAACGAATCTGAATGCAATTTGGCACAAAGATAGATTATAGTCTGGAATAGCAGATAGGCTTTCTATCCCGGAATATTTATGGTTCTCGTTAGATCCGCGACGCGAACGAAGTTGCGGGCACCACAGTTCGTAATTAATATTTAGCTGAATTACTCCATGATATTCTATGGTAGAGCTTGTTTTTAAAACATTTTTAAAAGGGTCACTAAGGACTACTTTAAAATACCTCACTCACTCACTGATTTAAAACCAACATGATAATTTTGTAATTTGGTTTAAAGCATCTATAAACTATTTGTTTTCTAAGCACTTCTCTATGCTCTGGTTTGGGATCAGACGGCCGTGTGTCTCAAGTTATTAATATCATTATTCTACCGAGTTTCGCCATATAACAACACCGTACCGTAATACCAACTTAATATATCCGTGTTATGATGCCTTCTCTTCAAAGTTTAAGTTTTCTCAGACAACCATGAAATGCCTCCGATCACTTAATTGTGACAGATATGGTTTTTATAACTTTTGCATAAGTGAGAAGGATTTTCTGTAAAATACTTTTAGGACATGCTAGCCTCTACAGTAAATGCCGAAACTTGCCAACCAGTTAAGCCCTTACCCACTCTATACTGCTCCGCCGCTCACATTTGAACCTGCATATCAATAAAATAATATAAGTATTGAATCAATCATCTTGAAAAAAAAATATAGTCAAGTTGAGGATATACGCTGAGGCATATGTGATGTGAAAACACGATTACTAGAAAATTTCTCTATAGAAAAAATTACAAACTTCCCTCTGAATTTTACAAATAAACCGCAGTGGCCAATTAATACTTCACCTATAATAATAAAAACTAAACTTTGTATATAAACTCAACTTAGTACAATACGTGTACTATGTGATCTGAATTTGAAATTATGTACATACATTTTTTCGTTCTTAGAAATTAAATTCTGAAATATTGTGGGCTCTTAAAGTGGAATTTTAAATAGCTACTCGAGTGGCAAATAGGGTTGGGGTTCCCGTTGCCTATTTTCGAAGTACTTAGCATAGGGTTTAAGATTTAAGAAGAAGACTCCTGTAAAGGCAGGTATGATGCCCACAGTCACTGCTAAACTTCTATCAGGTTTTAAGTTTTTTGTCAATATGACTAATGTCAGCGTCAGGTCTCGTCGCGTTTTTTTAATAATAATAATAATAACTTGAGACAACTCACACACGGCCGTCTGATCCCAAACTAGGCAGAGCCTGTACTATGGTAACCAAACTGCTGATAAACATACTTATATATTACTAAACACATACATATTATAGATAAATTACACCCAGACACAGAACAAATGATCGGGCTCATCACACAATTATTTGTCCTAGGTGGGAATCCAACCCACGACCTCTGACTTAGCAGTCAGGGACAGTCAGGGTCACTACCCCTTGCCTTACAGGCCAGTCAAGTCAGTGCGTTTGTTATGCAGCAATGTCCAAAGCTGTCGGGATTTAACAAGTTACGTTTAAGTGGCTGCGGGTTCGAACCTTATCCAGTTCACTACTGAAGTGACGGTGACATCACTCCTAACATTTAGCTTAGCTGGAGGTAACCCCTCCAAAGAATACTAGTAATGTAAGACCCACGTTGTTCGACCCAAGAAAAGTCTGAGCTGAGGAAACTTCAACGAGTTACGTGACGCAGCTATGGTGTAATCGACAGAGGACGCGCCTCGTTTTCGGTTCCCGTTCAGTTTAAATAATTCTGTACATAAATATGTCTATTTGCATTAGTGCAGGTGTTTCATTGTATTTATAAATATATATACATCTAAGTAAGTCCGTCTGTGCTCTACAACCTAGTCTGGGTCTAGATAGTTGTATAAATGTCCCCAGAATGTCCCAGCTTGTTTATTACCCACTTCCCAAGAACGTAGCGAATAATCCTGTAATTTCATCATCTAAAAATCCAATTGAATAGTTTACCTTCAAACACGTAGAACATTTCCTCGTGACACAATTGGCAAGTAGGTTCGAGTGCCATCACGAGTACCGGTTAAAAGCTCCACATTTATGTAAACTTATGTGTGTTGAGTTTCATCTCACGTATATCGATAGCTCGTAATCTTGTCTGTTTGTCCCACTTACCGGTGTCACTTCTGTTGTAAATACTACACTCTGATTCGGTAGGGACATGACCGAGTTTTAAATGTTTTCAATGAAATATCTAAAGTAAAACTAAAAAACACGTTTAAACAGTAAAACAGAGTTCTACCATCCACCCCTGGCTTTACCATCAGACCTTCGTAGCCGCTGAAAAGGTCCATTATTGCCCTTATGGCTCCATCATCAGATCAGCTCAAGGATCCCAAATTATAGTATTTTCATCCAAACTATAATGGTATATACATAGAAAGTTTTATTACGATACGGCAATTAGGAGTAGTTTAAAATTTTCTTCCTAGAGTTGTTTACATGGTTAGTTAGTTGTGAGTTAGTTCCAAGTGAAGCTGTTAGTTGTGAGTTAGTTCCAAGTGAAGCTGATAAAAGCGTGTTAAAAACATAGTATTCGCACCAATAGTTTTTAATATACTTTGTACTACCTGTACTTCGATATTTCGAACTGTTTGTTTCACTAATTGAACAACGACTCGTGGGAGGGCCGGCTTAACCGGAGTGATGCCACTGGCTCGCAAAAAACTGGCAGTGAAGCAATGCATTGCTTTTCGCCGAGTGAGTGAGGTTACCGGAGGCCCTAACCCTCCCCCCCTCTCTCCCCCTTTCCCACCCTTCCCCTACTCCCACCTTAAAGGCCGGCAACGCACTTGTGACTCTTGAGTTGCGGGTGCCCATGGGCGGCGGTAGTCATTTACCATCAGGTGGCCCGTCTGCTAGTAATAAAAGAATAGTTTTAGGCCGCATTTGGATGAAAGGTCGGCAAGGTCCTACCATAGAACTGAGAATGATTAAGAAGTGCGATGCGGGCGGGACACGCGCGTCGAAGCTATGAGCAAACGCTCATAAGATCAACAAACACGTCTAAACATTTACCTACTCGCGTATATACTTTCGCCGGGGCCGTTGCTGAAAAAACATATTTATGTCGAGTTGCTCAGTAATTATAAAAAAAAGATGTTAAGACTGCAGTTTGTTCAAAGTAAGGATATCATTTCGTCGGTGAGTCCAAAAGCTAGCCCGAAACCGCGGCCAAAAGCTAGTATTCCATATGAATACATCCGTAAGGGTCCTATGCATTCAAATAAATAAGCTAAGGCATAAGTCTGCAATATTTCCTCATCTGTTTACCAAATGTAATGCTAAATGGTCGTGTATAGTGTGGCAACCTTACCACTTAAGATTCAACGAGTGCGTTTACTGAGTGCAATACAACGTCCTCAACCATTACGGTACACTTGAGGCAAGAAAACTGACACCACGACACACATGAGGCCGCGGCAATGAATGATACGACCTTGTGTACTCACCTTAGTAATATAAATGGCTGTGAATAATTTGTTCTTGTTGTATTTTTGCACAAGAAACTCTACATACCTACATACATATAATGCTGATATTTTTTATATATTTATATTATTTTTCGTGTTCAATATATTATTGTATTCTTGTTTTCAGTCAGATGATTGTTTTGGAAATGCCTGTAAAAGAATATAATAATAATAATAACTTGACACATCTCACACACGGCCGTCTGATCCCAAACTAGGCAGAACCTGTACTATGGTAACCACACTGCTGATAAACATACTTATATATCTCTAAATACATAGATATTATAGATAAATTACAGCCAGACACAAAACAAATCATCGTGCTCATCGCACATTTATTTTTCCTGGGTGGGCATCGAACCCACGACCTCTGGCTTAGCAGTCAGGGTCTCTAACCGCTAGACCAACAGGCCAGTCACACAAGAATGTATTATAATTATTGTTAAGCCTTCTTTACATTTTTCGATTCGCAGAATGTTAAGTAACCTGTATGACAAATTCTGTACTTACAATATGGAAGATAGTTGCAACAATATTCGTAAATGTTACTAAGATTTTTGTAGTGAGTTATTAACATTCCAGAGTAGGCATAAAAGTTATATAAATTTAGTTAAGCACTTAGTGTTTAAATTGGCTCTCTAGCTGGCATATTTACTTACCTCTTACGCTAAAGCGAGTATCGTTATTTATTTATTAGGTGTCCCAACAAATGTTAGGACACATAGGAAAAAAGAAATTACAAGTACATCCTTCTTGCTCACTTAATGATTGGCAACCATAACTAACATAAACAGAACTTGTACCGTTAAATTAAACTAAACCTCTAACCATGCCAGTAATCGTTCTTCTAATAACCTACTCTACTTTGTCCTTCTCATAACTCCAGTATGGTTCACTCTTCATTCGCTGTCCAAGCTGTAAACCTCTGGAACGCGCTTCCACAAGAAGTTAGGATGTCCACTAACCGTTTCACTTTTAAGGTTAAAGTACGCAAACTCTACAGAGATTTATTGGCGGAATCATCAGAATAACACTTTACAAGTGTCTTTATCATTTATGTATTTGTATTTATATATGTAGGTATATACGTATGTACATTTATTTACTATATGTGTATGTATATCAAGCACACGTATGTAGGCTTATTTATGTAATATATTTTTTAAATTCCTTTATATCATGACCATTAAATATACACCTGCCACACACAGTTCTGCATCACCCAAAGGAAGAAAATGCCTACGGCATTAAGTCCGCCTTTTGCAATATATTTGCAGGAAGTGTTAATAAATAAATAAAACTAAAATAACATTTTTTTAATTGAGGTAACAATACGGATGATTGAATTTCAAACCTAGTAAGTTTTGGATGAACATATTATAATGGTGGTGAATAGCTAAATCAATGCAACTCCAGACCCAATCCTTTCCATATCGAGGACTAGACTGAACGCTTGGCACAATCTTTGATATTACACGACGTCCACCTTAGTCAGAGAGTGGCTTCTGCTGTGTTTTACCTGTTTGATAAATTGTTTGACAAAAACATTGCTTGCAGCACCTTATCTAAATTGACATCGCAGCAGTTATCCAAGTGTCAAATTTATACCTGACCTAAAAATTCCACGCCATTACCGTTACGAGTGTAACTTATATTATAATAAATGCAACTTGCTGCCAACTTTAGTAGTCAGTTGAATTTGTTTAAGCTAATTAAATCACGTAATCATATGAAGAAATTGCCTATACATTGCGTATAAATAGCTCACTTAGGACGTTAATTGTTTGAGATTTTAATATGTCCTCTGCTCTAACCTGCTCTGTTCTTACTGGCCGATTATCTATATTTTAATATGTCCTCTGCTCTAACCTGCTCTGTTCTTACTGGCCGATTATCTATATTTTCGTTTAGGGAGGGAAGTGGATTTATTATATTGCCAGGTTTCCAGCCATTGTTACTTTTTCTGGGACTCGCCGAGTGGCATTGTTATCTAAAAGTTCATCGTGATCCTGCCGTATCAAAATCACATCAGTGTCAATGTGGATGGGATTAGTCTCATTTATCCCTGACATCTACAATACAAACACAATTATACTCATGCTCATGCAAAATGCTCCTCATTGCTCAGTAGTACTCGACTTCATTAAACCGGTGTTATCACCATGGACAAATCTTCTACAAGCCATCACGAGTTATTGTGTCATATGCTAAGTTTAGACGAATATAGTTCCCTCCTTGGCCCACATCAATGATGTTTATTGACAGTAATTACCTCAGATCATACTACAGATTACACCACAAGATGGTCCATCGCCTTATTTATCTACAAATTCTTGGAATTAACGAACTATATCGAGGTTATCGCGGTTCGTAGCCGTTACGATCTGTCAATATTGTACTCCTGTACGACTTTGAAGTTACGTAAATGAACGTAGTCTATTCAGTAAAGTACCACTTCGGAGTCAATTGACTGACAAGATAAGGACTGTACTTCAATATTACATAATTATTATATTATAGAAGGTAGGACTCTGAACTAGTACTAATGTAACACATTATCCTTTGATTATATTATATATGACATATATATAATCAAAGACATTATCTATATTAATAATTCGGTCAAGGGTTACGGTAGACTCGATTGAAACCTTACCTGAATAATAAAACATAAAAAAATAATGATTTCTAGTCGACAACATATATCTGCAAAATTCGGATTGCCGAGTATTTTGTTAAATTCTAATGGTGCAAATGGCAGTCGCCCTATGGGCCACTCGGATACCATCTTGAGTTCGTTAAGGCTGATTCACACGTATATCTACCTACATTCTGTAAAAGATTGTGTATTATGATTATGACGTTTCACCCGAGCGAAGCCGGGTTTTCATCTAGTTTTTAAATAATACGAATTCATGTTGTGACGGTACGGTAGTATTTGTTTATTATTACGGTTGCAAAGAGTCACTACTTGCAGAGGGTTTTGCCAACTAAACAAACTTAAAACTAACTCTTTCTGGAAAACTTAACAATAAGTATAGTCAAATAATTCAAATTATTGGTTTATTCAAAAAAAGTATTAAAAGGATCCCTCAAAGTAACAAAGCGCAAATGGAACAACTAGCCAGTAAAAGACTTATAGAAACTCTAAAATCCGAACCCAGTAAATTTTTAATGAATTATTCAACAGAAACTTTCAAACAAGGAGTGATTTACGATAATAAAATCTTTCGTTTCACTACAATGATACATAAGAATATACCTATAATATAATTGTTTATTACCTTTATTATAATACAAATCATCATGCGTGCTATTGAATTTTGAGTGAAGCTTATCTATCTCCTTTCTCTTACAGTGGCACGTCCGCTACCCATCTCGGAAATCACACGTTCGTCGTCAGCGCGCAATACCACCGTCAGTACCATTTCCCTGCGAAGACGCATTGTCCTGGGGCCGAAGTCCACAAAGACCGACTTCTGTCCATCGCCTTAGACCAGGAGACATTGATGTAGTGGCTGCACTAGGAGATTCACTTGTAGCTGGTAGTGGGGCGTTGGAGGAATTTGCCCTTGGAGCTTTTGTGGAGTATCGTGGAGTGTCGTGGTGTGCTGGTAAGGCAATACTTTCTTCACAATTGATTATTACTACTAGTAATAAAATGTAATGTTGCTTATTCAAGTGGGTTAATCTACTGTTATTTCTTGCTTAAACAGATTTTGTGCCTTTTTTTTTGTTAAATATCGACTAACCTTTGTATTTGATCAAATAGTTATAGATTACTGCATATCCAACAAAGAAAAAAACTATGTAAATCAGTAATGTCTTTCCATTCCAAACTACCTATAAATTATAAGAACATGGGCCTCTTCTTAACGTGTCCTACGTTGACACTTTTATTTCACAAAGAGAGCGTAGGACCAGCTTACGCTTCCTTCTTGAAAAAATGGAAAAATTACGAAAAGAGTTTTATGAAGTTCATATAATTAACTCGAACTCGCTTCAACAAGCACTTTCAGTCTTGGCTGTATCTTTCTACCTTTTCAGGCAACAATATTAGGTAGGAATACTTAAAATTATTATTTCATAATAATTCACTAAATCGATTGCAACGTTCTGGCTTATCAGTGAACTCTATTAAATGTTAAGTTATTAATTAATTATCATTTTGTATTCTTAAATTAATGAAAAAAAAATAGTCCAGAGCTTAAAATTCGACTGTAGTTCACAGTCGAATTTTAAGCTCTGGACGATTTTTTTTTATTAATTTAACAATAAAGCCAATTCTATGTTAAAAAAGAACACCTTTTCCATTTTTTTATAACACTGAAGCTAGTCAATGGCTACATAATAAAAAAGAAACTTTCTTTTGACAACCTGAGAAGAAAAAGCCACTGAACTGTTTTGTCTTTGCCTGTTTACATTTATTATTATAACGTGAAACCCTAAAACTCATGTAATAACCGGCAAGCACCATTCTTACCGGGCTATTTTGTGTTTATGCTTACACCTAATCTCTAGAGCGGTGTACCATTATTTTAATAGCCTATTGAATGAGTCTTGACCGCACACTTCCTCAGTTAGGTCCTATTCAATACCAAAACCACAAACGAGCTGATTACGTCGCTTTATTTTTAACCAAGTAGGTTAGTTTCCTAGACTGACAGTTTACACTGAGTATCTATAGTGATGTTCGATGTTGGAGACGCTTACGACTCAGTTTACCAAGAAATCTGTGTGGTAGGTACTTTGACGAAAAGCAATGATAGGGTAACGTATGTATCACTTAAATTAAATAAAACTAAAAAAAAACACGCATAAATGGCGAACTGAATTAAAAACTAAAAAAAAGAGGTCCACTATCCAACTTCAAGCTTCAAATTTCAAATTCAAATTCAATATCTTTATTTCATAAAATTGATCATCAATTATTCGAAATCGTCGATTTATTAAATAATTTAAAATTATAGATCAACACACAGAGTCACCGCAACAATAGTTTGCTTTGTCAAATGTAAAATTATTAAAGAAAAAAAATGGATAACATAATATCATATCTGCCTGTTTCAATCTATAACCGCCCGTTTCCAAATGAGTTCCAGTTGAGCCTTGTGAGAAGAAATCGGGCAAACAAACTCACGGCCACTCTTTTAAAAAAAAGTTGTTGTGTGCTATTATGTCATCATTAGACCATCGTTACCAAGCCCAATCTGTTGGACTCGTCAAAACGAATCATATCAGCCCGAGTTACAAGGGCTGTGGTCACAGGCTGACTGACACAGCGATATCCGCCCTCCATCATCGATTCTATGACATGGGCATATGTTCATCAACCGGTATTTTTTCCATGTATTTATTTCACCATGCACCGTCACTCAATACTAATGGTATCCAATCTAACCATAGCGGTTTAGTTACTATCGATAATATTACTTGAATTACTATCTATACTAGGCCTGTTGATCTAGTCGTTAGTGGATCATCATCGGTTAATCAAACTCTTCGTATCCTGCATCTTTCAGGAGGCGACGCTACATGGCGAGAATTTCTGACTCTGCCAAACATTCTGAAGGAGTTCAACCCTAACTTGCGAGGGTATTCAACGGGAACAGGCGAGTGGCTGACCAAGAACGCCAAATTCAACGTCGCTTTCCCTGTCGCTTCAGATGAAGATGCTTTTAAGCAGGCTAAGGTATGCCTCTTGTATTATTCAAAACGTTATACATATTAATAATTTACCTTTAAATAAATTACAAAATTATTGCATCCATTCTAAAGGGTAATTACAGGAAAGTGTTCAATGTCAATCAAACATGGTCCTTTGAGCCTTTGTATAGTAATTTGTGTTTTCTCATGTGATTGCGAATCGTTTATTTGATCTCAAAACAACGTGTTGTTGAATGTTTGAAAACCAATCCGTTGTCATTGAATTATTGTGCTGAATGTATTACAACTGCACCATATTAGAAATTAAATACCTACTTTCTGCAAAAACTATGTTGTATGCCGATGCAATAGTTAAACAATATACCTTCCCAATAACCTTGTGAAACGTATTATTCGAAACTCAGGATTACAAACCTATAAACTGTAATTAACGTTGTGTTATATGTCTGTTAGTTTACGTAACACATGTATTGATAATTTATACAGGCAAGATAGCAAACCAATGAATTTATAATCAACTAACCGGATTAATAAATTTATTTTATCGACATTGCACATAGACCAGGGTAGAAGCCTTTAAAAATAATAAAAAGTGAAAAAAAATAATATTAGGATGAAAACCATTGGAAAAGGAGGAGAATATTATAAAAATGAAAAGAAAAATAATTTACGGGCGATCTGAGGTCTGGAAGGGAACTCTCGATTTCCGGCAAAACTACAAATCCTACGGAAAAAAATTAAATAGCAAAGTTGTAGGTAATAAAAAGATCTACAACTTTTGTGATTTACACTTTTTTCACATAACCTCAAAGTTTATGTAAAAAATTCAAAAAACCAAGTTTTTGGTTTTTTATTTTTATCTTTTACAAAACATTTGTTTTTTTTCACGAAATTTAGTGAAAACATACCTTTTTATGTCCCAAATACACTAATTTATTTGATTTGAAATATTTATTTTTTCACCTTATTTTGACTTAATAAGGAAAAAGCACCCTAATTTTCAATCGACAATTAACCCGTCAAAATATCAGCTTTTTTCAAAAAGTTGGCGTGCTTTCTGTTTGTTGAAATCTCTACTTTCCGATGGTGTAAAAAAAAAATATATTACCATAGTAAATCTTCTCAGAAAATGCAAAAATTGGAAAAAAACTAATGATGAAATGAATAAAAGCTGATGTCAAAGTCTCAAGTTTTTTGTATTTATTGTCGATTCTTTTCTTGCTAGACACCATTAAACGATTCAAAGCTGCTTTTTTTATTTCATACACTTGCTTATCATCTGCCTTATTGCAGATTATACAAACAGATTCATCCATACTGATAATCTGAAAAGCCAAAGTCGGAATAATAATGCCTTTACAGTTTTATCGTGAGTATAACTAAATGTGTTTGTGCAAAATAAACGAGATTATTATTTTTTAATGTTGTACTAAAATATCATTCAACTTTAATTTTTAAGGTTATGTTACGTTAAGCATACTATTTTTGAAAGAAAATATTACTATTTTTATGTTAGAGTTAATTGATACAGATTAAAATGAAGATAGTATTTACCTTGCTATGCAGATTCCAAAAGATTTTTTTTCAAAGTAAATTTGTCACAATTCTCTTAAAGTAACTCAGCCTGAACGTGTATTTTTATAAACGATGTTGTACACTGCTCTGTATCTCGAACGAAATTAATAAATATTAACTATGTTTACAGCTGCTACGAAATAGCAGGTATGTAGTAAGGCCCAGACCCGCCTAGCCCCTATAGAGTAAGAGCCCGTGAACCCCAGACCTTCGTTATTTTATATTGTAAACGAAGGTCTGGGGTTCACGGGCTCTTAGACCACTACCCCACTTCTCTATGAAATACCTTTTGATGGGCTAAAATTTTTCGTAGGTCACTCAGGTATATAAGTTATCTTAAAATAGTAATAAATAGGCATCTACGCATATAACTTAAAGAAGATTCTACAACTTTCTCAAAATATTGTAGATGTCTTCTTAAATATTAACTTTATTAACTTATTTAATTGTTAATTATACTAGTATATTTCGATTTGCATTTTTTTTGTTTATCAATGTATCATATAATCTTACGTTTTTCGAGTAATTAAAGTGTAAATTTTAATAAATAGCCCAAAATTGTATATAATAATTAAAAATTGAATTTTATTTCGAATTCGACTTTTTTTTCGATTTTTTGCATTTTGTGAGAAGATATACTATGGTAATGTATATTTTTTTTACACCATCGGAAAGCAGAGATTTCAAAAAGTAGAAAGCACACCAACTTTTTGAAAAAAGCTGATGTTTTCACGGGTGAATTTTCGATTGAAAATTGGGGTACTTTTTCGATATTAAGTCAAAATAAGGTGGGTCAAAAATAAATATTTCAAATCAAATAAATTACAGTGTATTTGGGATATAAAAAGGTAAATTTTTAGAAAATTTCGTGCAAAAAAAAATGTTTTGTAAAAGATAAAAATAAAAAACCAAAAACTTGGGTTTTTAAATTTTTTACATAAGTTTTGAGGTTATGTGAAAAAAGTGTAAACACAAAGTTGTAGATCTTTTTATTACCTACAACTTTGCTATTTAACTTTTTTCCATAGGACTTCTAGTTTTGCCGGAAATCGAGATAAACCGTTTTTTCCCCTAAATCCCCTCACCCCCTTCCCGACCTCAGATCGCCCGTAAATTATTTTTCCTTTCATTTTTATAATATTCTCCTCCTTTTCCAATGGGTTTCATCCTACTATTATTTTTTTTGGTTTCAAAAATTATCGACACTGGTCTAACATGCAAGGTACATCATTCATCATCGTCCGATGTGCCCCGGTGCTAATAGAGTTAATTTTTTTGCTACGGGCGGCCTGATATCAGTAAAATTAAATGAAATGAAACGAAAAACGAATAATTGAAATATAAGAAATGAGATGAAATTAATATTTATTTATCTAGGTCACAAAGTAACACCTAAAATTATCAGAAGTTATATTAACATTATGGTAGAAAAAGAAGAAAGAGAAAAGAAGCAGGCAATAAATTGCTTTAAATGTGGAAGATTGTAATATGCATCTGCTACAACGAATGTCATTTTATAACTGTTTAAGCCGTAAGCATCCTCCTCCATTTTTGCAAATGTTGTAAATTTTTACTTGACGCGATGTAATTTAGCATCATTTATCACGATCTGTTGACTCCCCAAAGACACAAAATTGTTCAATGAACCATGGAATACGGATACGGATATGGTCTTAAACATATCCGTATCTTAATGAAACTCACTGAAAGATCCTTGTCTTCCGGCTGACATGGCTACTTTTCGGAAGCGGTCGAAATCTGTACAGAGAGTACCTGCACTCCGTCGCAAGGAAGGAACATGCCACTCCTGCTTGCCACCACTGCGGCTTCTGCGAGAGAATGTCTGTCTCATCATAAAGTAACAATACTCAGACCTTTTGTTAAGATGAAGGGCATTGTAACCTTTTTTACAGTGGCGTTATGCCATTAAAGCCAACCGTTTTAAGTGTTTTGTGGACCTTTCAACTACTTAATTGCAACTTACCTACTTATGACTACATTCATAACAATTTAGAAAAGAATCGTTTATCTTAAGAGGTATATGCATCTTCCAGAATATCGCAGACTAAATTATCTTCTGTTTTATGTCTGTTCAAATTCAAATTGAAATTCAAAATCATTTATTCAATTAAGACACTAAGTGACATTTATGAACGTTAAATTGAAGCTAGAGTTAAAATCATAGAGCCTTATGAGAAGAATACTGGCAAAGAAACTCATGGCCACTCTTTTTAAAAGTCAGATCTTCAGGTACAATAGTGTTAGTGTTACACGAAAGGTAAACAGGATGCAAGCTGATGCCACCTGAATTTCATTTTATTGAAATGCTCCAAAAGCTAACGTACTAAAAAATAAAAATCACTCAGTGATACCGTTGAAGGTTTGAACCTATTAAACATAGAAATCATTCAAGGTGCACATCTATTTTCATTCAGTTACAAAATCTACTGTTAAAAATAATTCGTGACTGGATTAAGAGACTAGAGTTGCAGTTGATCGAACCAAAATAATAGTATAGGCTAAAGCATCGCTGACTAGGCCGACCAGTCACCCCAAGCAGCACCCGTTCACGAGTATAACGCATGGACCAGCCATCATCTCCTTCGCCATATCAGAGGGAAAGAAATGACCCGCCCCATGACGACGCCGCAAGGAATGACATTTTAGTGAGCATGACGAACCATAGTCGAGATACTGATAAAAATCACTACTAGTCAAATTACCATAATAATCGTCACGCATTAGGTACATTCTAATAGTATAAATCTGCGTAAAGTAGTCCCATAATCATTTTACTAATAGTATAAAGGCGAAAGTTGAGGAGGATGGATGGATGGATGTTTGTTATGCTCTTTCACGCAAAAACTGTTGAACGGATTTGGATGAAATTTGGCACAGGGATAGATTATAGTCAGATATAGCACATTGGCTACTTTTTTCCCAAAATGTACGGTTCCCGTGGGATAATTTTCACGAAATTTTCCACGCGAATAAAGTCGCGGGCAACAGCTAGTGTTATAAATGGGAATGTGACTTTGTTTGTTGGTTACACTTTCACGCCTTAACTACTCAACCGACACGTTTTCAAGGGAAAGAATAGGACACAGGATAGCTGTCATCCAGAAAAGAGTACTGTTTTCGAAGGACACCTGATTTGATGGACAAAATGTCAATAAGCGCGTATGAATCTGCAGGCAAAAGCTGTTAAGAAAATTATACAAATAATTTGCCAAACTAACATACCGTCCGATAGTCTTTTAGTATAGAATAGTTTAAGTAACATTTAAGTAAGAACCTGTTAATTTTAACGTAGCTTCTAGTGCAAGTCGTAATTGCTCTTATTCAAATTCAAATTCAAATTCAAAATCATTTATTCAATTAAGACACTAAGTGACATTTATGAACGTTAAATTAAAGCTAGAGTTAAAATCATAGATCGGCACAAAAGACGCCACAGCATATACTGGATTGTCAAGGTAAATTAGGTGAAAAACACCAAAATCTACTGCCCGTTTGTGTCGATCTATAACTTCCAGTTTCCAAAATGCGTAGGGCCTTATGAGAAGAATACTGGCAAAGAAACTCATGGCCACTCTTTTTAAAAGTCAGATCTTCAGGTACAATAGTGTTAGTGTTACACGAGAGGTAAACAGGATGCAAGCTGATGCCACCTGAATTTCATTTTATAATGTTATGGCGCTTTATTCGGTACAATTTTTTTTAAATGTCATGTTCGTCGGTATAGCTATAAACTTAGTATACTAACTAAGTAATATCTACTAAGCTTATGGCTATAACTAACATTAAATGGTTAGACTGTTCAAGGTCTACGAGTTTTAATTCCCTAAAATTCCCTTAAATTTGTATTCCCAATCAAATTATATTTTATTCAAAAGGTTTTATTCCCAAACAAATAAGTTTATTTCAGTAATATGGTTTTGTATTTTTTTATTTGATATTGGTCACCTGATGGTAAGTGACTACCGCCTCAAGGGCCTTTAAGGTGGGAGTAGGGGAAGGGAGGGAAGAGGGAGGAGGAAGAGGGGGAGACCTCAGATCATGGAAACGATTTAAGGTATATACAATAGCGTAGTTGCTTCTTGATAAAAAAATATTTAGCAGTCGTCATGAAATTAAGTGTTATTAGACTTATTAGTTGATCACAGGCGTTATTGTTTAAAAAGTTTGTACGTTTAATTATTGTTTAAATGCTAAACTAGTCATTATAAGTATTATATATGATTTCACAATAGCAAAGTATGACGTCACAGTTTGGTTTTTAATACAAGTTTCTAGAGAACAACATGGCTCTTTGACGTTTAATAAAAAGAAACTGATTTTACTTATAGTAGGTAATTTTATTATGATGGAATTAGTTCAAAGGTTTTCGCTTGAAGGTTCTGTGTTTGCTCACTGTATTCGGTACCCCGCTAAGGAATAACAAAAAATCATAATTAAGTTAAAAACTAAACATTTTAATGAAACCTAAACCTTAATTCCAGATAATAGTGGCCCGCATGCGTTCATCACCGGAGATAGACATCATAAACGACTGGAAGATGGTCACCATGTTCATCGGTGCCAACGACCTATGCTCGGCGTCCTGTCTTAACCCTGTTTCGTGGTCACCTTCAGCTCACGCCAAGAAGCTGGCGAGAGCGATCGACTACTTGCAGAAACATTTGCCCAGAACTATAGTTAACTTAGTACCAGTATTAGGTAAGTTTGGCACATTTTTCATCTGTGAGGTATGGCCATCTTAGTATGATAGAAGTTCAATATTCTCGCCTGGATAGAACATCAGCTTGAAGTAACAACACCTTCCATTATTCAGAGTATTTGCAACAAATGATTTTAACCGTTATGGCTCTTGCCATATTCGGTTACATTGACAATATGCGGGTCATGTAAAGCGGTGAAGCGATGACTGGGATAGACATTTTCTTCAATCGCAACTATAGTCTGGATAGCCGAGCGTGGACGTCCCCCCACTAGATGGACCTGCAATCTAATGGGGGTCAAAGTAGCAGGGTGCATGCATGTAATGAGCGCATGGGCGTAGTCTTTGGGGAGACCTACTATCAACAGGTTGATGTTTCATGCCTTAAATAAGGTTCTTTTACCGCTGAAACCTCAACTGTGTATAATTTCATTTGCAGTTTACTTTTTAAGCTATTGAGGTACTACTTTGGTTAACTATGGCTTTAGAGAGGCACCTAATTATCGTAAATTATTAAGATCAAGTTTTCCAGGCGACGAGTGAAGCATGATCATTACATAAACTCAACACTTGTAAATGTTATGGCGACATCTACATACTCGCCAAGCCTCATCGGAGACATTTCTGGAATGTGGAAGGGAAGCAATATATCTACGTTTCCATAATGTATTTTAATTATTGGCATTGTGTTAGTTGTCTTAGTCAAAAAAGTCATAATACTGTTTCTGGTTTCCAGACGTGTCGGTATCCATCCGCGTGCTGCGGCCGATGATGTGTCGAGTGATGCACTCGTTCTTCTGCACGTGCTTCCACCGCGGGGGGGACGAGCTGCGCGACCTCGTGCGGATGGCGCGCCTCTATCAGAAGGCCGAAAAATTGTTGGTGAGTTACAACTCTAGTACTAGGACACATCTATAGGGGTATTTAACATTAGATGGGATGGACGGACAGATATTTGCACCCATATACATATACATACATATATATATACATATACAAAAGTGTATATATATATTATATGTATGTAGGTCGCAATTATGCACCGATTGCTATTCATATCATCATCCTCCGAAATCGTGATTTAATTTGCCAACGAACATTCCTTCCAGGTGGAAAGTGGCCGCTACGATACCAAAGAAGACTTCACAGTAGTAGTGCAGCCCTTCATGCGACTGTTCAACGCGCCCATACCCCAGATTCAGCCCCTGCCGCTCGTCATACACCAGTCCTACATCACTCATGACTGCTTCCACTTCTCGCAGAAGGGTCATGCCTTGGGTGAGGACATTCATCTACTGTTTTATTGCTCTCAACGCCGTTATAGATTCAGATCTATATTTACCTATCACTCTTCGTATATAACGTGTTAATGAAACTTGTGGTCATTATTTAGGGTTTAAAGCCTTCGACTGCAATGTCACTCAAACTGATAATTAAATTAAAATTAAATTGTCACTTTTAAAATAAGGTTTTTATATTTTATTAAATTAAGAATTTTCCTAAACTTGTTCCTGCTACATTATTCATTTACCCAACATCCGTAGATAAGCTATGCGATCTGACAGTAGGTACCTTTTACTTCCAGCTGCGAACTTACTCTGGAACAACCTCCTGGAGCCGGTGGGCAACAAGACAGACAACGCCCCCCCAGTTCTCCTTAATTCGTTTCGGTGTCCCACCAGACAGGCGCCATACATCTTCACGTACAAAAACTCCAATACCTACCTACGCACCGGCAAACAGGACTATGCTGATGATATCTTCTTATAGTGATTAGGTAACACAATAATGGTGATAAAGTGATGGTGTTAATAAATTAATTAAGAGCTACAATATAAAAGCGGCAAATAGTTTAGCAATGAGGTGCCTATTGTACGGTTGTAATAAAGGCACAATACTAAATAAAAATGTAATTTTTAGGCTAGGCGCGTACTGAGTGTTTTTAGTTTCAGTTCCAGTTTTGAGTTTTTAGTTTTGAGTTGCGCCGCTAAGTTGTGAAGCACTTGACTTGATTTTACATTTTTTTCAGTATTGACCAAGCCCGGCACACTTTGCTACTCTTGGAGTCGGTGCCTCTCTTGGAGTCCGATTTGTGTTTTGTGATTGTATCCAATAAAAAAAAATTACCGGTTCACAGTGAGTAAAGATATTGAGTAACAAATATACTTAAGTACTTTTTTTTAAAGTCGGGTAAATAAAATTTTAAATCTAAGTAGTGAAATGGCGTAAACAGACAAATGTACCTGTTACAAATATTTTGTCATAATAAAAATATTACTCGACATAAAGCAGTGTAGAAAAGTGCGACTCAAAGCATTTTTAAACAAAAGGGTATTTACGTCGCCTTGTGTACACATAAATAAGTGTACACAAGGCGGAGCTCAGGTAGCTCGGTCCATCCGAACAATTAACTAGTAAATACCTACAATAGTACAATTTTTAGTTAATAACTAATTTTGTAGTTATTATTCAAAGTTACCATTTCTCTCAAATAATTATAATGTAATGTAAGCTAGGTTGGAGGTAGGCAGAGTTGTACGACGTATTCTACTAATGTATTATGACAATTACTGTCCTAAGCTGGATGTACAGCACATAGTGTAAGAGCTAGGAGCCGATCCGAGTAATGCGTTTAACACCACATTAAATGTTTGAAAGTTATATATAGCACAGATTACTAAGTAGTTACTACGTAACAGATAAATCACTCCCTACAAAAACGTCCATACCTACCGTTTTAAAAACCTACTCTTTCCGAGCGCCGACCTCTGCATGCGAAAATGATCTTTAATACTCTTAAAATACGAATTTTATTGCCTCGCAATAACGCATGGTTGCGTTGCCGTAAGTGAGTTTAGGGTTACCTTTTTTTATGTCATTTTAAATATCTATATTTTTATAAAAAAAGGCTATGTTATTTAAGTTAAGTTTTATTACACAAAAACGGGTGTGTTACCTGACTTAGAAAAGTGTAACACTTAATACCACGTCCGGGGACTAATACGAAATTAAGCTAAGCTTACTAATACGAAACTTTTAACAACAAATCGCTTCTCCGAAAAACTTATCGCCGAAGTCACGCGACCTTGCTTAACCAAACCTCTAACGAGAAACATCAATAAACTATTCGAAAAAAGAAACTTAAAGAATTTGTCGCAGCGTGATGTTATATAGCCTATGGCCTTCCTCTATAAATGGATAGTCCATCCAACACAAAATTTTAAGAATTTTTCAATTCGAACCAGCAGTTCCTGAGATTAGCGCTTCAACCAAACAAACGAACTCTTCAGCTTTATAATATTAGTATAGATGTGATGTAGTTATACATCTAAAGAACAATGTTGCATATGTATATTGCTGATGCTCCTTAATAAAAGTTGAGTACCTACATCCAAATCTTTTCCCAATCAAACGCGTGGAATTCAATTCTTGACGACAATAGTGCCGACAAAATCTAAAAACGAAAAGTTTTGGTCGGCTGGACGCACCGCTAGCGCGGTGGCGCTGGCGTTTTGCTTTTGGATAAAAAATAAGGTACCTAGGTACTAAAGATTTTATTTCTTGTAGTTATGGCATTCTTATAAATATAAACTAATAAAGTATCATTTACTTAAAAAATATAAAGATAAGGTATTTAGTACTTACCTAAGTATACATTTTTTCCATAAATAGAATCTTAAAACCATTTCAAAATTACGTATTTTCTTTACTATTATAAATATTTAATAAGAATGGTAATACTTTTATTACAGAATTAACTATTTTTATTCGAAATAAACACTTGATTAATTAAATAAATTGTATAATTAAGTAGGTATTTGTATATTAAAGAAAGAGCATAAAAATCCTTATCTAAAAAACAATTCTATGTGACAGTGAAAACCGTATTAACTGTTATTTATTTGTAACAGAAACCAAAACATCAAAATAGAACAAAATATATTTGAAAACTAAAACAATTACATATTTTGTTAATTTTTTCTCTTAATGAATCTACATCTATGTACAGCACATAAACTACCAGAAGCCATGTCAATTTTTCTGTATTTAAAGTTATAAAAATACGATTTCGAATTACGTAAAGTTAAATTTCAATTTCAAATAAAAGCGTGACCGCGCGGTACAGGCTACAGCTGTCGGCAACCCACTGCGCAAGACTGCGTACAAGGGCCGCCAGCGGCCATGCGGCCGGTAGTTGTTTAGCGCCGTACGTACGTCGAGTGGCGTAGGCCTGGTTATAGTGATAAAGGTGCTATCTCTTGGATGACTTTGAAAGTTGGGGCACAGATTACTAAGTAGTTGGTTGGGGCAAGTGTGACTTTATGGTTACCAGTTAGGTTTTTTATTTTATTTATAATCGAGGTTTATTTGATGGACGAATAGACATCCATTTTATACATTTTTATTGTTTGTTAACTTAGAAATTATAAAACACTTGACATTGACGGAAATTGAGTCTACATGCGAGATATGAAAAACAATAATAATAATAATAAAATCTCTTTACTCTCATAGGTTACGTCATGCATGAAGTCATTAATGACTTGACATTTGGAGGCCATGAATGTGAATATTTTTTTTAATGGAAATTAAATTTCCTGCCTACCTATCTCATATTTTTTTCTGTTTCCACGCACTTAAAAAAACAACACCGAAGTGTCGTGGCAGAATACTACTTTATTATAATGTTTTAGAAAAAAAAATAATTGCACGGGCATAACCCAGGGGCCGGGATAAATTGGACGTGTATCGGGCAATTCATCCCGGCCACTAGACTATCTTCAGATTGTCCTCTCCCCAAACGCCCCGCCTCTGTGCTATAAAAGTACACTCATCCGGTGTTGACCAAATAAGAGACGACTGGTATCGCAATTAATGTTTCGACTTCCAAATAATGTCAAGAGGTCTGGTCTACTTAAAATATGCATATTATAGGTACCTGAGGGCATGGGCAGGAAAGGCCGCCATGAGACCTCTCCAGCCGACCCTCAATGACGAGTTTTACTGCCACGGTAATGATGTTTGGCACTAGAACCATAAATAAACTTTACGAACGGGCTCAAATAATTACCAAAAAATTAATTATATCCCTTATTAACTTTTAAGTTATAACATAATAAGATCTTAATAAATATTTAAGTAGAATAAAATAAATTATTTTAAAATATGTATTGAATTACATATGAAAAATATTACATAGAATCGATTTAATTAATTATCTGGCTTAATTGTATGTATTTCCAAACTACTTACTAAGTTTTGTATATACTTTTAATATCTTTCCCTAATCTTTAACATAATAAATATATTTTTTATATAATTATTTAATATCCAAATATAAATGATTTTGTGCTGTTGTGCAATACCAAATTTACATATTTATATATAATAATTATAAACACCGCATCACTTCTATGGAGGGTGATCAAAAAAGAGATTCCAATATTACTCCTTCTTACTCAAGTACAGATTTGAGTAGGTTTTCAATACTTTATGTGGAGAATATAATTTTAATTATATTCTGCTCTAAAAGTTATTGTGCTTTTCGATCGTTTATATTATATATGTATATGTGTTACCTATATTGTGATGTCTATACCTAGATGTGTTTTATCTTCCATAACCACGACGGTAGGTACAGTTTTTTTTAAACTATTCCAACTAATATAAAATGTTCATGTTGTTAAAAGTTTGTTGTTGTAAAATAGATAAAATATTTTAACCCAGGTGGCCATCGACATCATCTCTTCCTTTTTAATCAGTCGATCAGAAGTTTGGTCTTACTGTCTATAGACATCTATACTGAACTACAAGTAGTAACAAACTACGTCTGAACAGCTAAACTATATAAACAAATTACAAATAAGGTTACAAAAGTTGGTCTCGTCGCTGAGCAGCCTTTATCGGAGCTTATAATAAAATTAAAAAGTAATGAGGAGAGTGGTGTTTGTTTATGGTCTCGGGTTAAAAAGGGGTATGGGGGTTTATGTAGGGTCCTACATAAAAATGTTGTTCTAGTACAGAAGTAGTTACGACATCAAATACTTATGTAAAATAAATATTTAAATGATGTAAAGTTTATTTAAATTTAAAATGAAAATGTTCGCATAGATTGAATTGGCAATGGCAAATATTGTTTTTTTTTATTAAAGTCTAAAAATTAAACCTCATAGTTTTGTAAGTTTATTTTTTAGAATTGGTAATTACTGTTACGAGCTGAGGTTCTGGGTTAGAAAGGTACACCATTTTATTTTAATATTTCGTAAAAAACACAATTACAATTAATGTCCACTATTTAAATTATCACTAAGACTTGTACTTCGCACTTATCGCACTTGTTTACTCGCCGATCGCAAAACTAGGACTCCACTAATACCGCAATGTACCGCCTTATATACTCTGATCGTTATTTCGTAGAGAGATCGTGACATTTCCCGAAAACTTAAAACTACTCCGGAATCTTCTAATCTAATGTGGGACATTCATGATTCTCAAGATGGCTTGAGATAATTTAGGTAATCGAAACACTTCATGACTTCCACTTTTTCTCCATAGGATCTACGTTTTGGATCAGGCAACTAGCTTCACAACCGACTTATACTGACTGACTCCTCCTGACAATTCAAAAATACCTACAATGGGTTTAATTGAAATAAATAATTTTGATTTTGATTTTTGATTTTTCCTCTAATCGTCAATAGATGGCACCGTGCCTCTCAATTTAGATCCGTTATCCGTAACATTATTAAATGATGTAAAAGAAATTTTGTTAGCATTAATTTATTTATCGATGCAGCTAAGTATTTGAACATTAATGGTACTTTAATAATAGATGTAGAAGTAAGCTGTGAGATATTTGCTAACCGTTGTATGCACAATCTGCAGATACATAAACCTACACTCACGAGATAAGGTTGTATTGCGTATTGTGTGTTATACTTTAATAAAGTATTGAGTGGTATTCATATTTATTAAAGATATAGGGTTATTATAATGCCCGACTAGTTTCGGACCCGACGGACCCATTATCAATGGTTGACGCGTTCTACTTCGTTGGTATCTGACACTGACTGTATATCTTTAATAAATTTATTTAAGTAACTTATAACCGAATGTTTGACCTGTCTATCTTAAGGTGAGAAAGTGATAACTAAAATAACTATAATAAATCAAATTGGGTTTAAGTAGACTATCAAAGTGCAAGTGACCAGGGCCTTTAGAATTGAATTTCTCGTCTGATGTTAAATGGTTGCTTGTGCTTATAGTACCAGATCCCGCTGCAAGATTGCTACTTTCATCGGGTATTAATTCAAAATCAAATTTTTATATATAGTTGTAAAAAGGTCAATATGTTTTCAGGGGTTGCCTATTAAAAATTGCCCTCTAGTATTTTAAACACTCGATGAACGTAGCAAACTTGCAGCGGGATCTTAGACTATTATAAACATTCATAATAACAGCGTTGTCATTAGTGTTTCGCCAACCCTATCCCAGTGAGTTTTGTGTCCCAGTGTGTCTAGAACCACAGATTATCTATATGCATAAATTTACTAACCGTTTCCCGCAGTTTCAATCACGTTTAAGGTCACTGCTCTGCTCTTAAGTATTGTAGCGTGATGTTACATAGCCTATAACCTTCCTCAATTAATACTCTATCCAACACAAAGATTTTGAATCCGGCTGGTAGTTTCAGTTTGTTCCGCTTATATATATTAGTCAACAGCTTATATGTTAGTACGAGTACCTGTATTATATGTTAGTACGAGTACCTGTATTATATGTTAGTACGAGTACCTGTATTATATGTTAGTACGAGTACCTGTATTATATGTTAGTACGAGTACCTGTATTATATGTTAGTACGAGTACCTGTATTATATGTTAGTACGAGTACCTGTATTATATGTTAGTACGAGTACCTGTATTATATGTTAGTACGAGTACCTGTATTATATGTTAGTACGAGTACCTGTATTATATGTTAGTACGAGTACCTGTATTATATGTTAGTACGAGTACCTGTATTATATGTTAGTACGAGTACCTGTATTATATGTTAGTACGAGTACCTGTATTATATGTTAGTACGAGTACCTGTATTATATGTTAGTACGAGTACCTGTATTATATGTTAGTACGAGTACCTGTATTATATGTTAGTACGAGTACCTGTATTATATGTTAGTACGAGTACCTGTATTATATGTTAGTACGAGTACCTGTATTATATGTTAGTACGAGTACCTGTATTATATGTTAGTACGAGTACCTGTATTATATGTTAGTACGAGTACCTGTATTATATGTTAGTACGAGTACCTGTATTATATGTTAGTACGAGTACCTGTATTATATGTTAGTACGAGTACCTGTATTATGTATAAATAGCCAAAGACAAAACAGTTAAGGTCCGTTTTCTTATCTATTTGTCAAATGATTTTCTTTATTTTTTGTTTTGTAGCTGTTATCGAGCTTTCAGCGAGCGAGAGCAATACAATTTTTTTTTAAATACAAAATAAAAGTAAAGGGTATGGTTAAATTTCGACCACTGGGCGAACACTAGTAGGTACCTACCTATACTTAATGAACAACAACATTTTCTAAACTAACAAGTACTCCACTCGTTCATTTAGAAACTATTTGTGTGATTTATTTTGAAAGTTGAAAATACCTGAACAACGAAGTTTTGATAAAATTCATGCCCTGACATAGTTCTCTCTTTCTAATTTAAAATTATTTAGGTTAAGGTCTGATAAAGTTAGTAATAATATAGTAAATGATGTTAGCTCAATGTTGTGATTTTAAATTTTAATTAGTTGTAAATAAATTGTGACTAAATAACACTTACCATAGTGCCATTGACGTTGCGTAATGTACCAAATGTATTGTTTAAGGAAACGTTACCTAACATTGTTTTATATTGTAAGACTTTCTTAAAAAAACTGATGTAGAACTAATTATTAAAAAAGTATAATTTGCTGAATGTTTTTTATTAAAGTACCAACTAATTCCTGCAGTGAGAACTGTGTTGCTATGTAGATGGTAGTGCCACCTGTACATGACAAGCGGAAGCCATATCACAAACTACTAAAATGCCTAATACTAAATCGTTATTGATTCTACAACAATAATAAACCGACCAGTCATCAAGATACAAACCTGTGAAACCTTGAAGCAGCCCTTTTGAAAGTAACGGAAAATAAATTATACCTAGTATCAAAAAACTAACTCTTCTTGAGCTAACTCAACCCTTTTTTACAACACAAACCCGTCTTATTTCAAAAATATTTTCTACTTTTTAGTTTGGTTTGATATTAAAGCGTGTTTTTTATTTTATTTTCTTATTTTTTAGTCGATCCTTGATACGTGTTCAAATTTTCATGTTAATTATACGTCATAAAGTTTGAGAAAACTATGTTGAAATACTCTATTAGATAAATACATACAGGTCAAGGTGTAAAAATTATTTACTCTAAATAATCCCACTAATATTATAAATGTGAAAGTTTGGATGGATTGATGGATGTTTTTTACTCTTTCACGCCAAAACTACTGAATCGATTGCGATGAAACTTGGTATGTAGATAACTGGAGACCTGGATTAACATATAGGCTACTTTTATCCCGAAATTCCCATGGGATCGAGACAAATGTGTTGTGTTCCTTGCCTTTCATTGTGTTCTAAGATCTTTATATGGATGTACACACGACTATCTGCGGAGAAAGAATATCCTTTACGAACTACCGCATACTTTGCTATAGTCTGGTATATTTTGCAGTAGGAGACAAAAAAAATAAATAATCGTTTACTATTTGTATTAGACGCCTGCAAGTTTTTTTTATTTATTTTCTTTAACAATCTTGGCAATCTTTATATTTTGTAAGGCGCTTTGCTGAACGAAAGTATGTACCTACACATAAGTATATGACAATATAACTAGAGTTAGTCTTGTTAAAAAAAATTGTCACTTACCATCAGATGACCCGTCTGCTCGTTTGCTCCCTGTCCCATAAAAAAAAATACAAATAAATAAAATTGAAGTGTCTGTTTGCAATGTCAAAATAAAATCGGTTGTCTGTAAAGTCGGTTTACTGACGATAGTTGAACGTGACAACGTCATAGGGACGCCTCAGAGCGAGGTAACGCCGCATGAGTCATGTTTTTTCGTGCGTGCAGCCAGCTCCATCGAATTATAAGACGTTGTCACGTTAATAATAGTATTCTATACCTATACCTTTATTTATATTGCCCTATAGTTTTTGAAATTTTTGTCTGAACATCTGTTTGTTCCGGATAATGTCTGGAACGGGAAGACAAATTTCCATGGGACTTTCACTGGCAGATAGCTGGCAGGTGTTTTAAGGAGTAACTTTTTTTGGAAAAGAGCAATCAGAACAGTTGTCCGCATATCGCAATGGGAATCATGCAAGGAACACTTAAAAATGCCTACGTATTTTAACTGTTCCTCGTTAATACATTGTGCTTCTATTGACTAATCTGATTAAAAATCTGGATAGAATAGAGAAGACTACAGAAAGAGAAAGAAGAGAGGTCACAAGACGCAAATATTTCAAACCTTTGCTAACATCGCGGTTACAAGTAGCCGGGCACAGTGCTTTGGCTCAGTCTATAAAACTATTTAATGCCGAGTCCAGACGCTTGCCAAACCTCAACAAGCAGTCACAAATTCAAACGTGTGGATAGTACGTTTGCTTGATTTGCCAAATGTTTGGCTTGGCTTGCCGCCGATCCGAACTCTGTCGGTTTTTGACGCCCAAATCAAAGGAAGCTTGCGGAAAGCGCTTGCGATGCATTCACATGTTTGTGTGTTGTTAGTATGCCTTGCGCCAAAGCCTTGCGCGCTGGCGACGATCAGACGTGTGCGTCTGTACTGAAGGAATGAAAATGAGTAATTGGTCCATCCAAGAAACGGCGCGGTTTTTATGAATTTTTATCATTTTATCACCATCTTCTTTGCCGTATTTTTCTTTTCCATATTTTCTTGTTTTTATAATAATATAAGATTTATATTTTATCTTTATTAATTATTATCTGTTTTTATTTGTGAACCTTTTCAACACAATGTAAAAATTGTTTAGAAATAAATGAAATGAAAATTATATTTAGAAAAAATATGATAAGGATATTAGATAAATTAGAAGACGCACACACGTCACGGTAGATAGGTACATGTACATACTAGGCGCTATTAGACTTATTTTTTATATGTAAACGAAGCGAAATTAATTAAAGGTATTCCAAACACATGTCTAAAGATCGCATGAATAAAAATATTAAGATATCATTTGCGTACAATATCATGCAAGGTCTGGTGCACGGTGATTTCACGGCCGGGTACCGCCAAGCCCCTACCAAACCCACTTCTGGGCATCTCGCATGAGGCAATACAATTACCTATTATTTGAGTCTTCCCTCTATTTGGGTGTAGAAACAGCGGAAATATATATTATGTACGAGACTGAATAAAGTAATTGTTATTTTATACGTTTGCTTAATATTTTTTATTCTTTAAAACATGTATTTTCTTGTGTCTTGTTAGTCAACAACTTCTAATATAATTCCTTTCAATAACTTCAAGAAATGAGCGTACTCCCACCTTAAAGGCCGGCACTTGTGCCTCTTGAGTTGCAGGTGCCCATGGGCGGCGGTAGTCATTTACTATCAGGTGACCTGTCTGTTCGTTTGCACCCTATACAATAAAAAAAATAGCAAAGCTGCCAAACCTTGTCTATTGTCTAACATAAACATAATTCCTACCTTAAAAGCATATGCGCCACTATGTTACACAACTATTTTAAGATTATTCAATTCCACTATTGGATTGAAAATTCCAAATAAGGCGATTGAGGCACGTCACTTACAACATAAAACTGATAATGTCTCATAGTGGGCGGTCAATGAATATAAAACTTAGTTTTGAGATCAAATCAGCGTAATTGCTATTGAAATATAGTTCGTTTTGTGATATTCAAACCAAGTTAGGAACGGAAAGCGTTGTTATGGTTATGTCGACTATCAATCCTATATTATAAATGCGAAAGTAAGTGAGTGGGTGAAGAGTTTGTCTGTTAGGTACACTTCCACGCCTCAACTAGTCATCATGAAATCTTAAATACATGTTGATGTATTCAAAATTTCATGGTGCCAGGTTTCGTTTTTCAGGGTACAGGACATAGGGTACCTTTCATTCAGAAAAGGTAGAATATAGGTATAGAAAAATAACTTTCACGCGAACAAATCCGCGGTCAAAAGCTAGTTTATCAACATCAATCTGTGGTCGTGGTAAGATTCAAGCAAAATTAAAAATAACAAAAAATAAGAATTGAACTTCCGGCTGTGTATGCTGAACCAAAGTTAATTTGATAAATATAACACTCCCAATGTTTTTAATGGCCTATATAAAATATTCAGCAGGCCTTTCGATTTCCGTCGAAAAGAAAAATATTAGCAACGCTTTAATTAAAAAAATATTTAATTGAAGGTTAAAACTTTTATAAAGCTTGACTTGTTGGTAAAAATATTTAAAGTTAAATACAACCATAAATGTACGAGCCTATGAATAAGATGGCTGTATGCATAGCGCAGTTTCCTCTAAACTTCGGCTAGTATTATTTGCGAATACGGATGATATTCACAAATATTTTCTATAATACTAATGTGACCAAAATCCCACACAACCTTTGTGGTGAGCAATTACTGGTACCTGAAAACTTGTTACAATGTTCAATCAAAATAGCGTTTCTGTAAATCATTTAATCGTTTGTAATCATTACTACTTAGCACCTACATATATAATTATCCAGTATCTACCGCGAGTAAAGTATAGTTTTATAATTAGAGTTTAATTTATGTAATTAATATGTGTGGAATATTGGCTAAGAAACGCTAAAATGTTCTGTATAGACAATCGCTCACCGCTTATGACTTAAACTTGACTAAAGAATATTATCAAACGGCGCACAATGGACTGCTTCTGGCCACGTGAACTGCCAATCAATTGCTTATGTTTATTGGGCGGCTTGTTGCAAGTCCATCTTAATAATTAACCTGACATATTTGCATGTTGCAAATGCGTGCAAACTGGCATTATTTGTAGACATAGTACAATTAAGACAATTAATGATGAATGTAATGAAAGACCGCAGAATGTTTATTGGATTAATTATTTTATTTAAGGTGTATGTTACATACACACATTTTATTGCGAATCTCACACTTATTACAAAAGTATTATGTAGGTTAGAGGGCTCAGACCCTGACCTGCTCGGGCTATTGCTGACCCGTCTGCTCGTTCCAAGTTCCCAAACCATCCGTATTAGCAATAACCTTTTCTTTTACTGCATAACTTTCCTTTGAATATACTCCCAATTTTGCCACCTGACGTGAGTGGGACCAAATTATATTGGGCACAATGTGGGTGCTTTTAATACGCCTCTGCCTACCCCTTCGGGGATACAGCTGTGTATTATGTAATAAATCTGTATGTATTATATTCTTTTTCCTCCTTGATGAGTAGGTACGTTAAGCCGTCGCGCGTCGATTCCGGTTGCCATGTCCGACAACCTGGTCTAACTGCAGAACTTCGATATCGCCTAGTACTTGAGATGTGGAGGTCTGACGATAGTTGCTTCACGTAAAATATCGAAGGTCGGCCGTTTCGTAGTGAAGACGACTCCCACTTAGTTAGGGAAAGGCTCGGAGGATAGTGATGACGATGATGATGAGTGAAATTATCAATTAACTTAGGTTTTAAAATACAAAACAAAACCTAATACTTAATAACATCGTAAATCATTATCATCATCTTCGTACCGAAAGAATTGCGGCTTTATTGTGTCGGAGTAAGAGTCGCTATATATATTAAATAATTTTGCGAAGTGAGACTTCGGTACCTGTACTATTATTATAATCTATGCTTCTACTAACTTCTTAACAAACAAAGTCGACTAAAAAGACAGCAAAGCCTTTGCGTCTTCTATATGAAAAACACAAATATGAATATATACAAACAAATCATAAAACATGAAATATACTATATTATGAACATTGCGTGGCTTCATGTTTATGAAAAAAATCAATTAATAGGCTGTCCTCTACAGTTTTCAGGGCTAGCGTGACGAAAACCCTTTGAAATTGAAATGGAAGCGTTACAATAAAGCCTCATAGTAACTAATAGTTTTAATTATGCGTATTGATACAAACTATGGAATATAATTACATATAAGAGTGAACAATGTTCGAAGCAATATTTTATAGAACTTTGAAATGAATAGGATATAGTAAAAAGAATAGAGGAAAGTTTTCAACAGTTTATATTTATTTATTAACTGGTGGGGCAGTTTGCTGAACTATGGGGCAGGGTCTATGCTGTGGTGTTCCCGGATCCCCTCCATTTTAGGCGCAGTTTGGCACACCGCAAACCCCGATGGGATGACGGCCCGAAAGGGTTTCCACAGGCACAAAAAAATTAAATTTGTCAGTCGTAGGACTGCACGTCATAAGTGAAAGTATAACTTACACGGTCACGCGAGTTCAGTGCTTTTTCCCCATACCAAAAGTGCCCAACGTGCCTAAAGAAGATTTCACTTGAAAAAAAAAACAAAACTGTGTATACTGTGGCGTGTGAATAAAAGCGGTTAGATACGTCTTATTCGACCGCGTCTATCAGCTAGTGTAAATTCCAGACTTCAAAAGTTTTGAGATAATTAAGAATCCTCGTGTGCGTTGGTTTCCTAAAACTTTTTGATGATATCTCATACTCGAACTTTTCCAACCAACGCTTACTAACTCGGACATCTTTGCTTTGGTACTATGTACTCGTAGATGTAGAGTACATACTAAAATTAAACTGTCAAAGCATTATTGATAAATATAATGAGATTAATCGGTATATAGCCTCAACCGCGACCCATCGCCGTTCTGTATAAATTATTTACAAAGTAATTATAGCTTATTAAAAATGCCCACAAAATTTTATACTGTGAACAAGATTTTGTCTTTATAAAGTAAAAAGAGAAATAAACCAATGTATAGCTAGAAACTTAGTTTAATTAATTCCGCAGAATAAAGTTCGCTCTTCATAATTATTGTCACTTTGTGCCAGTCTCCGCAGTGCCCGTGCTACCAACGGGCTTTTTATTTTATTTTGCAGTGGCAAAAAAAGAATCAACCAATCAAGCTATATGATCGCGCCAGGCAAACTGCGGCAATAATATTGACATAAGGTTGTCCTATTAATAACTTATAATGATTAGTTTACTTAATATAAGTAAATTAATCATTGTGAAAACTAACATTGTGCGATGTAGGTTTAGTAGTTGCAAAATAGTTCGGCTTAAGTTCTTTAGATGGCGCTGGATTATATATAAATAATTTATCATTATTTCATTAATCTAAATCTACAATACATACGCAGACATCAGAATATTTGTGAAGGGTCAAGATACCCCTTGCTGCTGCCCCATTCATGCCAACCCCTTTCTAGGCAGACCATGATGAAACGTCCAGAATCAGGACACGTTTAGAAAGTTAATAGAATACAAATTTTAGTTCATAAAGGCGTGTAACTAACTCAACTAAAGACATGGTGACAAGTCTAAAATATCACTCGAATTTAGTTTGGTCCTGGCAAACGATGCGGTTTGTAAGTGTGTTTAATTTGATACGACAAAATGGTTGAATTTACTAAAATTATTTTTGAATGTTATAACATTCAAAAATAAAAAAGTCCATCTAAACGTTTATTTTAGCAACAATACCATCAAAATAGTCTCAATTAATTATGCTATTGATGTCGTCAGCCGGGCTAGAGCGGCCACACCGGGGAAGTGCTTGTTCGGTACTTAGTGAGCAACTGACTGAGTAGCGTATGGCGGCCGTCCAAAAAATAAATTATTTTTTATTACACCAGTCAAGTCACTGAGCCAGACATTAATTTTTTGCTGAACAAGGTAGATATAAGATTTTTTTTTATTGTAGTGCCTAAAACTATGTGTCGCTTGGAGGGATTAAACAATAAACTTTATAATAAATTACCTTACTTGGATACAGTGATAATGCAAGTAAGTCATATAATCCTTTCTTTAACCATTTTTGTTCTGTATTTAATTCAACATTTAGTCCCAAGAAGATTACAGTCAAAGGCACTTCAGTGAATGGGCGACTGTCGGTATTTGTAAAAGTAGAAATAAAAATAATGATCTGTACGAAGCAAGGAATTATAATACATCTTCTACTTATAATATGTATTTAAAAAAAAATTGTTCAAGAACCCATAGTATGTTTATCCATGTTATCTAGAGCCTAGATAGCGATGTGTTGTATGTCTGAGGATATTATTATTATATAATAAGATTAATTTCTTCTATATAACAAACTGAAATTAATTAATAATTACTAAGGACTATTTACATAGGTACCTGCATGCGTCAAAGAACTCGTCCAATTAATAGATTTTTTACAATTAATGCAATTTCCGACAAAAGCCCGACATTATATCATTTAGTTTAATTTAAGATCTAATATTTAAATTAGTGGCAGTAAAAGTAAAATAACTTTTAGTATTATAAGTAACTATTGTCTTATCTGTGGTATTTATTAATAATATGAGACTGGAATAGTTAAAAATAGGAACTTTGACTACTTCGTTCATATTTCGATAAAAGTTTGATCATTAATGACAGCAATATTAATTCTGATCTAGAAGTAGCCTCAGATTTTGTTTTTTCACAGAAATTCCAGTCTAAACCCAGGTGCTGTCGTGTTGTCGCTTTGGACCAATGTGAGAACACGAAAGCGCTTATCTTAGCTAGAGTTTCATTTTGTCATCCTGAAAGCTTAGGCAAAACGGGTAGAACTTAAATTATCGATCTCAAATCCGATAAATTTGAAATCTTAGTTATAAAATGTTTACTTAATTAAAAATCTCAAGTTTCCAGAAAATGGTCAGCGTTTTACATTGTATGCTCATGACATACGTTCGTAAACTATAATATACAACTCTAAAATAAGACACTTTCTGTAACATAGGCCTATTCACAACCTCCGAATGTTCTAAATCATTACAGTCGACACACAAATGAAACTTCATCGTTAATATCCCCAGATGTTACATCCAATTACATTAAATTGTTTATTAGTTTTCTCGGATGTAGTAGTTTTGCTGCTAGAATACTATAAAACAGCAACCTATGCTAACTTTATTGGTTTAGATAGTTAATTACTTTATTAACCTGTGGCAGTTAAGATCAGAAATTTATTAACAAGAAATTATATTAAAACTAGATCGTATCCATTTTCTTTTTGAGATTAAAATAATTATTTATAATCTCTTGTGTTTTGGTACTGTGCACTTTTCGTCAAGTCAAATAACGTGAACACCACAGAACTGACAATATAGTAGTTCTGTGGTGAACACTATCTGCACTATTCTCATAGTGTATGTAATAAACACCATGTTTTAGATATAATACATTTCGTAAAAGAGGTAGATCAGATTTATATATATTTTTACATATTAATACGCGAGGAAAATTCTTTGTATCGCTTTTTAAGCAAATTTCGGCCACGAAAGAATGTGAAATTTGGAATACTTCATGTTTATATGTAGAAAAAAGAAGTGCAGAAAGCAAAAGTTTTTATCCAATAGTTGTTATAAATTTAATAATTATGCGAGGTTACAAGAGGCCAGTATATTTATGTTGACCTATGACGATGTACCATGACGGTATGGAAATTCTTTACAGTGATAGTTCATGTTTTACTGGTCAATGATATAAAACCAAACATTTAAAACTTAATGAATTATGGTCGAAAATCGACCACCAGGCGATCTCATAGTACTAATACATAATTAAGGTAGGTACACTACCAATGTTAACTATGCGTATGCGCAACAATGCGAAACAGTAGTATCGACTATAAAAAATGCTCCTTAAGATTTTGGATAACATTGATTATTCAGAAGATCATAGGTGCAATCAACTATGACGAGTTACAGACTGTTTACTATAAAGTGGAGCAGTCATCAAATACTTTGGCTTTGAATCTCATATTGTATATCTCATTAGTCACGGAGTTTTAGTCATAGTTTACGACTAAATCTGAAAAATTGGCCGACGTCTGGACATACTACCCAACTGAGAGAGTGAATCAACGGTGTTATTCTGGAACAACGAGATGATTATCGTTACTAACTTCACCTTTTTTTTATCATCTTGATGTAAAAGCCCACCTTCCCACCCTGTATATAGTACAGGATGTATTTGAAAATAGAACTCTTACTCAAATTACTGAAAGGGTATGACTCTAGCATGCAGTTCCCACTCCCACCTCAAAGGTTAGCAACGCACTCAGGTAACCATGGGCGACCGTAGTCACCACCAGGTGACCCGTCTGTTCGTTACCCCTTATACCATATAAAAAGTTTAGTTACATTTGGTTGTACATTTAAATGGAAACTCTAACAAAGGATGCCGATTTCGTTGTTGTATCATCGATACCTAGTTTTGTTTTTTAAATTAAATCGCAGGAGAAGGAGTCTGATTGCCGAAGACGTAATATGAAGGCGATCGGCAAGTGAGCGATGAACTAGGTTCAGGAGTTCTCATCTCTTCGGTTTTCTGTTTAGTGATTTTGGTTCACTAAATAGAAAACAACAGGGTGGGATTTTCTTTAAAAAATTTGCACGAAAAAGGCATTTTTCTGTTTTTCTTTAAAATGATTTTCATATCGTCCAGAATAAGGCGTGCGCGTGTCTGCGTCTATAAAAGAGTGGAGTAGCAGGGGATCGTCACAGTCCGGCCCGGTGTGTTGCCTCGCGAACCCGCCACGCCAACCGCTCCTTGTTCACAACCATTTTAATCCACAACACCCGTACACAATGGTAAGTTTTTTTTTTATAACTTAAAAAACTTTACTTTAGATTTTTTTGGGATTAAATGAAAGCAAAATTGGACTTTCGGCAAGTATTAATTTAAAATTTTTAAAGTTAAGTATCTATTCGTTTTGGTATTAATTTTAAAAATTACACATTCAAAAATAATTTCTATGAGGTTTTCAATTTTGTGTTAGTGTTAATGTTTTAATTATTCTGATTCAATCCTCAACTTAATGAAATCTAAAAGTAATAAATACATGACCACTTTACATTAGGTACCATTACTAAAAATTATAAAGGTAAGTGTTTAAACAATAGTATTAACTAAAACTCAAGAAAATATTAACTTTAAATAAGTTAAACTAAGGTATGGTTAAAGTTACAAATTCATAAGATTGATGTCGTTTCTTATTAAAAAAACTAAAGGCGATTAACACATTGCCACAATATATTATTAATTATCACCCAAACAATAAATAAAGAAACATTGATAAAAATTAACAAAATATTCAAATATTTCAATATTCAGGGAAGGATTAACGAATACCAGTTCCCGGTATAAAAGGTAACTGACATAGAAATATCCAAAGCACTCTCTGAAAAATATATGTGAGTGTTTTTTTTTAAGTGACGCAACCAAGATTAATGAGTCGGTAATGATAATGATAATGATGATGCAAATTTTACGCAAATGGCGAGCAAAGCCTCGGCTTGTAAGTGCTTTATATATTATATCGTAAGTAAATAAATAAATCGAATCTTGTCAGTTTTAGAATTAAGAAATTAAAAACACGTTTACTGTATAGATAAAGTTTTAAATTGTTTTTGCCGAAAGTGTTTTCCAAGATGAGTACCTAAATTAAAGAACTTAATTAAATACTTGTATTGCCTACACATTGCGCCGACCTTAAATAAACTTGGGAAAAAGAGCAGGAAGATGATGAGAGTATTCAATATAACCTTTACAGACAAACATGCAGCATTAAATATTATAATGACATACACAAGAAATTTTCATCCACATCGCCTGGATTAGCAATCCACTTGTGACTCTTGAGTTGCAGGTGTCCATGGGCGAAGTCACTTACCAGCAGGTGACCCGTGTACTCGTTTGCTCCCTATATAATAAAAAAAAAATATTCTCCTATATTTTGCCCGCTGCTTTGTTCGCGTGAATGTAGATTTTGTCAATCAATTCAGGTATCCCTTGGGAACAGTCGGTACTCTTTTCAGGAATCTTATATCCTTTTCTGTACCCCTGACAACATGTGGGCAATATTTCGTGATCATCAGTTAAGTGGCTAAGGAATGAAAGCCTAACAAACAAACAATCACATTCGAATTTATAATCTTTGTCAAGATTAGGATTGAATTGATTTTATAATTATGTATTCAAAAGGGAAATTAACGCGATCACGAAAAGGTATTGCATACCTCTGAATTGCCTGACGTTGTGCCTGCGTGTGAGTCAGTCTGTGACCACGGCCAGTGCAACCTGGTCGAAACGTCAGGCAATTCAGAGGTATGTATGTAATACCTTTTCATGATCGCGCTAATTCCCGTTTAAATACATAATTATGTAATGGAACGCGAAAGTTTATAAGATTGAATTGATTTTTTTTTCAAATTAATCAAAATAGTGATTATATTCGAATTTTGACCAATGGAATGAAATATGTAGAAATGAGTAAACAGGAAACTTCAGTATCTTTTTCTTCTCGGTTTGTGCAGATTTCTCTTCTTTGTCTCATAATCAAAAACTATTGACAAGCATAATTGTCATTAAAAAAATAAATTAGACACTGCCTAACGTCGATAAATCTTTCAATAACTTCATTATTTACATTCATGGGCGAACGCAGGGGCGGACAGCCCCCCCCCCCTCCGGCTTTTATATACTTTTGTAGTATTCAGTTTTTCAATGTAATGTTTGAGTAATTTCTATTTGTTTGTTTATTTGCACCAAAAAAAAACCAAAAGCTGTTTACATTAGTTTAGTTTTAACCTCCTTTGTCTATTCACCTCTTTATATTCCCCCCAACAGTAATATAATGTCTGATTATATCAACACACGTAGATAATACAAACAACTACTTACGTCTGATCAATACTCATGAAATATTCAAAATATAATTCAGTACGATTGATACATTTCGTTGAGGCTGGCAGAGGTCACTTGCCAAAGGTATTCACTTCAATGGTGACCAAAACATCACCAAACCATCCTTAATTACTTAATATTATAAATGCGAAAGTAACTCTGTCTGTCTGTCGGCCTTTCACGCCAAAACTACTGAACCGATTTAAATGCGATTTGGTACACAGAAAGTCTAGAGTCTGAGAAAGGACATAGGCTACTTATTAATGCAAAAAAAGGGTGTAAGGGGTCGAAAGGTGGGGATGAAAAGTTGTATATAAGTATCGTCATATTTAGAGCTAAGCTTGAAACTTATTTCTTAGGCTGTTAATTCGATATAAATACACTATTCCACGCGGACGAAGTAGCGGACACAGCCAGTTCGAAGTACGTTAGTCCATATTATTCGAGCAATACTGTTAGTAGCAGCCGCTCAATGAAAATAAGTTTAATTTTTAACCGACTTGAAAATCGCTATTCGACTGTTGTTTTTGTATGTTACCCGATAGATAACTAATTCCATAAAACTGCGCCTCGGCTGGTGAATCCATTATTGTTAATAAAACAAGATGTAACTATAATCAGAGCTGGTGGTCACGGCTCGCCAGTTCTAACCACAAGACCGCGACCCGAGGCACCTACTTGCTTAAAGCCTACTACTAGTACTTGTCTTTATGGCTTTGAGTATCTAAATAGGTTTTTATGCTTAGACACTTGGTCGAGTGCTCGAACTTCTCTACGAGCAATTACGAATTGACACGTTATATGGTCTTTAAAATAATAATAATAGAAAGATACTTCATCCTTGTTCTCCTAAAGGGTTTAATGATTCTTACTAGTCTTACGCGTTATGACAAGGAGTTATATGCAATAGTGATTCTCGCTCCCCCGATGATAAGCAAGAAGCGGCACATCGGGGTGGTCTTTAGTCGGTAAGAACCCGACAGACCTCTTCACCTTCCTAAGGGCGGAGAACATCTATGAGGATCTTCCACCCCGTCACCAAAAAAAATGAGCTAGATAGTCTCAATATTTAATTACTGGAAAACTTAGAAACTTTGTAAGCTTTCGCAAATTTCTGTATAAACCTTACAACATGATCAAGACAGATATCTTCAGTTCTAATCTCTACTTCATGTTGGAATATTTTGGATCGTTTGAGTATTCATTTATTTGTTATAGCCTCAAATACGATCTCTTTATAAATAGCATTATCATATAATATCATGACTACTTGTTTATATAACTTGCAAGAAACTAAATCCTTTTTTGCTTCGTCTGTAGACACGTATGGCTTCATAAACCTCTAGACATGACATAAAATCTGTTCTACTGTTGACACCTATCGGTGTGTCCCACGAGAAACTTATTAATATTTACAGAGTTTATTATTTAATTGTTGTCACGTATTTGTTTACATTTAATGTTGCACGATCTACGATTGTCGTCGCGGATGCTACATGTATGTAAGTGCAATGAGGCGCCGATTGTGACTTTTAATATAAGTTCAGATGTGTCAAATATCCGAAGGTGAACACTAGTGCATATATTTAAATATGTATTTTTTTGCAAGACTATCTTTACTGAATAACTTCTCTAAATTTATGTTGGTAGGTATTTCCTAAAATAGGTTTATACATAAAGCCTCCAAAGTTATCAGTGTCGTAATCAATATTTTTATGGCTTTTATATGTGGCTAGTAGCCGCTTACTACTTGCCTTACCCTATGCATGTTTAGCGAAGTTGTGAGCAGTGGTAAAAGAACGCTTCGTATGTTTTGTTGACAAGCAAAATAGTGAAGTTCTTTATATTATTAAGGAAAGCTCATAAAAGATGATATCATCTTTTTCTTGCATTCTGTAGCCTTTCAATGTCTTTCTGACAGCGTGACAAATCGTGTGGTGTTTCTCTAGTGTGACAGTCTGCCTTTAGGACCGATGCAATAGTGACAGATAGATTTACCATAGAATTATGTAAAGTAAAACAATTCACATTCGATTGGCACACCGAGGGACAACCAAAGCATTGAAGTGCAGTGCTTATCGATTCACGAGTGGATCAATAATAATAGCACTTTGAGCTTACAGTGGACACTGTTCAAGTACCCACCTACTATAATTGAAGGACATTGTGTTTGCTAGTCAAATACATATATATTCATTACCGAGGGTAGCGCTCACGATAATATATCATTGTAACCGAACTGAATTGTAACGGAAATAAACATACTTATTTATTAAACGTGGACTAAAGTTCAGATCCTTTTTTGTATAAGATGAGGTGAGCCCAACAATCGTTACCTACTATCAGTAGAACTACAGACCTCTCAAAGTTGCCGTGGTTTCTATTACTTTATAAATTTACGTTGATCATGCACACAAATTCTTTCCTTTTCATTCTAATATTATTTCTAGAGAGTATTCGATAATCCCCATTACGATAGATCTTAACGATACGTTTATTACGTTGTTAAAATAATTTAAATTATTGAAAGACAATTTACATGCTAGGTAGGTCTCAGGCTGTCAGGCCTAATACCTACATGTCATTGAGTAGTATACATATAAAATAATATTAACGTACAGCTTCAAACAGGTCAGTAATGTAAAATGAAATAGCAAGTCAAAGTGTTTCTTAGAGCAACCGAAGAAAGATTTTGTTTCAACGATACAAATCATAGTTGTTGTAGACCAAAATTATGATTAAGAACAGAAGCATTTCCAAGCCATAGTGTTACAGCTATGTTATTTTTTTAGTAAGGAGTACCTACTGACATTCTGTAGGTATAGGTATATACATTTGGATACTTGGAAGGAGGCTGCTAACAAAAAATTGTTTAAACTTTTCACAGGAATAATATGGTTTCCTTCATCTAGTATAATATTAGAAAAGCTTATTATTATGTTAGACTATAATTATTAAAATTGAATGTTTAATACATTCAATTTTAACGAATCGGCGAAAATAATTATAGACTCATTAGCGTTTATGTTGTTTTAACTTCTTTGAAATGAATCAAACCGCAAAACAATCTATCAACTTTATAAACGACCTTTTTTAAAGCGATTTGATTATTAGTGAATTTAAATAATTTGAAACATAGAACATTAAATCATTAGCATCCATTAGAAAACTAGTAATTTGAAACTTTGTGTGACAAACAAATGATGTGAATGAAGGTAAAAACTACAATTTTGCTATTAAGTACATACTTAATGGTTTAAAATGAACTTAATAACTGTATTCTGTACTAGTTAGAAGTCTAGACTATAATAATAAATTACTTAAAACACGCCTCACATACGGCCGTCAATCACAACACACAATTATTTATCCTGGCTGGGAATCACAACACACAATTATTTATCCTGGGTGGGAAAAACGACCTCTTGATCAGCAGTCAGGATCACCAATTCACCAACCACTAGACCAACAGGCCTGACCTAACACAAAATGATTATAGTATTGTCATTTACAAATCAACAGTGTTCCGGTCAAGTGTCGAATTTCTACGAAGCAAGTGTCAATCCCGGCAGCAATAAATACACTATAATGCAAAAGATTACGCTAATTTTAATTTTCCTTTATCCACTTTTGTCACTTTTTTATTTTTTACCTTTGGGTTGCTGTTTTATTTTTGAAGTGAAAACTTCTTTAGGCACGTTGTGCATTTTTGCTATGGGGAAAAGTACTAAACTCCCGTGACCGTCAGGCTAATAATACATATACAGGTCCACTAGAGGACGCTAATCTAAACATTGAGTGCTGTTAGTTCCTTATTAATTAATCTTAATTTAAAGTATAAAGTAGGTAGGTACCTATTGTGTGTGCAATTCATATGGTAAATAAAACAAAAACATGATTGTAATTAAGGTGAAAATTTTAACGCCGTTTTATGTTTTCACTTCTGTCGGCAGTCCCACGACTGCCAACTTTTTTTCTTATTAATGATATAATAGAGGTGTTGTTGAGCTGAGTAAAAAATATATATACTTATAATAATAAATATAATAAATCTTTATTCATTAAAAAGTGCATTATAAAAATACCATATATTATTACTTAATATCATACATATGTCCGCCTGCAAATAAATAATTAATGATACGCATAGGTCCCTTACGCATGTACATATGTATATGCAGCTGCAAGTTTTCATCATACAGCAGAAAGGTGACGAGAGCTCACTGATAAATACAGACGCGACGACTTACCTACTAAGGATATAACCTAAATATAATCCCAATAGTAATCATTTTGAAAAAAAAAGTTGGCCAAATGTATACTACCTAAGCTCAACAAGTCGTGTCACTGTACGTGCTTGAGATTCGAGGTACATGTCAATCGCGATTCGCGCCAAATAATAATAAAAAATGGCGCTTTTTAGGTATATGCAAATCAAATCGCGGAACCCTACTCCCTAAAACACTAGCTATTTGCCAGTGAAAGTCATATGGAAATCGGTCCACCCGTTGCGGAGATTAGCCGAACAAATAGACAGACAGACAGACAAAATTGTTGTAGTCATAAACTTATCAAAGCTAAACTTGACTAAGTTACTGCTTATAACACCAGCTATCTGTCAGTGAAAGGCCCGTGGAAATCGGTATACCCGTTCAGTAGATTAGCCGGAACAAACAGACAGACAGACAAAAATTGTAAATCATGTTGTTTTGGTATATGTACCGTATATACATCCAAATGCACTTAGTAAAAAGCGGTTATTTTAATATTACAAACAGACACTCCAATTTTATTTATTTCTATAGAGTATAGGTAGAAGATGTGTATCAGTTGTTGTGGTCCTAATAAATAAATATACTTATCATAGATAAACTTGACCTTGTAAACAGAACTTGTAAATATCTAACTATACTGATTATCATTAATAATATAATCTAACTACGTAATTCGTAAGCGACGAACGGACGAAGCGACGTAGCGCGTGAGTGAGTATCGAAGTAACGTGCTACCCGGCCGGCACGTGGCAGCCCACTGAACCACTGAATTTCGCTCGACTCGTCGCCGCTGCTAGGTACCTGTAACTTCATACCTACTGACCGGAGTGGGCCTAGCCTGCTACTACACCCTCAAAATTAGTTTAAGTAAATAAGCTCAATACTCAAGATTTAATAGGTTTATTTATTTCTTGCTTTTTAGTTATTTTTCGTCGGTTTATTTTTGTTAAAAAGTTTTTATTTGTATTTGGTCTTTGAATCAAATACTTGTTTATTTCGGCTACTTGCAATGATGTACTTTATGTTGACCACAGACCACATGCGCTACACAACCATAACAGAACAAAACGACCTAGCACCGGTATTATTTAGTGTTCAATAGTGTAATATCAAAACTCATTTATTTTCAATAGTCGATGGCTTACCTTTAATTTCCTTTAACGGGGCCATAATTGCGGATCACTTAGCTACCGTAACAGGAGAAAGCTGAAAGAAAGTAGATATAGTAATGGTAATAACTTATTATTACTGATGTCGACGCCTGCTGTTGTTAATACTCACTTACTTATTTTATTCGTTATTTTATTGTAAAAAATGTTCCTAATGTCTATAAATAAAAAATATATTGCAAAACATTTCTTTTTCATTCATTTAGTCAATGACAGATCAAAACTGCCCCCGATGTATTCAAATCTGTCCCGGGGTTGTCACTATTGGACCGATTTAAAAAAATGTTCTTTTGTTCGTTAATGGTGCCGATTCTATTGTACACTCGACTAAACTAAAACCTGACTTAATTTCTTCATATGAAATCAACCTAGTGTTCTTCGTAATAAGGTCTATTTGTTACTAGCATCTATTTCTCAGCGCCGCTAAATTTCAATAAAACCTGTCAACGTATACTCCACTTTATTTTCACGCAGCGAGAGTCTTCATTTATTCAAACGCTGTATAATTGCCGTTTAAAAACTTGTTCAAAACGAACAAGGATGACGTGTTTTTAATCTACACCTACGAAGACGCTTACTAAAAACACAGAGCAAAAGAGATGGCATTCAACGGATAGCGGCTCTCGCTACGTGGTATTAAAGTTTATTTAAGCGTATCAGACTTTAGTCGACAAATAAATTGCTTATTTCGATAGCGACATATGTTACCTACTTGTTTCAGTTTGAAATAAGACCTTGTTTCTAAGTTTACAAGGTTTACTTCTTATATGAAGAAAATTTTGTGAATTTTAATTTAGCGAGTGAAGTAACAGAATTGGGGCCAATGTATACTTTCAATTTGGTCCTATTGTTACCAAGTCAGGATCTGATGATGGGATCCCATTGAAATCGAGGGCAACCCTCCAATTTTATAAGCTCTAATTACGTTTTTCATATATTTTCTAATTATAATTTATCATCATTACAACAGCACATTAAAGTCGATTACACTTTTTTTTAAATTATTTTTGGCGACTAAGATACAGCAATTTTGACACAATAATGGTTCTATTAAAGATTGCAATATCACAAAGCAGTCAGAATAAAAAGTTTTGTTAGATATGACACAATTTCCAAAATAAAAAAATGATATGCCCCTCTCCCTACTATATTACGTGAAATATTTACCAGCATGCTACTGGCCAACGATTTAAGTGTTACTCGTACCGTTATTAATAAGATCCAGAAAACTGCCTATTTGTGCTTTCCAGTTCTAATATTAATATAATTAAGCTAAAGAAGATCATTTTGTTGGTTTGAAGGCTCAATTGTCGAGGGAGATTATAGGCCGAGCAGCAGAGCAGTGACAATAAATGATACTGACAAACCGCGGAACAACTATTTTCTAAATAAAATACTCTCCTTGACTAAAGCTAAACAGTCGGCGTACTAAATATCTCACATTTTAAATAGGTATAACAAATAATCATAAATTTGAAACACCCTCGACTCGAAAACCCCTTCAACGACTAGAAAAGAGCTGATGATCTTCGAACGGCTGAACAGATGTTCAAGAATTATATCTAAGAACATTCTTGATGAAGTCACCTTTCAAACAAAAAAAATGCACTTAAATCGGTCCATTCGGGAGCTACGATGCCATAGACACACAGACACACAGACACACGGACTCGTCAAACTTATAACACGCCTCTTTTTTGCGTCGGGGGTTAAAAAAAAGTTAAAAGGCTCGGACCTGGCAGCAGTCAGTTCGAGTTAGAGGTATGTGACCCTGAACTGTTAATTGACCCTGAGCTATAGCTCATACTCCCCAATCTATCCGAATAAGCAATATCCTTTCGCTTAGATGCCTTCCCTTCTAGCTTTCCTTTCCCTTTTAGTATGGGTACTCCAAATTTTCCCATACTTAATTCCCAAAGTGCCCCGTTGCATTTTACTAGGTGAGTGGTACCAAATTATAGTGAGCAAAATGTGGGTGTTTAATACACCTCTGCATTTGGGAAGAAATACGTGAGTGTATGTACCTATGTATGTACTTACAAATATAACTTCTACTAAATTAAACATGTTCGTCAATACATTGAAACAATGCCGTCATAATATCTATTCAGTAATAATAAAAATATGCCGAGCTGTACAATACAACGGCGTGGGAGGAACAGGCACTCTCGCGATTATCCAATTACATGATTCACTCTGTGAGGCTGAGCAGAGAACTTGCCTCTGAGTTATTTTTGAAAGAAGTAATGTTCTTATAGATTAAAACAATATTAGGAACATTTGTATAAACTTAAATGGTTCTTAGTTGGTTGAGTCACTGCAAATAATTATAACATATAAAGATAAATTATCAAGGATCCCGTTAAATCAATCAATTAGGGACAATAATAGAGTTGTAGAGATACGATTAGCTGTGGTCTTACAATTTCATATCACTTGCTGAATAAGTAACAGCAGCCAGGACCACTTATCACTAGACCAACAGGCCCGCCGATATCATAATGATGTAAACGAATGAATATAGATAACCCTTAGATTATATTATAATCTAAGAGATAACCATAAAAATACATGTAAAAAAATGGACGTGTTGTTTCTTTACAAACTTGCACATCAATCACAAACGGGGATCCAGAAACTTATTATTTTATTAATTTAATAAAAGACATCAAAGCCGATTCATTTACAGTAAAAAGTAAATAAGTTTTGAATTTGTGATAAATAAAATTTTCTTTATAAGAAAATGGTTCTTAAATTTTTATCAAGAAATTCACTTCCTCAAATTGAAAGATGAGCGTTGCTTGCTGAAATGCTAATTCTAACCCAGTTTATTACGACAAAGGGGAATCCTTTTTGTCATAATGACCAGCCCATCAAGTAAGGAAGCGATTCATTTACAATCCTCTATACATTGTGGTAGACAATGACATCAGCATCGCATGAAATTCTTCAAAATATAGGAACCTATAATTTTTTTTCAAACAGGATAGTCACTCTTTGCATCGGTAATAAGAAAACGTAACAAACGGCATTTTGCTTAAAATAAACTATATTCGGAATAAGTATGGCCGTACGAACAGCTAACTTGGACGTTAAAACGAAATAATTATAGTACGTAGGTATTTTGGGACATAGTACAAAGTGCTATCTAGGCCCAAACTAAGCCATAGCTTAAGCTATGGACACTAGAAATGAACGGTCCGGTACCTACATTCTTGTGTAAAATACTAAGACATGACGTCACGCCTTAGTGTTGTCAAATTATGCACTTAATGTTGATTTGACAATTATAAAATAAATGAATAACGTTTAATAAACATGGAGGTACATTATCGCAGTATTTTAAGATGTTCCATTGCTTGACTTTTGGTTTAACCAAATCATTTATTTTGAACATAGCAATCGACCCAATTGCTTAAAAATGTAATGTTTAAGCAATTTCATATTATAATTACTAAGAAAAAGCTATGGTGTCTTGTATAGTTTCTACAAACTTAATGAAACTGGTTTTAGATGAGCTCCCATTATTTTCGCAGAGAATAATGGGAGCAGAATATCGTATTTTTTATTTTTCAGCTCTAAATCGTGACTAAACATGTTTTAAGCTTAGATAAATGTTAAATGTCTATAAAAAGCCATTAAGATAAATACGGGTTTGTGCCTTCATATAGCTGCCTAAGATATTTTATTGTAAACTAAATTCTATACACGTCGAAATTATCTTATCTTAGCCATAACGGATATGTAAGTATTGGAACCTCCAATGGCATTGAAAATATATTTCATTATGTTTTACCACTTTTCACCTAGGTTCTGTATAAAGTATTGTGTAAAAAATTAAAAATAAATTAGTTATTTAAAACATAGGTACTTACACTAATAACACTGCTGTATAAAGAAAATAAATTGTCTAGATTAAATTATAAGTGTAACTTGTACTTAGCGCTCAGAGCTCCTACATCTGGAAAGATCTACTTAGGTAAGTTTATAACCTCTTCGCGTTGTATACATCTACTGACTTGACAGTTGCCTAGCACATCTTAATAGCTCTAAATGTCGTGTTATTCCCAAATAACAAAGAATCCACCCAATGTGTATTGTGTGATATAAAAGTAATAATTTTAAGTTATGAAGGCGCGTCAGACACGTGATAGCCACTGTGGAACTAAAAATACTTAATTTAAAGGTATTTGAACTGTATGGGTGTGTTGTACACGCAATGTAGTTGTTTAATTAGGTTAAGGCTCTAGTTATCTGTTAGGGCGATAAAGAAAATTTAGGTGGATGTGATTCATTGAATATGTAGGCTAAGATGGGTACAAGTTACAACTTATCTAAGTATAAATAGGTAAAGACAACAGTTCAGTACCTATACCTTCTTCGCCTCTGTTCGTCAAACTAGGTTTTGACGAGATTACTGAAGTGTAATCAATAAAACAAATCTTAATACATTTTCTAACATGCTCTTATTACCACGTAGGCGTGACGTCACGTCTTATTGTTGTAAAATCACTCAGTCATAGAGTTATCTACCCTAATCACTAAGCATGAACTTAAAAACTTGCCTCAGTATTTACGTACTTACTGTTGGATAAACTCGGTGACATGACATGTAATATAAGATTTTTAATAACACGCCAAAACCAAGAGGCTAATTCTTGGAACGCGTGCATGCTTGTATTATTATTGATTTGGAGACAAAGTTAATGAAAACATCTGTCGATACCGAGCGCAGATACGCACAAGCCTTTTATGTAGCTCAACGTTTATTATGGACAAGCATTGATATCATATAATATTATCTATGTATTAACGGGAATTAACGCGATCACGAAAAGGTATATGTAATACCTTTTCGTGATCGCGTTAATTCCTCTGAATTGCCTGAACGAAAAAAAAAAAAAAAAAACAACATTGATATCATATTTACTTATAACATTAGGTAAGATAAAGTATTCCCGAGGGGTTTTCGTGTATGAGAGTGAAAGAGTGTATACGTAGGTGTTTAAAGAGTCGGCAAAGCGAATGTGAGTCCTCTGGAATTGCAAGCGTCCATAGCCCATATTTTTATAAAAAAAAAAAAAAAACATTACGGTAACCGCTTATTACCAGTAGGGCCGTATGCTTGTTTACTATCGACGTGGTATACAATATTTAAGAGTTACGAGAATGCACGGTTATGTTGTTAGTATTTTGACGGTATGCGCTTGCCATTAGGCGTAGCCACGCTTACTTTTAAGAAAATGAACTTTTTAACGAATCAATTTTAATAATAATTATATTTGAGTAACACTAAAAAAAACACGCTTTAATGGCGATCGAGTTAAAAAGTAAAAATTAGTGCCACCACTATCTACCTCCTTCTTGGCTTCATAATTTTCATTATTATTATCATCATTAGACAATCTTTACTAAGCCCAATCTGTTGGACTCATAAAAAATAATTACATATGATCCCAAACTCGAGGGGTTTACTGGTAGCCACTGAAGAGGTCCACTATCCACCTCCTGGCTCCATCATCAGAGGAGCTCCAAGATGCCAAATAATGTTATGCCTAGTGGTTAGTGACCCTGACTGCTATGCTACAGGTGGTGGGTTCGATTCCCACCTGAGTCTGGATGTTCTTTGTGTCCGTTGTTTGTATGTTTGTAAAGTCCCCCGTAACACAGGAGTAATTCCTAATGCGGGAGTTGTCTTTTATTAAGATAAGATAAAGATAAGCAGTTTCATTTCTATACGATAATTAGGAGTAGTTAAAATTTAGGTACTTTCACGATTTGTTTATATAGTTAGCTGGTTGGTTGGTAGTTGACAAATGAAGCTAATAAAACCGTGTTAAAAATAAGCTAATAAGAATAGTGTTAAATTTACCCTTCGCTACTAGATAGAAGGGTCACATAGTAGATAAGTAGCATTTGGCCATATATAGTCAAACAGCTTGTATAATTTCATTGCGTCCACACAGATGTTGGCACTGATTCACCTCACACAATGTGGGTATATAATATACCTAGGCACCAACATAGGTGGCATAATTTAGTTGCATTGCATGTAATAAACATGCCATGCAATTGAATTACAATTACAAATATGTTTGTTCTAATTGCTAAAACTTTTTCTTTTCATGTTAAGGTTAATAAGTATTACAAGAATATTTAACTATGAAAAAAAAATTACTTATTGAAATTTCACTTGTTGTATTGTTGAGACGCGGCGGCTCGGCCATCGTGAGTTGAGAACAACTCTACAATACACTTTTATGTGAAATATAGAAGAAAACAATATCTTCGTTATTTCAATAGTTACCTGTTTTTATAATTACTACGAGTATTAAAAGTAAAGTACGACGTCTACAGAGTCTAAAGTCTGCAGAATCTCAGTGTAGTAACTCTACGCACCTACATATATTATACTATTCTGTTTTTAATTCATTGTAATACTGTCCGTTATCAAAATTTCAAGTACTTACATCTTGTTTTTCCTTTTTACTAAATAATAAAACTCTGCTTCACGGTTCGCTCAACACGCCTCCGTAAATCATCAAATTATAATTTTGCAGTTCATGTTACTAAGCTCTCAACTTTAAGAAAAATAATTCGAGCTTCCTTTTTTAAAATAACCATAATACACTGATCATAATCAATAATTGTTTTATAAAAAAAACGAAAAGATAATTGTTTTAGGAGATTTTGGGTACGGTGTTTACAGACTTTGGAACGAATGGCCATTTAAAACTTACGATTAGATTTATCTGTGATAAATTATATTTGTCTTGAAACAGTGTTAAACTCCAGTAGAAAAAATAAAGCAGTCTATAAAAAGTTTTTAATCTAACTTACATAATAGTCTGTAATGTAACCGACATTTGTAATTTTATATCCTTGGGCTACTTTGTTACTAGGCTGTTCAGAAATATGATCACCATGATCAGTGGAATTCGGAGCGCATACTATACTATTATTTACTTGAATTCTAACATACTGATGAAGGTGTCAGTTATTATGATTTTATATTTAGATTTCTATTCATTTGAGCGAGACTATTATGATTATTATGAGAGACGTCCTGCGCCTGACACGGTATGGCACATAGATGGACAGAAAAGTTAATTTTATTTATAAAAAGGGGACAACACCATAATTAAGAATAAGTAGATTTATTTTTTACATTGAAGGATGCTGGTGATTTCACTCAATTTACATTTGTTGAGATTAAAATTTCCAGCACAAACGTAACATTGATTTTTGTTACTTATGGTACTTAAGTCAGTAAAATTCATTTTAAATAACACTGCAAGTAGGATTAATGCCCCAGCTTATGTTAGCATGAACTAAATTAACTTTGCTTTAGTTAGATTAAGACCACTAAAATATGTCATTTTAGTGGTCTTAATATATGTAAATATATATTTGACGCAGTAGGCTTGTAACATTACACCTAAAACACGAACGAAAGAGCTTTTGCACTCTTTTAACCACTGAGTCATCAAACAGGCTGTCGTATGACGCAATCTGTCGCTCCCTAACAGCGTTAGGGCTGTCCAATAGTGTCAATACCATAGGTACGAACCGAACATTGACAATGTAAATGTAGAACATACGTGGGGTACACTGAAATCTAAACTAATATTATAAAGAGGAAACATTTGTATGTATGTTTGTAATGTTTTCACAAAAAACTACTCGACCGATTGCGATGAAACTTGGTATGTAGATAGCTAAAGACCTGGATTAACGCATAGGCACTTTTTATACCGATATTGCCCCGGGATCGGGACTTACGCGGTTGAAACAGCGAGGTGCTGCTAGTTTTTAATAAAACAATTTACATGTAAAGTAATATATATACTGCTTTTCGAAGTATCCTACTGTTGCTTTCTTTGCGGCATGTGACAATATATCCATGTTTCATCTTCTGTCACACACAGCATTTGAACGTCCGGGATCGTACTTTAACAACATTTTTTTACACCAATCAATACGACCCCTTTTTTTTTCTGGGGTGAGTTCATGAGGAATCCAGCGACAACAAAGTTTTCTAACTTTTAAATGTTGATGTAAGCTTTTTTTATTGCTCATACCAATCCCCAAATGTCCTCGAATCTCCTCATAGATGATACGCAGGTTTTCTACATTTAGTTGCCTGACTATAGCCACATTCTCCTGTGATCGCAGTTGAGGGCCGACCTTCACGAATTTCATCATGAAGAGAAACACGGCCACGATCAAATTCTGCGAACCAACGCCTTACGGTGTTCAAATGAGGTGCTTCCCTTCCAAAAGCATTTTGAAGACCAGTGTAGTCTTGCGGAGTCAGTGAACTTTTAAAATCTTAAAAAATCATAGCCCTAAAATCTTTTCGCGTTAATTCCATTTTTGCTACGGACGACGAACTTCATCTTGTGATAAAAAACAATTGACACGCCAATGCCCGCCATTTTTTTTAAATCAATGATTGAGTTTCATAAGTTTAAAAAAATATAACATTCGAAATTTAAACATTTATGAACGGCCAGGAGCGCAGAACTTTCAGTGTGCCCTATGTATTAGTGTTGAAGAAATCGAATGTTGTAATATACTTTCCACTAATATATACTTATGTTTCCACGTCTGTAAGAGACGTTCATAAAATGATCTACTAAATAAAAAGATAGTAACAGGAGACAAGTACCAAACTAGTAGTGGACATTTATATATATGGATATGGAGAATAGAAAAGAATGAAAACATACCTACATTGTACCTACTTTCATAACGTTTTAACGTTTGACAAGGTACTAAATTGACTTGACAGTCCTTGAGTTGATCTATGGTATATATGTACATAAAATACAATACTTAACAACATGCCTATCACTAAGAAGTAACGAGTGACTATCGGCGCGGGGTTTAACTGTCATGTCATTGTCATAACATTATTGCTACATAGACAAGGCAACACTAACAAAATGGCACCCATCACTGCTCTCAAAAGATGCTTGTCGAACTATATTCCAAAAAGGCCGCTGATTTTTATAGTTTTTTGTATATTTTAAAATTTTGAAAAGAATAGAATCTTATTCGTATTATTTAACAAAACTCATGATTCGGTATTATAATGTTAATACTAAGTGACAACCCTAACAGTATAAATACATCCCCTGACCCTAAGTAACAGGAGACAAGTACTACACCAGCAATGTCGACGTCACAGTGTTATTTATTTTTTGTTTGCTAAATACACTCGTGTTTGAATACAATTAGAATTTTATTTGGTGATGAGTTCAAAGCCTGGTTAAATATTATTTAAAAAGGTACACGCGAAGAAAAAAATTAGCGATTATAATAGATAGGCACAGACCTATGCTTAAGTTTGGTTGTACCTGCTCTAAGTTTATTAAACTTAATTTTACGTTGACAAATATATTCCTCAATTCCTATAACACAAGCTACGAACACATAGAGGTAAAAACTAGCGACAATATAACTGAATGTTACGGTTATGGACGATATAATCGTAATTAATAGAAGACGTTCATCAAAAACACATTTGTAAGCGAAAAGAAAACAAATAGGTTCTTATTTTAAATCGTCATTTGTCATTTTCCAATTACAATTATTATATTTTAATAAGTACGGACGCGGCTAGCTAAGTATTTAGTTGGGTAGTTTCTTCGAAGAACAAGTGCCAAAGAGTATACAAACACTAACAAGGATTTCTTAATTTTAGAAACAATAAATTACATCGAAACATGAATTTGATCACAAGGTTTGGTATCCATAACACAGTAGCTAAATGACTCAGTACTCAATGTTAGATTGCGCAGTTCGTCAATCAAAGTTGACCGTGACTTTGCAGACAAAGCTGTATGCGTTGTCTTTGCTTTTATTTTTTTGTTTATTAGAGTACCGTTTCTATATCGAACCGTAGTTTGCTTAGAATAACAAAAGATTCATACTACGTCATCACCTGTGTGTGAGTGAGAAGTTATATTTAAAATGTCCATTCCGTCTTTTGTCCCAATCAAAGTTGCGGGTCTTTTAGCTAGCGACTGACATCAGTTTCGAAACAAATATTGCATTAAATCATCAGGAATCAACGATGGCTATGTAGTTATGCATATTTGAAAAGTTTTATGTAGAAATAAAGATATTTCAGTATATTTCAATACATTTAGTAAGTAGGTACAATGCTTAGATTATTACTTAAGGTACAACATTTTATGTCAACATTGTTACCAAAAAACAAAAAATCAACTACATCAAAATATACAGAACCCTTTTTCTCCACGTACTTTTTATATAGTTTTTTCCTCATATAGTCAAAATGGTTGTGGAAATTAGCCGCGGTTCGTTCACCTCTAGCGTGTCTACTGCAGTAGTATGCTCTAATGATAGAGTTGGCTTGTCTCTGATACCGAACAGCGATATTATTGTTGACACGCGTTTCAATTGATACATTGCCGGGTCTAATGGGTATTTCCTAAGAAAGATTAACGTAAACGCACCGGTTTTCTGGTTTTAATTAAGTGTTTTATATCGGAAGTTGCAAACGAGTATACGGCTCGCTTGAGGAGGAATGACTAACTTTTCTTTAAACTACTTAAAACATCAGTCATGACACTCCCGCGGGCATGCGGTTCTTTTTCGATCAGAAATCTGCTGTGCTCTTACTCACTGCATTGTTTAGACATGTAGCTGTATTACTTGCGCTAAGGTTAAACATAGTATCCGATAATAGTAAATTGTCTGAATTGTCTCATAGACTTCTCGAGGCAATATTTTTGCATTAAGATAATATATATTTTCCGTGATATTCTTCAGGATGAAATATACTCATTCGAACTCACATAACTTGTTTTGGTATATTTATTGTTATTTTATGAATTATTTTTCTACTTTCTGTTTGGAAATTTCGCTCCTAAAACAATCATCTCACGGTTCTACGAAATCTAAACTATTAAAGTCGAACCTGTGCTAGTCCGAGCAAAAGAGCAAAAAGAATCACAATTTTCACGCCTTCAAGCCTTATATATCATCATCATTTTGCCCTTTTCCCTAATTTATTTGGGTTTTATTTCGGGTGTTTTCTGCTTCCATTCTCCTCTATCACGTGTCAGTTCACTGCTAACTCTTTCTACCCATATCCATATCACGCACGCACGCTTAATTACAATTTGCCCCTTTGTCTACTAGTGTTCAACCCTGAAACCCTAAGTTAATATTACGTCTAGTAACAAAAGTAGGGCTTTATTGAAGGGTTACACTTCCGATACCTTAAAAGCTCACTTCCGTAGGGATACTAAGGGTTATACACTCGTGCATATCCTAAATACCCTACCTACCTACATATTCTAAATCAAAGTCCTCCACCGCGTCTGTCTCTCTGTCTGTTCGCGATAAACTCAAAAACCAGTGAACAGATTTTCATGCGGTTTTCACTAATATATAGAGCGATCCATAAGGAAGGTTTAAGTATATAATTTGTTAAGGTTTTGTGTAAATTGGTTGAAATATGATGATGATTGTTGAAGATGTCTCTGCTACCCGTGCGAATCCACGGTTGCTAGTACTATAATATTCTCAGACTGAGTAAGACATATAGATAGATCCATAGATAAACTCTTTATTCTTCACCAAACAGGAAATTATAAATATTCTCACTAACTTAAGTTTAAAAACAAAAAGGTTGGTAACAATCTTGTACAATTGGCAGCCTTATCGCGATTTGAGATCTCTTCTAGGCAACAATTGAATGGAGATTCAGAATGACATGAGGAGTTGCACAGTACAGATTAATGAAACACTGCTATAGACTTAAAGATTTGCGAGTTTTCTATGGATATTATATAATTGATACATACTATTACCTAGTAAATGTATAATACTGTTATTATTTGTTTTTCTTTCCACAAAGCCACCTATTGCTGCCGTGAGATCGTGTTGGTCTATAATTATAAAATTATAGTTTACTTTTTCGAACAGTTTTTGAAATAAAAATATTTGAATTTGTCTGATTCCTAAAGTAGTAATTTCTACAATTATTAAATATGACTTATTAACATGATAGCGATAAGTGAAATAGCTTCTATATACGTGAAGTAAAATTCTTTGTATCCCTTTTTAAACTAATTTCTCGAACGGAGGAATGTGAAATTTAGAATAAGTAGGTACTCAAAGTTTATTGGTACAGTTATATGTAAATGTAAAATTATTTGAAAACGGCTACAAACAGCCACAGGGGTCCAGTATTGACCCGTCGGATGATACGCAATGTCTTGAAACATTGCCTAATACGTAACTATAATTTAACTGTCATTGTGTCAGTCACAATGACAGTTCAAGTTACACTGGTCAACGTTATACGACAAAAAAATTAAATTGAAAGTAATAATGATCCAAATTCTAAAACCAGGTGATCTCTAGATGTTTTAGAGGTAGATCCTGACCAAGTCTCAAACGCAAAGGCCGTTCCCTAGTTTCCCTAACGTTTTTTTTTTAATTCCGAGGGTAGTTCCAGAAAGTGCCAGTTCTAGATGAAACAGTAAGTAAGTAATTACTGGGCAATATGTGTGATATTGTTAGCGTTGTTATCAGCAAATGTTTAATGAAGTATTATTGTTATAACTTGAGAAATCTCAAACAAAGCATTTTGAAACGTGTTCACGTGTCACGGTTTTATATAATTGTATGATTTCTTAGCCAGCTTAGCTCAAGGGGGAGCAATTTTTTGTCCGGCCAGGGGAAGCAAAATTTGTTTAAGGCGGTCCAAATTACCTTTATAAACTATTACTACGTAAGCATACAAAAGCCTGGGGAATGTCTCCCCTCCCCCCTGCAAAGGTGCGCCCAAGTACATAGGTACTCACATTACGTAGACCGTATACTACACCGCACACAATAGGTAGGTATATAACTTGCCTACTGTTAAAATAAAAATTTTACCATCCTCATGTAATTAAGTTTCTTATTATATTATTACTGTTAGCAGCGTCTGATGTCACATGTTGTTATTTCATACAAGTTTCCACAGAACGTCTCGTTTTGACATTTCCTAACAAGGATTTTTATGATTTTATTTATACAGTAAACTGCCTTAGTGTCTCAGTAAAAGATGTTAAAAGTTCCTACACCATAACTCAAAATGATGGCCGTAGTCTGCTGATGACACACAGGTTCGCTTATTATACAGAAAACTCAGTAATCAATACGAATCCAACTATAAACAGCTGACCCGCCTTGAATAAAGCAAAAATATAATATTTGACACAAAGCAGACGTAGTTGAAAGTTTAATGAGTTATCGACAACTCGAAGTTTTATGTTATAGCAGTATAGCTTCAACCATACGTTCTATTTAGCTCAGTGATACACAATTCTACTGCCTTGTCAGGTATCGCAATTACGATTCCCGCCTAAGACAAATATTTATATGTAGGAATATTTCCTTTTGCACTGTTCAATAATCACAATGCCACCAGCATTGTAGGACAACAAAATGCCGCAGTGCTTTTTTACCTCGTGACGGAAATATTTTAATCTGCGTCTTAGATTTAATTTGGATTTGCCTTAAGTTATTATTGATAATAAAAAACAAGCAGTCTTTGTCTAACGTGTAATAAAATAGAAAAATACTTATTTCCATGTTAAAACAAAAGAAAAATGTCTCTTCAAGTAACATTCTGCCTTGAAATGGTAGGATCAAAGCCTCGCTTTTGTTACACAAATTAGTACGTATTTAGCATTAATAACGTTTGTTAAACAGTAGTTTGATAGGATAATAGTTCAAAACACGAAAACAAACAGTTACTAACAAGTTTAAAACAAATACGGCCTCATTTTCCAAATTTCGTGTTTGCCATTCCGTGTCTGTTTCAGGTATCTATAAAAGTTTTATGTGCATTTTTCAAATATTATTACGAAGAATTTCATGCACTTTTTACATTCAGATACCTACAGATAATAAAGCGTCACAGATGAAACTTAGAATTTAGAAACGGGTTAGTTTTACATTTCAGGTCAAAAAACGGTTATATGAAGGTCGGTAAGAAAAAAATTGACCTTGCGTGTCTATAACTATCTTTCCACAGACAAAACAATATTTTGAAGTGATGAGTCGAGTTAAAGAAACTTGTCCTATTACGGATTTTTTTGTGGTTATAGCATGCAATAGCTACAAAAATACAGCAACCAGAATACAATGGAGTTGTCCTGTAGACGTACTCAGTCGCTGCATACTTTTAAAAAAATGGTCACTGATTACTATCTGTCACAGTAATATTTTACTTGCTTTTAATACTGGATATGTGTATATATTTATTTTAATATCGGTATGTATGTATCTATATGTGTAAATGTATGTATGTATGTGTAATATGTGTATGTATATATATATATATATATATATAGGTAAGGTATATATAATTACTAGCTGACCCGGCGAACTTCGTACCGCCATATTTTATTTCTCTAATCGCAACTAAGGAAATAAAACCCTTCCGGTAAAATCTAATTAGCTAAATTGAAAATAAAACTAAAGTACTCAATGGAAAAATTCATATTGCTGTACAAAATGACTCGTCCATCAGATGTTAAATCGCAAATAACAGACAATAATTAGCTGAATTATACGGTATTTCGTTCACTACAAAATAAATTTAATTAATTTTATAGCGTCAACAACACGTGGTAATTATGCTGTTAAAATGTAGCTTATATGACACGTTCGTAGATTTACCATAGCAGCGCCATCTATTGATTACTTACTCAACCCAGTCGAAAGGTATCGACATCTGTTAGAATCATTTGGAGTTAACAGATAATTGTGACTGTCAAATAATAACAGACAAATAATTAGCAATAAATTAAAATTGCGACTATAATTTGAGATTTAAACTATCCTATCTCTCAAGTTGGATCGAACTGCACATGGTGTGCGAATTTTATTATAATCGGTTAAGTGGTTTAGGAGTCCATTGAGGACAAACATTGTGACACGAGATTTATATATATTAAGATTTATTCCTCGTCTCTTAAATTCATTTAAGTTGCTACTTAGCTAGTCGTACACCTGTTAACTGCCCTATACATAACTCCATTGCATCTGTCCATCTAAAGGCTGTAAGAAATCGCAACTAGCGATAAGACCGCCGTTTGTACCATTTTTTTTGTCTTTGTAAATATTTTGAAATGTTACTCATGGTGTACAATAAAGAGTATTGTATTGTATTGTATTGTATACCTAGTCAACATATCATAATATATCAATCATTTGAAAATTGAACTATCCTATTATTTTTTTGTGATTTTAGCAACAGTTACAAAAAATACAGCAACAACAGGTTGGGTATTAAAGAAACTCAGGAAATTAAGTCTCATGAAAATTTGTTATTTTAGGTATATTTTTATTCACCTGCGTTTTTAGTCCCTGCTCCGCTCCTATGGGCCGTAGCTTGATGTTACATATCCTATAACCTTCCTCAGTGAATACTCTATCAATAATAATTAAAATCTGACTTACAGTTAATGAGATTAGTGCGCTCAAACAAACAATCAAACAAAAGAACAGCTTTATTATTTGTATTAGTAAGTATAGATTTTGAATGATCACACCGAAACTAGTTACTTAGACATTACACTAATCGTTATTTCATACCAACTAAATTTCAAAAGAAATTCATACGACATTCAAATACTGTATTTTAACATAAGGATATCAAGAGATGCCGAGACGTTGATAAAAAAATTAAACACAATTTTATTGACAAATTACAAAAAATAACATCCAATACCAACTTATTACTAATAGTCAATTTAAAATGTTATTTTAAACTAGAAATTCGGCGGCTAAAATTGTCAATGAACTGGTGATTCATTTTGTAGCTAAAATTGACGAAATTAATCTGAATCACCATTTCAGTTGTTTTAAAATTAGCGTTAACGATCTATTTTGTCGGAAGACATTTTAACAATTTGTAGCTAGAAAGGAAGTCAATAATTAAACCCCAGATTTAGGAAAAATAATGAATTTTCTATGCAATGACTGAACAACCCTGTTTTCAAATAAAATCTTTATACCTAAAACTGACAGAGCATTTTTGAGATATATAATCAGTAATCACAAAACAATATCCAATCCTCTAGGTACGCTTATAAGCTTCGTAATTAAATCTTTAAAGTGTTGGCTTTAAGCTTCTTTATCTATCGCGTGAATCGTCTGTAAACTGACTAAGAACTTCAGCTAAAACGATAAACGATTCTCGTATAGATGTATATATCCCCTTCGTCGTATCCAATGGCAAACTTCACTGGTTAAAAAAATTCTAAGTAGTTCCTATTAATATATTTCTGTTTAAATCTTAAACTACTTCTTATTATTATTATAATTAACTATCAATTTCCGAGTGTCATGCTAGATGTTTTCGTAGGTTACTGATCATGGTGTAGGAGTCAGGGAGCAGTGGGAATGTGAGTGATATTAGTCCCAATAAATGGTCCATTCCAAAGAACTTAGACGAGAGTAAAGACATACAAAGTGGGCTTATGATTTATTTAGTAGGCTAGTAAAGCGCGTGTTTCAGTTAGGTTAGTAGATATGCGATTATTTTTAATTATACTTATATAGTAACCGATCAGTGAAATCAATATGTCCTTGCTGTCTGCTGTCTGTGGTTTGTGTGATAATGAACACAATTGAATCACTTAAATCGATTCATTATGTATTCTACAATCGTATGTGGAAAAAAAGGTTGCAAGCACTTTGAAATGTGTTGGTGAATTATGGCCAGGTTTTGTAAAGTGTCTAGTTTTTAATTTGTTATCGAACACTCAGATGCGTAACAAATCATTTCTGTTATAAGCTATCAATCAATATTGTATCAGAAATGAGTTAGTACGCCTTTCGAACACGCTTTTAAAGTATTTTAATGCCACATTTAGAGTAAAACTGTTACACTTCTTTACTATTAAAATCTAAAGAACAAATGATGCCGCAGCTGTCGATAACGAGAACAAACCTTTATAAATCTTCGACGCTTCATCGATTCAAGAGTCACTAAGGAAGTTATGGATCAGTTGGAAATACCGGCTCGCCTCAATCTCGTACCAATTGTTTTAGGCCAGCGAGCCGTGACCAACGAACTGTTGACTGAATTTGAGTTAAGGAAACTTGGCCGAGATTCGTGGTAACTTGTCAATGACTCATTGTTTGTACTGAAAGTTTGAACAAAGTAACTACTGTTTAAAGATTTATTATATCATTAGCTGTTGACCTCGGGTTTGCTCGAAACGCATTTTTTTTCTGAATCCATACTTGTAAAATAAGTATAAACAGTGACTTTACAATGATGCCGATTCTGCTGTTAAAAACTTTCTAAACTAGACGTAAATTATCAGAGTTGAAACGTTTGAAACATATCGTAGTTTAACACAAACAAAATTGGTTAAGCTATTCAACCTATTCCATGGTAGTTTAATTGGTATTCCGTTGCATGTATTAATAGTCTAAAATAAGAAAGTCTAGCTGAAGTTTAATGAGATAACTTAGCAGCAAGACACGAGGCACTCATCTTTATTAATGTCAGAATAGGCACAATGTAGTGCTTAATGAAGTCTAAATTTAAGTGCGATGCTAAATAGCACCGTCATAGTGCTGGATATTATCTGAGAGCTTAAAGCTTATACTAAGGTCGGGTACTGGTTTGAACTGTAGTATCTTGAATCGGAAGCTCTACTGGATTGTGGCAACCAACTAGAAGTTCAAGAGGCTACAAAATCGAAAAGAAATCTAAACAAATTACCTGAGCTTTTTTTATATCCTCATTTACATTTAAAGACGAGACATTAATTTGAAAAAATAATGTAGTATGTGAAGTCAGTTATTTCCAAAAATAATCGAAATTCAATAATAAAACTACCTAAAATGGCGTCCATTTTCCACTGAAGTAGGCGTTTGTACGTATCTCTGGTACATAATTAAACACCCACTGGTTTAAAATGTATCTGTCTTTCCATTTACGTATATTTATTAGTATTTATAGCACCAATTACAAGATCTCATTTATACTGGTATTGAATTAAATAAAAGCGTAATTGAATAAACCATCAAACGATTGGTCCAATTACTTGTACGTGGGCGATGTTGTACAAATGAGAATGATTATTGTTTTATTACAAAATTGGCAATCACACTATTTTTGTTAAATTAAACTATAAATAAGGATATCTATGGTATCATGACTTTATAAACAAGAAAACAATAACAATACAGCCTTTGTCAGTGCCTAATTTCATTTTAAATAAATCAGTTTACTTCCCAAAGAATATATAATTTCAAACTAAGACTATTGACGAAAAGTATCCTAGGTCGCTAGTATAGATACTACCTACAAGATGTTCTTAAAGTAAATAGAACATTGGGAGGGGTATCTTCAACAGTGGACAATAGACATCCTATGCCTGAGAATGCATTGCAATATGCAAAACTTTAATGATTTATTACCATAACTAACTTTTCTTATTTCTATGACATGTTTACGGTACCAATTCAAATCAATAGGTACCATATTATACCGTAACATATTATTATCTTTCATTTGTCGATTGTATATTTGATAGATGTGTTTATTAAATTACCTGAATTATGGTAATTAAGGATCCTAATAGTATTTAGTTTTTCATGCTCCGTTTATTATTTGGCATACAAAGGTTAATGGCATAATAGGTTGAAACAATAAAGAAGTAATTATTATTTTTTAAATATTATTAACACAAGCTCGAAAAGAATTTGCTAATTGTCAGTAATATAATGTAGAAAATAAAGTAACAAATAAAATAATATCAAAGTTTTAAAATAATATATAAATATTAGCTTTTGTCATCGATTTCGCTCACGTTAAAGTTAGTAGTTTCTATTCCTCAGAAACAGTCCATTTTTCAGAACAAAAGGTACCCTACGTCCTTACCCCTTATATCATATTTCCCTTTCACCGTGAACCTACACAAAATTTCATGATAATCGTTTATGTAGTTAAGACGAGAAAGTTTAACAAACAAACTCACTTTTGCATTTATAACATGAGTAAAGTGAGGTATGTACAATTGTACATACTTACATGTAAAAATTATCATAATGTTAATTTGTTGTGTAAAAATAATTAGTAATAGGTATAATAATATAATATAAAACAGTCAGTCGTAGGACTGCACGTCAGAAGTGAAAACATAACTTCACAATGTATTTGCATATACATACAAACACACACACACACATTTGTACATGTATAATTAGGTTAAAAATAAAAAGTAGGTAATAACATATCTAAATGTATATACATAGGGTACACTGAAGGTTCTGCGCTCCTGGCCGCCCATAAATGTTGGGATTTCGAATGTTATATTTTTTTAAATATAACAAACTCGGCTCCGTCTTACGAATTTTCGATCAGGGTCACGTGTCCTGACGCGAGTTTAAAATTTTTTACCCATCCCAAAAAGTGCACAACGCCGCTAAAGAAATTTTCACTTCAATAATAGGTAGCCATAGTTTTAGTTAATTTTAAGCTCTGAGTAGGTAATTAATGCAATTTCTATTAACTATCTTTATTTAATCCTTTTGAAAATACGTTTTGATCGCCTATTTTTATACAATATGGAAAAATAAATCCTCCTTTATGTAGGTATTCCTTTTCACGATGCAGTTAGCCAAATCATTTAAATCCAAAATGTCTAAAGATTCATCTATAATCTGTAAATGACAATGTATACTTGCTTAAAAAGTAAATCATGTTTTAATGCTTTCTTTTCTGTAGGCAGTTAGTCAAATCATTTAAAAAACGATTTATATTTAATCTCTAAATGACGATGTGTGATTATTTAAAAAATAAATGACAGTAAGAAAATTTAATGGTGTGAAAACGGAATAGGTCGTTACTTTTTCATATCTACTCTAAGATCACTCCCGATAAAATGTTCTATTACATATCTGTTTCTCTCTTTGTAATTACCATAGAAATTATTTCTACATACAAAATCCTTCATGCCCGATAATGGTACCATAGTGCAAACCTCTACTTACAATGTGAAGGTTCCATCGGCATTAAATGAAGGTTCTATTCTTTGATTGATCATTTACGTATCGTACCAGCCCGTACCGATACGTTGTACAATATTTTTAAAGCACGCCACGGTACATTAAAATTGTAGGCTTAGGGTGACTGACAAGCGGCTATAGAACCTTGTTAAATCAGCCTGCCCTACTGAAATACGTAGTCCAATGATTTATAGCTTGTCTATGAATAAAAATGATGTTTAATTCATTGTTTTTTTTTATTGGTGTATCACGTCGAATGGATATGGGTTATGTTAGAAATTGTCAGAATAAGGTTTTGATTTTTAAGGGAAAAATAAAACTGCTGTTTCTATTTCGTTAAAACGATTACAAACATTTTCTTTACAATCGGACTAAGACTAAAAATCCAGTATCATTCTGGTTCTCAAATGATACATAGATAAATGATTTTACTGGCTCTATCAAACCTAGCCAGACAAGGTAATCCTCACTTTAAGGTCTGGTAAAAAGTTAAGACATGTAATCCACTTCTATGATCATCTATGAGAAAAGCCACATTAAACTTTATAGGTAATTATAGGTTATTATAATAAATCTTGTTTATAAAAGTATTTTTATAGTAGTTCCAACATTTTCAAGGGTGCGAAAGGGTTTTCAATCAAATCCTAGTTTACAAATCAATTTTCTTTGTAATATATTTAAGAAGATACTTGAAAAAGCCGTGATAATAATTGAGCAAATTAACTCTGTAGAGTTTTAGGGTTGCGTGCACTTTTTATGTTATGAAGTTTTAAACGATACCACACATGACTATACTTTCATCAAACGGTGTTGACGGGAAAATTGCTAGACGAGTTTTACCAAGTTTGTATTATGAGGTCGCTTTGATCGCTCGATAATTTACCTATATACGAGTACCTATAAACGGCTCGACTCGCACTGTCCCTGAAACTTTCCATAATAATTCTTGTAAAAAGTCCTACGGATAAGTCTCTATAAACTTATTTAATTGGTTAGTGCTGTAGTTAGGTTGTAAACATTTTTACCCGGCTATTTCTAATAAACGAGTACATACGTACCTATTTATTATATATTAGCTGTGCCCGCGACTTCGTTCGCGTTTTTTTCGGAAAACAGCAATTTGTCGCTTATTGCATAGTACCTCTTTCTTCAGGCAGGATTTTTTTTACTGTATTGGCGGTGAAACAACCTGGAGCGTACAAAAAACGTTGGTTTGGGTTGCTTGCACATGAAATAACGACATAATTTGGCTGTGGTAACATTACTCATTTGTTTCTCGTGTGGAAGCTCACCTCACCGGGCTATTGGTGAGGCCGCACATCAGGCTTAAACAAACTAAAACCACACGGTGTGCCTCACAGCACCGTTTATGAGCTGACCGTCGGTACGGCGACGTTTTGCATCCAATGATCCACCCAGCGCTGGCTAGCGGACAGCAACTGGATGTCCAGACACCCTCATCACGGGAGACTCTGCTTCGGTTAAAGAACATAAAACTCGTCTCATACACCCACGGCCACTCTTAGCGTACGCATGAGAGCGCGAGTGAAAAGGTTCCACCTGGAAGTTTTTCTACCGAATCCACACCGTCACCTCCTCCTTGCGCGAGATGTTCTCCTCGCAAAAAATCGTCATAAAACAACTGGGACGATCTAACATCTCGATTTGTCCGACCAATTGGGAGACTCTTGCTGTAGTCAGTCAGTCAGTGCCGCTTCCTAGAAACTATGGGCCCCCTCGGTATAACTAACAGATAAATGTTTGCTTCAGAGCTTTGTTTAGTCACGGTGTAACTTAACATTTCACACTACTATAACCGAACAGAAAATATATATGGTCTGAAAGTGTAAAAAAAAACTTCACCGGTTACATGTCAATATTTCAGCTTAGATGTAATATTTTGGCGATAGTGTCTGCCATGCATTTAATATAGTAAAATACTGTAATACTAAGAAAGTGTTAAGGTAAACTAACAACTAAGTCATAGATGCTTTAAATAAAAATTCTATTCTATTCTAATATAATCATGTTGACGGGAATCAACGCAATCACGTATTTAAAAGGTATGACATAGGTATATCATACAATTAAATGCGTAACCACCACGGCCACGACCACGGCAAAGCAAAGGTTTGATTTGCTGTGGTCGTGGCCGTGATCACAGGCCTGTAGGTACTGTAATACTTTTTAAATACGTGATCGCGTGCATTCCCGTCAACATAATTATATTATCATGGAACGCAAAAGTTTAAAAGTTTGGATCTTCTTTTTCTACAACTCTATTTATAAATATATGTATATTTACTGGACTGGCCTAATGGTCGAGTGGTTACTGACCCTGACTGCTAAGCCAGAGGTCGTGGGTTCGATTACCACCCAGGACGAATTATTCTCTGTATGGGTGTAATTTATTTATAATATGTATGTATTTAGAAATATATAAGTATGTTTATCAGCAGTCTGGTTACCATAGTACAGGCTCTGCCTAGTTTAGGATCAGACGGCCGTGTATCAGGTGTGTGAAGTGGTTATTATTATTAATGCCCTGAAACATATTTATGAATTTCATGGCTGGGAGAGACCAAATAGCTCGTTGGCATAGTCAATAAACCAGCTATCGATTACTCTGGGATCACCAAACAATGAAAAAAAAAACTCCTGCTGCTTCAGCAATCACCACAGAAAAGCATATTCCCCTATGATATCCTACGATTGAAAATATACATTCACTCGAAATCCTTCAAACAGACATGACTATTTGCAGGTGAAATCTAATGTAACTAATAATATTTCTTTAAATCACAAGTAAAAATCGATTCATTGTAATTTTAACATTTATTAGTTAATTAAATTAAGTGGTTTTATAAAATATATAAAAAAAAAATTAAACCGACGAAAACGCAAAAAATAAATAAACCTGTTAAATCTTAATTTAAGCTTATTTAAAAGGTTTATTTATTTTTTGCTCTTTAGTTTTTTTCTTCGGTTTAAGTTTTTGTTATTATTTATGAATTTTTTTTTCATCATCAGCTCGGCTACATGATGTGATGATGAAAATGAAACTGAAACACTATTCGTTTCTACAATTTTTGAGGGTTTCTCTCAATTTTATCAGAATTCCATCATCAGATCCTGACTTCCTTGACATGGGACCACCCTTGACGTATCTAACAAAAAAGAAAAATCAAAATCGGTTCATAAATAACGGAGAGGGCTGAACATACATAAAAACAAAAATAAATATGTAAATAAACGGTCGAATTGATAACCTCCTGTTTTTCGTCGGTTAAATACGATACCTAATTTTAAAAAGTAAATTAGTTTATATATTTAAAAAAATGAAAAAAAAGAAAAGAGTGTCAAAGAGGGTTTCGATCCGGAACCCAACTTAATAGAATTCGTACTCTACACTAGATATGCTAAACGCTCGCTGTACTTTAGTTCGAAATAAGTATATACATTCTACTAACGTTACAATGTTATTACAGCTTTCATTGACTTTCCTGTGAGAACCAAAGTTTAACAAGGGATAAAAAGTACCCTATAACCTGCACAGGCACTCAAACTATTATCATACTAAGTTTCAAGCATATCCCTTCAGTAACTTCTGAGTTTATCGTGAACATACAAACAGACAGACAGAAAGACAGACAGACAAAAACTGTTTGAATCGCATATTCGGCATCAGTATCGATATTTTAATACCCCTCAGTCGATTTTTTTTTAAATATATTCAATGTACAGAATTCATCCCGCTACAGATTTATTATAAGTATAGATTTCTTTGGATTTGTCAAGTACATGGAATAGGTTTATTCCGAAAAATTAATTTTTTTTCATAAAAATAAAAATAAATTAAAATAAGTTCTCCACGTGCTCAGGAACAGAATTGTTTTCTTCGCTCATGGTGACCGGATGGTAAAAAATAAATGCACCAACAGATAAAGAATATTCCTTATAATTGTAATAACGATAATTCTTAAAGAAATAATCACAATACAACGCGATTAAAACGGATATAGTCCTTCACTTCAATAATTGGTGTGTTCTTGAGGGCGGCTCGAGCAAAAGTGAGCTGCGTGCCTAGACAGCTACTCGACTCACGTTTTTATTTGACTACCGTCAAACGTAACTGACAGCTACGAGTGATGGCGCCGGTGTTGCCTCACCGACATATATTAAAATTTTAAAAGGATATTTGTCGGGTCAGCTAGTACTCAATAAAATAAGTTTCAACATTTCTCTTATTTTTTTGGGTTTGATGAAAATTTAAAGTTAAATTTCGAATGATACATAATACATATATATATACTAGCTGACCCGGTACACGTTGTTTTGCCATATTAATTATTTCTAATGAATATTTTGGTAGTCAAATAAAACATAACTAACTTATTGTGGGGATGGGGTCTATGAGTGAAAGAAGAATGGAGCGCTATGGTCTATTGACGGCCTATAAAACTAACAAAACACCAACCCTTCATTTTCTTAATTCCAAGTACTTCATTAACTTAACTGACATATTTAAAGTTTAACAGTGGGAGAGTCATGCTTCGGCACGTATGGGCCGGCTCGAAAGGAGTGATATCATGGCCTCACAGAAAACCGGCAGTGAAGCAATGCTTCGTTGTACTTCGCCAAGCGAGTGAGGTTACCGGGGGCCCTAACCTTTCCCTCTCTTTATCTTCCACCCTATCTCTCCATCTCCCCTCCTCTCCTACTCCCACCTTAAAGGCCGGCAAGGCACTTGTGACTCTCGAGTTTCAGGTGCCCATGGGCGGCGGTAGTCACTTACCATCAGGTGACCCGTCTGCTCGTTAACCCCCCATTCCTTAAAAAAAAAGTTTGACATCGACTTGACGGCAATCGATTATTACAATCGATTATAACAATCGCACTTTCTATTTTCACTGGGTTAAATACTTTAAAGAAATTGTACCAATGTAATGTAAAAATACTAATATCGCTATTAAAAAACAGGGGTTGATCGTAGAGGGTTGAAAATTCAGGGTTGTATGTATTTTCTAATGCTGTATCATAAAATAATAATATTTTTTTTTTATCAAAACATTAAAAAAAAAAAATTTAGGGGTGGACTATCCTTAACATTTATGGGGATGAAAAATAGATGTCCTATTCTCAGACCTACTGAATCGGTCAAGCCGTTTCGGAGGAGTTTAATTACAAACACCGCAACACAAGAATTTTAAATATTAGAATTAGATCATACATTCTGAGACTTTAAACTTCGTTCTTTGTGAACTAAGTCGGCGTGACGTTCGGATACACGTCTGAGTCGGTCTAATGTAATTAATCACAAATAGGGCGTCTAAGGAATAATTGGCCCGTATCCGAGGCTCGTGCGTATCAAAACGATACACATTTATCACTTTGTACTAAAGCTGTCGTTCACTTGGAGGAGATGTAGGTACTCTACTGTGAACGTCGTAATTTTATCTCTATAGAAGATTGATAGGCGGTATATATATAACATATCTTCACCCTAGTAGGAGTTTTAAGGGTTATGTATACTTACCACCAAAGTCATGGACTCTCTGAAGTAAAAAATGTATCGTCAAATGTAAAAATTCGACCATAGTCATCAGTATAAGGGTAACTACCATCAAGAAAAGAGCCTATTCCCATCTCAAGGGCGACGCACTTGTGACTCTTGAGTTGTAAGTGTTAATGGGCGAAGGAAGTCACTTAACCTTTAGGTGTCCCGTCTGCTGGTTTGCCTCATATGACATAAAAAAAAAATGCGAGTTCCTTTACCTGCCTGTGTTGAGAACAGAAAAGTCATTTTCTATTGCCGTTACAATAAATGTCGATAAATTTTCTGAATAACATTATATCATTAAGTTGTCAACAAAACGTTCCGTGATAGTATCTATGTGAAGGAACTTTTAGCTGAGGCAAATAAAGTATTTAAACCTTAATGACATGCAGGTCACTGACCCCGACATGACGATGTCAACTTGTACCCCAATTACATGATTTTGTTTGTTTGATAAAGTCACGCGTACTCTTCTAAAAATCAAATACCCATAAACTATACAGTCTATGAGTAGCCAACTTGTCTTTCAAAGCTTAACTCATTATTTTCTAAAGCATAGACAGTAGACACAATTCAAATTGAACCTAAAATTGCCTTTCATCGCCGGATATGAACGCTTTTGTGTTTTTATTAAAGTATCTAATTCTATATTCTATAATCTAATTCTGTTACTTCACTCGCTAAATTAAAATTCACTAAATTTTCTTCATATAAGAAGTAAACCTTGTACACTTAGAAAAAAGGTCTTATTTCAAATTGAAACAAGTAGGTAACATATGTCGCTATCGAAATAAGCAATTTATTTGTCGACTAAAGTCTGATACGCTTAAATAAACTTTAATACCACGTAGCGAGAGCCGCTATCCGTTGAATGCCATCTCTTTTGATCTGTGTTTTTAGTAAGCGTCTTCGTAGGTGTAGATTAAAAACACGTCATCCTTGTTCGTTTTGAACAAGTTTTTATACGGCAATTATACAGCGTTTGAATAAATGAAGACTCTCGCTGCGTGGAAATAAAGTTGAGTATACGTTGACAGGTTTTACTAAAATTTAGCGGCGCAGAGAAATATATGCTAGTAACAAATAGACCTTATTACGAAAAACACTAGGTTGATTTCATATAAAGAAATTAAGTCAGGTTTTAGTTTAGTCGAGTGTACAATAGAATCGGCACCACTGTATACTGATTAATGCTCAATTTTGTAGTTTCTTGTATAAAAATTCCTATATGTATGTTTATTATTCTTTATAACTAGAAATTGCGGTGCAATTTTAGTGATAACAAGCTTTTGCCCCGGCTTCGCTCTTGTAAAAGTTATTTTTTTATGCTTCGGGAACAGTAGGTTTTTTCTCAAAGAAAATGAAAGAAACGAGTAAAATTATAAATTAATTATTGTTTTCGAGATAAACTTGGGAATAAAAAAGTTAAAGAGTACACAGATGATACCTACTAACTTTTAAAACTTTAAATTATAAAATTAAATTAAATTATGATTAGATACAGATAATGTTTCTTTTACGCACGCACGTTGACACGCAATTTAAACTTTTTAAGATTTACTGTTAATGTTTTATATTAAGACACCTTGATGCCTATAAATATGTATTCACGAATATCGCTAATTTGCATGAAAAGTCCTAATTAATATTAAAAATACGAATGTGAGTTGGTGCGTTTGTTTGTTTGTTAGCGAACACAATAAATTACGAAGTTTTCTTTTTGTTTACAGAGGGAATGCATCTCAGTCCACATCGGCCAAGCTGGCGTGCAGATCGGCAATGCTTGCTGGGAACTTTACTGCTTAGAGCACGGTATCCAGCCTGATGGCCAGATGCCATCGGACAAGACCCTGGGCGGAGGCGATGACTCATTCAACACCTTTTTCAGCGAGACGGGCGCGGGCAAGCACGTGCCAAGAGCTGTGTTCGTGGACTTAGAACCTACTGTAGTAGGTAAGTAAAACAGCTACTAGCTTCTTCCAAATAGTAGCTTTTCACTTCACCTTACTATATTTTCTTTTAAACAAATATTGAACATCCTATACGAGTGGCCGTAAGTTTGAATGCCCGATTTTTGTTCTCACAAGGCTCTACTATTTGGACACAGGCGGTTACAGGTAGCGATCTTAAGTATTTGCCACCCGACATGGCGTATTGGTTTAAGTGGTTACCTCGCCACTCGCCTCGCCGAGGTTGTGGATTCAAGTCACACACGGGACAAAAATTTGTGTGATCCACAAATAGTTGTCCCGAGTCTGGGAGTTCTTTGTGTCCGTTGTTTGAATAGGCATATTCCTAATGCGGGAGTTACCTTTTATTGAAAAAAAATTATAATAATTTTACTTTTGACAAAGCAACCTATTGTTGCTATGACATTTTTATTTTATTTACAAACTTTACAAACAACACTTTATTTACAAAAAAAAAATTGTACAATGGCGGACTTAATGCCTTTGTAATAATATATACTTATATAGGTACATTTTTTTTTTACCAGTCTTTTTCTACCAGTCTATATTAGGGTGATGCAGAAATGAGTGAATAGGTGCACTAGATTTAAGTAGAGAAAAAAATGGAAAGATATAATAGGATCACATTGTGTGTTGGTATAAAGTTTCTTGTATAAAAAATAAGTTTTCAGTTTAGATTTCAAACAATTGTTATAAAATAAAGATGATAGGCAAGATTAGGAATATCTTATAGCAAGCAAACCGGTTTTAATAAAAATCGGAACCACATGCGTCCATTTTTGCTCTACTCTGTTTGGTTTGGCCATGTATTGAAGACGCTAATGTTCCAATTCTTGTCGTAGTGGACTTCACCATCACTTTTGACACTGCCTATCACAATATATTCTTCTATCCATTCTCTTTTATCTCTTTTGATACGTTACACTGTTTCTTCTTCTTCGTCTTTGGCCCGTATCAGCGAAATTTTATTGAGTTGGAATCAAGGTATCGTGCATTTCTATGTGATGTGATTTGTCTACAATTTTTTTCTACATGGTAACAATGTCTCCACGTAAAATACACCTACTCAGTTAGAAAATGTTTTTGTCATTAAGTCTATATATAGTTATACATTAAAATTTTCTGTAAAACGTTTCAATAATTCAATACTTTCCTTCCGAAAATCAATATAACAGTAATAACTTGAGACACCTCAAACACCGCCATCTAATCCCAAAATAGGCAGAGCCTGTACTATGGTAACCATACTGCTGATAAACATACTTTATATATTGATAAGTATACAAATAAATAAAATTGAAGTGTCCGTTTGCAATGTCACAATAATAGTTTCTTTAAGCTCATACAGTCATTTGCACGAAACTCGGGCCTAATCTATCTGTCGGTTTCCGTTGTGGGTTCCGTTTTTTTTTATTAGGGTTCCGTGCAAATTATATAAATATGTACACACGACAGAAGCCGCGAGTAATAATACTAAATATAGCTACTAAATACATACATATGATAGATAAACTACACCCAGCACAGAACAAACGATCTTACTCATCAAAGATATATTTGTCCTCAGTGGGAATCGAACCCACGACCTCTAGTTCAGCAGTCAGGATCACTAACCACTAGACCAATAGGCTTGTTTACATAAGTACATAGTTATATAAACCCTCAAAAGCTATGCTTTCACAGTACTCATAAGCGTAATGATAGACTGTCGGTAATAACGGCGCGTAGTCCCGGGTTCAATACCCGAGCGTTCAATTACGAATTTCTATTATAAAAGCGGCGAAGGCTTTAATTTAGAACCTCATGGTTACTTTATTGCATTTTTTATACTTGTTCCGAACAAAGTTTCTTGGATTAGTGAGGGCACTGTTATATTGTTCTTTGGTGATGAACAAACGTGACATACTTAGGGCTATGATTATATTTTGAAACATTTACTAATCTGATTTTTTTTTATTATAATAATAAAAAAATTAATGCTCTAAGCTCGTGCCTAAGTGGTAACCGAGTAGGTTAGCACGTTACAAAGTTAAGTAATATGCGTAAAAAAATATAAGTAAAAAGGGCTATGAGAGTTCTCACGCCGATTAGTATATATACAACTTCCATGTGGCATGATCACCTAGCCTGGTCGGAGGTCCTCCGACCAGCCTAGGGGATCATGCCTGGCGGGCTGCGGCCCAACAGTTGATGTTGGGAAGTCGTATATCGTCGTAGCGCGATGCAGGATTAGTAGTTACTTCACTTTTTTCTTTTTCACAAAAAAATAAATTAAAGTCGGTTTATCCGTGAGACTCCGTTCCGGAGCTATGATGCCATAGACAGGTATACAGATACACAGATACACAAGTCAAACTTATATAGGTTTTCACTAAATTTAAATGTTTAAAAGAATGAGGGGAGTGGGGACTACAAAACGTTCTAAAACTATGCTATACTACTTTGCCCAATGATTACCATCATTGGGGAAAAGTTTCGGCATGGTGGGCATCGCGTAATCAGTTTATAAAAACATTTTAGGCATCTGAAGCCACGGCCCTTCTCCATATCCAGACAATTTCAAAACGTCTATACCAACAGCGATATCTGATAAATTACATTTCAAACGGATCCGACTTTCCTTTGGAGCGTGAAGAGTGAGGTGTTGTAACACCCCTCTCTTCACGGTCGACCGCCAAGTCACCAGTCACACATCGCTGTAACTAGTCCACCCGCTAAGCTAATGACACTTTGGATCGTGGTGTTTCAATAAGCACGCTAAGAATTGTTAGCCAAAAAGAGTGTGAAACGCCCTGGTGAATTGCTGATATACTGTATAACACTATTATCTTATCTGTGGTGTAACTAAAAGCAGGTAGGTATTATATATTATGCGGCAATTATATATGTACATTGTACATCATTACTTGTCGATAAATAAGCCCTAAGCTGACTCGTAAAGAATCATTACGGCATTAAGTCCACCTTGAACGTAAATTAATTTATGTAAATAAGGTGGAGAAGTATTGTAGTGAAAAAGATTTTAAACATGACTACATTACGTTATGTTTAAAATATGCAAGATTGAAATCTGTGACACTAAGTACCTAAAGTATAAGTAGCTAAATAAATAAAATATTTCCATATACCTATGACATGGAAATGGCAGCCTGCGTTAAATATCTTCTTCAGAGAAAGCAGCAAGCGAAATGATCGTTCACTCTGAGTTTTAACTTTAATCGTTATTTGTTGAGCCTGTTAGTGATCCTGACTACTGAGGCAGAGGTCGTGAGTTCGATTCCCACCCAGGACAAATAATAATCTTTCATTTGTTCTGTGTCTGGATGTAATTTATCCCATCATCGTCTTCCTGCCCTTTTCACAATTTTCATTAGGATCAGCGCAGTGTGTAACATTGCTAAGGGCTTTAGCTGGTTTCTTTAATGGTCGGCCGCCTGCCGGATGTTTTAAGACTTAAAAGAAGGAAGAAGGTAAATTTGTATAAGAAAAAATCGGTAGGGAGAGGAACCTAGGGTTAGGGATACCGCAAGTCTCGGATGGGGAACGGGACTGAGACTGCAGTAGCTCGCAGAGGCCAGGGTCGCGTGCCTACCCTACGAATGTCCTGTATTGGTCCTGTGACTGGAGTGGCTACTAGGATAGGAATATAATAATAATTTATCTATAATACGTATGAATTTAGTAATGTACATATAGGTACGTTTATCAGCAGTCTGGTTACCATTGCTGTGTCTAGTTTGGGATCAGACGGCTTTGTGTAAGGTGTCTCGCTCAAGTTATTATCATTATTATTCTAATTTGTTGTCAAGATTTAGAACTTAGCTTAGACCTAGTGATAACTACTCATCCTCTAAAACATAAATTAAGTCCACCTCAAAACATTGTATTAATGTTTTAATTATATTAAAATGCAGGCAAAACACTTAAGACATTATCCGCAATAAAGGAAGCTTGAGAACTTTATTGCCCAAAGCTCTTAGCTATCCCATATTTATTACACAGTAGCAACCCAACCACATTCGGATGAGAGCAATTAGCTCTCAAGTGGGGCATTCATCTCAATTTACTTTGTTAAAACTTGAGAGGATGTACTCATATGCACTTCAGTCCTCTAATTTTACTTTTTAATTTTCGGTAAATTAGTCTTTTTAAAATGTGTCATCAATTTAAAACTGGGATTGTGGTTAATGAGCAATAATATTTTATAGCTTACTTATTTTCGTAAACAGCATCTGTTTCAGTTTGTAGCTGGCAAATAAAATATACAGCTTTGTTAGAGATTTCGACAATTTTTTTTATACATATGTAGGTATTTTATTAATGTTTATATATAATTGTAAGTTCCATTTTATGGGTATGAGAAATAACTTCCTTTCCTGGTGTCGTTATTATAAACATGACTACGGAATGTTTAAAATATACAAGATTGAAATCTATCACAAATCACAGTAGTTATGCCGTTTCTCGTCAAACTTTGGTCTCATAATGAACACTTTGAATAATATTTAACAGCTAAAGTTTTCAATAACTTTTTTAAATTTAGAAGACGTGACGTAGTATAGATAAAAGAGGGAATGTACAATAATGTTTGTGGTCAATGTAGCAATAAACAACTTAAGTTTTCTTGCTGAATTTTAGGCTAGTAACGCTTAGTGTCATCAGGGCCACTTAATTAAATTGTTGGTTTCTGCCTGAAATACAATCATACTGTACTTCTCCATTTACTTATACGAAGAACGATTTAATTTAAATATAGTTATAGCCTTCGTTATATAGTTATACTCTTTAGTTATTAGAACAGTAACCAACTGTTGAAGTAAACACACATACAGTCCCTTTGGAACAATAAAAACAAAAAAAAAATAATGATGCAATATTTTTTATCCTCAGATGAGGTCCGCACCGGCACGTACCGTCAGCTCTTTCATCCAGAACAACTTATCACTGGTAAAGAAGACGCAGCCAACAACTATGCCAGGGGCCACTACACCATCGGAAAGGAAATCGTCGACGTTGTCCTGGACAGAATGAGGAAACTCGCCGACCAGTGCACCGGACTCCAGGTATGCCGTTATCCATCACATGACACATAGACATCATAAAGATATGCTTTGGAAAACTGTTTACTACGCTCCTAGGTATAGGTGGTAGAAAGATACCATTTGAACTAAGAGAGGACAACGGTTTGCTACTGGCATTCTTAGAAATTTCTTGGGAGACAAAAGGTATGTTTTTAAGTGCTAGTATTGCATTTCAGCTGCATAGGTGACAAAAAAGATATAGGTCAATAATGTTTTAATGCTTTGTATATTTTAATACATATATCTCTACCTTCGAACAGAATGCTATAACACTGAAAGTAGGTAGTATTAATATTGGACAGTGCAATTTTTTGGAGGATTAATCATTCAGATCGGAACAATTTGCATGGTGCCTATCTCGAGAATGTTACCCGTTGACATTATAATAAAATATCTTCTGTAATATGATTAATAAGTAAATTATTTTCGTCAGGGCTTCCTGGTGTTCCATTCATTCGGCGGCGGCACTGGATCCGGCTTCACATCATTGCTGATGGAGCGTCTCTCCGTCGACTACGGCAAGAAGTCTAAACTCGAGTTTTCCATCTACCCTGCGCCACAGGTACATATAATGAGAATATCTTTATTCTTTGTAGCCCTTTTTAAGAAAATTTCGTAACGTGAATTTTGCAATATTTACAGTTTATATATAGAAGAAGTGCAAAAAGCTAAAATATTTAAACATTAAGTCTTACAACTGTAAAAATTTAATGAAAACGGCTTAATGAAATTACACGTGTCCAGTATGTGTGATTACCTGTTATGGTAAGTAAGTCTACAACGACAGCTTAAGTTATACTGGCCAATGAAAACACCATGGTAGAAATGCGACCACTACGCGATCTCTAGTATAGATTAATATTCATTCAAATCCTGTTTCTTCTTAAAAGAGGCTATAAAAAGTACAACTATTGTATATAACTTTCACAATTCACAAATTGGAGATTTAATTTTTTTTAACACTACCAATTTCCCGAACCTACCTATATTCTTCCTAAGGAATTTGGCAATCAAATGCTATGCAAAAAAGCAAAGTTCCAGGCTAAATTAGTTTAACATATAAGTCATGCATGTCATTTGGAAAGGTAAGAAAAGTGGCTACTTCAAAACCGAATCATAGAGACAAGCAGCCAAAAGCGACCACGGCAACCTTATCTAGCAACAAACTACAAAACAGAAAGACGAACAACGACCAGTTAAGAACTGTTCAAATACTGTATAATCTGTATTTCCCAGGTGTCGACCGCTGTAGTAGAGCCATACAATTCTATCCTCACTACCCACACCACCCTCGAGCACTCAGACTGTGCCTTCATGGTCGACAACGAAGCCATCTACGACATCTGCAGGAGGAACCTGGACATTGAGAGACCCACCTACACTAATCTCAACAGGCTTATTGGGCAGGTATGTTTCAGTTCAAACTTTTTACATAAACTTTTTTAGGCAAGAATAAATTCTAAAGACCAGTCAGTTTTTTTCTAAGTACCAATCTACACCTCAGGTGTAATTTTACGATGTTATTTATTCAGGAGACCAGGTCAACCCGTAGGTGGAGTATCTCTGAGTTTTTGACACAGATTGTCTTATTTTGGATTTATACGAAGGGTTTTGACCCTTTCTTTTTAGAGAATAGCCAGCTTAACAAGGCCTCCGTCTCAGGCCTACTTTTACATCGGGCGAAGAGCTGTCATAGCTTTTTAGCACCTGATGCATCTTCTTCACAATTAGGGAGTCGGTATGATTAGGCATTAGTTTGTTCACCTCATAATAAGTTACGAGTTGTAAGTTATGAGATAGTATAAGTACTGTTTTAACAAGTATGTTTTCGCTTTCAGATTGTGTCTTCCATCACGGCCTCTCTCCGTTTCGATGGAGCCCTAAACGTAGATCTGACGGAGTTCCAGACTAACTTGGTACCTTACCCTCGTATCCACTTCCCTCTGGCAACGTACGCGCCGGTCATCTCCGCCGAGAAAGCCTACCATGAGCAGCTGACCGTCGCTGAGATCACCAATGCATGTTTCGAACCCGCAAATCAGGTAAAAGAATTGCAATCTTTAAATGAGTAAGTTCTGAAAGTTTGCATTTCAACATAATATACTAAAAAAAATAAGTCAGACAATTGTAACAAATTCAAGTCAAACCAAAATTAAGTAACAAATTCTTTTTTGCAGATGGTGAAATGTGACCCTCGTCACGGCAAATACATGGCTTGCTGCATGTTGTACAGGTATGTTTAAGCATCATAAAAATATTGTTTTAGTTTACGTAGATACTATAAGCTCGTATTCTATTTGCAGGGGCGATGTTGTACCGAAGGACGTGAACGCAGCAATTGCTACCATCAAGACGAAGAGGACCATCCAGTTCGTAGACTGGTGTCCAACTGGCTTCAAGGTAAATATAACAGAATGTTGTTGATATGTAAAGCAATACAGGCTAAGTCCTATCTGTTGAATCACAAAATATATCTTTTGACAGGTTGGCATCAACTACCAACCTCCCACTGTGGTTCCCGGTGGAGACCTGGCCAAAGTACAGCGTGCCGTCTGCATGTTGTCCAACACTACCGCAATCGCTGAAGCCTGGGCTAGGTATACATTCACCTTATTTAAAGTATTCAACATATACACATTTTTTTCTAAATAACATTTTTTTTTAATAATAATAATAATAAAAAAACATTGTGAGTTGTCATACAGTTATTTAGAGGATAAAAAACAAGTAGAATTTTTATGTGTTACAACCACATGATAATATCCATCCATCCAACAGGTCATATTCAATCAACTAGGTACTTGTATTAACACATTAATATATATGAAGGTAATAATCACAAAACAATTCTGTTCATCTGTTGCTGGGTTAAGTTTATAGTGCCATCGGCAAACAAAATAAAACAACATGGTCTGCTAAAATAGTCTGTGGTCAAACAGTCCCACAGAGTATAGAGAGGGGTATGCTCTTTGTAAAAGAATAGTGATTTACGGTAAAATTTAGATTACTTTATATTATTTTCCCATTGCAGACTTGATCACAAATTCGACCTGATGTACGCTAAGCGCGCTTTCGTCCACTGGTACGTCGGTGAGGGTATGGAGGAAGGAGAGTTCTCTGAAGCTCGTGAGGATTTGGCTGCTCTTGAGAAGGATTATGAGGAGGTCGGAGTAGACTCCACTGAGGGAGAACTCGATGAGGAAAACGAGTATTAAAGAGGAGACGCAACAGTAGTGAACGAACTGGGATACGATTATAGTTGAGACAGAGTCGATTACATTTTATCGGTGTTGTATAATTTTAATAAATTCGATCATTTTGAACCATTAACAGTGACCGTTTAACACCTGTTAGTCTGTGGGCTTTAGACGATCCCAGTTTGTACCAATGTTCTCGTAAATTCTGTGACATTTTTATATACTTTACTTATATTCTAAAAAGATATTTTTCACCCGATGCCGTCGAATAAAATAATAAGTTTAATAATAATATTAACATTAATACTTAGAATAAAGAATATGAGTGTGGTTAAGTGTACACCTTAATATAGACTTAACAGGCTTTTATGGATTTAAAATACCTTGTTAATATTTCGACTGAATTTTACTGGTTATGGTCAAGTTGAGACCTGTTGTCTGTATGAAAATATATGTAGGTACAAGATGAGGAAGTTTTAAATAAGTGTACAAACTTTGAGAAAACTAAATATTTCAAGAAAATAAAAAGAAAAGTTTGCGTGTCTGTCAAATGTAACAAATTAATTTGCATTTATTACTTATAAAAAAAATTGTTGATAATTTAACGATGATATAATTATATGCTATATGGTTTAGATATATCATTTCTATCGTAAGCTAACTTATTAAAAATATTATTTTCGCCTTTAAAATGCCATGGTGCGTGTGTTTGTGAATAATAAAATTTATTTTTAATGCACAATAAAGATTTTTACACATAGATAATAAGATATGTTTTTGTTTTATTACGGTGGTGGCGAAGTGAACTCTCATTCTGGCAAAGCCGCCAATATGTCCAGAACCAATGATAAGACATGCACCTTCGCTCTATTTCAGCATCACTGTATGGTTGACTGAAACATAATGCCAATAGCATAAAGTTCTCGTACCTATGTTCCAAGTGCACGAAGTTTTAATCCTAACCACTATTTTCATATTTTCCACACATGTTGTCAGGGTTGTTGTCCAGAAAAAAGTACCTACTCTTCTCGAGGGATACCTTTTTTTTCGTGTGGTAACCCCACTGACCTCTATTATACAAGTAGAGGTCAGTGGGTACCGCCTACGGGTTATCACCTCACCGTGGCTATTAGCGAGGTGATATGTCGGAATCGAACCGCCTAAAACCACACGGTGTTCCGTCATTGCAAGGGACTCAGGTATATCCTAGGAAGGCAGTCCCGGAGATCAATGTTTGTATGTTTGTCCTCTATGGGCTCTGAAACAGATTGTGATGAAACTTTGGTATGGTGTTCTGATGACGCCAGCGAGGGTTCCGGGCCCAAAAAATCTATACATTTAAAAATAGCATTCCAACGCATGGCGGGTGCACCTAGTGATTAATAAAATTAACATTCACGCTAACAAAGCTCTGGGCAAAAGCTATGGGTTCTAGAACACATAAAAATACTGAGGTAAATACCTTTTTTGTAAATATGCACATACTAGCTGTTGCCCGCAACTTCGTTTGGTGAAATCTTTCAAACGGAAACCGTAAATTAGGTATACGGGATAAAAAGTCTATGTGCTATTTCACACTGTTATCTCCCTCTGTGCAAAATTTCATCCAGATCTGTTCAGACGTTTCTGCGTGAAAGAGTAACAAACATCAATCCATCCTCACAAGCTTTCGCCTTCATAATATTAAGTAAGACAAGATCATTCTATCACTCTATCTTGAGTACTTACACATAACAAACAACCTTTCAACTGTAAAGATAAGATGCAAGATATAGGCTAACTTTTTTGAGTCCTTTTTTTTATGATATAGGGAGCAAACGACCAGGCGGGTTACCTGGTGGTAAATGGTGGCACCTACAACTCAAGAGTTACAAGTGCGTTGCCAGCCTTTAAGGTGGGAGTGGGGGAAGGGGAGAAGACGAGTAGAGGAGGGGAGAGGGAAGGGTTAGGGCCTCCGGTAACCTCACTCACTCGGCGAAAAGTAATACAATCATTACTTCACTGGCGGTTTTTGGCTGTCCCACGAATAAATTTCAAACGAGTGTGCACTTAATTTCATATAGTTTTTTTTTTTTTATTTATTTTTCTGTTACGAGTCGCAATTTATTTATCCTCAAGCGATTTTTCATAACGCACATATTCTTTGCTATTGAATAGTATTAAAAGAAAACAGCAGTTTCAATAGTAGTTTTATTGATATAAAACAGATTTCTCTAACAGTCACAACTTACAAAATCACAATATGAACTATGTAAATGGCTCAAAACGAACAACCTGTTAAGACCTTCTTATATAGTATCTATTAGTTAATTGTTGGTTGTAGCACTGAACCTAACGATAAATGATCATATTTAACGTTGCTCATGTGGAGGTAGGGCACATCAGACTTCTGAGTCGCCGGTTTCAAAAGAATTACCATGCTAAAAAATTCGAGCAAATGAGTAAGGTCTCATTGGTGGGAGGGTGTTGAAAGTTTTACAATTGGCGTAACTAAGTTACTAATGTTGTTTAGCTTAGATAAGCATATTTAAAAAAAAATTGCATAAAAGTATTCAGAAGATATATTTGATATTAGGTAGTGTCCTTCCAATAACAGTTACACGCTTTAATAATCTAGGGTAGAAATTGAAACTCTCTACTAAACTATAAAGAGAATTTATTTTAAAACAACTGTTTTACGTGTTTAAACGTACAACTTAAAAGTATAGCTGTGTGGTATAGCTCTGTTAACATCTAAGGCGATGTGATAAGCTCTAGCAACACCAGTGCTGTCAATCACGTTCTATCAACTGGCAGCACTATCACGTACTGTCAAATGGCAACACTATCTACCTCCCACCCGCCAATGAGGCTCTGAGTCTGGCGACCTTACTCATCTGCTCAAATTGTGTAGGACAGAGGTTCTTTTCCAATCTGCAAACTTAGGATTCTGCTGATTTTAGCGGTAACTTTATACATCAAGCCATGTACTCGTCTGCCAATCAATATATATACATATATATAAAGTTAGTACAGATATTGGCTAGGTATACAACTATAAATTTAAAATATAACCCGACTCAAAAATCTCTTCAACGATTAGAAAAGAGCTGATGGTCTTCCAACGGCTGAACAGATTTTATTGAATTATAGCTAAGAACATTCTCGATCAAGTCACCTTTTAAACAAAAAAAGAAACTAAATATTAAAATCAGTCCATCCGTCTAGGAGCTATGAAGGCACAGACACACAGATAAACTTTTAAAATGAATATAGAGAATAATAATAAAAACGATTTAAATATAATTTAAACATTGACGTCAACACGAAAACAGTTCATAGAAGTTTTTTTTTTCACCACACAGCAGTGCGGTGAAAAAAATTAACTCTCGTGTCGTTTTCTACTGCCACCTATAGTTTGTGCACGTTTCCTATTTGTGGCGTCATCGTCACCTAGAAGCAATATATATATTTAAAGGCATTTAAAGAAGAAAAGAATACATGAGTACATAGGCTGCACTAATAGTATCGGGAATGGAATATTTCCACTGTTTCTGTCATATTAAAATCCTTTTAATTGAAAACACCTTGGTTTTAAAAATCGAATACCATTTATTTATTTAAAAAAAGATTCTCGGTCTTGTCACAAGGTTTTGTCAAACTTGTTTAGTCGTTGAGAAAATGGAATTGACTCGAGAAAATTCAAGAGCGATGATTTATTATGACTTTCGAAGTGGTTTAACGCAAAAACAGTGTGTTGACCGGATGATTTCTGCATTTGGTGATGAAGCCCCATCCAAAACCACAATTTATGGCTGGTTTGCTGAATTTCAACGTGGACGTGTCAAGCTCAGTGATGATCCCCGTCAAGGTCATGCAAAAACTGCAGTCACCCAAGAAAACGTTAATGCTGTGCGTAAGCTGATTGAGGAAGATCGACATGTGACATACCGCATACAAATACAAATAATCTTGCATGAACAACTAGGTGTAAAAAAGTTGTTTTCCCGATGGATACCGCATTCGCTCTGTGAAGAGCAAAAAGCAGCTCGCGTTACTTGGTGCGTCAGAACTCTCGAAAGATTCCACGCAGGATCCTCAAATGCTGTATACAACATCGTATCAGGTGACGAATCCTGGATATACGCGTACGAACCCGAAAAAAAAAACCAGTCACGAGTTTGGGTGTTCAAAAAAAAAAGCCAACAAAAATTGTTCGTTCACGGAGTGTGTGAAAAAAATGGTGGCCACGTTTGTCTCCAAAACCGGCCATGTTGCGACTATTTCTCTTGAGGAACAAAGAATGGTTAATGCAGAATAAAGCCGTAAAGAGAACTGCAACCGCCGCATCATCATCCATCACGACAATGCGAGTTCTCACACCGCTAACAGGACAAAAGAGTTTTTAAAGCAAGAAAACATAGAATTATTAGAACATCAGCCGTACAGCCCCGACCTAAGCCCTAATGATTTCTATACTTTCCCTTAAATAAAGAATAAATTGCGTGGTCAGAGATTTTCATAACCTGAAGAAGCTGTGGACGCCTACAAAACGGCCATTTTGGAGACCCCAACTTCCGAATGGAATGGTTGCTTCAATGATTGGTTCCATCGTATGGAAAAATGTGTCAAATTTCGCGGAGAATACTTCGAAAAGCAATAAGTACATTTTTAAATAATAATGTTCTGTCACTTCCTTGATTCCCGAAATTTTCAGTGCCGCCCTCGTATCATGTATTCTTTTCTTCTTTAAATGCCTTTAACATTCTTCTTAACGCAAATTCTTATCTGTTTTAATTATAAATAATGACATGGGAGATTGAAATTGAATGTAGGTACTTAACCTATACAACATATACACGACTAAAATTTTCTTCAAGCTTTCATTAAAGACACATTAGCCAGTATGCAAAATAACTAAAGCATTGGCCACTGATCAGACTAAGGGTCAATTCACATCGAAGTGACAGCACTCGGCGGCGCAGCAGTTTCACTGTCATGTCATACCATTTAAAACTTTATCTTTGTAAGACAAAGCATAGTATCGTTTGAGAGATTAGAGAGCTTTATAGGAGAGCCAAGAAAATATATAGAGAAAGAGTACCTACTCGTTTCTCTCTTTAAAATCGCATAGAAACATAGTAGGTACCTAAAGTAGAAAAAGGAGTTGGTCACTTGCGCGTCATTTACAGAAGAAGGCAATCAGATAAGATTATACAAAGTCATTAAAGGGAGACACGAATACCAAATATATGTTCTTTCTCTTTCTATCAACTTGATATTTCCATTAATATAAGCTTGACTCACTTACTCTGTTTATATAATATCCCTATGTATATTTGTCTCATATATTTATACAAAATTTACACATCTGACGCTTACAACAATCGCTTGTGGCGCCATCTAGCGTAAAGATATTTAATTTGGGACTAAAATGCATCTTGTATCACTAATAAGTGCTTTTTTTACATATACTTTATAGTGTTTATTTACACATAATATATAATCATAATAAATTATATTCTGCGATATATTACAATTGCATTATTTTTTAAATACATACATTATACATTCCTAGTAACATCCCAGACAAATTCATATAGACATTAACACCTACAAATATATGAAATGAGCGGGAATCGAACCCGCGACCCCTGATATTGAAGTCAAATGCTTTAAAAATAGGTCAAAGATAGGATTATTTTGTCATCACCATTGAAATTCACACAGAAGAATCTTTGATGAAAGTTATGACTGTTATGAGACCCCAGTTTTTTGTTTTGATGTCACTCAATACAAAAATATTGAGTAGTTTGCATCACAAAGTGTCTCAACAACTTACAGTTTTGAGACACACTGCCCTCCCTGTGCGCTAAGTGTCAATAACCGCTCTATCGGTACCGCCTACTTCACCGCACTTAATATTTTTTACGTTTGACTTCAATCAATCAGCCTATCATAGTCTACTGCTGGACATAGGCCTCTCCCAATGCGCGCCACAGCACCCGGTCATCCGCGGTTTGACTTAGTGACAAAATTTTCACAAAAAAAAAATTCGTGAAAAATGACTAACTATTTTTATGTTGTCTAAGTTGACAACGCAGTTGGAAAATATTATCGAATAAAAAAAAAAAAATTAAAATTAGATCAAGCTATTTCTTTTGAAAAAATTGTGTCCTTGAGTGATACCTAATGCTTAAAAAATATTGGACTGTGATGACAAATTCAATGTAGTACAATGTAAAACAGAATAATCACTTAAAATAGGTCTACAAGTTATAAATTGTTTAAACACTGTAGGCACACAGTCACTACGAAACAGTTTTGTTTGGTTGCCCCATGAAGTGTGTCCCTTGTCTTAACTCTCTCAACTTCTTAACTTGTGTAACCAAATTGTAACCTTCTGATAAACATAACAAGTAAACTTCGAACGTGTAGGTATTATTGAACAGTACTTGAACACGCCGACTAACTGGTAGAAACGCATCCGTTCCTAAAAATCAATGAATCAATACTAGAGAGAGATTATGGTGGTGAATTTTCGACTATAAGTTATTACTAAATATATGCAATTTTATGTTTTACTTCATTGACTAATATAACTTGAACTGTTATTGCTAAGCTCTCTGTACATTGACAGGTCAACATACATACTCAACATTTGCAGCTTGATCTAGCCGTATTCACACGTAAGTTAGTTAGTACGTTAGTTTTCTGCTTTACTTCTATAAGTATATAAACTTTAAGTATTTAACATTTCACGCAACTCCGTTGGCAAAATTGTCTTAAAAATGCGTAGAAATAATTCTGTTCCCGTATTAATATATAGACACCTTTATATAATCACTACATATAATAAAACAAAGTCCCCCGCCGCGTCTGTCTGTTCTCGATAAACTAAAAAACTACTGAACGGATTTTCATGCGGTTTTCACTTATAGACAGAGTGATTCATGAGGAAGGTTTAGGTGTATAATTTGTACCCGTGCGAAGCCGGGGGTTGCTAGTATAGTATAAACATAATATAATCAGTAAATACAATATTGAGATCGTTGTTTGAAATAAAATTCGTTTCATAAGCAGTTAATAGACAGGTAGATACATAAATACATCGGGTGCTCGGCTGGAAAACCTCCTGGCTACTTCTCTCTAACACGCTGTTATATAAAGAAAGAAAGAAAAAAAGAAAGTCTTGGAAATCTCTCTTTCTTGGAAGTCAATTTTAACCTACTTATAATCAAAATATCGAAATGAAACTTTGTATATATTTGTAGTTTGGATTACAATACTATAATTTGTGTCTGTATAAACTGATGGTGGAGCCAGGAGGTGGATAGTGGAACTCTTCAGTGGCTACCAGTAAACCCCTCGACTTGGGGCTCATATGATTCGTTTTGACGAGTACAACAGGTCGGCCTTGGAAATGATGGTCTGATGATTAAGTTAGGATGTGGATAGTGGAACTCTATTTCAATTTAGTTCATTATAAAAACGTGCTTTTTTAGATTGTTAATACGCCTGTATAAGCTTCACTTGTAATTAACTATGTAAACTTTTGGAAGTCAATTAGATCCCACTTCTGATAATTGTCGTGTCGAAATGAAACTTTGTATGTATTTGTAGTTTGGATGACAATACTATAATTTGGCACTGAAGGCTGCTAGAAGCAATATCTTCCAGGCCACCTTTGGATGGAGGAGTGTTACGATATACGTGGGTGGTTTTGGTGGGTGGGTTAAATAGTTCAAACATAAGACTCTTTAATTACAACAGTTCAACTTCTTTTTCGATCCAAGCACCTGAATTAGAAATAATCTTAGCTCTTTCTACTTCTTGTGGTGTGATAAGCATTACCAACATAACAATAAAATGGACTCAAATAACTTTAACACAAAGCACAGACATATTAGATACAGGTTTTGCTCACTTGTGTGAATGAATTTCATTCACGAAAGTTTATAATCAGATACCACATGTGCTTTACAACATACATATTATTATAAGCTTTCTTAATAATGCATACTAAAATTAAGAATACATAGGGTGAATATTAGTTTCTTTAAATTCTTAAATATTTTGCGTCATTGTTCTCCCGAGTTAATATATTACATCGTGATATTATGACAAAGATTTAAATATTTCCAGTTTATTTTGAGAATTAATAAAATTTCTGAAGACTTTTGTGTTTCGAACAATGACCCGGAATTAAAAAGGACGAAGAATCACCAATTTACCTATTGTAATACACACTACTGGCAGTGTTGTTGTTGTGAAGTCGACCACGCCGAACATATCCTGATCAAATTGGGGTTGTTCTGAGGAAAGGTCAGGTCAGAGTTACCCCAAACTTTCTTTTCACTTTTCACAACTTTCAAACTCAAACTTTGAGTTTGTGAAAAAGGTTTAATGACAGTAGAGTTCAGGAGATATGCAAAAATAGAGTTGCGAGCCGTTGTTCTCTTACCCAGAAAGAAGAAAGGTGTATGTATGTATTTACCAGTGCACCGATACACAACAAGCACCACTGTAACGGGGTTCTAATGAACAACGATATCCTCGATGTGGACATAAACAACAAACGTTTCGATAGTACATATTTGAATTAAATTACCCTTTACTCGAACGCCATCAAAGCATTTGACAAATTCAAAAACAATTCTAAATACAATGAATATTTGTAAAGAATTACACGAAAAACCTTATGTAGTAAACGAGTATTGCTTAGTTTTGCTAACACAGATTTACAGTTCACATTATAATAAAATACATTAGGAAAATATCCTAAAATCCTGAGTGAATGTAGTCACCGCCTTATTTACATTCAAAAAAACACACACACAGGCGATAGTTATAGTTCAGTCCACCGAATAATAAACAAAAATGAAGACAGGTGTCATTAGACTCAAATAGAAATCAATAAAAAGATAGTGTTCACATGACGAGCGTTTCTCGGGCGTTAAACGAGGGTTGTCGCAGTTCAGTTCGAGTTTTGTTTTCGTTGAAAATGCCTTTTTAAAATATAAACTTAAAACAGATTTTTATTTCTTTATCAATTCGGGTTCAATTCTTGTATTTTATATAAATTAAACTGCATGAAATGAAGTGTCACCGAACTCATGCTGTGTGAAAATTAGTATACGGACTTTTATTTAAATGGCCGAATTCGTTTATTATAATCACGTGTAGCGTTGTAAACGAGCGCTCATGGGAACGCATGTACGGCAAATGATCTTAAAGCGGGCGTCAACACTGCGTGGGCAGCGCGTTGAGCGCGCGTCGGATCAAAACGCGCGTTCAACGCCCGTCATCTGAACGTGGCCTAACCAAACGCTACAGAATACATATTGCGGATCTCCGCATATGAGTGCTTAAGTACTGTTCAAATAGTATTATTAATTAATATAATAATAATAACTTTCAAGTCCACATCAAGTTTGAAGCCCAAATCAAACACAATTAAGTATAAGACAAAGTAATCTCTTTGAAATGCCTAAGTTCAAAGGTTATAAATAAATTATTTCTTTCATTGCCACATCAATTTATGATCGAGCTAATTTCGAGTATTGTTGCCAAAATAAAAAACAAGGCTACGATATTATGTTTAAGTACGATTTGAAGATCTGTAAATAAAGATAGGTTCTTGTAAAGTTTTATTTTATTATTATAGCTTATTGTTACAAGTGTTGTATATAATAAAAAAACGGCATCATCTCATTTGTGTTATTTAAAAAATGCAACATTAGTCTTTTCGTCGTTTGTTTTAAAACATTGACTTTGATTCAAATTAATTCAACCTATTGTCGCTAGAGGGCATTGACTGAAATCATTTCATAAGACGGTACCACAGATTATGACATCTTTTCCCCTCTTAAAGTGGCGCCCGACCGTGAGGTACAATACTTGACCAAACTTTCCCCTGATAAGTCATAACAGGGCTTTTCAAAGCACCAACAAAAGTCAATACAAATTATTTCTCTAGATTTTATCGAGTTCAACACTATGTATATTGGCCACAGTTAGATTCAAAGAGTTCCGTAGAGGGTGTCTACACGAGTAAGACGCGGAGCGGCTAGTCCACCTTGTGGCGTGCGGCGTGGTCGGAGGGGTGGTCGGAGGGGCGGTCGGAGGGGCGGTCGGCGGGCGCCACGGCGTCCCGCGGGAACCAGCCCCGCGGACCGCGCCCGGAGCCTTCGCCCACAAGTTTCTCGCCAAACAACCAATGCCTGGAGGACATATTATATCGATATATTAGTATTATCATCATATTCACATTAATTAATTAGTTAATGTAAGAAGCTGACAGAAATCAAGAATGAAATTTCAGGAATGAAAAATATTGTGAAAAAAGTGAGGAAAAATGCATATCAAAGGGGTAGGTATAGAGTTATGTCCAAAACATTTGTAATCTAGAGAATGTTTAGAATATTGTACATGTTTTATTAATTTACTTTTCAACTATTAATAAAACAAGTGATAACTACTTTTAAGCTTCTTTTCTATTGGTGCGTAACAAATATTATAGATTTTCATTTATTTATGTTGTTACGTTTGTTTAATAGTTTGCGTTAAGCTTCATTGTCAGATATGACTTCACTTCGTCACTAACTGTGGAACACTTATGTGTAGTACATTTTATTTAAATTTCTTGAACTATAAGTGTGTGTAAGTAAGCAACCCAATAGGGAGTAGGCACCCACCGCCTCTGTCGAGTGGCCCGTATGACGTCTCCTTCCCGCAGCGGCAGGCGCCCCTCGTCAGTGCAGGGCGCGCCCAGCGCCGCACGCGGCCGCGAGAACAGGGGCACCCACTGGCCCCCGTACGGTTTGAGCGCTGTGTACAGACGGGAACGGACACGCTTGTCTTGTTTCTGCGCTATTTGTTCGCGCTGGGGAAAGTCGTAGTATAATAATAATAATAATACTACACTGGTACTGGTACTGGTAACAATCATACAAATGTTTATGGTGTCATAGGATATGAAGGCAATAATTTATTCAACTAGTTTTTTTCTTTTTGACATATCAGACTTTATATCCATACATTCGGAATAACTGTTGTATCATGGCTTTGTTGCTTTTATGACGCAATACTATTTTTTTTTAATTTCATGAGTTGTTTTAAACTAACAGATGGTGGGCAGATATTTTGTTTTTATAAGATACAATTAAGGTTTAAAAATATAAATTTAAAAAAATTTAATCAATTACACCTGATTACATATATTATGTGTAGAAAAATGTATTATAAAGTGGTTAATTACCTTTATGGTTCTAATCCTCTGTTATGTAACATATGTAACATAACAGAGGATTAGAACCATAAAAACTATATCACACTCATAGGAATAATATAATTAAGTAAATTAAGAAAAAAAATCCTAAAAGTTTACATTATGTTTTTTATTTTTTTTTCAAGTGGTAAATTGCCACGAAATATATTTCTGAATAGTTACCATTTCTCTGAAAATAAGTTAAACCTAAAAAACTGAATTCACATAAAAACTATATAGAGAAAAAAATACTTCGTACCGTCAAATCATACACCCCGCATCCCTCTTTCACAGGCCAATGTATACCATCGTACCGCGACCCGAACACCACCGTCTTAGCATTCTCCAACCTTCCGATATCGTAAGGAAACACAAATGGAGGCAGCCCTTGTTCTTCTCGTCTACCAACAGCTTTCTCCACTATCCAATCTTCTATAGTTGTTTGGTTTCGAAGTATGCCCCTAATCTAAAAAGAGCGTAAGGTTCTTTAGATTGGAAATATAAAAGGTTGACAGCACACGACATGCGTTGTCAACCTTTTATATTTCCTAATAACACGCTCATGCTCAAATAGTCTGTATGCTTCTTTACACAGTATATGTGTAAACAAAAATTGCGTGAGCAACTCCGCAAATTACCTAGCGGTATTATTGTCTATTGTGGAACGACTGCTTCGTTTCTATGGAGGTAGGACAAAGAAGATTTTGGATAAATAATTTTCTCTACAGGTTAAATATCAAAAGACATTTATTAACATTTAATGAAATTAAAAATATTCTTGTATTTACACAGATTCAGATTCAGAAAGGATTTAACATAAATCTATCTCAAATCCTTACCATTAATCTTAAACAAACCTAAAGTCAAATCAAGATGGGTGTATCACCATTTGGGGGGGGTTTGGAGGGCAGTTACTGCCTCCCTCCCACATGGGCCGACAAAATCAAATTTTGCCCCCCTGGGCTCAAATGGTTACGCCCATGCAAATCCCATATACTCACTCACAAATAAATCCCCGAAGGGGTACACAGAGATATATTAAACACATAGTTAAGAAGAGAAGGCAATGGATTGGAAGTCAAATCAGTTTCTCTTCATTAAACGTCAAAACGGTATGTTCTGTAGAAACGTGTATGAAATAACGGTTTGTGACGTCATACGTTGCTAACTTCTAAAGCCTGTTAAGTACTTAATTAATTTTTAACCATGGGAAACTACCGTATTGTCGATGTAAAACACTTACCTGTAAATACAAAAGCGCGCCAACAGCTAGTACCACACCCACGGCCATGCCTATAGCAAGTAGCGTCAGCAACAACGTTGTGAGCGTCAAATATATCATCGGCTCACGGCCCGACCCGTTGTGGATGTACCAGACACGGTTGATCGCGTGGTATATGCATATTGTTAGTACCTGTAGGCGCGAACACAAAATATTATAATTGTGATTTTGTTAGGAAATTCTCAATTTATTTTCGTGGGAGAGCCATGCTTCGGCACGTATGGGCCGGCTCGACCTTAGTGATACCACGGCCTCACAGAAAACTGGCAGTGAAGCAATGATTATATTGCTTTTCACCGAGTGAGTGAGGCTACCGGAGGCCTTAACCCTTCCTCTCCCTCCTCGTCTCCCCCTTTCTCCTACTCCTACCTTAAAGACCGACAACGCACTTGTGACTCTAGAGTTGTAGGTGCCCATGGGCGGCGGTAGTCATTTACCATCAGGTGATCCCGTCTGCTCGTTTGCCCCCTATAACATCAGCTAGGCCCCCAATAGGTTCGGCCTATTAGGGTTCTTTCGGGTTCTTCTATTCGGTCGGCAGATAGCGGTCATTAGGCTACCGACACTTACAACTGCCGCTGAAAACATGTCCATGTCAATAAGTGATCTTTGTGATTGTTTTACAGGGCAGTAATCTAATATTTTTAGACATCTATAACGTAGTGCCTATTTATAATTGATTGATTAGCCGGAACAAACTGACAGACAGACAAAAACGTGAAAAATTTTTTTTTGGTATAAGTACCGAGTAAACATTCACATGCATTTAGTAAAAAACTGTCATTATGACATTACAAACGGACACCAATTTATTTATTTACTAGCAGTTCCCGCGCGGCTTCGCTCGCGTGTACATATTTATATATTTTGCGCGGAACCCTCATTCTTTTTCCAAAATCAAAGTAGCATAAGTTACTCCTTTTAACATCTGCTAGTGAAAGTCCAGTGGAAATCGATCCAAATGTTCCGGGGATTAGCCGAAACAAACAGACAGACAGACAGACAAAAACTGTAAAACATGTTGTTTTGGTATATGTACCGTATATACATCCAAATGCACTTAGTAAAAAGTGGTTATTGTAATATTACAAACAGACACTCCAATTTTATTTATTTCTATAGAGTATAGATGTATAGATAGATGTGTATCAGTTGTTGTGGTCCTAATAAATAAATATACTTATCATAGCTAAATTTGACCTTGTAAACAGAACTTGTAAATATCTAACTATATATATATCTGATTATAACTAATAAATCAGTAATAATACAATCTAACTACGTAAATACGGGAAACGTAATTCGTAAGCGACGAATGGACGAAGCGACACACGTAGCGCGTGAGTGAGTATCGAAGTAACGTGCTACCCGGCTGGCGCGTGGCAGCCCACTGAATTTCGCCCGACTCATCGACGCTGCTAGGTACCTGTAGCTTCATACCTACAGACCGGTCTAGCCTGCTAGTACTAAGATATCTTTGCAAAACTTACAACAGCAGCTTGTGCACATCCCAGCACAGCAGCTATGAGGAACATAGTGAAGTATCCGTGATTGGCATGCCCCACACAGCTATTGATCCATGGACAGTGGTGGTCCATTTTCTTTATACAATAACCACCTGGAAACAAAATAAGGTTAATTGAAAATTAAGTATAGTAATGCTATGAGGTATTATCGATTAGTACCTGGGAGCCCGAGCGTCGCGCCGTCCGTAACATAATGGACCGTGGAAAGCGAGCTTAACACAGTGTTTAAAGTTAAACCACAACACAGCCAGTTAATAAAATAATAAAAAAAATAATTACATTTTCTGCAGTGATGTGACCTTGGGGCCTTGTACCCATTACAAACTGTACAGTATTGTAAATACTGTTTGTGATCTTCACTTTCCTGAAATTTAAAAAATACATACATCTTGATGGTTTTTGTGGTATATTTATTAATTATCCATTTTTGTCAATTAAATGTTTATAATAAAAGAAAAAAAAATTACAAATACTAAAATGCACCCGCGCCTTTGCTTGATTGGAGGAGCATGAATTCTTTTTCAAAGTCATTGAGGGAGGGATGTGGACGTCTGCCTTATAGCCCTGTGATACAATAAAACATCAGCACCTTAGAGCAGCCAAATTTATTGAAAAAGCTTGCCAATAGATACGTTTTTGTACGAAACGATAGCGCGGTCTACTGCACCATCTATCAAGTAGTGGGGAAGACTTTTCCACAAATATATGTTCCATACACCTTAGCAATCTAATATAATATTCTGGACACATAGTACCTATGCACATATATGTAAAGTTGAGCAAATTACAAATAAAAAGTTACAATAAACTTACTGGTTTCCATCCCAGAGGTACATATCCCGGTCCTTCTAGTAAAGACTGTAAAAAATAGTATAATGTTGTTCCAGCCAACATCAAGAAGATTCCAGCATGAACGGCTCCCCCAATAGAGTCATGTGGTGGCCACCACATGCCAAGTAGGTGAACCATAGACCATGTTATTAGTTTTATTATAGCTGGAAAAGTATAAAATTTAATTTATTATAATGTTTATATATACAACAACATATTGACAGTGAAGTTCCAAACCTCCTAATTGTAATTATTGAGAAGTTAACTTTTTTATAGTTTTGAATTTAAAGATAGAAATTGCATGTTTTATTGAAATATCCCAGGTGTATTTCTAGTTGCAACAGCTTTAAATATAAATGTGGAAATAAGTGTCAACTCAACTCTTTACATTACAATATAACCGGATTACTACTACACTATTATAAAATGCATTAATACAGCAAAATAATTAAAGAATAAGTTATTATTATACACAATAATCCTACTAATATTATAAATGTGAAAGTTTGTGGTGATGTATGGATGTTTGTTGTCTTTCACGCAAAAACTACTAAACCAATTGCAATGAAACTTGGTATGTAGATAGCTGGACACCTGGATAAACACATAGGCTACTTTTTATCCAGATATTCCCACGGCATCGAGACTTACACAAATTAAACCGCAGGGCACAGCCAGTTATTAATCACTTTTTTCTAATGTCTCAATTAAGTTTTTTCCAGTTTGGCACTTCACCATCAATATGTAAAGCATTGTTTTATTTTTATTTATTGAATATCATGCTGTTATACCCATAAACTATTTTAGCGGAATTATAGAATAATAATAACTTGACACATCTCTCACACGGTTGTGTCATCCCAAACTAGGCATATCCTGTACTATGGTAATCAGACTAATGATAAACATACTTATTTATTACTAAACACATACAGATCACTACATATTATAAAACAAAGTCCCCCGCCGCATCTGTCTGTCTGTATTTTTGCGATAAACTGAATCATGCGATTTTCACTAATAGACTGAGTGATTCATGAGGAAGGTTTAAGTGTATAATTTGTTAAGATTTTGTGTAAATTGATTGAAATATGTTGCTGATTGTGGATTTTTTTTTTCCGGTATAGGGGGGCAAACGAACAGACGGGTCACGTGATGGTAAATGACTACTGCCGCCCATGGTAACTCAAGAGTCACAAGTGCATTGCCGCCCTTAAGGTGGGAGTAGGAGAAGAGGGGGACATGTCTCGTAGAAGACGTCTTTGTTACCTGCATGTCATGTCATGCAAAAATGGCTAAACGGATCTGGATTAAATATGGCACAGAGATAGATTATAGTCTAGAATAGCACATAGACTACTTTTTATCGCAGAAAAAAATGTAAAATTCCCGTTGGAGTTCACCAGCATGTCATATATATATTATAAATATGAACTTACTATTTGTGAGGGACAGACAAAATAAATTTTAGGCAAGTAGAGCCGCGGGCGCAAGCTAGTCTTTACTAAATCACTCACAGAACAATACAAATATATATTAACACATAATGGTTCAACTATAAAGCAAAATGTAGTCTGTATGAATTTGTTGATAATAAAACTGACATATTTGAATCAAACAAAATTTATTTAAGTTTTAGATCGTAAAATAATCTGGGTCACTTGGATAGTCACATATCATATAGTGTAAAAATAATGTGCTGGTACAGATCCCACTTATTATTTCCAATACCTATAGTAATAAAAAACTCTGAGTTCGTTTAAAGTTTTTATTACCTATGCAACTGATAAGCAAACTTAAACACAATGCATAATATAAAAGAAATAGGTATCCAATTATTTTAGTATAAAAACTGTGTAAGTATATATGATTTTTTCCGTGTTTCTTTTTTAATTAATAGCAATTATTAATAGTATACAAGATTCGCTTTCTAAGAATTATTTACTATATTATGGTTAATGGTTATTTACATGTTATGGCGAATTTGACTAATTTCGTTACTTTAACGCATTCCTTACAACTGTAAAGTTATAAAGTTCTAACTGCGGGCGTACTTAAGATAAACCTTAGAATATAAAGAGTGGAAGCACGACATATTTTAAATCATACTCTTTACGCTTACCTAAAACCGATATTGGACCCCAATGGAACAGTCTACGAAAGGGCGACGAAGCCATGATAATAGGTTACAGAATATTGATAAAGATAAAAATTTAAATTAATATCACGAAAACCACTTATTATATACTGACATTATATTAATACTTCAATATGCACATAGTAATTAATTATTTTAGTTATTAGTAGATACAACATTGTATCGTATCAAAATTGCGCCTTGTTAGCATTTTTGACAGCTGGCATTTATCGATTCGTTTAAAAACTGATTTTTAACAACAAAAAAGGTATTTATATATATTTTGTTGTTTTGCCTATGCTTGTATATATAATATGTGTATTGAATTACATAATTATATATATGTACCATCCTTGATAAATAATGGCTCTCTATGAAGAAAGAATAAAAATGAAAACGAAAGAAAATTACATAATGATGATATCGGACTGTCAGAGTCATTCATTGTTTTCCAACGATAAATTAATATATTACGTTTCAATGTACACAATTGAAAATATAACGGACTACTTCTTTTTTCAAATAACGTTGTCTATTTACAAACCATCATGTGTAAATACCCAGTAAAGTTAAATTTTGTTAATTACCACAAATGTGTATATTCTTTTTCTCTCTCATACTTTTCTATCGTGTTCAGGAATACAGGAGTCCTTTAAAGTTGCAAGCCAAAATAAAAAAAAATGTATAGCAGATTACCAGGTCATTTTAACGGTATTGTTTACAGACTTTAATAACAAACGTTTTCTGGAACTAAATATGTTCGCATTCTAAAGTAACAAGTTCATGGTACTTCATGAAATTTCATTTATTTACCCTTGAATCGAAGAAAGTTGTGTTTGTAAAACTACAACACCTGCTACCACGTCACGCAGGCAGTTGTCACATCGCAATATTTTTGTGACTCAAGGGTGTGTGCATTCTTTATGTGTGTTGTTCTACTTATGTGGATTATTAGGTGATATTCTTCTTTTTACCGGGTAAGATTCCCCACAAATATAATATTAATGATAAGCCTAAAACAAAATTGATATTCAACTCTGACCATCGAAATTTTTATCTAACGTTTTTCCGTGTTGAGCCGACTGCCCGGTGACTACAATTTTATTGTCGTCGTGCGTATGTGATTATTTTGTGAGAAAATGTATAAAATGCTACGGAATAGAGCGGATAATGCACGTTCTATGTGCAAATAACTAGGCGTCTATTCACAATTTTATATGTAATGTCACGCGGCAAAGGGCCCGTCAGCCGAGGTGAAAATTTACGTGAACAAAATTATCATTACATGAATTTGTCTCGTTGCAGATTATCATCCTAAACCACCAAGATGCCGAAATCGGTGAGTACTAATGTTTACGTTATTCGTTTGTAGTGAAGTGAAGTTACTATCATTGAACTCGACACTTCGTGAATCAGTCGCGTTAAAGTGATTTTTACTGATTTCACCATCGCTATGTGATCAGACGACACATGTCTAATACACGGCGCTATATTACGTTCGAGATTTTTTACTAAAATTTATTACTTATTGAAGTGATGTTTGGTTCATTTGAATAATATGGTTTACTTAAAAATATTGTAGTTGTGTTATATAAGGGACTAAGCAAATCATATAAATGAATGTCACTTATTTTTAATAAGAAGTATAAGAATCTATCTAAGGAAAAAAGATTAGAGGAGTTTCGTAACTTGGAAATAAATGCTTAGTACTGTTATCTTGTTTTTATGAGAAGATAAGAGTTGTAGATAACTTAAGTACTCAAAGATACAAAAAATTTAGCCAATAAGAAAAATCATCTACAAGATGAAATCAATTCAATTTTTATATGTACAAATATAAAAAAAAAATTGGATGAAATGGGTAGTTTTGTTTTCAAAATGAATGTCATCCTAATATAATGGATTAGAATAGACATATTTGATATAAGATAGATTCAAGTATATGTTGTTTTGTTGCTTTGAACTTCATGTGAATTTTTGGAAAAAATAATCTGAATGTCTGTAACATGTTAAAATGTTCCCATTGTAGTTCTAGAAATAATTATAAAATAAGATTCTTATATGAATCTTATTTTAATTTAGTTTAGTTGTGTAAAACATACACAGACACTAAAAAGACTTAATTCAAGTGATGAATAGTTTGATGCTATGAATAGACACACATGCAACTAGCAACTAAGCAAAAAATATACTTTTACTACATGTATTCAAAGTATTTTTTTTTTGCATATAATTCATTCTAATTTAATAAGTTTTCATTTCAATTCATTTGGGTATGAATAATAATAATCATAGTGGAAGTCTTTGTAATGCCTGTGCCTACAGTCAAATATAGTAATAAAAAAGTTTTGTAGTACAGTGATTATTATTATCACATATCCTGGTTGACATTCAGTGATAATTTTTGCCTTTGAGAGATACAGTTTACTTTACATAACAAATCTATTTTGTTAAACATGGTTCAATTTTTTATGTAAACAGTTTAGACATTATTGAGCTCACTACATTCCAAAGAAAATTAAACCATTTTTTTTTTGTTTTTTATATAACAACACCCGCATTAGGAATTACTCCCGTGTCGCGGGGGACTTTACAAACATACAAACAACAGACACAAAGAACACCCAGACTCGGGTCGGAATCGAACCCGCGACCTATGGCATAGCAGTCAGGGTCACTAACCACTAGGCCGACAGGCCAGTCAAAAGTAGTTGACTGTTGTATGGTTCATTAAATGCCAATTTGGCATGTGCATCATGTTACTTGTATTGTTGCAAGCTAAAGGCTTGTGTTAGAAGGGGTATTCCATAACAAAGTTGCTGAGTGAGATTTTAGTATGCAACCTCATATTTGCTAACACTATCTTTGAATATAATTCATATAAAATTATTAAAATAATTCCAATATCATAGATTAATTAGTGAACTTTTGCAATTAAATGGTAGACAAGTTTGTCTTGTAATAAAAAAGGGGTTTAGTCAATTCTGTTAGGCATTTTCTCTTTTTTTGTATTGTCAGAATACAATAGGTTTTTGTTTTTTCTTTAAAGATCATTAGTTTATTTTACTTGAGCATAAATACGTCCTTGTGCACTTACACAGTAAACTATGTGGATTTGGGGATAATTTAAATAACACCTAGCTTTCAGGACTCACAGGTGTATTTGTTCTCCAATTTAAATTACACCCTTGAGGTAACAAACTCTCAAATATCAGTAAAAAATTCATTTAAAAATGATTGGTCTATCTGTACAACAATCATGAGTGTTTAACCTTCATTTTGTTCAATGTGTGTTCTTAATGATACTGAAAGTAGGTACAGTTTTAACTAACCTGTTGCTTTGTATATTTATTTTCCAGATTTTTGGTTATATTAGCAACGCACTCGATTTAGGCGCGAATGATAATGTCTTGGTTAGTCTTGTGTGTGATTGTTTGCAGTTTTTTTTATTTGTTTTGTTTTAATGTATTTTGCCCCTAATGCTCCAGCTTCAGTAACTATTGTAGTCATTTTGTTTTTTTTTTTGGAGTTGAATTAGCTTTAGTTACCTATACCTGTGTAGTTCGAACGAAAACACTATTTAATTTTATTTCATTATTGCTTCATTGTTATAGGTATGAAATGTTAGTGACGTAAATTATAATGCAATAGAGTTCCTACATAATAATTTTTAGGAACTCATACTATTACAAAATAATAATAATATATTGAATGAAGTCCATCACAAAACCAAAAAAAAAGGGTTTCTACAACATAGACAATGCACAATTGCCATATTACAATAGTCTTAGCTATGATAACTGCCAACCATAAGGCAGTCTTAAGGATTATTTGCCACTACAGTGGTATGAAGAAGAAATGTTTTCCTTAAGATTTGTGATATGTAGCAAGTTTTGATATTTAGATCTATTTGTTGTGTAAGGCAAAGAATTAACGCAGAATTGTTCATACTGCACCAGGTCACAAAATTCGTTAACCAGAAGTATCCCATTAAACTAAAGTAGATAAGTCTATAAGATCTTGATAAGATATGCTGTTCTGTATGGAATGAAAAATCCTATTATGTATGAGAAGATTATTGATAATAGTATTGAATTTTGTATAAGTTGATATTGTTAGTGCAAATATGGCAATTTGATATATACTTGCTTAAAGGAAATGCCACAAAAGTATTGGATGAAAGCGGCATGCAGGCAGGATACTAATCATGAGTTGGTTGTCTGTTGTGACAAGAATACAAGATAAGCTCATAGGTAATAACTACATAAGAAGGGGTGGGTATAAAAGTGTCCCTAGTAACAAATAAAAGTAGAAAATAAGTATGTGAAGGTGATGTGAGAAAATGGAAGGTTTATTAAGAATATGGTATTACTTATGGGTATTAGAGGGCTTAAGAAAATGTTTCTATATTCTGACTGTTATTAAGATCATATGGCCAGAAATATATGTCCTCTAGCTTTAACACACCACTTCTAACCATAGTCAGCCTTACTACCATACATCCTACTTACTACCATACCAAACATGCCGTTGAGTATGATAACCAGAGAGGTCCATGTACTTTTTGTTCATTTTATTTATTGGGGAGTTATGAATAGAGGTCCGAGAGGTGTGAGGATAGGACTTACAAAGCTTGTGGTGTTTATAAAAAGAAGAGCACAGAGATAATGATTGACAGAAAAGCATTGCAGGCATCTCAAAGTTTGGATGGATGAATGTTTGATACTCAATCACGCCAGAACGGCTTAACGGATCTGGACGAAAATTGTCACAGAGATAGCTTATAGTCGGGAATAGCACATAGGCTACTGTTTATCCCTCGAAAGCTAGTTTGAAATATTAATCTGACCCCAAATAATCTGGATAGAGCAGCCATATGATTTTTTTTTTGTTAGTACGGCCTACTTATACGGCTTATCTTACCTTGAATCGTCATGAATGACAATAAGTATAGTTAGTTAGTTTTCTACAAGAACACGCTTTAATGGCCAACCGAATTCAAAAGGAAAAAGGGGGCCACTATTCACCTCGTGGCTTCATCATCAGACTAATCTATTAGACTCCTCAACATTAGAATCCTATGAGCCATTCGTTTCATTTCAAAACGACAATTAGAAGTAGGTAGGTACGTTTAAATTGACTTCCCAGATTTTTAAACATGGTTAAGTGAAGTGTAGTTATAAAAGCGCGAAAAAGAAAAACAAGAAAAACTCGAAATCTAAAATTATATATCTGTGAATTACTTCACAACTGCCTCGTGACAATAATATGTACCGGAAACAAATTGTAATTATACCAATAGGTATGTATATACTTGCGTATTGATAATAAAGCCAACCAAATTGTATTATACAACTCGTCGGAAAACAAACATGCAATCTGCCTCATGGTACTCACTGGCCTCACTCGAAACATAGCTGATGTCACTTGTTCTTTATAACTACTACTACAACTACTAGTCTAGAAGTGCTGCTAACCGTGTGGTGTTATAAGTTTGACGTGTGTGTGTGTGTCTGTCTCTGGCATCGTAGCTCCACAACGAATGGACCGAATTCGTTTTTTGTTTGTTTGAAATGTGACTTGATCGAGTGTGTTCTTAGATATAATTCAAGAAAATCTATTCAGCCGTTCGAAGATCATCAGCACTTTTCTAATGGTTGAAGGGATTTTCGAGTCGGGGGTGTTTTACATTTATGATTATCTTTAGATGTACTTCTCCAATTAGAATTCCCTAATTCGAGCAAATGTTTGCTACGTTCTACCTGCCTGAAAATATGGAGGTATAATTGCATATGTTTTTGCAAACCTCTGTGGATCATGGCCTTGTGATATGAAAATGAAGCCAGATGTTTACAAAATATTTTATTATTTTTTCAAAGTATAAGTAATGTTATTTTCTATTGTTATTATCGCAGCCCGCGATAAGGCCGCCCATTGTAACGCTGTAACGGTTTGTTGTTCCTTATGGATTGCTGATAAATTTTAGGTTTAGGTACTACACAATAAAGAGTATCTTTCTGTACACAGTTTAGTCACTTTTATCCAAATTAAATAAAGGCCTATCACACACTAATAATGCAATAACATTATTTCGTCTGATAGATCTTTCACATTTCTTTTTTGGAAATATTACATAACTAGTAAGTCCCAATAAAAAGTAGCCTATGTGTTAATACACGTCTCCAGCTATCTACATACCAAGTTTCATCTCAATCGGTTCAGTAGTTTTTGCGTGAAAGAGAAACAAAATCTATATATCCTCACAAACTTTCACGTTTATAATATTAGTAGGATATATGGGTTTACAAATGGCGGACATGTTGAATTTTATAATGCCTACTACCCTTCGCAGGGCCGCAATTATTTTTATGACATGCAATATGGTAATAGACATGAAGGTACTTTGTTCACGGAACGACATTCTTGTACTTAATAGCAGTTACTTTACAATACGGCTATTCGCATAAGAAAATTCCAATAACCCATTCCCGTATCTTCTAACCTTAGAAAATTATAGATACATTTTCTTTACCCCTGTACGTGTATCCAAAATTTCATAATGATCAGTTGAGTAGTTACAGCGTCAAAAATCGGAACGTTGACCCGGGTAGTTAAGAGTTTCGATGAAGTGCCTCTTAACAGGTTAGACTTGGCGTGACCTGTCCGACAATAGTTAGCAGCGGTGTGATGCGACATCTTGCAATCGGATTAACTTACTTCTGTTTCGGTGACGAGACAGGTCGCTTACATTTTTATCAACGTATAGTTTGAATCTCCCAAAGCGTCAGATGTGAAAAAGTCGTAACTGGTATGTGCAGTGGCGTAAATATACCACTTGATGCCCGTCGTTAATTCATCGGATGTGTGAGTCTGACTCGTACTTGACCGTTATTTTCTTACGGATGAGTTAAAATCTTGATAATTCATTTATATAACTCGTGTATTTTATTAAGTTTATTAAATAAGTTATCTTAAATTTATTAAATACAAAATTAATATTTTTTAAATACATTTTGTATATAGTGCCTCCCGTGTTCAGGGCCTTTGGTGCCTGTCGGCCCCCTTGGGCCGAGGGCCCCCTCAGGCCGAGGGCCCATGGCATTTTGCCCGCTCTGCCACCCTATTGTTACGCCATTGAGTGTGTGTTCTGAACTGAGTTTGTCTTGTTTGATTGTTTTGTCTCACGTAACTACTCAAGGATCATCATAAAATGTTGCATAGGTACACGTTTAGAAAAGGACATAGGGTTAATACGAGTATAGTGTTTCATCCAAAAAAATTTAGGTCCTGTTTCGGAGCGATACCCAATTTTATTAACACAATATATATGTTTATTAAATTCTTATCTTTTTTCTAATTCACGCCACAGCAACTTAAGTCGAATTCAGCAAGGGATTTTGAGATGCTAACAGATATAAATCATATCAAAAATACTGACAGCCTCTAAAGTATGTGCTGGGTTTAAAAACTGTAGGTCACGAAGCATTTGATTGCTTTGACTGCCATGAATTTATGTCTATTATATGTAATGTAGATAATTGAAGTCCCATTAGCATGATTATGTTTAATGGTTTTGATATTCTTGGTTTTTGCGGTGTGTGAAATATGGAAAGGTATTTGTGGTTAGTACAGCATGTTACATACGATCTATTATAGTCTGTGATTTAAACATGTTTTCTATCTGCATGTTACTAAAAAAATTATTGTCCTTCTTTGGATATTTCTTAAGTCTCAACGACATTTCCTTGTCTCTTCATATGTGATATATATGAAAAGTAGTTCTGTTTACGCTTTCACCTTTACCGCTTTGACCAAAACGGGAGGATATCAAAATATCAGTTATTCAGCTTTCCATTTGGACAATCATTCACAAGAATGCATGCATTCATAAACACTATCAAGGAATAGTAATGTTACTTGCAATGGTGCGTACGTTATAATTGTCGCGGATATTAATTATGTATGTTGCATAGCCTTTTTGTAAGACATAAAACATATTCCATTCGACGTCATGCATTAAGTAACCACCACGTAGTAAAAATCGTGAGAATATTAATCGGTTATTACTTAAACGGTGTATGGGGATCCATAGGTGAACAAACAGTGGCGAGACTATTCCTAGTATGATTTTAAGAAGGGACAGTGTGAAAAAACTTTCATGCTTCACGGTACGTAACTAACACTATAAGATGATTTGTTCCAAAATAAACTTGCTGGTGTATAGTGTATTCTTCTCTTCTTTACATCACACTAGCTTTTGCCCGCGGCTTCGCTGGCTTTAATGTAAAATTTGTCAATCAATTCAGGAATCCCTCGGTAGTACAACTTTTTTTTCTGGATGATACCCTACCCTATGTCCTCTTCTGTACACCTGTCAACGTGTATGCAAAATTTCATGATGAACGGTAGAGTAATTTAGGGGTGAAAGCGTAACAAATTAATAAACTCACGTTCGCATTTATGATATTAGTTAGGACTAGCAGTTCCCGCACGGCTTCGCTCGAGTGAGTGTATATATTTATATATTTTGCTCGGAACCCTAATTCCTTTCCCAAAATAAAAGTAGCCTTATGTATGTATATTCTTATATCGAAGAAGGTGGGCACAACAGATTTTTGTTCCTTCTGTTTCAGTTTTTTGTAAATCGCCGTTAAATCTCAATAGGATGGGATGGTTTCTGCTGCCATTTTAATCTCTTTTTTAAGTAATCAAAGATATGGTATAGGTATATAAAAATATTTGCTATTAGTCGATTGCATAGTGCATGTGATGAATAATAATAATTAATAGTTATTAATCAGATAATAGTTCACCTTGGCTTCTTAAGTGCAGAGTAATTTTTAACACGTTTTACATGAATTATTAAGTCCATCAGCATATTCATAATTCAATAAATATTTACTATTATATAATAACAATTTTTTTATAAATAATTGGTTAAATATATTAAAACACGATAAAAAAAAATTCTGTTTTCTGTAAACACATATAGTTAGGTATTTCAACCTAAAAATAATAATAATTTTACACATCTCAGGCACGACCGTCTGTCTCATCCCACAATTATTTGTCCTGTCAGTCAGTCAGGATCACTAACCACTAGACCAACAGGTCAGTCAAATAATTTACAAATAATTCGTGTAATTGCGATAACACTGATTTTTTTTTACTAAATAGACTCATTAGAGAAAATAATTTTCAATGCGAGTGTCGTGTTCACCATTGGTGTTGTATGCGAGTCTTCAGGACTATTTACTATTAGATGAGTCGTGATGTGAGCTTGCTTGACGCGCGGCTATAGAGCAGTCAACTTCAGAGGTCGCGGATTCTTTTTCCGCTCAGTGTAAATATTTGTATGCATGAATTTGTCTATTTACATTGATCTGATGTATATACATAGATAATATATAGGTATTTACAAAAATAATGTGGTACCCTATATAGCGTTGTGTAATAATTTCTCCAAACATTATACTTTTGTATTATCTATCTGTACTATAAATAAAAATGAAATGGTGTTCGTTGTTAAGCGCATCACTAGAGAATGGTAGAACGATTTAAAAGAAAACTGGTTTTAAAAGCATCGCAATAGTACGAACTAGGTTTTTAGGACAAGAAAAACTGGAAAGGTTTTCCGAAAATTTTGAAAAATTGGGAAATATGAAAGTACTGTTATCTATGAAATGAAAATGAGGTCGCGCACCCGTTCGCTCCTTCAGTTTTGTCCCCGTTCTTTCGCCCCCTGTTATCGTCCCTCGCTACAGGGCGAAAATATTTTTTATATTTTTGAAACGCCCGATCGCTCCCTATTAAATATATGTACATGAAAAACAATACAGTCATCCACGTATTTCTAAAAGTAGACAAGTTAAACTCTAGTAAAACTCAGAACACAACACCAGCGTGGATTAGAACCATTATAATAATTTTAACAGAATCAATCAATCAATCAACACTATTACACAATACACATACCTTAAACGAGTAGCGTGAAACCTAGAAGCAATAGTAACGAAATGTAAATATGATTTGTAACCGCCGTGATACTATGTGTCCGTTACAAATATATAATTTAGAAAAGTTTATCTAGTGCTTTGATTTTCTGGAATATACATAACGATTATTATAATAGATAATTGTCTTTCAGTTTAATTATATTTTTTTTTTAAAGACAACTCCCGCATTAGGAATTACTCCTGTGTCGCGGGGGACTTTACAAACATATAAACAACGGACACAAAGAACACCCAGACTCAGGTGGGAATCGAACCCACGACCTCTGGCTCAGCAGTCAGGGTCACTAACCACTAAACCAACAGGCCAGTCAATCAGTTATGGTTTAAAAATGAAACTAATCGTGGGAGAGCCATGCGTCGGCACGTCTCACAGAAAACCGGCGTAAAGCAATGCTGTGCGATGTTTCGCCGAGTGAGTGAGGTTACCGGAGGCTCTAACCCCTCTCCTGCCCCTTCCCTACTCCCACCTTAAAGGCCGGCAACGCACTTGTGACTTGAGTTGCAGGTGTCCATGGGCGGCGGTAATCTAAGTGACCCGTCTGCTCGTTTGCCCCCTATCCCATAAAATTAATAAACTTATTAGTATATTTTAATATGGATGTTGTTCCATTTACTATGTTTCTTAAAATAATTTATGATACCATAAATTAAATTTAAGAGCTTAACAACAATTTACATTACTATACTTTAACATGTTTTGTAATAAAAGGCGAACAATACCGTTTTGCCTTTCAAGAGGCGAATAGGTTTTTTTAAACTATGTGGGGCGAAACATAAGGGACGAACGTGTGCGATACCACAATGAAAGAAAGAAAGAAAGGATTACACACAAAATTTAAAATCGACAAGACAATGTCTGTCGGATCAGCCGATCAGCTAGTGTAAAATACGATGTATTTCTGTAGTCAAAGTATAAAGTTATTGGTAATGCACCCTTAAATTAACTTGACTGTCTTTCTATGACCGTCTGGGTAGTTTGTATTTAAAAAAGCTATTGTGAAACGATATCTGTACTCTGAAACATAATCTAATTAGCACTATAAATGGAAGTATCGTACGAGTTGTAGTACATCGCCGGTGAAAGCCTATTGGCAAGGTAACACCAGGTAACTGGGACAGGCGTTATCGTGTTAGTGGACACTGCCCTCGCTGCCATGTCACCGTTGTATGTAAGCTACTACGAACGGTTTTATAGTAATGTTATGTTTTTTTACATCACTTGTTCTGTACTGATTATTTTTAGTTTAAAGTTACTAAATCAACCTAGAACAAGCAATGTACTATTTAAAAGTTGCATTAATTAAAGATTAAACGAAAATAAGTCGTTTATCCCTATTTATGTCCTTATATATTTTTTTTAATTCATTTTGCTGAGTGAAGTTACAAAGATCAATGTTTTTAAATGTTATCCTTAAAGTAGGGGTCATATATTTTCGGAGGTGGTGCCCGCGCTTTGCGGGCAGGCGCTAGGAGGGTTCCGGATGTCTTAATAAAAGCTGTTCCCGGATCCCTCCTACTCAAGGCGCAGTACAGTACGCACACCGTGTGGTTTTAGTCGGTTCGATTCCGACACACCGCCCCACCGAAAACCCCGGTGGGGTGACGGCCCGAGGGGGTTTCCACACGCACAAAAAAAAAGGGGGGTCATATATTTTAAAATTATATTCTTAAATTCACAAAACGCAAAACTACTAGTCTAGTGGTGAGGGTTTTATCAATTCGAGCATAACAAAGAAAGTTGTGTCGTGTATTGTAAAGGCGATTGCCTATTCTGCTTAGTGTGTAGGGCGCAAGGGAGAATGGACAGCGAAAAATTGTACCTACAGTAGTTGTGTGTCTTAGAATTTTAAGTGTCTCCGGAATCTGAAAATATACAAGATTCACCAGATGGATTTATTATCTACATACAAGTTTGTTTTCTTTCGGAACTCACGGTGCGCGAGTCAGACTCGCACTTGTTCAGTTTTTTTTTTAGATCAGTTGTTTATTTGCTTTTCCATCTGTAATTTTTTTTTATCCAAATTGCGTATGGTTTGGTATAAGAGTTATGTCGTAGAACTAAAAATGAAACACCAACAACGGGAGCGGATGGTGCGTTTTTAATTCGATCGCTTCCATTTTGGATCTATTCATTTTTTTATACGACGGACTTAGAAAACAAGCACACTGCTTGATATAAACGAAAATGTTACTGGTGCCCACGAGCAGCCTCAGCAACAGTAGCGACATTCAAGCGTTGCGAACTCTATTTAATGTTAAACATGAAATAGAATGGATATTATAAATTCTCTTGGTTACTGCTTGACTGTACAAAACTGTTTGAAACATCAAAACGGACTGATGACAAAACTTAATCTGTATCATACACAAACTTATCGTCAGTTAAATTGTTATCAACAATAACAAGTTACAGTTGAATAAACTTCGTATGTTACATTAAAAGATAAGCGCTTATATTCAACAATTAAACTATCAACGAGACATCCGTCGTTAATACTTAACTTTTGACTATAATTAAAATGTTACTGACATCAATATCAATAACTAGTAAAATAACTCTCTATGCATAGGATATTGTAAAAATATGGTATGTATGGTCTATTGTTATAGTTCTTCAAAAAGAGCTTAAATACGTTATTGAACGGTCATCAAGGCCCGAGTGCCACCCCTGACCTAGAGATGCTCTAAAGGGTTGTATTGTAACAAGGGCACTGAGAACAACAAAACACTAACGAAGTCATAGGATCTTATTGTTTTTTTATGCAGTAACTTAAATTTCTATTTTTAAAATAAAAAATAGTTCAAGAGAAAGTTGATTTTAAATGCTAAATTGACTAAGTTACTAAGGCAGACTTCGTTTAATCAGCCTCTAGCATAGTCTTTCAGCTGGCAAATGAGGTCTACGGACCTACTTGGAATAGGAGAAAGGGTAATCGGTTATCATCATATATTAATCATATTAAAAAAGTAAAAAGTATATAATTTAGTTATAAAATAAAGTGGCCAGTCATTTGAAAAATTCTTACTATGAATGATGCTTAAGTATGAAATTATTAGATCTAGTCAAAATTCTAGACTGATTTAATTATTTCAAGTGTCTAACTTCGACAAGTAGTCATAAGCAATGAGGTAGAGAGTTTCTGTCCACAGTTCGCGTTATTAAACGATTGTGTTATGTCACTTCGTATTGTATCTCACGTTAAATACTAAATCAAATTCATAAATGTTTAATCATTAATGACTTATTCTAAAAGAATTTTGTTTTATTGTTAAATTCATTAGCATTTAGTTCAATGACGAGTGCTGTTGCTGTATTGTTATCTATCAAGCGATAATCTAAGCGACTTCGAGGAACTACTTACTGGTATTTTCGGAAAAACAGTAATGAAGACCTAACGGTTCTGATCTGGACTTAAATAGTTAAGTCTAGAATACAGCCTTTTAACCCTACTGCCGAAAGAAAATAGATAATGTTTTTCAAGTGTATCTATATACTTATTGTACATAATGTCTAATTCTTTGGTACGCTGTACAGCCTAAACCGGGTGACATAGGTTATAAAATTTAGTTTTTTAGTTAGTTAATACTTGCCCAGTTACTTGACTGATATTTAATGAGTAGCTCTTACGATGCCCGAGTCCAGACCCTAATTGTGCGTGTTTATAAAGCGCCTAAATACACAAACTTATCACTAAGTTGAGAACAAGCTGCCTTTGTATTATTCGGAGAGAATTATGTAATTATTATTTATAAACTAACGGCTTCTATTACTGAACAATCTAATCCAAATTCTTTAGATTAGATACATACATACATATTATCATTATGCTATGATCGATATCAGGTTTTAATTTATATTCTTAATATCATCTATTATTATATATCACAAAGACGAGAAACTTTTGAAGTTACCCTTTTAACATTCGCAACTTTGTTATAGACCTTATGTCACAGTGTCACAGAGTGCGTTAGTACCTAATGCTTACTCGTTGAAGACACTTACGAGTACAAAAACTGTGTTTAAACTAATGACAGCAACAAAAAAAATCTATTGCTAAATTTTTCTACGCATTTTTCAAGGAATTCAAATGAAAGGAAACAGGCTGGCGAAACAACTTAGACCCGTGTCCTAAGCACTGAATTTTTTTTTTTTAAAGAATACTAGCAACGTGGGTCACCCATTACTAGAATTCTTGTTAACCCCTCCAGCTAAACTAAAATGCTTGTGTTAGGAGTGGGTTCACGTCGGTGCACTGGGTGGGGTTCGAACCCGCAACCACTTGATCGCAAGTCCGACGCCTTAGCCATTACGCTACCGCCGCTTCAAATCAAACTACTGTTGCTGTCTACATTGTTTTGGGATGACGGTTGAGCATCCATTCGGAGACTCCTCATTCATCCCTTTTCTTCTGTTTACTATTCAGCATCCATCAGTTCAATACAGTAATATAACCACCGACGGCCATGACCGACAAAAATGCGTTTTTAGCGGGCAAAAGTACACGGCTCTCCTAATGGTAAATGATTATTGCTGAATACAAAAAGGTATATAGTCGCAACACCAAGTGGTGTCCTTTGTTATCCATTAAAGTTCTGATGACTTACATCACCAGCAGGAAAAAATTGCCACGGTGGGTATTGCTAAATGAAAAGACAAGCTATAACCATAAATTAAAAATTTAAAACACCTCCGACTTAAAAATCCCTTTTATTAAAAATAGATTTAAAAAAAGTTGATAATCTTCGAATGGCTGAATAGATTTTATTCAATTATATCTAAGGCCACTCTCTAACAAGTCACCTTTAAAATAAAAAATAACGAACTTAAATCGGTCCATTCGCTTGGGAGATACGATGCCACAGACAGACACACATATAAACGGACACACAGACACGTCAAACTATATATAACACCCCTTGGGGGTTAAAAAGGAGGCTAAATGACAACTGACTAGTTGTCAAATAGCCGCCTTTTAGCTTGAGGACGGCAGGTAGTATAACGTGATTTAAAAATGGCTGCTTTACGTGTGTATCATAAAGTACACGTATAAATACGTGTGCGAATGCTATTAGTTGTCATTCAAACTTGTTACTAGGTATTTATTTATGTTGTTCCTCGGTTGATAACTATAAGTTACGAGCATGCAGCTATTTATTGAGCAATAGTTGTTGCACTGTTATTGCTGTAATATATTTTTCTAATCGTTACGTGTTACTCCAGTAGCTGGCATAGCATTGGCATAGCTTAGGCGTGATCTAATAATAGGGTACAACGCTAATCTAGAATACGTGTGTACGTAATATTTACAAAAACACAAAAAAAATACAAAACAATACATTAAGTTTTTTTTATAGAAATGTTGTTTCGTGAATTAAAAGAAAGTCAATCCGTAGTCCATCAATACCTTTACTTAAAAAAGCAAAGGCAAAAACGTTCAGTACCTTTTTCTACAGTGTTTCTTTATTTGTTTAGCATGTATTGACGAGTATTTATTTTATCAATGAAAACATTTTGGAAACAGTTATTCTCCCTCCTTAGCAACGAGCTTTATTGTTATCAATAATGTTATAAAAACTACCGAATTTCGACCCCAGACGACCAACTACACAGTATAAAGAAAATACTGTAATTTCAGTCAACAAAATTCATTAAACAACACAATATAATGTTCAGAAATTGATAAACGATTTTACCTACTTATAAAAAAGTTATTTCTGAAGAAAAACTATAAAAAACATTAATTATTCGATATAGCCACCATGCGATTCATGCTATAATGAAACTGTGGTCCTAGCACGAGATTGGACTAAACTTGTGTAAATCATAAAATTGTTCTGACAATTCAGCACCTTCAACAATGGAAAAACTCTTAACGCATTGTTTTTGAGTATCTAAAATAGAATTCTCAGACTTTGGACTTTGTATAGCTAGGTATAGGTGCTAATTCACTGAATCAAATGGCCAGAAATCCTCAAATACCTGACGAATTAAAGATTAAACATAAAATATTTCTATTTTTTGACATATTTTGGAAAAACCCATGACGACCCTCAGGATGTCCGATTTCAAAGGAGGCTGTATTGTTTGATATGTTTAAATACATATTTAAGGAAAGAGATAGTGGGCAGATATACGAGTAGGTAGTAAGGAGTAGGCTTCTTTAAGTATACAGTTACGTAACAAAACATTCGAACACGATGTTTATAATTAGCAAGTCAAAGAGAAATAGGAATCTTATCGTATGTATGTACAAATAGTTGCATACCAAATAGGAATTATCTCACCTGCAGGTTTAATTACTTCTGCTAAATGCACGGCACTGATACTGATACACGTAATAAACGATGAGTGTACCTCGATTGGATCACTATTCAATATAAATGAGGAAAAAAGTAGCGAGACTGTAGGCGGCTTGAGTATTGAGGTAAGGTGAGCGCACGGCGGCCTTGATCACGGGGCGCTCGCGCATCCCCGCGGTACTACCGGCGCGACACCGACCGTTCAGTTCAAACTGTACCGCCGCGTCCGGCAGACGCGGCTCACGTAAACACACCCCCACACCACCTTATAGACAACCTTGTGATTGTGCCTGTGACATTATCCTGTGCGTGTGACAATAAAAACAGCCACCATGGTCGCCGGAGGCAAACAGGTTAGTTACGTAACTACATGACCGGTCAAGGGTCGCGGCTGAGCCTTCTAGATCTATGCTGACGTAACTATAAACTTATGAGGATATAAAACTTTGGGGTCACAAGTCAACTTAACTAACCTTCAATATATCATGTTTCCTTTCAAACTCTTACGTGTATGTATATATATGTATTAACATTATTCAAGGTAATTTTTAGCTATGAGTACCAACGTCACGGCTTATCATGATTATAAGTAATTAGCGCTAACGCCAGCATAGCAACAGGTGGCGGTGTCGAAGAAGCCACCATGGCCGAATTTTTCGTCAACCGAATATATTACATTAGTCTTTATTATATATTATATATTGAAATCATAAATAAGGATGATGTCATCGCAGTATAAACCCGCAAACTCCAAGATGGAGCCTGTCATGGCTTTATTCTTTATTTTGCATCATGCAAACGGTCGTAACCGTCTTTTTGTTCTCCATCCCTATTTATTCTGTATGCTAAAGCGAGATGGAATCACTTTCCTGTTTTGCCAAAGGTCTAGTGTTCTCGCTTTCTTTAACAGCTTATCTAAAAAATAAGAATTGAAATGCAAATATCATAATCGGTTTTGCTTTTTATGGCTGGATATAACTAAATATTCTAATGGGTTTATCGCACACGACTGTAGTACTATAGAAACTTATCAATTCACGATTATTGTTATCAAAATTATCATCAAAGTTGTAATGAATATGTATTGGTTTATCTTATCGTTGTCTAACATAGTTGATTTTGTAACCTACTGGTCAAGAAATTCACGAATTGTGTCTAATACTGGCCATGTACTTACATGACTAGTATTTGTCATCACGTGAATGCAGAACGGAGGTGCTGACATGTCATTACAACGGCTCACTTTAGAACTAAATCACACGGCAAAGCTAGTTATATGTGTAAAACTTGCTTAATCAGCATCACTTAAATCACTTACAAGTTGAACTATTGTATGAAGATTCCCAAGGTTTTCCTCCTCTAGATTGTTGGGGTAAAAAAAAACGTTAATCACTGCTTTAATATTTTGATTTTAAAATTGTTTTTGTTGATTATCCTCAAGTATCCGAAGTAACCTTCGAATTAAAATAAATTGCTCAGTTTATTTGCCACAGTGCATCAAAAAATATAATATTAAATGTATTATAATAATATCGTAAAATATCTTATTGTAAATAATCTATTCAAATAATTTAAAAATACAATGTGCAGTTTCAGAATACATACTAAGAAAGATCCTGGCTCGGTTAAAGCAATTAAGTTCTCAATTCTCAACATTCTGTGTATTCACGGCATACACAAGTAACTACTTTCTATGTTTTTTTGTTCGCATTAATTATTAAGTTTCGAATTAAAAATACGCTGACGCGACTAATAAGCTGATGTATAGATTGGATTACTTTAGATACCATATTACACTATGTCCATTGACGTATTCTTAGAGAATCATAATGCACACGTATTTTAATATCAAGGTACTGACAACGATCAACAAACGATAACAATAAAGGTATTACATAATAGGTCAGCAGTTGCTCTTAATGAGGAAACAACAGCAAAAGTACTCGAAGAAGTGTAAGTCATTCGACAGATAATAACACTTGCTGCCACCATGGACATGGACGCACGTGATTCTCCGTCACTCATTCATTACTGTACTTACTTGAATTTAATTTGATTGTCGATATGCTCCATGCCCATGTAGTACTGGTTTCACTACGTTTCACTCACACTTTGCGATTTCTAAAGCACACGGTGTAATTTCTTTCTCTGTCACCATGAATTGGAGGTTTACTTTTTCTTTAAATACTTAATTCAAATCACGGAGGTGTGTGATTTTAATTAGCTCTAGACTGTTTGATTCTTCCATTAAAAGCACTACGGTGTCCTTCCTTAGATAGTTTGGATGTTAAATTAATAACTAATTGCAGTCCCCGTAAGGTGTTTTGGAAGAGTTCGGTTAAATACACTGGACACGTGTTCACAACATCTGTCTAGGCACCTGTTGCCACCTTTTATCGCATCCCCTTTGCCTCCTTCCTGTCTACGATCCCGATCTTTTATGCCGGTTACGTGATCTTTTTAACTTTTATCTTTATCACTTTCGATTAAGATTGATAATTCATTATCGGCATTAATACCCTAATATGCCATGTCATCTGTTTGTCTTTAGACGGCCCGCCAATGTTTTTTTAGATTTGAACATTTTATCTTTTATCTACATTTTAGGTTTTGGATTTTCAAATAAACCCGTTTTTTTAATGGTCATTATGTTCTTGTATCGATAGTTATTTGTATCCTAGTTAAGTTTTTTTAACTGAAAACGATACTTTTTTATGTTTATTTTTTTTGTTATTACGAAATACCTGTTGCTACATGTTTTTGCTCCTCGTCATGACCTCCGACATAGGTTCAAAGCTTTAAAGTTAATGTGTATGTCGTCAAGCCACAACACGTATGTTTAATGTATCTTCATAATTATCATGAATTTACCTTGGTCACCTCAGTACACTTCCTACATCAAGATCAACAAGGACACAAGTTCCTCCAAGATCTTTTTGATTCTTGAATATTTTACCGTAACAATAGAATTAATCTTTTGTTATATCATTATTGTTATCTCAAACGTGTTTGGCAAGTATAATATTATAATATAGATATCCCGCAAACATATTAAAAACATGAAAAGCTAAATCTAATTTGCATTTCTAAACGAGTTGTTAGGTTAAATCTTTGCGTTAATGTACTAATATGACAACAATTCATTCACGCCATTGTTTAAAATAAAATAATTAGTTATCCACAACATTATATTACTTGACAACCTACTTAAGGTTAAAATAAATTACTTAACAGTCCCCTAAATATTAATTTATAAAAAAACTTGTTACGTCTTGATTGACTTGAGAGTTGACTATCAAAAAAAATCTATTTTATTTAATATTTGTTTTAAAAATAGATTAAGATACATAGGTAGACATACAGTGGCAATATGCTTATATTTTCATATTCATGTTAAAGGTTGTTATCTACAACATTCTGTGTACTAACGATGATGTCACTTTACACTAGCAAAGTTGCGGTGAGGAACTATTGACGTACAAAGTGGTTGTATAAGTAGCTTCGTTTCCGTATAATATAATATATGGGATGGAGGTAGTTTGCGGTAATGGCTAGCTTCGATATTGTGAATATACTTTAATCCAAATGATTTGTATATCGACAGCCGATGCAAAACCTTATTTGCTATAGATGTCAAGATTTGTTTAGGATTTGGAATGTCATCAAATCATATGGTAATCTTATGAAGCAATGCAAATTGAACGTTGTATTTGAAATCATTAGATGTCAGATTTGTCATCGTACCTTGTTTAAACTCTCTTATTTCTGAATTATAGCACCGATATATTTACTCCTCTTCAACGGCACTTCAAAACTATTTAACTCCACTTATCAAACTTTTCGACCCTAACCAGGCAGCTGTAATTTTATTATTTTTTTAAACGAGGAAAATACATTTGTTCAACCTTATCCCTAACTGCGATATTCACAGACTATAAACTGGCAAACGGCCATAAGTTATTGATGTCTATGGTCTTGAAAAACGTACTATCACCACATGGCCTTCTATTACCGTATTCGTAATAATTATCGTTATCCTTATAACCTTCTTGTTTTGAAATATTTTAGGATCGGTTTCTAGTCTAACCAGATAGGCTTGAATATAAATTTTTCAACGGACCGCCTGCCATCTCACTTAGGCAACCATTAAGTATTATTTGAAGGTGCTTAGCTTACTGATTAGCGATTCGGTGCTTTGACTAACCGGACTCATTCACCATCGAACTACTGGTATTAGAGGTTCTTTTTATCAAACGATGACGGGAGGCTGGCATACTGTCTAACGGCCGTTTCCAATAACCAAGCTGTAGTTACCGATAGATCGCTATCTCCAGAAAAACAGAAAGGTCCTATCTATCTATAGTCTGCGTTTCACAATCACAGATAAGTGCTATCTATCTTTATCCAACGAAGGGTAGCGCCTTTCCTCTCGTCTATCCACGCCTCTTGAAACATCTCATTTTTTGTTAACTACTTCACAATAATCACCCTTAAACCCATTCTAGTTTTTATAGATTTTAATTTTTTTTAGTCAATGAAAGCGGCCCATGACAAAATGTGAGACAATGCTGCTTGTGCAACATGTGGCGGCAAAAGTCGTCTCAAATAACAAAGCAATGAATGCAATTATAGAATCAAAGTACAGGCTTGTTAAATGATTTTATTTCTTCGATTTTTCGATTCGAATAAAAATAAAACTGTATTAAAATGTAATTGACAAAAATAGACGCAGCTATAGTAATACGTATTTTGTTAAAACGAAATAAATACTTTTTAAATTGGCATTACACTCAATCTGTAAGTTTATTTAGGTATTAGTACTAAATTATTTATTTAACTGGTCTACAGCAGACTCAGTAAAATCTGTAAGCATAGTATTCACGCCAATTCGTTTCTTAACCACAATTATAATTTAAATAATTCCAACTACAATGATCCGTTGTATTATATTATTAGTATATTTTTCCTACTTCAACTATTCAAAAGTTTTAAAAGTTATCCTTGTCAAAACGGCCGATGTTGACAGATAAGCAAATTATGTTACTTGAGTTAGCTCCGTCTATCGAAAAGTAACTTAAAACTTATATTGAAATGAAAGTAAGAACCATTTGTATGGGATTCCTATCTCTAGTAGGCTACCTGTCCTCTCGACGATAGATCGACAACTTCGATAGAACATGCTTTACCCCAGTAGGATATTGAAAAGCAAGTAAGGACCAAACGATAGATTTGTCTATCTTTTGTATGTGGATTTAAAGATAGATAGGTTATTGAAAACGGCCGTTAATTCATTTATGAATCTCAGTCACAGTCGGACAAATATTAGACAATAATAATAATTCATTAAATGATATTAATTGTGATATTAATCATCATTTTCTTGCCCTTTTCCCATTTTACTCCATAGCCTCACGGCCATAGCCTCTTTCATGCAGTTTAGTTTCGCTTAATATAATGTCAAATTATACATAAGTTACAAAGGGTATGAATCATATCTGGAAATACTATAGATTCAAAAACAATAATATAATCATGATGTTTTTACTCAATTAACACCACTAAAATAAATTTATCGGTTTCTAGTAACTACACCGCTGATTTTGTATGACTTCTGAGTCATACAGGATAAGGATGGTTTCAGCGGAATGTTTACCGATGCTTAATAACTCATTATGTTATATTGGCGTGTTAAGGAAAATCACGATTTTTCTAATCGAATAGTGTACTAATTTTTATTTGAATACCGATTCTAAGGCGGATGGAAGTAGTTAATATTGTATTTTATTTGGAAGCTAAATATTATTATTCTTAAGGATAATAGTAATATGTTACTCATTTTTCAATAAAATGTTGTACAGACCGCAAATTAAAGTTAGTTATAAATAAAGAAAAAAAAATGAAAGTAATGAATCTGTTTGGAGTTCCACTAATGCTACTATATAAAATAGATTACTGTGGTACTGTGTTGACTGCTGTTGTTGTAGTTGGAAAACGGTAAATTTGATATTTTTGTTAACCGTTGAAGGTGTAATGCTGCTTGAATAAAATTCATGACCATAGACAATTAGACAAGTTCATAACTTCCGGTCCATGACATTGTTATGCATGTATACGGGAATTAATGCGATCACGAAATACACGAAATGTGACCACGGCCAGTGCACCCTAGTCGAAACGTCACGTAGTTCAAAGGTATGTAATACCTCTTTCATGAATGCGCTACATTTTTTTTAAACTCTTCATTTTAAACAAACATCTCTTTTCTACTCTTACCATTAATGTTAAAAATACTTGTTCTACTTATTGGCTTTAAATAAACAACTTAAGTAGCATCAAACATAATTATACTGTCACTGTCACATACATAAATACATAATACTGTCAGTCATAAGTCATAAGCCTTATAAATAAATATCACTACATATTATAAAATAAAGTCCCCCATCCGTCTGTCTGTTCGCGATAAACTGAAAAACTACTGAACGGATTTTCATGCGGTTCGGTTTCACTAATAGGCAGAGTGATTCATGAGGAAGGTTTAGGTTATGTGAATAATTTGTTAAGATTTTGGGTAAATTCATTGAAATATGTTGATGATTGTCATCTTCATGTCTCTGCTACCCGTGCGAAGCCGGGGCGGGTTGCTAGTATTTAATAAAGAAACACAAAAATATTGTAATATACGCTACACCGATGACATTCAATTGAATAGATATATAAATTTAATAATTAATGTTTTCATTACGTATAAGAATAGAATATCTATTGTTGACCTCATCACCTGGCTTTGTAACACTTGATTCTCTATATTCTAAGAAACAGACTTTCTGCCTGCAAGTTCGTATATAGCTAAGCAAGCAAAATGTCGTTCGCTTGCACAAACATCCATCGTTTACACAGCCGATAACAGGCTGGTTATACGGTATACCGCCTTATCTCGCCAGTTTCTCAATCTTGCTAGGATGACTCACACGCTCGTATATTACGTAGCTACTTCATGATCATACTGTCCTTGGATGGAATGTCCCAAATGTTATGCTTTTCCTTAATTCTACTGCTTAGAAAGTAGGTGTATGACCCATATTATGTCCATGTTGTTTTAATGATATCATTATTGCAAAAAAGGCGATACTTTTGAACCTATAATTCGCATTCTCGATACGTATAATGAAGGTTTGAATCATTCAGGTCCACAGACCTTTAGATGTTTTAGGGTTTGATCGGCAGTACATTTTATTAATACAGCGGTTGAAAACTTGGACCTTAGAAGACTTCTTCAATTGAAAATATAGTACTAACGTTTTCTTCTAAGACAGTCGTCTTAAAATCATTTCAATTTATCGCAAATACTGTAATTTACACGACATATGTATGACGTCCGCGCATATTTACTCACTTCAGTATTTCGATATTTATGTACCTAGTTAATCTTCCCATCGTATGGCACGTATGTAATTATATTTTCGTGTGAAATCTGTAATGGAGCAAAGAGTCTATGTATACCGTTGTAGCTTGTTCTCTACTAGCAACTCTAGCAACTTGTTGGGTTTTCGCAGCAGCCATTGGAGGGATACTGCCGGACACGTTATATAGTTGCATTATTCTTTAAGTACATTATCTCGGTAATACGTTTATGAACTGAACAAAACCATCGGAAAAGTGTGCATACATCACCTAGTTAGAAAGAGACTAAGAGTAACTATTATACCTAGTATACAATTTGAACACAAACATAAAAAAATTACAACAAAGCCAGCCCACAATTATTACAATCGGTTATCGACGGTTTCATCCTCTGGACTAGTTGTATTTTTATTTACAAGCCATTAATGTTTGACCAAGGCTATTGCTCTATATTTATGTTATAAGAGATCACGAAATAAAACATTTTTAGATACGGCCTTCAATAAACAAAGTCAAAGTTGACTGATATGTGATAACTGTTTATTATTTTATTTGGTAAAATTGTTTTTTAAGTTAGAACAATCACCTTACTGATTAATTTTTAGGTAATGATAGGATTCAACTTTCTAAAGAGAATATTTACCTTAGTCAAGGAGTTAAATTACAACGTACGAAAGATTTAATATGTTGACAGTTAACACGAGCTACTAATAAAGCAAGTGTTGACTTGACGATGACGAATGTCTAGATATCGCCTTGGAGCGTGTGTAATATGTATCAGATGTGCAAAAGTGACACTGTCGCTGCTTCACAAAATTTAAATACTATATGCTTTATACATCAAGAACAAGATAACTTGTAACGATATTTCGATATTTCGCCTGTCGTTTGTAACCTTATTAACTACATTCATCTTGTTGTTAATAGAATGGTTAAGCATGCGGGTTACTTGATAAGCTATGAATCATTTGGGAAGATATATGTATTTATGGAGGTTACCTCGAAAAGGAGTACGTCCGCTTCCAATTAAATATTTAAAGAGAAACGTTTTAAAAATAATAATATATTCACAAAAAAAAAAACTGTGGTTGTTATCTTAACCCAAACTAAGGAAAGCTTTTAGTATGAATTCTAGAACACGGACAAACATACTTCAAAACCAAGACCTCCGTGACAGTTAAATGCTGTAGCGCCATGCCACGTCATAGCTCGTCGAATTGCATTGCATTGCAACAACAAATCAACAAATTAAATAAAACTAGTGGTGCAGACCAGAAATAAAATAATAACAATACTTTGTATTATGTACTTAAGAAAGTAAGTGTTGTCAACAATGGTTAAAAATATTTTCACGAATCCTGATTGGACCTTTTGGCGTATACCCAAGTTCTACTTTTAAATCTTATTATCCATTGCGTCATCCTTTATTTACGTTGCTCAAATTATGTTCTTGACCTCAACTATAAATAATGAATTGTACTTCAAGTCAGTCGATCAGGTTCGATTTCCTTACATTTCAAGCAGCTAGCCCATGTAGTTGCCTTTTATCTCAATGTGAATTATGCCTGACTACGTATTTATAAACCAAGTCCTTTTTTGTACTGCGAAATACTATGAATGAACCATGTAAGAGAATGCCTATTGTTACTCCTTAGATTATATCTGTATCTGTCTGACTAGCGGCTATTGTTAGTGTAATTATGTTTTATAAGAATCTCTTGTGGATGCACAGCCAGTACCTAACATTACCATTATGACGTACATTGTCTTTTGATCCACTTTCGGTTATATCATATTCGTGTAAAACACTTTTTATTTCACATTTTCACTAAACAATAGCATATTTAAAATTCTCCTGTACCCAAAATAAAGAATACTTTCGTTAATCACTTGTAATTTTAGTTTAACTTTCTGCACAACGTCGAGCATTTTTTATTTTAATAACTCAATTTCATAATTTTGTTGAATTTTTATGTATTTTGCCATTCAAGTCGATTTTTACGTGTCAACTCGTTATCGTCTTGTCCACAAATCATATTCCTTCTTAGATATTAATTCGAAACCCGCCCCGTCTTCGCAACGAGTACAAATTATACATTCCGCATGAATCACTCTTTCTATTAGTGAAAACCGCATGAAAATCCGTTTAGTAGTTTTTCAGTTCATCGCGAACAGACAGACAGACGCGGCGGGGGACTTTGTTTTATAATATGTAGTTATGATAAGTTCACTGCAAAGTCGAAATCATCTATTGTTCTCTATTCGAACTATTCGTCATGTTTACCACCCAAACCAATTAAGATATCTTTTTTCATAAGAATAATATGTACACGACGTCTAAATAATGTACAGGACGAGTGAGTTGAAGGTGCTTATGTCATTTTGAAAACTTTATTCGTTTTTTTTTAGGTCTCATTTGCGTACACAACTTGCTGAGCACTTGCTGAGCCGTAGATACGAAAAGGATTTCTAGACCTAATGTAATAGCAATTATGTAAATGTTTTTTTTTTCTTTGAATATCTCATCTATTAACTGTCACTGTCACACACATAAGGATAATTAATTGTAATTGCTCAAGCATAACAATGTTACGAATATGAATAGGGATTTCGTTCGTCGATAATGAAACTGATTTAGTTATTTCCACTACAGACTAAATACGAGGTCATTTAATAGGACAATAATGTCGTCCTTTTATGTTTAACATAGTTGTAATATAACTGTCTATCGTCATAAAATAACGAAATAACCATAAAACAGTTGTAGTTGAAGTAATACACGGTTCAGATGACATAATCGCTCCGGAAGATCACATCCGTTTGGCACCGAATCAACACGACCCGATAGATATTTTTAGACACAGTTAACGATCCTACATTTGTTTTGTCATTCTTTTAATTTTACTTTTGCCTGAATGCGTCTCTGTTAAATAAACTTGACATTGAATGTATAAAATCTACATTGCGTTTAATATCTGTCCTGATTCACTCATCTAATAATATCCATTACAACAACAAGCGATTAATTTAAAAACAATTAATTCTTAGGTACTATTATTCAATATACGGCGTACCAAACATACCTATGTAACTTTTTACCCGACTGCGGCGAAAGCCCAAAAGGAGGGTCACAAGTTCGACCTGTATGTATGTCCGTCTCCATGTTCCCTCGTAATTACTACGAAACGATTTTGAATGATATGTTATGCGATTTGATTAGGGATATTAAAATTATAAAAAAAATCAAAATGACGATTTTTTGGCGCCAACTTGCATGTCTTCAAATTTTTTTTTCGTCATGTGGTATCGAAATAAAAGGTTTTAAAAGATGATAACCAAAATATACACAACTGTATGTTTGTTAGTTAGTATTTTTAACGCAGTCGGGTTTTACAAATATTATTTTTATACATTTTTTAAGTCTTGGTGACAAATTTTTAACGTGGGAGAGCCATGCTTCGGCACGTATGGGCCGGCTCGACTCCGCTGGATACCACGGCCTCACAGAAAACCGGTAGTGAAGCAATGACTGCATTGCATTTCGCCAAGTGAGTGAGGTTACCGGAGGCCCTAACCCTTCCCTATCCCCTATTCCAGTCCTTCCCCTCTTCCCTCTTCCCACTCTTCCCCCTCCCCCTCTTCTCCTACTCCCACCTTAAGGGCGGCAACGCATTTGTGACTCTTGAGTTACAGGTGCCCATGGGCGGCGGTAGTCATTACCATCAGGTGACCCTGCGGACGTCTGCTCGTTTGCCCCCTATACCATAAAAAAAAATGTAACCTTCATAAATAATGTACCTAAACGTTTAACTTATATGAATTGTTAAATACGTTTCCACTTATACGGGTTGTTAGTTCAATATTACACGCTCAGGTGGTACACAACTACACACATCTGGACTATACAATGATTCGTCCTCTATTTAGTTTTCTTCGCCATATATGATTTGTTGACAGATAAGGTCGTCTTATTGGACAAGGGCACACGAATTTAATTTATGGTACGAATATAATAAAGCATTGAACAATAAACAGATAAACAAAAGAATGCTGAAGATAGCGAGCCTTGGTCCTTCGAAAAAGGTTTCGAAAGACCAAGGCGCGACCATAACCAGTGTCTATGACTACGTAGTTATAGATACTGGTTTTGTGTTTGCCAGAAATGATTACAAATAGCATTTTAACTTAGTTTGTAATCTTTCTAACGTATGCTAGAGTCTTTCTATCGTACTAATCCTACTAAATATTATAAACGTGAAAGTTTGTGATGATGTATGATGTTTGTTACTCTTTCACGCAAAAACTACTGAACCGATTGATCAAACTTGGTATGTGGACACATAGGCTGCTAGTTATCCCGGTATTCCACGGCAGCGGGACTGTTTTGTACGCAATTTTTTTTTTTTTATGGTATAGGGGGCAAACGAGCAGACGGGTCACCTGATGGTAAATGACTACCGCCGCCCATGGGCACCTGTAACTCATAGAGTCACAAGTGCGTTGCCGCCCTTTAAGATGGAAGTAGGAGAAAGGAAGAACGGGAATAGGGGAGAGGGAAGGGTTAGGGCCTCCGGTAACCTCACTCACTTGGCGAAATGCAATGCAAGCTTTGCTTCACTACCGGTTTTCTGTGAGGTCGTGGTATCGAGCGGCACGTATGGGCCACGTGCCGAAGCATGGCTCTCCCACTTTTTGCAATTAAAGCAAAACGCGCACTAAGAAATATGAAATTTTATAATAATTAAAGTTTGTATGTAGAAGAAGTGCAGAAATCTAAGAATATTAGTTAATATATGTTATAAGTCTATTAAATAAGCAAAAACGGCTACAAGAAGATACAGGCGTCCAGTATGCATGTTGACCTGTTATGGTACGGAAAGTGTATACAATGACAGTTCAATTTATACCGGTCAATCATGTAAAACAAAACAGTTAAAACTTATTAAATTACGGTCGAAATCAGATCATCAGGCGATCTCTATTATTCTTAATGTGTATGTTTGTTTGTTGTAATAATAGTAGCCAAGAATTAGATTTAACAGTAGTACATTTTTGTTCGTAAAACGAAAAGCTAGATTTAGTCTATTCTTTAGTAATACTTATTGAACCAGTTATTTCATTATTTTTTGCTGTTCCAGATGAACGTCCGTGTGACGACGATGGACGCGGAGTTGGAGTTCGCGATCCAGCAGACGACGACAGGCAAACAGTTGTTCGACCAGGTCGTCAAGACTATCGGTTTAAGAGAGGTGTGGTTCTTCGGACTCCAGTACACCGACTCCAAGGGTGATCTCACATGGATCAAACTCTACAAAAAGGTTAGACATTTTTTTTTATTTCATCCTCTTGTTTTCAGATAGCGGTAATAACTAACAATTCTTTAACAATATTGACTTGCAGTTACTTCAAAAAATCCTGAACTTTTCACTATCAATCGTTTGTATTAACAACCCGTTCTATTTATTTTTAGATGAATCTCAGATAATTTATTTTGCAAAACATCAGTAATGTTATTGGATACTCGCATTAGCGTATAAATTGTGTGTTTACTGCAAGTCGTGGGGGGGCGGCAAATGTTGCTTTGCGTCTATTTTTACCACAACCAACAAGTTCAAGTGCATTTTGTTGCGTATCGCTTCGCAATTCTCGTGAGATATAATCCATGTTAATATCCACTTTGATCTATTATTTCTTTAATGAAATACAGACGCCTATAAAATCACGTAGTATCATAAATTATGTTATTGTCTTGACTAAATACTGTTATTATTTCGACTTTAATAGCCATTTCCTTTTGACTACTTCCTTGACAGCGTTGAATTCATTCAAACAACGCTTCCGTCGTTGTGTCTTTGAGCTATAAACAAACAATTTTCTGAAATCGTTTTCCTTTATTCTTATCCTCCATGTGACACTGACCCCATAATGCAATGTCGGCGTGTGCACAGCATTACCGAATATCATTACAGCATAGCCTATATGTTTAATCAGTAAGGACGACCAGTCTGTTTTAAATGTTCAAACATTGTCAGTCGTGAATATTCAAGAAGGTCGCACTACTTTCTTGAAAATATAAATCGAGGAGGCAGTTTGAATCTGAAGTTGAATCAATGTTTAATTGTACGGAGCACGTTAGTGAATTGGCGGCTTTGCTTTATTGCCGTCTGCAACGTTTAGAAATGGAATAAGTAGTTTAACCTCGTTCGTTGACACATTCTGTTTTTCCTCGTCATAGATATTGTGAAATTGGAATGTGGTTGTAGTTTTTATCTGTATTTCTTCTTTTAAACATATCTGTGTTTGTTCTAACCGCATAAGGAGCGTCTTTTAACATATCTATTAGTAGATACGTTTTGAGATAAGATGTGTTAAACTAACAATGAAAACTAAACTTAGTTATATATTGGTACATGTAACTAAGTTTAATTTTCCATCAATCATTTTCAATCCATACTTAGATATAATCTATCATGCATTCATAAAATTCCTATTTTAATTAGCTCTAATTTATGAGTACATATTTTGATTCGTCGTTTTCGATATTAGATAAGTTATGGCAGAATAATTTAAGCTTCGGCCTTGCAGTCAAGATTTTGCTGGTTCGTGTCCCACCCCCATTTCAATACAGCTACAGGGATTACAATACAAATTCTATGTTATTTTAAAGACAAACAAATCGAGAAAGGTTTTGTGTTTTAATGTATAATATTAGTTATTTTCAGCAAAAAATTATCAAAGTGAGAGTTAAACATCGATTTTAAATGTTGTAATGCAAGTTCTAAGCATAATGTTCCAAAAGTTATCGGTACCGAAAATATTGAAAACGAACTAAATAATAGCCTACCTAAATAACTTGCGTTCCACCTTCAAATCTCCGAACGTCCTGTCCTCGGTCGTTATCCGACTATCCACGTGCCGACATGTAAACACGCTCATTGAACCACATTGTTTGATAAACCTGCCGCCAGAACTACCATATTTGATAAATAACATCTAAGGTTCGCAACACACCATCTCTCTTCATGTTGATTTAAAAAGGTTGTATGTATTATTTCAGTTAATAAAAAACAAACATCTCACATCAATGTGCAAAGTGTACCAGTACACCTTAACCAGTCCGCATCGAATCGGACCAAGGGGTCCAAATTAATGGAAAGAGCTCACGTAATTAATAGATGCTCTCTAAGAGTCCTGTTGCGTCTTATGCATATTACCAGAGTTGAACCAATACAATGTATAAGCTAATGAGAATACTAGGGCTCTCAATAACCCCACCAACTAAGCCAAATACTTGTATTACAACTGGGTTCACGTCGATTTGTACTGGGTTCGATTTAAACCCAAAATCTTTCATTACCAGTCCATTACGCGTAAAAGTATTTAATTAAACTGTACTGGAATAGATAGGAATGGTATAGAGTATACCATGTCGGTTTATGATCGGTTTATATGTAAACCATTCTCATCCATATGACATATTATCATAATTGACGACTTGACTTTTAATAAAGTCCTTTGAAACTCTTACTCGTCTACAATAAACTAATTTGTCTTGATAACTTTAACGATGTAGACTTGACTATGACAAAGGCGTCCGAATGATTACCGAGTTCAATGCCCTGGTAATTGCAAATGTCAGGCGCTCGCTTTAAGTTTAATGACGTCAAATAATATGCATATGGTCAGTCATATTTGACGATACGACTCAATGGGCAGTCGGTTTTACGTATAACATATTTACAAACTTTTCGCTTGAACGGCTGCGTGTAGCTAATTTCTCCTATACACACGGTTAGTAATGTAAACAGACGTATATGTTTTCGTCTCTCTCTATCACGCAGACATTTCATCACGTGTGATATTGATAGACTACAATCGTTTATCTAAACATAAGCGATTTTCACTATTGGCCGAGAGAAAAACTTTGCGAACGTAACCAGTATGCTCGTTGTAGAAACCTTGACTAGACTCAATGAAATATAATTATATAGTCGAGTGGAGACATTCAATTTTACTTGATGAGAAAACGAAAAACTGATGTTTAATTACAACTATGCATGAATAACTAGATATTATTATATATACGAGAATCTATTTTGACTCTACGTTCTAATACTCATTGCGTTTATATTATACACCTACTTCCATTATTCTAAAGCCAACACGAGCAAACGGCTTTCCATTCAAATAAAAAAGAATGTTGCAGCTATACTTCTAGAAAAAAAATAAAATTAAAAAGTATTCGCGGTATTAATTAAACAGTCTACGAATTCCTCGTATGATAATAAGATAAAACATAAGTTGAAATCCTTAATATACTTTCGATTTCGACAGTTCCAAATATGCTTTGCTTGGAGAGAATTTTATACTAACAATGATAGCTTAAGTAGTTCTCTGCAGTTACGCCCCCGTTTTTGGCCATACTTTTCTCCTGGATAGCCTAGAAAGTTTCTCCAAAATCAAGTAGTTCCAGAGATTAACGCGTTTATTATTAGTCTAGATTTAAAAGTATAAACGGTTATATGTTCCCACAAGGAACTGTTGTATGTGGGCATGACTCACGATCGGAAGCTCTCATCACGTGTTTATCGAATCCTGACTATAATTGATACATGTGGAAGCCAAATGGCGGTTGTAATTTTTGTGTACAATGATAAAGCGGTTTTAGTAAAAACTAATTTGAGTATCTTCAGTGAGAACACTTATTAAGTTTAGTAATTTGAAAGTGTTTTGCGGCAATGGGCAGGTTGTATAGTCCGGGAATAGACAATCGCTGAGAAAGATATTATTTTGAGCAGCCCCTACTTACTACATGGACCGAGGACCTTGGGGACCTTTGACGGCTCGGTTGGATGAAAGTAACATGACCACTTTTTGTGAAAGCATTTAGGAGAGGACTATGTTCAGTGGACGTCTTTTGACTGAAATGATTCTGATGACGATGAAGTAGATTTTGGCATCACAATTATTTTTATTCTCTTGTGTGCTACTTGCGATTTGGATATTGATGGGAATTGCAAGATTTCAAATTCACCCTGTAATATTTTCGACATTTTGTATACTATATAATAATAATTTTATATTCAAAACGATGAAGTTACTTCGCTGCAGTACTCATTCCTAGAGGGCAACTTTATGATTAGTATGAAAGCATATTCACACAGCTAGCTATCTTAGATTTATTATGTCTAATACATATAAAGCGTAGCTTAAAAGTTAATTTGGTGCAGACCTTGAAACATTTTAAAATATTTGAATCCATTAAGGTTATACCAGTATCGACAACTTAGCCCATACTTGTAAAACTAGTTATATAAATAAATATGTTTGTATATGTCATCTGAGGTTTCGAAACATTCTTGACCTTCGCATCACAAGTTATTTGAATGTTATTTATTGGCTTCTTGATACTTTACTGACCCATAAGAATGGTCATCACATCACTATCTAAATATAGAAACTTTATAAGACTGACCGATATAAAAAAAGGCCTATTAAAATAGTGTCTACGTAAGCAAGCTCCTTTATGTTACTGTTTGAAAAGATCGACGTCTTGAAGTGCATCGAATTAAAGTAATCGTTTTTACCACATTTCTTTGTGAAAATTTTTATTTGTGCTTTTATCATATTGAGGTGAATCAGTGTGTGTAGGGTATCGAAGAAAAATCATCATCATCTTCTTACCCTTTGTCCAATTTACATTGGGGTCGGCGCAATGTGTACCATAGTAAAACTATTTTAGCTGGTTGACGGCTAACCCTCCTTGGGAATGTAGGCTTTTTAAGACGATAAAGAAGGAGAAGGTAAATTTGTATACGGAAAAATGAGTAGGGAGAGCAACCTAGGGTATGAGGGTATGAAGTACTGAGACTGCAGTTGCTCGCAGAGGCCGGGGTCGCGTACCCGAATGTCCTTTATTTCCTGTGACTGGAGAGGCCACTAGGACAGGAACACCAGCTGGCCAGGTATCGAAGAAAAATATGAAAACTTTAACTAATTGATTGGTTTACAAGCGTTCACGCAGGTAAATCCCTGGCCAGTGGGTTTTTCTCATTATTTATTCCAATACTCAAATTCAACAGTGCTATTACTAGGTGTAGTAATTACTTCTTTGGTCATTATAGTTAACGAGTATGATATAACATTCTAAGATACCTAACTGTTGAACTGTGGGTATTTCAAACTAAGTCATTTTTTTTAAACATAAAAGGCGTGGGTCGCGCAGTAGTGTTATTCTTAAACCCTTTCAACTAAACTAAGAGATTCGTGATAGGAGTGGTTCGAACGCGCAGACACCCGATCGCTAGTCTGAGGCCTAAGTCATTGATATTACGCACCCTTCGAAATCTGATCGTAAATTAATCACATTAATCACTATTACTAAGAGTGATGTGAAAAATGTTAAGCCTAGTTGCGACTATCAAAACCAAAGCAACTTAGGGTGGTAAAGGTTGTTTTATTTTCGTTTGAACCTAGGCTTAAAAAATTACACAATTCATAACTAACTCCACCTAGTGTTGTGCTCGTGGGTTAAGGGTTTCCGCTGTTACGTACTTCACATATTATACATGTCGTGTATCGCACTTACGTAAGTCATACCTGTTCGGCCTCGCGCGACATGTGATAATCATTGTGTGGCAATAGATTTTCTACTCGACATACATATTTTATATTCCCACTATGAGTTTTCTATTATATATGCTCTATCATTTGCTCCGTGCATATTAGATGTGTAAATCGGGACTTAATGTTGGTTATACTTATAAGGTAAGGTGTTTTGTTATCCAACAAAAAGTATTGTACCCGTTGCAATCGAATTGCGCTGATCGTGTTTAAAAAGGTAAACAAAAATAAGGTATGACTAATTCTATTGCCCTGGAACATTCCAAGGCCTATATGACTTAAGACACATATATTTATGTCGACGGTCAAATGATGTCACCCCCATATATTACTTAACGAGATCATGGTAATGGGAATTTAAGTACATAAACCTATTATTAATGTGACTTACACAAAGGAATTTGTAAGAATAAAATTAAATGCGGATTGACATAAAATGAGAAAGTTCACATAGTGCTATATATATATTCAATTTTTTTTTTTGTGATCCTTAAGGTTGATATATTATGTTGGGTTCATGGATTCAAGTAAACATAATATCACCATCCAGAATTCTAGATAAATCAGTAATAATGTAAATAATTATTTTATTTATTATTTATTTATTTGAAGATTTACAATATTTCTTACACTATAACTTAATTGTAACATAGCACTATAAACCAGAATTGGTTTTTCTGTGCTTATAAAAGCAATGCAATAAATAGTACAAGCAAACCTAAAACAATTTCTGTTTTATCAGCTACCGGTACACATAACGCATGACTAATCGTTAGGCATTTGTATAGTTAATATTGTTCCCAGTATAAAAGTTATCAAGCACACACTTTAGTCACACCGGAAATAACCAGATGAATCAACGCGGCAGGTGGAATACGTAAATTATTTGGCACTGTTCGTTGAACACAAGTTTTTTTGAATTACTAGTAATTGATTTATTATTAATTATTATTATTATACCACCACTATAAAGTTATTGATATACATGGTAATCTTTATGTTCAACCTTTTTATGACCGCAAATTTCGTCATATTCATTCTGCTGTATTTTACTTGGTTCCCGATTATTGTCTCTGCGATTATCTGGCTTTTAAAGAACCCATTTTTTATTCTGTATCTAAATCTCTTTTGCGCTATTATCAACATCCTTCTATGCTTGAGGTTTTTAATTGTTTTTCTGGCTTTAACCATAAACAACCCTTTTTGATCATTGTTCATATAGTCCTCTGCCACTATTTTATATCTCCGATATTCATAGTAACACTCTCCTTAGTACATTACTTTTATCTCGTCGATATGTACAGGACATGATAGACGCTCATTTCGCAATACCGGCACTTTTAAACTGCCTCTAGCACAGTTACATCCTTACCGCTAACACTACAGCCTAAATATGTACCGTTAGATTCAGTGCAATACATGTTCCCATTGACCGATAATGGTTGAGAATACTTTCCTACTTATCTCTGGGGTATATGACTTGAAATGATCGTTATCTTTTATCTTGTCAATTGTCAAGTTATTACTAAATAACTTATCAAATACACTAGTATTTGATAAGAAAATACAAACGTCATAAAAACTATGTGGATTATCTAATTTTAATTGTGTTGTTTTGTTCAAACTGCCTTCGATAATTTTAGCGACCTTTTTTGTCTATTGTTCTTCATAAATAAAATATTCTTAAAAAATTAATGGCAGTGGTTTTCTTTTTAATTTATTGTTTCTTCTCACATTTTGGATATTATTACTATTACATTAAAATCAGAAGTGCCAGCACCGCGGATAAAAAAAAGCCTCCTGTTCGTACATTGAGTCATGAATGTATTACATCATTCATCTGTCGCGTATTAGCTATAAGCTATTCATGTGTCAGATTCCGGTTCTCACATGTAAAATGCCACATGTAGAATGCCTACAGGTGTTATTGTATTAGTATTATGGATTCTTTATTTGTAGTTTTAAAAAGGATTTAATTCATTAAATTCAAGTAAGTCGAGAGTTCAGTCATGGAAGATATTCAATAAAAACTAAAACTTCTAAATATATATGACTATAAATGTAGAATCAAGTAACATAAGTTGCTTACGTGGCTTGTAACCATAAGTGTTTGAAATTATTCAAGAAATAACGGTTAATACAGCGATATAAAATTGGCGTACCTAATTCACTGGAAAGATTTATATAAAATTCTGTATTCATCGATGTCTGCTTATATACCTACTTAACTTCAAATTGTTTACACTTTGCTCCATCTGTCTCATCTCTAGGATGTTATCTTGTTGTGATGTGCAACATGCTCAAAAGCCTCACTTGAATCACTTGCTGCTAATTTTAAAAGTAAGATAGCACACATATTCCTTTATAATCAGTAAATAAATTACCTCATTTTATGGTGCACTGATTCATTGCTGTTACCATCACCTTTTTAAGTTCGTGTGACTTGTTTGCATAACAATTGACGAACGACGTCTGTCTAGCCCACATGGCGATGAGATCATGTCTATGCAAAAAACGGTGTACTTGTACACTGTTCCAAATTTACTCATATAAAGTTTTTACTTCTAATATTTATCTCTTTTATTAGACTGTTCCTCATTGGCAATTCGCTTTCTAATAGCAATTAAAATTCAGAAATTATCATATTTTAAGTCATTATTCTGATATCATTTCGCCGTTAAGTAGCCATTGTGGGATAAGATGAGATTCTTGATGACACGTAAGAGCACTTTTGTTGGTGATTACGTATCATTAAAAGAGACGTTCACTGTTAATTTTTACAATTAAGTAAGAGGCCTTATTTGCCAGCTAACTTTTTTTTTAATTTTCCATTATTAGTGTTTAGATGTCCAAAATCATCAATAAAATACCAATTTCTTTATTTATCGAATGTCGCTGATATATTATATTATTTATATATAAAATATAAATTGATATTCAAGACAATTTCGAACCGTATTTTGAGTTAAGATTCTGAATCACTCAATCTCGTTTTGCCATGCGAAGAATGTTTATTATCCACAGGACAATAATTATGATTATTGCCACGTATGACAATTGATTCCTTCATCTATGCGGATGCTAATTAACAATTCAAATGAAAGCATTCTTACTTCATTTTTGCAAATTTAAAATTACTATTTCACTTTCCCAAATTTAAATAGTTTAAGATTTGTCGTTTTGTACTAAACCACTGTAACTTTAAAATTACGTAAATTCGCATAATACATGCGAATTTACGTAAATTGTAGAATGTTATCAAAATAACATTACAACAAAGTTTGATATTGTCTATCAGATCAATGTCGTTTTCCCTAAGTTTATCATCGCATTCTCTACAGTTTCATTTAATTTATTAAATCCCACGTTAACTAAACGCTAGCCAGCAAGTATTTGCTGCTATGCAAGCATACTATCTAATTCGTACTCTGTTTAGTTAGTAGTAGGGCCGCCGCGTCATCGTTTCGTCACGATCCTTACGCGGGGTATGGAATGCGTTATCTAGATATAGTGGAGTATCATTAATTTTTCGAAGATTGCTTAATCATTTTAGTATCTATCAGTGACTGAGCTTGTTTTCAATATCGTTACCCGGATCTTGTGCTAACTAGGGTAAATTTCCTTGCTTTAAGACTTTTTTTGCTATACATGTTTCAGGAATCAAGCATATTTCCCTTACTATCCACTAAGTGCAATAAGGCCGTGGGGCCTTCTCTTTTTTCATATGTTTTTTTTTATTTGCTACGCAGAGAAGTCGATTTATTATATTTATAAATCTCCAAATTAATTTCTATTAAATTAGTTGCGGATTCCAAAACAGCTTAAATTTCCCTAGAACTTGTTAAGTGGCGTTTACTATGTTAACTGTAATTGATCCTGATTTACAGGAATCAGAGAAGTTTGAATGTGAGGGGATTCGTATCGAGAAAAAAAATATCGTTACCAGAGGTAAACATAAATATTTTTCTCCGATTTTGCTGTTTTCTTAGTGCACTATGGTGTGCATTGGAAACGTTATCGCCACTAAATGGTCGCTTCTAGAATATATTTCTTTCAAGCTGGTCATTGCCATTCTATATGCAAATCAAGATACCTAAATTCTCCCATGGGTCCTTTTCCATTCTAAATCATATCTCAAAGCATAACTTGATTTGCTAGTTAAAGACTTATTCGTGACAGTTATTGTCAGTGGCTATAAGGGACAAAAAAGCGATCAGATCGTGGGTGGCTTCTTGAAATGACCTATTTCTGGAAATGAAACCTACTGGAAGTTGCACAACTTGTCCCGGTTAGAACAATTTCGAGTGCAGTTTCTTACAAGAAAGGATTGGTAGAAAAATATAACGGTTATTTTCTTTTCTAGCACGTTATTCCAGATCTGAATATAGCTCTCAGAAGTTTACTTTACTGAACACCTTTTACGCAATTTATAATCCAATTGCGTTATAATACCATCTCGCTTCGAAGATAGACCTTTAACGAAATTGCTAGAGGTAAACGCACAGGTGCACGTCGTCGCTGACCGTCCTCATAATGAAACTCGTAGAAAAGGTTATAAGACTTGCTCAGAGCTAAATATCGCCGTTAATATTATTTCTGGCCTCGACTTCTCTTATACAACAATGCTAAAACATGTTGCTAGGTCATGCGTAAACGCCTAACATATATTAGTTCCGCAAGGCGAAAACTACGACCGCTTCTTGGCCACTTTCTTCACACTTGTTCAAGAATGCCGATTTGTGAATTTCAAATATTTGACATGTGAACGTCTGTAATTATTTCGAGGTTACCGACAGGTTCAAACGTACATGAAGCACGCCTAGCGATGCGCAACTGTGCGCCCGTATGACCTCATTCCCACGCCGAATGCCTCCAGGTGCTCATCATGACCCGCTCTTAACAATATCCAGCCTTTGGCCTTGACTGTTCTAAACACCTGATTATTATGCACAATTATTTACAGAAAATTGCTGAGACATTGAAGATGGGCATCGCAATTAATATTTTCTTTAATCAAATATAATAAATAGTTCTGAACTCAGATGATTTCATATTTTATTGACATTAGGTTAATGCGCACGTAGTGTAAGAGCCTCGGTCGGGAGTCGTAGACAGGTGAAAGTACCGTGACGCCATCTCTAGACGACCTTGCTTGTCTCCTTAATGCATAACAATACAACTATATTATAAACAGAGTAGAAAACCATATTTGCTTAGAACTGAAGTTCATTTTGAACAAGTTCCTAATTTCTTGTTACGAAATTGCTATTTTATTGTCATCATTTAGTGTCGCTGTTGAAGTTGATGATCTGATCTAACTATTCAGTGAATCTACAGCCGTGATACGCATATCGACTACATAACAACCGAATACTCACCAAATTCACATGCAATTTGCCTCATAGTGAACGCAGTTGTGCCAATGCAACATTCGAGAGAAGGGTCGAGCAAGGTGGCGGGCCATGGCGTTGTCCGCGAACTGGGTTACGGAAGATAGAGACAGATATACCGTCATCTCTATCTGCCACCACACCTTATGAGACGGCACCAACGTGCGTGAGCTAATATGCATTCGTAATTTGCTTTTATATAACCTTTATCCTTGATAATGTTGTGACAATTAAGCTCAAAGTGTAAACTGATAAATATTAGTTTACACTTTCAGCTTAATTGTCTGAATGACTTCATCAATAATGACGTAAATAGTCATTCGAAATATGCGAACCCATTTAATGGTTTGAGTACTATGTAATACATTTTGAAGAATACATCTCTTTGCCGCTTTCGTTTCAATCTATCGTTGATGTAATCACGTACGCATCGCGTAACCTAAACCAGCATCTTCCTTTGAACGAGCATATTTTCCGCTAATAACATTTTTATATCATATGTTCTTAGATGTGGGAAAAAAGGAATTGAAGAGATTTCTTTTTGGTTATAAACATGTTTTTTGCCATGGTATCATAAAGCAAGTTCAGAATAAATATGCAGCTTATGGATGCTAAGTATTTACATAGCAGTGGAAACAATTCTAAACATTCCCTTAGAATAATTGACACCAATACAATATTTATCACTGGTATTCGCGCACAAGAACAGCTGATTGTGTGCTGATCATTGACGGGGGTCAACGACCGTACTTTCGCCGCTCCCACGACGCTTGCGTTGTTCAACGCACGAGTCTCTAAGATGACGTTAGTTTTAAACACGTACATGGACATTTTACTGCTCTAACTGAGAATCGAATTATTGTAGCAAAATCATTTAGGTAGGATAAAGCCAAGCGCCCCTTTGATATTGGTAATGTTACCACCTCGTTTTACATTTATATTGAGAACGTTCCAAATGGCAAACGTTTTAATGTACGATGGTGTTTTTAAATTATTGCAATTATATTGTTAACTTGCAAGATTTTTATTTTTTTAACACAGATTTTGTAAAGAATATCAAACGTCTATTAGTGTCATGATTATGATTTTATTATAGCGGGTAAAATGTAGATATTTCGTATATTATATCAGTAAATGTATTAAGATACGTACAATTTATCTGGTTGCAAGCCGGAATCGATAGTGGAGAAAACGGGTAAAGTTTTCACATCAGCAATGAAGAAGCTTATGAAGCCCGAAGACGATGATGAAGAAGCTGCTTATGACAGAGAAGACGATCTGGTAAGACCAGGTCATGGTTTCGAAGCTAAAAGATTAGTAGGCAAATATCTCTAAAGGCTTGCAATTTGCTAGATCACCGTTCGTAGAGCTAAGCTAAACGAATATTTCAGATTATTTGAAAGGATGACTTACTTATCACAGATAAATAAATGTGAATATAAAAGCCAATACAACTTAAATTTTATATATAATCGCTATTTGGATATGTGTATAACCAGCGACTTGATGTGCTGCAATTTTATCTCGTATTGTATCAAGTGTTGTAACATGAGGAGTGTATCGTGGCGTCATCTTTATGTCAATACTATCAATATTAATTTATCTGACACTATCAATTCATTTACAGTTGCCCGAAGAATAAGTTGTTTAGGTAGATGTGGTTAAACAATTTATGTTCCTAATACATTTAATTAACTTGTAAATATTTCTTTTTTTTTGTTTTAGTTTATTTTCCCTTTAAATCCATCGTGACACTTTGTGATGATCGACAGAGTGATGCTCGACATTTTGTCACTGGATCTTCGATTAAATATATACCATAGATCTAAGAATGCACTAACTAAACTGTGCTTTATTACAGTTATAGGCACAGTTTAACTATCAGACGCTTCGCGCCCGCGCTAGCGGTGTGACGTTTCAGGTGTAGTCGAAAAATGCTAAAACTATGCTTCAGAAGTGTCGTAATTTCGTTATGAATAATATTTTTATCATAGATTTAATTTTTTAAGGTATTAAAATGGCACTGTAACAAAAGATAATTTAACAAGTTAGTTATATTTGAAATACGTAGCCGCGTACCTGTCCTGAACATGCAGTTACAGAAACATTCATTTGTTAGTCTGGTTTATTCAATTCAATTATTATTAGTGTTATTACGATCGCTTATTAAATGCGTGCGTTAAAGTAATGTGGAACTATCCAGTGCCACTATTTAATGCGATTTTTGTAGGATATTATTTGATTTAAGCACTAGATAGTGGTGTGGGTGAACTCAATGCTTGGTTGCTATTTAAGTGGCATAAAAAAATAATTCCAAAAAGTTATAAAATTTCTAGCTGAATCACAGTTTGAACAGTGACTATTATCAAAGTTTAAAGCGGTTACTCAGTGGTTGAGACAGAAAACTCACGTTGGACCCGTCTAATACATGAATATATACATAATATTATATTGTCGCTACTACTCTAATGTACGGATGAACTGCATTGAAATGTATTAAGTTAACTAGGTACTACTCTATTCGCGAAATTTCGATATTTACGATTATAGTATAATTATGTTTCACATCACCATGTATCTGACCTGTAATCTAATAAGTATAATTTACGTTTGTTCATAATTTTATAGAACGATCTCTTGGCAGCTCTCGAGTCGATACGTACTGTTTAAGGATTTTACCTGGTATTTTGATTGAACTGAACAGAATGCCTGTTTTGATTAATGCTTTTAGAAACCATATCATACTATGAATCGTTTAATTAAAATATGGACTCGTATTAATCACCTACCATGATCCTTGTAACAATAAGATATTGTAAACGAACACTTGGTCTACATAGTTCTTTTTCTAGTATTCTCCGTTAGCACGGCTAATGCTTACCTTATATGGGCCGTTTCTTTGCTCCCTTCGTGACATTTAAATACTGTAAACAATGAATCTAAAAACTGTTAACAATATTGGCGTACTTACGCATATTTTTACACGAACAACGTTTTCGTCACTCTTAACGTTGACAAAACGCCTATTTTGTCAGATGTCAGAAAGTGACGATATTATTTCTACCTACACTGTTGATGACAATATCGCGAGATTACAAGGCACGATTAATGATTAATCCTTTGATTGTACGTGTATACATCTTCCTCCGCCATGTCGGAACCTCTCAAACCTGTCTTTTTCTTATCCTCTATCTTGGCAAAGGTATCCTTGCAATCTTTCACCTTTCCTTTTGAATACGATTACTCTTGTTCAGGCTAGTACTTCTCATTGGGATAGCCTGTCTTTGACGTCGGCCATGAAGTGCTAACGGCGGCCTAAATCTGATTTATTTTACAGTTACAAGTATTACTCGACTAAGTCTGTATCCAACTAACTTAATATCCTATTGTATTTGAAAAGAATAATTAAGCCTTATCTATCGATTCAAAATCGTTTGTGCTGAACAGGTGGCCATAAATAACCATGATTATAATTTTATTTTATATTTAATAGCATATTCATAATGAAATTTATATTACGTATAAATAATCCGAAATCCGCGTTAAATATTTTACAAATATGTATAACTGACTTAAAGCAGGTGCGTTATTGATGATTTGTTTCGATAGCAAACAGGTTCTTTTATGAATAGAATATTATTGAACTTTTGTACTATACACGATGGTGATCCAACGACCTTGACATCGTAGGCTTACATATAGATCTGACTCGTGGCGCAACTTATTTTTGAAGTGAAACTTCTTTAGAATCGTTGTGATTTGAAATTCGATGAAACGGAAGCATCACGATAAAGTTCCTATAATCTTTGTCTTTGCGCCTGCGTACTATATGTCAATGTCAACGTGGTGTAGGTTGTTTTTCTCCATATTTCACTTAGGTATACTTAATTGATTCTTTACAAATTTACATTTAAATCCAACCTTAACCTATATTGAAAACGAAGTATTGTTTGTTTTGAAAGTTGTGTACAGTTGTAACTGGACTTCAGGTTTGCTTACTGTTTATTATTAAGGCCATTTTTTTTGTATATCTTGATCTGTTTGTCTGAAGTTTCACTTCTGCCGTGTGTGAATTGCACACATACACTTTTTTATGTGGTCTATAATTCGATCACGACATGCAGTAGTTCTTACGAAATCTGAGCACGTATATCCCTTTATTGCATTATTTTTCTTTTAAAACATATGTTTTGGACTTACTTTATTATGCTATATAATTTTTGCATTTTTAAGTTTTGAGCGAACTGAAACAAAATAATACTATAATTGTCTCGTTAGTCCGCTGATATCCGGTGATGGAGTTCCGGAATGAATTTACTATTCTATAATTTTTTTCATTGGGTTTTCAGTTGGTGATTCTAAAAATTGAGCAGGCAAAATTTGGGGATGTAACACACCTACTTCTTAGTGGATATAAGTACGTATTTACATAAGAGTAACTTGAAATATAAACTTTTTCGTGATGGCTTCTGTACTGCCTTTATTATAAATGAATTTAAATGCTCAATGGTTCTTCATTAACCTGTTATGAAAGAAGAAAATAGAAAGAAATAAAATGGTCTTATTCTATAAAATAATGGCCATATAAACACTAAGTATCACACGGAGAAACTAATAATAATTCTGAAAAGGTACAATTTAACAAAATATTAATGACGGAAGCAAAAATATGTATGTACTTTATTGATCAGTTCAAATTAGTATTAGAGGTCAAAAGTCAAAAACAAGTCCGACTTATTATTATACTTATTTTGTTTGATATAATGATCGCAGAACCTTACATACATAATATTTACAATATTTGTTTAATATACATGATGATTTGACATTTAAAACAGTGGCCCGATATAAGTATATAGTGATAACGACTGCGCTATCACTAAAGCTATTTAACACGAACGTGCAAATAGTATGTTTAATATTCTATAACAAAATGTCAGGAATTATTTTGTAAACTTCGTAGGCATACGACATTTTGTTTTTCACATCTAATCACGTTTGTTGAACAATTGGTAATTTACAGAGCTAGAATGTAAGAAAAGATATCACCAGTGAGAACAAAACTATTCAATAAAATTAGCAGTTAAGGATTTTTAATCATTTTAATTAGTAGTTATTATGAAACCTATGATTGAGAGATATGATAAAGTATGCAAAAAAACTGTACAAATAACAAATGGATGAAAGAATTTTACAACGTAACGTACTAGATATTATAGTCTTGTTTGAGCGTGGCATCCCTACTGATTATACCGGGGCCGCGGGGCGATATTCGCGGTTGGCGGCACGGTTTCGAGGACAAGACAGTGAAATACTTAAGACTATAAAGTTATTTATCAATGAAGTATCTCACACATCATATACATTTGACTAGCATTCTTCTTGTATCTAATCAGCTGCTGATTTCAACGTCACACAAGAGATAATATCGCAACCGGAATGTCGTAGAATTTGTATGTTTCCATTGAAATATTTTTGGATATATTTAAAGCATATACAACAGAGGAATCACACAAGGTATATGTCACAACCCAGTTGTTGAAAAAAGTATAAACTTTGAAATTGTGTAACACATTAGACGCTTGTCCATGATGACCATGATAAGCTACGCAGCTTGAACCAACTTTTGTTGGATTAGTCTAGCGAACTAATTGAAAGGACATTTTGATTCATTCACTGTTGTGCACAAATTCAATGGTTTTTAAACCAACCAAATATCTTTAAGGTGTGTTGATGTGACTGCATTATAGGGAGATAAGTTGGCAAATGTGAAAAAATAAATGTTTAAATAAAATGATTTTTAAAATATTTTAGTAATTTAGTCAGAAATCGTGAAACTCGAATGAGACTGTATTCTAATTGTTTAAACAGAAAGTATTTAATATGTTGCATGCATTAAGCAAGTTATTTTTAGTAGTGTTTTAAAGAGTTTGTTTTAATCATTTCTTTTTTTTCTATCTGTGTTACATATACTAAGAACCTCTAAGAACAACCATCCCCGGAAGCCACAGACACATATTCATGTAAAAAAAAAAAAAAATTATGTAATGAAAGAAATTTTAACAAACATGATGAAAGTAAAAATCTACAATTACGTACGTAACTATTCAATACTACTCTATGCTGTCTTAAGTTTAGAATTATATGCATTTTAAATAAGTTGACTCACAAATACCCCACATATTTTAACATAGGAATTCCGATTCTACTTCTTGTAAATTGAGATGCATTGCTGCTATATTTTGCTTTACATACGTTGATATGCATAAACTCACCACATGAGGTAAATGAATGAGTACATGACGTCAAAACTGTGCCTGATATAGACAGTTGTGCATTAAATTCCCTTTATAAGTGTCTTAACGTTTCTAAACTCACATTGAAGCTGAATTGTCTTAGCTGAGAGGCAACGAACTTAAATTAGGCGCAATTTTAAACGATGAAATTCTATTAGCCCAGTAACAAACGCACCTTTAAATTGAACCACGCCATAACTCTGTGTAAAATGAGTCCCCATTCAACATTCGTTCTACATGATTTAAACGGTTAACAGCAATTATCAGCGTAGTTCTATGAAGATTGCTTGACATATGGCCCGTTTGGGGTCCACAGTTAGAAGGGAACTTTGATGATTCATATGACCAATTAGAATTTCTTCACATTTTCAAGTGCATTTGCACCACAAAAACGCTAACTGATTAGTTGCATTTATATAAGTAATACAGTAATTGTAAAATTCACATTTATAATATTAATAGGATTATAATATTAGAAGGATATACTGATGAAAATCTAATGGCGATATTCACCATGATCGATCAATTATTAGTGAAATTGCTTACTTTTTGGCATTTAAATCAGCAATAATCGTTTAAAAGGAATAAAGTGCAATTTTTGGCTCGCCGGCAAAGTTCTACCGTTTATATTAGCCTATAGGTAGCATGCGCAATCAAGTATATGATGGCAGAGTAATCACAAGGCGCGAAAACATTTGATTTCTATGGATGAAGAAATCTGTATTTCTTCAACATAGCTGACTATGAAATATTTAATATATATAATATGATGTGTTTAAATTATATTCGTTGCGGAAACCAACTTTTTTTAATCAGATCTATTGAATTTCATTAAGTTTTTTCGTCGAATTTCTTCGAAATTATATCTGTGACATCCAGTTCTGGTTTTTAATGTTATCTATACCTTTGGTGTGTAAAGTATTCTCATAAAATCCATTGCAAACATTTACACTGGAGTATGTCACAAAAGTACGTAGCTAATTTGTTATTTATAATCCATAAATTTTATTGGCTATTGATAAACAAATCTGGGTCAGGCTATGTATATTTTAATAAAATACATTTTCTTTTCTCAACTTGCACAACCTATTCATAAAAATATTGCACTACTTGCCTTTTTGCATAAATCATATTTAAGAATTAACTCAGCTGCTGGCATAAAGTTCCATATGATGGAGTATCTGAAAACAGGTAGGAATTAAAGAAAGAGATTAGGAGCACATTTACAAGAGAGGCAAAAAAGAGAAGAGAACTCCAATCGCTGATGGGTGACGATGAACAAATATTGAACTTGAATGACAACAATATGGAAAATGAGCATTATTTAGTAGCGTTTAAATTAGATAACATCTAATAGAAATATTTAAAATTGTGATATAAATCAGATAACAATACATAAAACTCATCAACTTGTTTTTTTTTTTTTATTTTGAGGAAAGAGTATTTAATAATGCCATAAGATTCCTTTTTTCATAAAACCCGTTATCACTTTTGTGATAAAGAAGTTAAGATAAGGTAAGTTCCTGGCTGTAGAATTATAAGAGTTCTGAATGTATGCCAGCTGTAAAGATTAAATAGTTCACTAGATTATACATATACTTGGCATTGGTTCGATTATTCTAGTAATCCAATTATAGTAATTGTTCCTGTTCAAAGTTGAAGCCTAGAGAAGAACTACTTTACTTTACTTTTAGATGTGTCCGAGAAGAATGGCTAGACCTCTTTATGAAAGGTGAAAGGTGATTGAATCGTCAGCACGCTTTAATCGCTTATCATCAAGCCCGATGATAAGCTTACCTTTGCCTGTAAGAATACCCTTTTTATAATCAAGCATGCTTATGTCACTAAAATATTCTTTAAGTATTTGTTTGTAATTCTTAGGATGAATGAAATTAATTTTTCTGATTCTGACACTGATTAACAGCCGAATACTCAAACTTCACTCACTTATAGGATGTAGTGATGTGATGTAAGTCTCTAGTCATCACAGAAAGTAGCGGTTCATCTTAGTTGAAGCTCAAGACACATCACACAACAAAATCTTTTAGGCATTAGCATAGGAAAAATTAACGCAAGCGAAAGCTAAAAAAATATATACAAAGTAATAAATTAATTAGCGCGCGTTGTAGAAGCTAGATCGTACTCTCGCTACTGACTGTACAGCCATGTTTTAAGGTTTGACTTTATCGTTTGGTTGTTTTAATGAGATGTGGCCAGAGACGGACGATGAATTATAATTAATTATTGCCTTTTTAACGCTCTCCCTGGACACGTCGGCACACAACGAAGTCAGGGTCGCTACCGTTCTCGAGATGGGTAAGGCATGTAGTTTATAAGTTTTAATGTTTATCATTTTTGTTTTAATAAGTACCTACCTATCATTGGATGTCATGATGGTGTTTTTTTTGACTGTTTTCTACTTAAGATTTAGATATTTAAATTTATTACGAATTAATTTAATTAATATAGTAAATAATTATAAGATTCAAATGATTGGAATTAGCCATTAACTGCGTGAGCTGTTTTTCTATTAATTTTTAACAAATAGCTCATAGTCTTAGTAACACAAATATAATGAATGACTATGTTCCAGGTGATGCAACAAGACGTGAAGAAAGAAAATCCGTTGCAATTCAAGTTTCGCGCCAAATTCTATCCCGAGGACGTCGCCGATGAGCTTATACAGGAGATCACACTCAAACTCTTCTACCTTCAGGTACTTGATTTTTTTTTTTTATGAATTAACCAAATCTTTGGATAAGAAAAACGTGTAAGTGCTGGTCTATAAGTTTAGTAGTATGTGCACACAAATATCCTTTACAAATTACCAGAAATAGTAAAGTAGTTTTTAGTCATTATTATAATACTCCGAGGAATTGTTCGGACTTATACCGGCCGCAACGTTTCGCCATCGTTCAACGCGACAAAACTTAGCCCGCTAAACTACATCTGAAAGTGACCCGTCTGCTCGTTTGCCCCCCGTTATATAAAAAAAAAAAAAAAAAACGTGACTATTGCTGCTATTACAGGTCAAAAATGCGATCTTATCAGACGAAATATACTGCCCGCCCGAAACATCCGTACTGCTCGCTTCGTACGCGGTACAAGCGCGGCATGGTGACCACAATCCCGCCTTGCATGGGCCCGGTTTCCTCGCCAATGATCGTTTACTACCGCAACGTGTCACCGATCAGCATAAGGTTAGTATCTAAACCGTCTAGTAGATGCAGTAAGTAAACTGCATTCTACAACTGTACTGTCTGAATATTGAAAGAAAGCTCGATTGAATTAGGGAATGTAGGGGAACGTAAATTTTTTTGAATTATTGTTGACCATCTTAAAAATTAATGTTTGTATGTTTGTCCGCTTTGCATTTCATTACAATCTGATCAATGTTTTAGGAAACATTGATCAGATTGTAATGAAGTTTTGGCAGGGTCTTCAGGGGACACCCAAATAGCTTTTTACTTTAAGTGGTATTGCAACGCATTCCTCGTACAGGCAAGTTAAAAAACAAGACATTGTTCCACTATGTGCTTTTTTGTTGTGTGTACGCAGCCCAAGTGGATTAAAATATTATTTGGTTATCTATTAAAACTGAAATTGTTAAAGTACTCTTTCTGCAATGCAACTTAAGATAATTTCATTTTGATTTCATTAGAGGCTAGGGCTAAATCGTTTCCGGCATCAAGATGCGTGTGCTTGTTGGACACGTTAGTTTAAAAAAATAATACTATTGATTAAACATATATTATTAATATTAACTCTTGGAATGTATTAATAAAAATAAGTGAAAGTAATTCGGTCATATACACAGAAGTAATTTAAATTCTTAATACATTATGTAACATAAAATACGTAAGATTTAGCTTTAAGAATTGCTAACCAACTGATTTGCTCGTCTTCTAAACTCCATAATCATCACGAATTTCCATCTCTCCAGATGTCCCGTGATGAATGGGAGCAGAGCATCACAAACTGGTGGCAAGAGCATCGCGGAATGCTGCGCGAGGATGCCATGATGGAGTACCTGAAGATTGCACAGGACTTGGAGATGTACGGTGTCAACTACTTCGAGATCAGGAATAAGAAGAACACCGAACTGTGGCTCGGGGTAGATGCGCTCGGATTAAATATTTACGAAAAAGACGACAAGTAAGTGAAAATATATGTCTTCTATCTATTATACTGTTCGAAGGACCATTAAAGTTTTTCTTAGCATCATCCTCCCCTGCTTGAATCTCATCGGATTAAATTATTCTTCCACACATCTCCAATGGGGAATCCAATAAGATTTTTTAAATGTTTGTGTGTGAGATTGCCTGCAGCAAACTTCTTGCCAAGGTGGTAGGAGTCTAGGGTAGCCGAAGGGTAAAGTCTAGTAACAGCACACACTTGTCTTGTCATATGGATACGGATGAATATAGATAGTACGTTTTGTCCTCTTATTTGGCAAGTATCTAATTAGTATACAACTTATTTAGTTAGTACCTACTTTCAGAAACTTTATAAATAACGTAGATGGGTAATAATACAAATTAAATTCTAAAAAGGTGTGACTGGACTCTTTAAAGCTCGCTAAAGACAAGTTTTAACTAAAATATGTTGTATGCATTGCAGATTGACTCCAAAAATCGGATTCCCTTGGTCAGAAATTAGGAACATATCGTTCAACGACCGCAAGTTCATGATCAAGCCGATCGACAAGAAGGCACCAGACTTCGTGTTCTTCGCGCCGCGAGTGCGCGTCAACAAGCGGATTCTCGCGCTGTGCATGGGCAACCACGAACTGTACATGCGTCGTAGGAAGCCCGACACCATCGATGTGCAGCAGATGAAGGCGCAGGCCCGTGAGGAGAAGCTCGCCAAGCAGGCGCAGAGGTCAGTTCTTTAGCGTTACTAGTCTGTTCATGCGCCTGAACCACGAGCTTACATGCGTCGTAGGAAGAAAAGGCATTTCGCCGCGTGAGTGAGGTTACCGGAGGCCCTAACCCTTCCCTCTTCCCTATTCCCATCCTTCTCCTCTCCCTCCTCTAATCCCCCTCTCCCCTCTTCCCCTGACTCCCACCTTAAAGGGCGGCAACACACTTGTGACTCTTTGAGTTGCAGGTGCCCATGGGCGGCGGTAGTCATTCATCATCAGGTGACCCGTCTGATCGTTTGCCCCCTATACCATAAAAAAAAAAATCAACAAGCGATGTAGTTATCAGTCTGGTTTCCCCGTCCTAGTTCTTCCCACCATGTTGTCGCTAAAGCTAGACAGTGTACAGTAACTAGCCTTATCTCAAATTTCAGAGAAAAGCTCCAATTAGAAATCGCAGCCCGTGAGCGTGCGGAGAAGAAGCAACAGGAATACGAAGACCGACTCCGGCAGATGCAGGAAGAAATGGAGAGGTCGCAGGCCAACTTGCTGGAGGCCCAAGACATGATCCGCCGTCTCGAAGAACAATTACGACAGCTGCAGGCTGCGAAAGAGGAGCTCGAACAGCGCCAGAATGAATTGCAGGCCATGATGCAGCGCCTCGAGGAGTCTAAGGTAAAAACCATAATATTATTTGGCAACATATGAGACATAGTGTCGGTCAGTTCTTACCCACGAAGTACCCTAAGTTAGACTCGGTCACAGAACTGCCCTACTGCACCATTCTTAACGAGTAGGTATCTTCCAATCTCGGTTGCATAACTATCAGAATAAAGTACATCAAACTATCATCATAAAAGAAATACTTGTATAAAATTCTACATTTCTTAATGACCAAAATTCTAATGTGTTCTTTTAGTATACCTTAATAGGCTTCTGTAAAGAATAAATTATGTAATGTAATAAAGTACCACTACTAGAATTCAGCAAAGAATAGATAACCTTCTGTACAGTAACCTCATAAATGTGATTATGTGCAAACTTGCTAGAAAAAAAAAATAAACACTTAAATTAAAAACAAACACGCGTATCGTTAACTAGCGTAAGCCATTTTATCCCGAGTTTGCTGATCACTCGCATCTCCTACAGATTTCAACAGCTTTCCATGTAGTACGGGAAGTACCAGTTTTGCGCAGCGGTTATCCATTTTCCAATTTATATAGCAGGCTCACTTGTTGTGTAAATATATATATTATTAATTTAGTGAGTATACACTTGTAGTTCAAGACCACTGGTTTAGCATAATTTGTAAGGTCTGTTATGTCTGATAGGTCGCGAACAATAAATTAAAAATTTTAATTCAATATCTTTATTTTATAAATAGCTCAACAATTATTCGAATTTGTCCATTGAAAGAAATAATTATAGATCAAACACAAAGTCACTGCAACAATAGGTTGCTTTGTCAGATTTATGTAAAAATATTTAAAAAAAAATGGATATCAGATAATACTGTATCTGCTCATCAAGTCTATAAGCGAGGGAAATGTTAATCATAAAAGATTTCGGCCGAGTTTGAAATTATTCAAATTAAAATTATTTATTTGCTTTAAATGGGGTAGTGCATAGTGTGGTATTACAAGATTGATATAAATCGAACAGGTCTATTTAGCCATGAAAATAGCATGCTAAAATTTGACAAATTATTAAATAACTTATGTAAGTATATTATATTATTATTGTCATTCTTCATCAGGTCAAATATAAATCAACTAACTTATTTACTAATTATGTTGGCTCTGGTTCCATTTATTATTCTTACAACTACTTGTTTGTAATTCCTTAGTGGAATAAAAATTGTTTTACATAAACCTCTAACGTAGTTTTGTTACAAACTTATTTTGAATCTTTATAGAATATGGGATTTTATTATATATTTTTATGCACATAGCATAAGAGTTATTCTGCAGCCGACTTCTTGGTATCATGTCCAGTCCTACCTCTAATATACAAAGGCAGGCCAAAAGGAGTATTTTTAATTATTTGAAATAAGGGCGATATGATACGTCTGGAGCAATATCACATATCGATCTTATGCATCTTTTTTGAGCAATGAATACCTTCTGAACCTCTGAACTATTGCCCCATATTAATAGCCCATACCGAAGGACAGATTCGACATGAGCAAAATAAGCCGTGCATGCCGTATATTGGTTTGCTATTTTTATTTATTTATAAATTTTATAAAGAGGACATGAAAACCTTCAACAATCTTGTTGCTCACTTTTTCAATTAGATCTTACCAATTGAATTTTCAATTTATTATTAATCCAAGAAATGTCACATAATTAGCATTCGATAATGTATGTCCATCATAATAAGTCTCAAAATCAATATTTTTAAAGTTATTAAAATTCATAATATTTGTTTTAGATATATTTACTTTCAGAATATTATCATTGAACCAATTTATAATTAATGTTAGAGTATTGTGAATGTCACTTTTGTGTTGTGTAATTATCATGTTTTTATTAGTAGTCACTATAACAGAAACATCGTCCGCGAACAATATCATTTTATGGTCTGTAATTTTAGGCAAATCGTTTATATAGACCAGAAATAGTAGCGAACCCCGAACTTATTTCTATTGTGTTCTGATCTATATGTTTGGATATAGTCGTTTGAAGTCATTTAATTGAGATATATCTACACATTGAAATCTGTCCTCTAGATAACTTTGTAAGCAGTTTAGTGCAGGTCCTCTAATGCCATAATACTCTAGTTTTGTCAAAAGCTGTTCATGTGACATAAAATCGAAAGCTTTAGAGATATCCAGAAACGCATCTGTTATATATTATTATTTAAATTTTTTAGAATGTCATTTACCAGGTAAATTGTGGCATCTAGATTTGTTACGTTGAAACCCAAACTGATTTTTATTAATAATATCATGCTTGTCAAAAAAAAAAGGCAATTAATCATGCATAACTTTTTCGAACAATTTAGAAAACATGAGAGCAATGGGCCTATAATTACTGACTTCTGTTTTGTCTCCTTTCTTGTATAATGGCTTGACCACAGAATATTTAAGTTTATCTGGGAATGTAATGAAATGTCTGTTTGTAATGAAAGATTTACAAGAAATGTGATTATAGGTGTTATTTGGATTCTACAGCTTTTTAAGATACTAGTACAAATTGAGTCGTAACCTTCCGACTGTCAGTGTTTTTAATAGATAATGGTGCCGATTCTGTAACACTAAACTATAATCTGCCAAAGTTTTCTTCATATAAGATGTAAACCTTGTAGACTTTGAAACAAGGTCTTATTTGAAATTAAAAAAAGTAGGTAACATAATTGTCGTTATCGAAATAAGCTATTTATTTGTCGTCTATAGTCTGACACGCTTAAATAAACTTTAATTCCACGTTGCGAGAGGAGCCGCTATTCGTTGAATGCCATCTGTTTTGCTCTGTGTTTTAGTCGGCGTCTTCATAGGTACCGATTAAAAAACGGCATCTTAGTTCGTTTTGAACAAGTTTTTATACGGCATTTGAATAAATGAGGACTTTCAAAGAGTTGAGTTTACGTTGACAGGTTTTAGTGAAATGTAGTTTGTGCTGCGAAATAGATGCCAGTAACAAATAGACCTTGTTACGAAGAAGATAAGGTTGATTTCATATTAAGAAATTAAATCAGATTATAGTTTAGTGAATGTGTCATAGAATCACGGTCAATGTCGTAATATGAAAATATTAAGTAAATAACATTATTTTTAGTAAGTCTCGTGTTAATAAAAGGATATAAACTGAGGAGAATTTTAACTCCTTTATGATACAGAATTCGTTGCCTTAGGTTAAAAACGTTTATACAGTTAACGAACAACTGTTTCTATTTTCAATAACCACAATTCGATATTATACTGAAATAAACAATGTTACTTTTATGATATAGAACATGGAAGCTGTTGAGCGAGCCAAGTTAGAAGAGGAGATCCGCGTGAAGCAGGAGGAAGTGACGCGCATCCAGCAGGAGGTGGACGTCAAAGACACAGAGACTCGCCGCCTGCAGGAGGAAGTCGAGGAGGCGCGTCGCAAGCAGGTAACTCTACGTGCCTCCCACTGGCTACACTATCTGTATCTGCATTTGCGAATTTCTTTTTTTATATGAGGGGTATAGTTTCATAAACCGCAAAGTCCTTTAACGCCATAAAATCGTTAAATGATAATTTGTTTTTATTCAGGTTGCCTGTAAGAGATTGCAGACTGCGATAAGGCCGCCTATTGTACTGCTGTTTCTAATGTATTTCTTTTTAATTGTATCCTATTTATGGTGTGCAATAAAGAGTATCTATCTATCTATTTTTGTAATAATTATACTTGTATGTATTGTTAAAAAGTTATTGCTTATACAAAATTTTATAACTTATTTATAAAGTTATAATGCTTTACAAGCGAGAATAGTGATGCCTGGATAATAAAAAGGTTGTTTCGTGTAAAAAATGGACTTTGCGCATTCGTAGTCAGAGTCAGGCGCACAATTTTTCTTTCTTTAAAAAAAATATGATAATGAGAATGATTTCTGGATTGCGGGGAATTTTACAAACATTGAAATAACGGATGTAAAGAATACCGTTATTTTGTTTGCCATTAGATTGTAACATTCATTTATTGAACTGATTTTAAATATACATACAATAATAAAAAAAAAGTGTGCGTCTCGGGACGGCCGACAGACGGTTCACTAATCTCTGTGGGCGCTCAGGACGAGGCGGCGGCGCTGCTGGCGGCGGCCACGACGCCGGCCGAGCTGCACGTGGCCGAGAGCGGCGCGGGCGACGGCTCGTCGGGCGGCGACGGCGACGCGGCGTCCGACGCCGGCTCCGAGTCGGGCGGCGGCGAGCTGGGCCGCGGGCCCGACGACCTGGTCGACCCCGTCACCGACCGCCGCACGCTGGCCGAGCGCAACGAGCGCCTGCACAACCAGCTCAAGGCGCTCAAGCAGGACCTGGCGCAGTCGCGCGACGAGACCAAGGAGACGGCCATGGACAAGATCCACCGCGAGAACGTGCGCCAGGGCCGCGACAAGTACAAGACGCTGCGCGAGATCCGCAAGGGCAACACCAAGCGGCGCGTGGACCAGTTTGAGAACATGTAGGCGCCGCGCCCGACCGCTCGAAACTAACTGTAAATATTCATTATTATTACTTATTAGTCATTTTTATTTTAGACCCCTGTGCTATAACCTAATAATACGCGAGCGTCCCGGGAGTCACCGGATAAATCATGGAAATCAGGCACACAGATCGTTTTATTATATAATGGTAATCGTTTTAAAAAGTATAATTTGGAATTTTTTCGTGCCTCAACGTGAACGTCGAGTGTGTCGCAGATGGATATTTTTACTTGTGGTAGTCGATTCGGTTATTATAATTAATTAGTCTGTTGATAATTTTAGTGTCCGGCGGATGTGTGTAGCGAGGGTGGACGAGACGAGTCTCGTCGAAGGGTGAGAGGGAGGGGGCGGCCCCTTATTTATTTTTATAATCATTTATAACCTAGATGTAGGAGTTAAGAGCTGCGTGCGTGTAATTATTGTCAGTCGCTCCGGTACACTGATGCTATGTTTATGCGAGACCAATGTGTATGTTACATTATAGTCGGTAACGTTAAATTGTCCTCATTCGGCGCGTATCACCATCGCAGTATCGCCCTACGGAACCGTTCCACTTGTTTCCTGAACAAAATTTCAAATAGATACTAAAATGTATGCTTGTAGGGAGTATATATATGTTTAAGTAAAGAAGGCATTCCATAAGTAACGATGCGGTGGCGTCGACTTGGTTTTTCGTGAAAATTAAAATGTTATAAAAATATAATTGTTCGTGTTTTGTTTAATATAAGTGCCATCCGTCGCATGTTCATTGTCAGAGTTCCACCAGTATTCCGATGTTCTCTTGTCATTATTTTCTTAAAATTTTACAATACCACGTTGCCTTGGATTTAATATAAATTTTTTCAATAAAATATTTAAGTAAATAAATAATCGTGTTTTATTTCTGGGAGATATACCTCAAATTTTTTTTTTAACTTTGTAATACAATATTTTTCATAATAGCACTAATTATTTTAAGTTATATTTCATTGAAATTACAAACAATATGTTACCTATACATTTTGTATACAATCTTTTTTTTATACTTATCGTACACAGTTTATTATCACATTATTTGATATTCAGATCATAACAAATTTATCAAAGTATTTATTATAATATTTAACTTAATTACGGACATATATTGAATGGATAGTATTTTTTTTATCTATGCTAAACACAGAAAAATAGTTACCAGGGATCAGTATTAACACTTTTAGTGCCGGCGACACGCCTGGCGTGTTCTTCTAAATTTTCTTCTGCCGAGGACACGCCTGACGTGTCTACAATGTTTCGGCAATATTTAGACATTAAGCAGTATTATGTAATAAAAATAACAGTGGCCCCAATTCTGTTACTTCACTCGCTAAATTAAAATTCACAAAATTTTCTTCATATAAGAAGTAAACCTTGTACACTTAGAAACAAGGTCTTATTTCAAATTGAAACAAGTAGGTAACATATGTCGCTATCGAAATAAGCAATTTATTTGTCGACTAAAGTCTGATACGCTTAAATAAACTTTAATACCACGTAGCGAGAGCCGCTATCCGTTGAATGCCATATCTCTTGCTCTGTGTTTTTAGTAAGCGTCTTCGTAGGTGTCGATTAAAAACACGTCATCCTTGTTCGTTTTGAACAAGTTTTTATGCGGCAATTATACAGCGTTTGAATAAATGAAGACTCTCGCTGCGTGGAAATAAAGTTGAGTATACGTTGACAGGTTATAGTGAAATTTAGCGGCGCTGAGAAATAGATGCTAGTAACAAATAGACCTTATTACGAAGAAAACTAGGTTGATTTCATATGAAGAAATTAAGTCAGGTTTTAGTTTAGTCGAGTGTACAATAGAATCGGCACCATTGTAGAGTAATTCTCTGATAAGTTAACCATATTTGAAGTGGCTCCTGTGCAACAATGATTTTACAATGTTATAATTACACAAAACAATGTTTTAAATACAATACCGGGATCACGCTAAGCGTGCTCAGCTGCATAGATCAACCCTGGCAACTTTTACTTAACTAAAAACGTTGATATGCTTAGAGTGCGTTCAGATGATGGGCGGAGGCCGCGCGGTTACCGCCCGTAGTGTTCCCATGGCAAGCGTTTCACGTCGACCGCGCGTTGTCGCAGTTCGGTTCAAATTCTGTATTCGTTGAAAATTGACATAAAAACAGCCTTGTGTTTGGTGATTTTATATCGACAGAAACAGCAATACAAGAGACGGCAATATTGGGTTGATCCTTTTTAACATTCAGACTTACTGAAAGCCACTTTATAACTTAATATATTTAACTTTGGCTACATTAAACGAAACCCAGTAAAGGTTTAGTAAAATTTTACAAATGTAAGTATGAGAAATTAGAAGTCAATGTAAAATACTCAGTATTTTTCGTTATCAATCAGTCAAAAATGTATGTAAAATGTATGTTTCTATTGAATTTTCGGAATAAAAAAATAAAGATTGGAAGACAATAGGGAATATGCATGTTATTAAAATTTACTTGATTAATTTTCCCTTGAATATTGTCCAGATATTATGCCTAAACAATTATTTTCTTATTTAGTTCGTGTTTAATTGAAAAAAATATTAATTAAAATATGCAAAATATGGGCGCGAAATTCAACTTTGCAAAACGCTTCACCATTGGTCAAAACAAAACATGACGTGACATTCCACGTTCTGTCATTTATCGGCGCCTATATTCGTAGTGTTACGGAGAAAAAAAGGTGTTCCTGTGGTTTTTGCTCTTAGCTAGTGCAATTTAAGCATTCTAGTGATATTAGAAATCATCTAGGACAATGACTGAATGTAGTTTTGTCAAAACAATCGGACAATCTACCGAAAATAGGTGCATTCATGATGACTATATATTTTGCATCAAATCCAGATTTTACGTCCGCTGAGGTTAAAGGAGTGAATGCCGCAAGGTAATTATTTTAATACTTGTTATATTATAATCTAAAGGATAGGTAAGATATGTATAGTTAGTTATATTCATGAAGTTTTATTGGACTTTTGTTACCTAGTTTAAGTAGACAAGCAAGTTGCCTTCTGCTTGATATTTAAAACAAACATAAATAACTGCTGACTAATTCACACTAAACTGGCAATTAAATTGTAATATGCTTACATTAAAGTGATCTTCACAACAATATAAACACGATATTTAAGATACTTCATCTCTTCTCATTAATGTACACTATTGTTTTCGTATTTTACATTATTATTTTGTACAGGAAAAAAGACTATTGGGTGTACTTCTTATAGTGTTTTTACACTTAGGGACAAGGCAATACCTATAAAATGGTTTTTTAACTTTATCCATCGTCTATTAATTACAATAAATAGTAATTACAACTTTAAATCGGTATAAAATTACTGTGACACTTCAAGTAAGTTTATGAAACAAACACTAAGCGTGGAACGTGACGTCATGCAAGGCCCGCGAAATATGGCGGCGTTCAAACAGATCAAATTTTATCGATGTTTTCAATGTTATTTTAAAAATTAATTTGAACATTGCCAAGGTTATTTATATTTTTTATTAGGGTAGAATGATGGAACAAGTCAATAAAAGATAAAAAAAAAATACATGCAAATTCCCTATTTTCCGAGATTTGCAACAAGAAACATACGGAAGTTGAATTTTTATATATGCATGACATACATATAGATTGAATTGAATATTTCAACACAATTAATTAAATACGCATGCACTTGACGAGATTTGCGACCATAAACATACGGAAGCTGAATGAAAGCTTTTTATATATACATATGAATTGATTTTTTCATCTATATATTAGTGAGTTTTGAATTAAAATTTAAAATTTGAATTTTTGATGTGAAATAAAAGTAAGCAGTAGTACTTAATAAACTGCATAAAATTAAATATATAATAATTCACTAATGTAGATGGAAAAAGCAATCAATGTATGTTATGTATATGTAAAAATTCAGCTTCCTTATGTTTCTTGCCTCAAATTTTGGAGTAATAATAATAATAATAACTAACGGCTGTCTGATCCCAAACTAGGCAGAGTCTGTACTATGGTAACCAGACTACTGATAAACATACTTATATATTTCTAAATACATACATATTATAGATAAATTACACCCAGACACAGAACAAATGATCATGCTCATCACACAATTATTTGTCCTGGGTGGGAATCGAACCCCCGACCTCTGGCTCAGCAGTCAGGGTCACTAACCACTAGACCAACAGGCCAGTGTTTCATGATTTTTTTTGTCTTCAAATCTTTATCTTTTTATTCCGAAGTTTCAATAAAAACGGATAATTTCATAAATTTTCGACTGATTGATAACGAAAAATATTGTGCATTTTAGATTCCCTTCTAATTTGTCATAGTAACGTTGATGTGATAATTGTCGATATAGCATTAATTGACATAAATTTTACTGAGCCTTTACTGATTTTAGTTTCATGTAGCCTAAGTTTAGGATATAAAGTTATAAAGTGGCTTTCAGTAAGTCTGGATGTTAAAATGGATGAACCCAGTATTGCCGTCTCTTCTTTGTGGTGCTATTGGTGCTCAAAAATGTTTGCCAATTATTACCATAATTCGCGGTATAAGAACCAGATGAACGTATCTACATTTTCTTAATTTTACAGGAGAGCAAAAATACTCTGAGAATTTACCTAGTTCCTTGTGGTTCCTTAGCTATTTTGTTACTTTGGAATTTGTGAAATGTTGTATTTAATATTACTTTTCTACTATTTCGTGATCCGTATTATAAAAAAAAAAACGATTTTTGTAAATACGTTCATCTGGTTCTTATACCGCGAATTACGAAACTTGTTTACCTTCTATCTTATTTTCTGATATTTAGCTAAATTCAAGAGAACTAAACTATGGTAAATATATACCTTAAACAAATTACACGTTTTACACACATCGGTAAAACACAGAAAATAACAACATTAACTATTTGCCTTTGTACAGTACCAGTGAACACGCCTAGCGTGTCTAGTTATTTCAGCTTCCAGTGCCGGCGACACGCCTAGCGCCTTCAACGCAATTTGTTCGCGTCATCTTACTTATAGTGTAAATTGGGGTGAGAGTGTTAAATTGCAATTTATGTATCTACCTGTAAAGTTCTTTATAAAATCATTGCGACTTGTCCTAAATTTTAGATAAAGATCATAGCAGGCACTAAATTGAAAATTACTTACAATCTTCATAATGGCAAGATCAAGGATTGTCATGAGATAACTTAAATTACTGACACAACACGAGGGCGTGGGAATAAATAAAAATGAGACTACGAAATTTTAAAAAGAAATATATAAAATTCGCTGTCGTCCGGATTGTAAATTTTGTAATCCTGGACATAATTTCATTTAGCACGGAAAATGAAATGATCCTTGATGTTAAGACTTAGTATAAATAGTTGGAACCGTTGCTTCCTCAGTAGGCTACTGTAGTGCAGGTGCGCGTCACGTGGAGTCGGAGGCGGCGTGGTTGGCGCTCTTGAAGTGGCGCATGAGCGAGCTCTTGTCGCGGAACTGGCGCTCGCACGCGCCGCACACGTACACGCGCCCCGCGTGCATCATCATGTGCCGGCTCAGACCTGCCGACACCGCTCTACTACATACACTCATCACTCATCACTCATCGCACGAGAACACTCATCACTTTTTAATGTACGGAACGGTGTGACGTAAGGGCATAGATGTGATGTCATTGTACGATTTAAAACCTCGTATCCACTAGGCAACGATTGTCGCGCTACATGTTGCATAACGTGTTGCTCGTATTGTTGAACGTCAACGCGGAACTTTTGTTTGGCAACGTTGTACGTCCACGCATAATCAGTCGTAGACGTGACGTTGACGATGTTTGTAATGTTATAGGGTGGGTGGGTCGGTGAGTAAGATTTTTTTAAAATGTTTTTAGTGAACAAAATTTGATGCTCGTGAACGGAAAAAAACCACAAGCCGCGCGTCTAGTCATACGCGTCAACCGGCTACGTCGCCCACTGTCGCGCAACGTTGCCGACCTTGTCCGACATGTCCTTACGTCACAATAGCTACTTTAAAGCACCAAAATAATGACAGACTCCACGTTTTCAGTAACCGTCGTGTAAAACGGTGCCTATGTGTAAAGGACGTACCGGAGGCGTAGAGGAACACTTTGGGGCAGCGCGCGCAGCGGTGAAGCGCGAGCGCGCGCGCGTGCGGCGGCGCGTGCGCGCGCGCGTGCGCGACCAGCGCGGCGCGCTGCGTGAAGCTCTTGCTGCACACGTCGCAAGCGTGGGGGCGCCGCTCTGTTATCAACAATAACATTAAGAACCTTGTTTATGTTTCTATTATTGAAAAAAAAAACGACTGACCATTTATTTAAATTGCGTTAATTTCGTTTACTATGTAGGAAAACTTATCTGCCAGCGGCATGAGATTCAAAGCTATTACTTTGCATAATCTAGCTTTGGGATAAATTATACACACTAGAAAGTCGGTCAGCTGACCAATGTTACACATATTTGTTATAATGATCAACTGGTTTGCTAAAAACTATAAATATTTGTTGGTGTTACCAGCCAACGCTACACTAAAAACAATGGCTTGTATATAAACCTCATGCTTGACTACAACTTTAAGTGAACTACACGACGCGGCATTTGCATTGAGTCCTAAATAACGCTTTATTTTCTCTGTGTTCGGAGATTTAAAAAGTATAATATGCACCTACCAGCATTCGACCCGGCGGATAAATCATTGTTTACTTTAAGATATTTGGATACCACAACGGTAACAAAAACGCTTACCACACGTCTGACTATATTTTACGGGATCTATAACCTTACCCTCCCTTTTTTGAAACATACTTGAAATATTAAATGTTAAAAATCACTATATGATCCATAGTCAGACGTGTTACAGTATTAGACGCTTACCTGCATGCACCAGAGCATGTCGCATCATAACTTCTTTCTGACTGAATTTACGTCCACAATGTTGACAAGAATATGGCTTCTCTCCCGAATGTATCCTACGATGTCGATGTAAAGCGCTGCGGGAGGCTAGCTGTTTGCCACACTCGTCGCACCAAGCGCCACTGAGAAAAAGAACAATGCCATTAGGACCGAGAAACGTGCCCTGTGGCACACCTGAAATCTCCGCACTTTAGGGTGTGCCACAAGGTACCATTTGAATTCACATGTCATCTCACAAATTTTCTTTAAAATCTTGTTGCGTTAACACTGTAAATATTTTTAAGCTATTTCGATTTTTGTCGCTGTTCTGATTTCTCGTTATATGTTATGATATGTCTGTGCTCTTTGAATTTTTAAAAATAGAAGTTCGAACTACTTCGAAAGCTGTCCAATATTAATTTCTAACTAAGAATTTGAGGATAAAAAATGTAATGTGCCGTATAATATTCAGAGAGGCAAACATTGGCCTACTAATGTGCCTCCTGCGTTGCGCTAAAGCTGGTTGACAGATTTAAATACCTGGGTCATATTCTGACAGATCACCTCAGAGATGACGAGGACATAGAGAGAGTTGGCAGTGCCAAGTATGCTCGCTCGCTAGTTTACTCGATGTATAAAATATGTTAAGGTAACGCTTTTTAAAGCATTGCGCCAATCTTCGTACTAGAGTAGCCTGTGGGTGAAGTATACGCGGCGATTCTATCCATCAGTACAACAATGCTTTTATTTTAAAAGTTGGGGCTGTCGCGTCGTTGTAGTGCCTCCGGAATGTTTGCCGAATTTCATAGTTTTGCTTGCCCTATCCAAAAACATTGGATATAGCATAATGGCAAAATTTACTTATACTACTTATAATACTGACATAATTATAAGCAAATTGTTACTGACACACTAACACTATGAACTGTATTACTGGTACGAAATAAATGATCATTATGATGATGGTTGCAATCATCAGTGTTGCAATCAAAATTAAACTATTGTTACATATATCTATTAATTAGTTTTAATCACCTTCATAATTGCAAATACTTGCCTAAAGAATGCCATAACAAGATAAAAACTCTAAAAATGCCTTAATTTACATACTCATGATCATCATTTCAGCCATAGGACGTCCACTGTTGGACATAGGCCTCCCTTAATGACCTCCAAGAAGACCGGTTGGAAGCGGCCTGCATCCACCGACGTCCTGCGATCTTTACCAGGTCGTCTGTCCACCGCGATAATGGACGTCCTACGCTGCTACATACTCACTTTTTTTTATTTTCAGCAGCAATAGCCTTCTTATTTTGTGCAGTTGGTTTAGGTACAGTATAGTCGGACGTGACGTATTTGATGACGACGTCGTTTTGTTCTGAAGAGTTCAAATCTTCTGTCGGTTCCAGCGAATGTTCCTTTACGATGCTTTCTTCCTGGAAAATTAAGTGGATCAGACGAATGTTCGGTGCAATTGCTCTGTATAATATACTTGCCTATATTGTGTCAAAATGATGCAATACATATTAAGAAAAAATACCTGGGTAGGTTTTGTTTCACTACGCCAGTTACCTACCCTCAGGCAGATTTGAACATCAAACTAGGAGTACACTACATAGGACTGCTGAATAGAATACGGAATAAAAAACAAAAGCAAAACCGTCATTCATCACTATGATTGACTATAATTTATTTTATATATCATTTTATATTTTGTGTTTTTGTGATGGTTTTAACCTATTGCTTCCCTTAGTCTACATTTTGGTCTACCCTTACAAATCTCATAGTGTCATTTTCTGATCAACATATTAAACAATAAATTAAATAGTTTGAAATTTTAATTTTAAAAACATTTATTATATCTATTTTAAAAAGTCTGTTAGCACCTACCAAAACCTGTTCTTGTTCATCTTCCTCCACCAGTTCAAATGTGACCTCGCTACCATCTCCGGTCTCGACATCCAAACTGTTTATGCTCTGTTCTGTCAGCACTAGCCCATTGTCTTGTTGTGTCAACATACCAAGCTGAAGTAACACAGCTGTCAGGAAAGTTGTGATGTCTGGTTCTTGGATATCGGTTTCTTGTACCTGTTCAAGATATTATAATTTTGATAAAAATTGTAACTAGCAGAAAGTAGATAATTTGATCACAATCCTTAGGTAGTCCTTAATACGACTGATGATAGACTGATGACACTTATAATTAATCATAAAAATTGGTACATTATTATTATTTATTTTTTAAAGAATACTAGCAACGTGGGTCACACATTAACCCCTCCAGCTAAGCTAAATGCTTGTATTAGGAGTGGGTTGACGTGCACGGTGGGGTTCGAACCCGCAACCACTTGATCGCAAGACCGACGCCTTAGCCATTACGCTACCGCCGCTTATACATTAAATTATTAATTAACTATTGAATTAAAATAATAAAGGCGGGGCAAATCAATTAGACGGTCCGTTCTGGTAGTGGGTTTGATTACCAGAGGAATAAAATAAGGATATGAAAATATTGTGATATATGAGATGGCATATATGAGATTCGCAAGTAAAACCAACGATATTATGAGTATTTGAAGGTAGGTACCACATGCTTTATTGCGAAAATACTAGATTCAACTAACTAATATTATAAACTAGCGATCCGCCCTGGCTTCGCTTGTGGTGAACAAATAAAGTCATATCATTATACAAATAATACAAAACCATATGAAACTAAACGTATAAACGTTCCTCATGAATCACTCGATCTATTGGTGAAAACTTAATTATAATCCGTTGCGTAGTTTAAAGGATCGACGGCGGAAGCGACTTTGTTTTATACTATGTAGAGATGCGAAACTTAAGAAATAATAACTTCACACATCTCTTACACGGCCAACTGATCCCAAACTAGGCAGAGCCTGTACTATGGTAACCAGACCGTTGAAAAACATACTTATATATTTCTAAATACATACCATATTATAGATAAATTACACCCAAACACAGAACAAATGATCATGCTCATCACTAGAGATCGGATTTTCGGATGCATATTTACCTAAAGTTGAGATGTTGGCTATTATGGAAAGCACTTTTTTATCGAAAGAATCCCGCGATTCCAGGAAATTCAAATTTAAGTGTACCTATACTCCGTGAGATGTAATACACCCCAGTTTGACACAAATGACACTTGCTCTGTTACAACGTATAATGGTTGCTTTTCCCTACTATTATTGTCAGTGATTTTTGACGAAGCAAAAACAACCTTATTACGTTGTAACAAGTGTCAAATCAGGCCTATTGAACCCCAGGAAATGTAAGCATTTTGTAAGAGTGCGAGTGAGACGGCAAATTATACTTGCTTGTGCGCAAGTAGCGACGCGACAATACAACTGCATTCGTAAATAAAAATATACTTAGAAGCCGCTTCCATAATTTGTTATCCAAAAAATAACTTTAGGTAAATATGCATCCGATTATCCGATCTCTACTCATCACACAATTATTTGTCCTGGGTGGGAATCGAACCCACGACCTCTGGCTCAGCAGTCAGGGTCACTAACCACTAGACCAACAGGCCAGTCAACTTAATTTGTTTGTTACGCTTTCATGCCTTAACTACTCAAACGATCAGCATGGAATTCTCGCTACACATTGACAGGTTACAGAAAATAATATGAAGTACCTTTTATCCAGGAAAAAAGTACTGTCCCCGAGGGATACCTGAATTGATAGCTAGTGATATACAGCGTGTAAGTTTGAGCTACGCGAAAAACAATACTTACAAATACCTTTTTCTTGTTCATCATAAAAATGCGAGATTAAGGATTTATAGTCATTAGTTTCATTGGGGGCTAAGCAATGTACGTGGTATTCTTTTAGTGCGGTACGGTGAATGACCTTAAACATAGGGCGCAGTCGAAGCAGCTGATTGCATAAATGTTGTTTAATTGATTACATTGCAGTTTTTGGACGTATGGGGTATTTTTTTTTTCGGTAAAATGGTCTGTTTACTTATTGTGATATCACTTTTAACCAAAAAAAATAATTTATAAAAAAAATATGAATTTTCCAGCAGAATGATGGTCTGAATACAGTATTTTAATATTCGGTATGGTGTTGCTTACACCCTGTATACTTACTAGATCCTCGGAGCCTTGTATTGTAACTCTGTTTTCTGCACTGTTTGTATCTCTTACATTGGATATATTCTGCAAATAACAAGAAATTTGTCTATTTGTAGGAAAAAATTGATCCAGGTTGGTGTGAGTTCTTACTTGGTCATCAGTAAATTGTATATTAAAATTAACCTACATTTTTTTCATCTAAACCTTACTCTGTCAGTTTTTTTTTATTATAATAAAGTATACTAGTAACATGCGTTACACATTACTAGTATTCTTGTTAACCCCTCCAGCTAAGCTAAATGCTTGTGTTAGGAGTGGGTTCACGTCGGTAGTGCACTAGGTGGGGTCCGACGCCTTAGCCATTACGCTACCGCCGCTTATAGTTTGTATATCAGTCTTATATAAAGTCAACAACAACAGATCAAATTGACTTAGAGTGTGGTTTTTCTTTTAAACATTTAATTACAAATGTTTAAAAAGAAACTATGATTGCTTTGAAACCATTTAAATCAAACTGATCTAAGAATTTAATGTTTATTTATATTTTTATTCGCTACTATATAAGAAATATGCTTAATGATAGCTAATCATTCATGCAGGGTAAGAATAATAATGGTCCATGTATGCGGCATTGTGGCACCCTTTCTTTGTTAAATCAGACCAGGTCCACTCCACAGTGTAGGTATAAAGCTACAATTACACGATGGGGTAGACTAAAAACGTCCCAAAAGCCAGTGGGATGCTGCACGCCGGCCGGGCCGCATGTGAGCTTGGTACTCCTTTTGTATCCAGACTATCGAGTTATTAGCACCTAGCCTAGGTTTATTTGTTCACAAAAGTAGAGTAATAGGCAAATAACTTGTTTGCCAGAACTGGTAAGAGTTACGCGATAGAAAGAGAGGCAACTTCTAGGTGAATATGGCTAGGTAATCAGTGCTGTGCATCCTGATTTGCGACTTTATTGTGTAGGAACAAAGTAGCTGTGTATTTAAATAATTTGGAGTGGGACTTCTGTATCTGTATTATTATGTATCCTGTGGTTAAACTGTTTACTCAATTTGTATTAGGGTTTACTACTAATAAACCTTTAAAAAAAAAAAATTACAACTTACGTTTTTTAAATTAGCAACATTGTCAGTTCCATTAACATGCAACATACTGACTTCCGCCAATTGATTTTTGTCAAATGTCACTACAAATTTCATATCTTCTTCTGATTCTAGGATATTTGTATTTTTTTTCTTTTCAGCTTCATATTGCTCTTGCAATTCCTTCTTATACTGTGTCTCTTTTGCTGCTAAAACATGAGATTTCAATTTCTGATAGGAAACTTCACATTTCTTTCTAAATGCATAGTATTTGTTCAGGTTGTTGAAACACTCTGTACATATAATATTTGGAAGACAGTCTTCTTTTTTTATCTGAAAAAAAAGGAAAAATTGTACATTTATTGTTTTAATTTATAAATTAAAATAAAAAAAGTAAATTTTTTTTCTAGGGGAAAAGATGTTATTTCACCTTGACACTTAATATTATAAGTCTATGAATTTTTTTACCTATTTTTAAATTAAAGATTATTAAATAAAATATGAAAATAGACAATTTCAATCTTTTATGTGCTACCATAATTATGTCTACCACACTTCTAGTATCTGCTTTTGTTTTTATAATCTACTATAGACTATTCAGACACAAAAATTATTTAAGATGCAATCTTGTCAATAAGTATCTCTGCCTAGCTACAAATGATTAAAACTAAATCAGAGAATTCAGCCATTCCCCCGGTTTAAGTGGAGTTTCTATTCCGAATGTAACACCTATTTCTATTTCTTTTTGTTTTTGTCAATTTCAGTAAGCCAGTTTTACCAAAACTGTTAACTTTTAATCTACAAATAAATTCTGAATGTAAAACAAGAGATGTTAATTAAACTAAACATATGTTTAAAAGTTTATATTCAACTAGCTGCACCCCGTGGTTGCACCAGGTTAAGTGGGAATATCGGGATAAGTAGACTATGTGTATTAATCCAGGTCTCCAGCTATCTACATAACAAATGTTTATCTCAATCGGTTCAGTAGTTTTTACATGAAAGAGTTACAAACATCCATACATCCTTACAAACTTTCATGTTTATAATATTATAACACCTAGCGACATTGCAACATCAAATAATAATGCTTTAAATATACTCCTCCATTTACTATAACAAGTATTGACAGATATTTGTGTTAAAATGGTATTGTTAGCTGAAAATTGTATGGTTCAATAACATAAAAGGAGCTATCATGTCATATTTCACTCAATCAATAAGTACAATTAACAACTTGCATTGCAGATGTCTGTTTTTTTTTTATAAATACATACTAAGGAACCTTACCTCCAATCCAACACAAATCATAATTCTTAATGCCAACACAGCACACACATTCTCTGCATCTTCAGTAAATATGGGCACCACCCCCTCCTCAGCCTTACAAAGGCATAGTCTACACAATTCATGCACATCCTCTATGAGCTGGTGGTCAGGCCTTTTACGGGTATACGTTCTCATTGTAGTACAGCCACGAAAAAGTCTCAATCCTTACACTTAGCAAGTTATTAAACATTTGCTTTATAATGCATCTACTGAATACCAGTCAAATCCTTTGCTAGTGTTTATACATCAATATAGATCAGTCAAAAATTTTGCAGACAATAATCAACAAAAGTAAATAATTTAAATAGTTACTGCTTACAGCATTGGTTTTTAACAATAATATAACCTATAATTTTATTAATCAAAAGTTAAGGAGGCCAATGTATGTAATATAAAGTAAGTAATGTAATGTTTGCTGCTCGTCTAAAGCAGAGATAGTATTAGTTTTATAAATATTTTCTTTTATTTTTTTCGTTTTTGATGCACATTTGACACTCAAATAGACTCTGACAGATTTGCAAGATGACAGTTGACTTGACAACGTCGATCCAGAAAGTGTTCAGAAACAGCAGCGCAATTTGTGAAATTACTTATAAACATGGATGTATTATGGATGTATTACGTAAACATAAAAAATATCTATTATATTCCATTATTACATTTTAAAATTTAGGACCTTTATTAGCAAGTAAAACATGACTTTATTCTTTTTACTGGCTAGTGGCGCTCTGCGACGTCGCTCGGTCCGCGCGTGGATGCTGCCGTTGCGGCGAAGTAACACAACAGAGATGTCGTCGGTGTTCCGCGAGTATAACACAGGCGATAGGCAGCTTCCTTGGGAACTCCTGAGGCCACGGTGCAGGTGAAGGATAGTACTTTCCGAGTGGTGGTGGACCACTTAGAAAGGCCGATATTGTAAAAACGTGGAGACCACTTCCACTTCACGCATAGGCGATATAATACACGCTAGAATATGTTAATTTAAGAAAGCTTTTGGGATCTGAGATATTTCCTCAAAAATTTCATCAAAATTACGTTTACCTTTGTTTGAAGAGTTTTAGGAAATCAAAGGCTGATGGACTATTTGTAACTGACTTTAAAAACGAGGAGGTTCTCAAATCTACGGAATATATAAATCTTCCTGCCTTGCACACACACACACACACACATGCGCACGCATGCACTTACACACACATACACACTCTTGGTGCCTCCTATGCCAAGGGACTTTTATACTGGCTAATATTGTAATTTTTTATGATCATTTTTTAACCCTAAAAAGAAATGGGAATACTGGAGGAAGGTTTGAAAGAAAAGGTGGAGGCAGTCATGGTAGATTACAGTCATAAGTTAACAGAATGCAATGAAAGATGTCGATTATCTCAGCGAGTTTTAAAGAATTGGCCGTATCATAGGTACCTACACCCCAGAAACTTTTATTGTCCAACCAATTATTATGTACACAACTGTACAGCTTACACTCGTGTGTAATGCGTATAATTTGTGACAAGGCAATTTTTCTGCGACAATTGTGGAATATTGTAACAAATTAGATTGTAATTTTGTAGAATTAGAAAGGTCCTTGAACGCAAGTGTAAATAATAAATAACCAAAGAGTACTTTATATGTACTGAAATAATAACTGATAATTGGTATAACTGACTGATGTATGGATATACTTGATATTTATTAGCTTTGTCTTGGAGTTTGTCCAGACGTCAAGTACCTATGTAATTAGTAGAAAGGGCAGGATCTGCGGTCTAAGTACCTTCGGAGATAAATTACTTCTTAACACTACCATTGATAACCTGCGTAAGTACATGTACACACCAATACACCCGAATACAACCTTAATGACCGAGTTCTGTTCTAGAGATCTAACTACCTTTCAGCTCATGGATCGCTCCTACCCAACGTGGTGATGGCGTCCACCTACTTGCCGGGCGACGCGGACATCCCCACCTCCGAGCTGGCCACGCTTGTAAGTTATTGCGAGTGTGAGGGACTTGATCGTCGCTTCTGACACCAATGCGCACCCACCAACGAGATGAGGAATTTGTTTCTTTCTTACTTACAACTAAGCTAATCGTAGTCAACAGTGGCTCGGAACCAACGTTTGTAACTTTGGGAACCCAATTATAGATAACTGAATTATATAATTATCTAACAGCCGGTTGCAGGTGCCAGACAACCGGCGCGGCAGAACGCCTCACCCCTTAATAAAGGGCCCCCGTTGGGTCCGAAACTAATCGGGCATCCCCGAAATATACACGTGAGTAATGTAATAATGTTAGTTGTGTTTACTTATTGAATGGTGACAGCCCTTAAACAGTGGTCGTTATGGTCAGAAAACTGTTCTAGGTGGCTTTTTCACTTTGCCCACTCAATTTTGAAGAACAATTAATAGGTTTTTTTATATCATAATTTAATACTTAAATACATAGCCTTGTTTTTTTATACAGCCATTTTTATAACTAGCAGTTCCCGAGCGGCTTCGCTCGCGTGTACATATTTTTATACTCTGCGCATAACCATAATTCTTTTTCCAAAATAAAAGTAGCCTAAGTTACTCCTTATAACACCAGCTATCTGCCAGTGAAAGTCCCGTGGAAATCGGTCCACCCGTTCCAGAGATTAGCCGAAACAAACAGACAGACAGACAGACAAAAATGTTTAAAACTGATTTTTAGGTATAGGTATCGTGCAAATAACTGTATGGGCTTAAAAAGAAACTATTTTGACATTACAAACAGACACTTCAATTTTTTATTTGTATTGAAAATGATAAAGTACAACGGAGATTTAGTAAGTGGGCAAAGTTACCAAGAACATATATCATCTGCCCAGCACGAATAATCAGTTCTTTCACCAACATGGAAGAGTTAAACAGTACATCTGTTGTGTGGTACAAACACAATTTGGAATATCTTCACGCTTATTAAAATATTTCAAAAACTCCTAAAATATTCTGATTTCTTGGGCAAAGTTGCCATGTTTTACGGTATGTAATCATTTTAAACTAGCTTTTGAGGCTTCACTCGCGATTTTGTCAATCAATTCAGATAGATATCCCTCGGGAACAGTTTTTTTTTTTCAGGATAAAATATACCTTTTCTGTATCCTTGACAACGAGTTTACAAAATTTCATGATGAACGTTTGAGCTGCTGCGGCGTGAAGAAAAAAAAAAATAAGTATAGTATATACCTATATAATAAAATTTATCAACGATACAAAATGAATAGTACTGTAATTATGTTATGTTTCATACACATATATTAGATGTATTGTATTATATTATGGCCTTTCCGAATGCTAACATAGAAATAGATAAGGTTAATTTATTTTAATTTAACAAAGAAATGGAAATTGAATAAAACTTTTGAGTTCATTATATCCCATTGAAATACAGCCCTGCACATCATGCAATTTTGCAGTATTCAATCAATTAACGCTAATCGCGGACGGATCTAATATATTAATAGCTTGTCAATTTACTCATAACAGCCTTATTGTCTACTAATAACCAAGCATCGAAGGCATCGCAGGTATAAGTGGGGAGACACCTTTCTTGATTCCTATTTCATGCATTAAAGACATTCTAATATATTTTAACCTGTAGAATTGTAAAATAATATTAACAATGGATATTTTTTCTGGACACTATAAGCCCACAAAAACCACAGAATTTATGATCCAATTGAACACATTCGTTTTTATATTTGGCTTGCCAAATTTTTGGGTAGAAGACCTGAACTTTCAACGTAATTTCTACAAAATTTACCAGAAAATCAACACTGTTGGCAATATTTGTGTTTTGATATTATTTTTTTCGGAATTCGGAGCATATTTTACCCAAAAGAACTTAACTGATAAACAGACTTCTGAAATAATAATGTTTACTATCGCCCAAGGCATTATAATCTGTTACATAGGCGGCATGATTTACCATGAACCCAATATAAAAGATGTTATATATAAGCTGGGAATTGGACTGAAAAAGGTCTACAATGATTTGGAAGTTGAGGATCGGATGATAAAGAGGTCGAAACTTTTTTCTGCAGCGCTCATTTTAAATTGTTTTACGTCACTTTTTTTGATGACATTGCAGGCTTGTATGAGGACTATTAGAACTGGTAACTAACTTTTAACTTATCTAAATTTTTCTTAATATTTATAACTTGGAGTTAAATACTATGAAATGTTGACTTTTTTCTGCTGTCTGTCAATCTACCTAATTATTATTATTTTTCACTATATTCATTAAAATACAACATTGAAATATAATACGGGTTGACTAGAGACCCACCTCCGTTTTTTCGTCGGTTAAAAACAAAATATATAAATAGCGTTAAAACATTTCCCCAGTATCATTTTATGTATATTTTGAAGACGCAATTTTTTCCAGGTGAACCATTTACCACCGTAATCACAGTGATCCCTGACATAAACGACGACTCCGCCATTAGTAATGTCCTTCGAGGCATATATAATATATTCTGGTGGATATATCTAACTCGCATCTTCTCTGTATATACTTTAGTCATCTGCCTCACATCAGCAATGAGTCATCAGTTCATAAACTTAAATAGCTACTTCTGCAGCCTCAATGACATTTTTACTGAAGATAACTTTCAAACACACAACGAAAGGGAAGAAAAATATGAAGAGAGACTCAAGATTGGCATTGAGCAGCATGCGGAATCACTGAAGTAGGTATATTTCTTATAAAGGAACTGTTCTTACTTTTAATATTGTGTATTGAGTTTAGTAAATGGCAATTGGGCTGTTTGTTTGTATATAATGTTTTGTATACGTGTACATGCACAGAATGCTGTAAAACACTACTTTAGATTTCTTTAGGCTCCAAATATTGGTAGCTTTAGTTTATTAGTGGAATTCTAATCGAGGTAATTGCTACTTTTGCTGCTGCTTAATTTCGTAGTCGTAGACACGGTGATCCATATTTATCATAATATCTTTAATGATTGTGACTTTTGTCTGTAAATGCTATTACCTATAAATTTTACCCTATCTATTAAGGTCATCACATTTGACATAGAAAACTAGTTGGCTACTAGGTTTTCATCCCTAATTAATGTTTGCCTTGTTCCAGTAATAGATTGTTATTGTAGATAAGTAAAAGGGTTTTTTGACGTTGTAGGTGTACAAACCAGATACAGACAATTTGTAGAGAAGTGTTCAGTGGTCAGATAATATTCAATATTATTCTTCTGATCGTGCTGATGTATCAGATGGTGGTAAGTACAGGCAGCAATAGAACTATTAAAATAAAATTGCAAGGAGGTCAATTTTAAAAAACTAGGTGAATAGGTTCCTTAGTGCTAAAGATATTTAACAAAATATATGGATAATTTTTGTATTGTAACTTTTATTGTGAGTGGGTCTCTAAGTTTCTTGCGCAATGGTTATGGGGATGTAGTTAGCAACGCTGTAATGACGACGCTAGCATCGTGACTCTTTATGTGATATATGTTGCATTTATAAGCGTATAAATAAGGATAGCTGATGAGACGGGCCATGAACTATTTTGACGATGCTACGAGTGTCATTAGGTTACCGGATCCACTAACCATCCATGACAAAGAGCTAACATTTGCATTTTACAGCACGCAGAACGCACTCTAACTAATGCGGTTACATTAATTGTGACGACAGCCACAATTTTGTTCAGTACTGGATTTTTTATGTGGAACGCTGGAGACATCACAGTCGAGGTAAATATTCAACTTTAGCTATTTTTTTTTATTGCTTTTGATAAAGGCTTACGCTTATGGTTATAAATATGTGTCCATGTTGCTAACAACAAGCCTCCATACACACTCCACACACACAAACATAGAACCTTAGAACATTGATGTGTATATAGGAGTTATCAAATCAGGATCACCAAACTTGGAAAGTATTGAGTAGTTGCAGTACTCGCGAAAGGCATATTTCTACAGTATTAAAGCAGAGTTCTAGCTAAATACTATATTGAGTATGAGGAGTGTTTTACTGATTTTAACGGGATATTCCGCACCTTAAGCTCATATAATTTGTTATTATAAAATAAAGTGACAACATCATTCAATGACTCAGTGGATAGAAATTCTTCCCCGTTAATGCGGTTCAGTTCTAGTCTAGTTTAACGCTGTAGGTATAGTCTCCTCGCAAAAAAAGGTACTTTTATGTTAATTTATCCGAAGTCGCATGAACTTCGGCAAATCCTCAATGATAGGGCTTGTGAATCTTGTGATTTACATCGAATGGCACTATTAAAGGATCCGTATCACACTCAGTAACATTAACAGGGGCGTTGGAGAATACTAAGTTCAATAATCTGTCATTAACATTGCGAAACCAATTATATTGGGATAAGTTTTATACCTACTCTACCAATCTATATAAATTTCCAGATTTTAGAGACTTTTTTAAAGAAATAAAATAAAATAAATATTTCTACGAAGACTGACTCGTGACGGTGACTCGGATTGCACGTGCACAAAAATAATGATCTTTGGAAAAATATAATCGAGTTGCTTATCTATAAATATCTCAATTATTGGGATGGCAATTATTTTCCTAAAACTATGGGACAATCCCTCAGTTATCACTTTTCTAAAAATGAAAGCAAAATTGCAATCGGATAAAAATATACCGACCAACTGGGATAGTCGTCTCTTTAGAGCGTGTGGCGGGATCCACATACATCAAATTTACCTTGACCTTCAAAATTTTAAGAAAATAAGCCGAACTACGCAGTATCCTTTATAAATGCATTAAGCAACAAAACTTTTTGAGCTGATGAGTTTATCTATATAAAAGTTTCCAACCGCACCGCCAGCCACGGTCACCTAGCATGGTTTTACATTTTCATTTCAGGCAGAAAAATTAATAACATCAATATATAGTTCGGGATGGGAGAACTGTTACGGAGATTGTTCGAAGCGCGTCAGAAAACTGATCGTAATCGCAATGATGCAAGCGCAGGTATGTTCATTATTAACTCCATTAAGTAGGTTTATTTAAATTAAGTTTATGCTATTGCACTGGATTGTAAAGAGTGTTACATTAAGGTGTGGTCATATTTTAAGGTCGTATAGTAGAGTGTGCACATGTGCACTTACTCTAGGAAAAGCATTTTACGAACGTTTTTTTGTCAATTTAAATCTTCTATTAATCGGCTACACATAACGCTCCTAAAATTTGACGACACCCTTCTGTAACACAATATAATTTAAATAAAAGTAAAATATTTGAACTTAGTAAGTTATGTATTGTTACTGCTTACAAAAAACCTAAAGGACTCCTAAATATTAAGTTGTGTGGAAGAAATGAATGCACATATCTGCTATTAAAATGTTTGTCAATGTTATGTAAAAGTATCTAAAAACCAGTTATCATATTTCTAGATAGGTCAGTAAGATCTTTTAGTAGGTACTTAACTGTTTCCCCACTGACGTTTCTGACTGACCCGTAAAAAAATCATCAGTCTAGAAAAATAAAAAAAATATAATGTCTAAGATATGCAAACAAGGAAGTTGTGGTATATAATAAAGTTAATAATCCAAAAATTTGTGAAATGGAGTTCAAAGTCAACTGTGAAGGCTAATTAGGCAATTTTTTCATTTGCAGCGGCCAGTGGTTTTGTCTGGTCTCGGAATTATTGCTCTCTCCTATCAGTCTTATGTGTCTGTGAGTATCAAAATAGTGCAATAAGGTGGCGTTAATTGTTTAATTTAAACACGACGCGTAGGTCGACGTTTTTATAAAACAAAGGAGAATGGGCAACATGTTTTACTTTCTCAACAGCAATATAACTTACTCGTACATCATTGAAAAGGATATGGTGTGTATTTAATTTCGTTCTATGGCCGTAAAGGCGTACGTAGGCACTACACATCAGCCATCGGCGCACGAGGCGACAAGCGGCGCGGTACGGTCGGAGCAGACCACATTTTCTTGTCGTTGCGTAATAACGTGTGTTTCGCCTCTATTTATTGTTTATACTTATTCTATGTTTGTCTGACTTTTGTGTTTTGCTATATTTTGAACCTGTAATTATGTTAATTGGACCTGGATGACTATTAATAACAGTATGGAAGAAAAAAGAAGAGAATTGAAGTTGAAGAATATACAGTTTTAGATAAAGGTGTAGCCCAATTTTATTGCGTTTGTGTTGGGCTCGTTATCAAGATGGATTTTCGCTGTCTGCGCCTACCTGAGTAATGTCATACTGGAGAACAGTGTTTTCTTAGTTAAAAACTTTGTGGTCCAAGTCTAACAAAATAGGAAAAAACTTTAAAAATATTTTACTTGTTTACTTAATGAATATTTAAAATCATTAAAATTCTTTACAGGAGAGAGAACAGAAAATGGTAGTATGTCGCTACTGTGGGCGCGAATCCAGTCGCGTTAAAGCTAAGTAATTGAAAGCAAGATCTTAATGTGTGATTTAATTTTACAGATTGTTAAATCGTCGTATTCAGTGTTTTCTGTACTGTACTGAAGATAACGAGATTAAAACACTGAATTTTATCTTCATTAGTTCTAGTACACGCCATTGGAATAAATAAATTAGAATTTATAGCAAGTATCTAAGGATTTTTCATTGAATTAACGAAAATAAGGTACAGAATCCCCATTCAAGTAAGAGATAATGTAGAAATAGAAAAGATAAATCTTCGGTCCTTTACAATGTTGTTGTAAACTATCTTAGCAGCTGTGTTTTTGCAAAGATTACACAATTTTCTGCTAATTATCACTAATATTACCGTTTGCACAATCCCTTCTAATACCCATCCTCGATTATGTAGATAGCAGCTATGTAAGCTCTCACCGAGGGCCAACTTAATAAACTTAAAAGGCATATCGTTTCTGAGTAACAGAACAGAGTTCAATGTTCTTCCGCAACAAAGGGAGGATCCTCCGATCCGGCTAGGGGATTGTGCTTGGCAGGTCGCGGCCATATACTAATGTACCTAGTTCGAGTTGACTTAGATGGGCCTGGAGGAGGAGGAGACGCAAGATAGCTAATTCATAAATTGTGTTGGTTATAATCCCGATACATTATATGTTATAATAAATATTGACACGAGCTAGGGGTTCAGCACAAATTAGGAAATCACAATGTTGCAGACAACAAACATTAATTTACTATATTTATGCATTTCTTTATTTTTCGGTACTGACAAATTACACAGTTTTAAAATGAGTGTGTCTGATATAGTAAGTAGAGGGTAGTTATACAATAAATGTTGAAAATGTAGAAGCCATACCTAATCCCTTCCTGATCCTTACTAATCCTTACTAATATTATAAATGCGAAAGTAACTCTGTCTGTCCGTCTGTCTGTCTGTCGCCTTTTCACGCCAAAACTACCAAACCGATTTAAATGAAATTTGGTACACAGATAGTCTAGAGCCTGAGAAAGGACATAGGCTACTTTTTAATGCAAAAAAAGGGGTGTAAGAGGTTGAAAGGTGGGGATGGAAAGTTGTATGGAAGTATTGTCAATTAGCCTAAATAATTAAAAATTCTACCCAAAGACACTATTCCACGCGGACGAAGTTGCAGGCATAGCTAGTTTTGAATAAAGAATAAAAATACAATAAAATCCTTTAAATACATCTTTATTGACTGCCATAGTCCTGCGATACAAGCGTCGTGTTTTATAACTGTATGGCTCAAAATAAGTTCAAAACACGGCTGCATAAAGATTTCAGCAATTCCACCTTATTGAGAAATCTTGAAGTAGAGTTAGTAAGTTTTAAGATAATGATTGTTCTAGTTTTATCACGTACAGTCACGGCAGGTGAAAATGTTGATACACTTTTCTCTCAGAGACAACATGAAGATACGGAGGCAGAGAAGACGAACGAGGACACTACACTGTTGGCCAACAAAATAATCACTGAATAACTTAAACTCAGCGGTTTTACTAATAAGCCAGAAAGCGTTTCCGACTCTTGTAAAAAGCTGTGGCTACCAATTCGCTCTCGCCGGCCTCTAACTACACAATATTTTGTTTAATTTCTTGGCTCCCCGTTACCTCAAGGAAGGTTTTAAGTTCCTTCATGAAATCATGACACATATTTAAAATGTTTGAGGTGAGTTAAAAATTTTTGACTTGATGCCAGAGCATTCCAGCAACTTTTGTGATAAATTATTTACTGTGGAAGCCGTGCGTCTATGGCATACATTGCCAGTTGCTATCAGACGAGCACAATCGTTAGCCATGTTCAAAACAATGTTACATGAGCATTATCTGTCACTATAAACGTAATATATTTTATAATGTGTTAAATATAATTTATACATTATTTATTGTGTACACGTGTATGTATATGTATGTACCTATGTATATATGATAAGTAAATGTACCTAACTATTAGTTTTGTATGTATGTAATAGATGATACGCTTTGACAAGCTTTTCTTTACCACCAGTTTACTAAAATTATTCCAGTCCATTCTAAGATTGCCTGGAAGGGATTTTGCCGGGAATTAGGCCGGCTGCGTTATTATTCCCTGAAAACCATGGTGTACAAATAAAGTGTAATCATTCTATGTATCTAACATACATACATATAAAATATTGTATACGCAACAAAAAAAAACAATGTTTTATACATCTGCAGGTGTACCTCAGGGCGGCGTGTTATCCCCATTACTTTTCTAACTGTTAGTAACTCTTGCATACATCGATAACTGTCTTCCTATCACCATTATACTACACAGATTAATTTTCAAATATACTTAAATTTGATGACTGGAGTAGGGTGTATAGGTGTGTAATGCGTAAGTTTTTGTAAAATTCAGCTAGATGAGCTGAATTTTGATGTCGTAGGATAACATCCAAAATAAAACGGCCATGGGTTATTGCAAGCTATTTAATGCATTGGTTAAATTACTTAATCTAGTTACAAAGTTAAAAACTTGGAATTAAGTAAGTAAGTACTTAATTTCTTTGTAGCAAGCAGGGTATTGTGCTCACGATTTTTTTTGGGAAACCCTCACGGGTCATCACCTCACCGGAGCTAACGGTGAAGTTGTCAGAATCGAACCGACTAAAACCACACGATGTTCGGTCACACGTGGTTCTATTGCAAGGGAACCGGGATACCCTAAGAAGGAAGCCTCCGGAAACCGTGCTCATGATTTATTTAAAAGTAACACGGTAAAGTGATAAAATTTAATTAGTTCTAAGCATGAATATGTGAATTTTAAGCAAACGTGTGTTTTTTTTTTCAAGAATTTCTTGATTAGACTGCTAGCAAAGAAAATACAGAATACGATAATTTGACGATCTGAAAAATAATAAAATATATTTTCATATTGGAAATTATGGGGCTTTGCAACATTCCGATGGCAAATTAGCAGTCATCGTAAGGTAAAGCAGTTTTAGGGTTTGAACTAGCCATACAATGTAGGATGTATGTAATGGCTTCATTAAAAGCGTAGTTATATACGTACCGTTACATAGGACTCGTAGGATAGTTCAATAGTTCCAAACGCTTTTAAAACTACTGGTTGCTAAAACAAGAGACCATAAATTAAAATCGTTACAATTTAAACTTTCAATAAAAATAGCTTATCGAAAATATCCAATATCTCAAAACCATTAAACTTTATTTCATGAAATCAATTTTCGTAATTTGTTAAAAGAAAATCGTGTTCTTTCTTTTCTTTTTCTCATGTCATAGTTTTAATTCCACCATTGTGCCAGCCCGAGCCAAATAAACCGTCAGATAATTTAGAAGCCTGTAAAACAATTAAGCTTGAAAATCAATTTATTTATTCCTTAAAAGGTATATTGAAAACAAAAATATGTGATACCACATTTTCTGGTATCATAATCAGCTCGTCAGAAGACAACATTTTTTCCCTGTGTGCTAATTTGTAACGCAAAATTACAGTCCATTCTTTTTTTAATATTAGACCCCGTACCACCAAGTATTACCCCTTTTCCTTTAATTGTATAGAATACTATGGTGTTCAAAGCACTTACTCATCCTAAGACTCCATTTAAACTCAATCAAACAAGTAGGTACTATGAAGCATTTAATCATGTAGTATCTTTTTAATATGTTTAGAATTGAATATTCATTTCTATAAAATCCAATGATCAATAACACATTTGAAGCTCCGACCTGAAACTCAAAGTGTTTTCTCTTTTTTGGGTAACAACTGGTAGTTTAAAGTCTATCAAATACTAAAAAGAAAGAAAGAGAAACATTTATTCTGACATTCACAGGACCGCACACAATTTTTACAAAAAAAGAAATAAAAAAGAAATATATCCGTAGTAATTAAAGTGCCCTGTGCAATGCCAGAAAAGGCACCTATCTCAGCATATTGCTGCAGCCTGTGAGACTGCAGCGCTGGTATTATGATAGGGCCTGCGCCCGGCAACATCACGAGCCTATTACTAGCTATCCGGTCACGCATTGTGACTACGTAATTTGCAATAAAAATATTGTGTCTATTAATTGAAATAAAAACTATCCAATCTCTCAAGTTGGAACTAACGGCACAAACTGGACAAAAGTTCATTAAAATCGGTTTCATTAAAATAGTTCAGGAGTTCATCGCTAACAAACAACTTGACCCAATTTTTTTATATGCAAAGATAGTCATATTATTTTACTCGCCTCAACAGTTATGTCTCCAGCGTTCCACATGATGAATCCTATATACATAAGGAGAACAATAAATACAGGAGCTTGGGCTAGTTTCGCCCTCGTATCCATTTCTGAGTTCTAAAAAAGGTGAATATTATTAATGTTTTAATATAATTAAATTGTAGCAATGCGTGCCTAAACTCTGTAAATTATTTTTCTGATGCGCGAAATATGTATAGGTAAGACAAGAAGATAGCCAGAGAAAGTAGTCAGGGACGTTAAGAATCTGCGGATTCGGTTTCGAAAGGTCGGAACTTCCGATTTATTTTATACCTCCGACTCCGCCACCGATTCCGATTCCGATTCCAACTCCGACTCCGATTCCGACTCCCGTGCCAATAAACTCACCTCCGTAGCATCCCTAAAAATAGTCGGTGTCCGGGAACACACAATGAAGAGTTCCATAGCCAAGAACAATGTTCATGGTTAAAGTTGATATACTATTTGTAAGTTTTATTGTCAAACTTAATAACATAGATTTCATGAATAGAGGATTTCTAGTCATTGCACTAAAAATAATTTTCCAGTAACGGTATTTATAGATCATTTTTTATAGTTAATTTTGGCCAGTTTGTGGATTAGATGACTTCAACATAACATGTTCCATATAATAAAAAATAGCGTGTACTCGAAAATGTAGAGATACTGAATGAGTCACAAACAATAATTGTTATGGTTGTTATGTGTTCCAAAGATCTCCCCGAGGAGGGTACCAATTTCTATAATGTGCCAATTTTACTTCTATGTACGCGATGTTCGATTGTAATTCAAAGAAAATGAATTTCATCAATATAATAACATTAATTACTATTATCACAGATTACTAAGCAGTTACTACGTAATTAGGAAGACAAGAAATGATGGACAGACCGAATGAAGAAAACATTTTCTATTTGACTCTCGAGGAAATTTAATGAAACTAGCTTCTCATTGAAGACAACTTCACCGTAGGAAACAGGAACTTATTTTTATGGACCGCCGTATAAATATGTTAAGTGCCCTGATCAAACGGTTCTTATTCTAACTGCTTTGACATATTAGAACGTTAATATATCATAGTTACTTTATTCATTATCAAAACAATTACCAACATTTCTGGCAATGTAAAAATTAATATTAAAGGTCCAAACGTTAAATGAATGTTGAAAATGATTCTGCACACATGCTGGAAGCGCCCTACACACCCGTAATTATAAAAAATGTTAAATAATTGTAACAATATTTTTCTAAAACATTTTACAGACGTGGGCGATAACCCAAACTAAAGATAGGGTGAAGGTACTATTGGTTCCAAAACACGGATAAACATTCATTTCATCATCGTTCATTCATTTCATTATCGATATTAAGTACCTAAGATATACAGATTTACAGATGGACACTAGAGATAACAATATGGAAAGGAACCATTGGCAGAAGGAAAAGAGGATGTCCGAAGAAAAGGTGGACCGATGAAGTCTCGGAAAATTGCACTCTTTTAACTGATATCACTTTTAGCGCTGTACAGGTTCTTAAGGCCTTAACGTCTTTAGATTGCACCAAAGGATCCGGACCGGACCATTTACCTTCTTATGTCCTTACAAAAATAACGGTACATATTCATATTCCCCTATATATTATATACAACAAATGTATATCAGAAAGATGATTTCCTGAAATATGGAAAAGAGCTAACATTACACCTTTGTATACATAATCAGCTCCTAAGTAAGAGCTTGTAAACTATCGTCCTATCTCCATTTTGTGTAAGTATGGTCATACCTTGATTTATCAAATTATTTATATTTCTACATCACCCCAGGGTTGACTTTTAAATAATGCCCTAGGACGTCCGCCTGTAGTCTTAAATAAATAAATAACCCATATATAGTATGTGCCGGCAATGATACAAATTATTTTTATTTATAAATGACAAATTAATTGATAACATTTTGTTGATAAAGTAAAAATGATTATACTCTTTATAGGAACACGTTATTTTACTACAAAGCAAGATAATCACAGAGTTACAACCTACAATTTGTTTTATCCGTAGTTATTTACTTCAATCGCTTCATCGGCAATTTAGTATCAACAATAAACACTTTCAAGGTACTCGACTCTCAAACCAACTTATTTATAATCCATAAATATGAATTCATCAAATAGAAAATATGCAGAAAGTGAAACTACAAAATTGTTTGAAAAGCTCAACGTCTTATGGTACCTGGGATCTCTTCCAGATTTTTGGATTACGAATGTCAAGTTGTCGAAGACATTTCAGAAATTTTATAATCCTTACATGAAGATACTGCATTTTGTTTCAATAGTCTTTGCGTTAATGACGATTGGAGCCTTTTGGACACAGCACAACTTGACAGAACAGCAAAAAAATAGTAGAACTAGAGGTCTTACTAGCCCGATCACGTTAGTTTACAAATGGTCCTTAATGCTTTACAGAGAAGACATTAAACAAATCCTATATCATCTGGCTGTTACGTTGAAAGAGTACAACGATCTTCAAGTTGAACAAAAGTTGGTCGTGAAGATAAAGAGGTATACGGGAGCTTTCGCCTGTTTAAGCTTTGTAATCATTGTGGTGACAGGGGTTAGAGCTTTGCTTAGAGTCATGCGAGGCGGTAAGTATATACATATAGAAGAGTAAAAGATAATTAAATGTTTGTTAATATTTATAACACTTTTATGTTGCGGTTGACTTTTAATATCTTCTCTAAATAGGTTTTCCCGCCTCATCGTAGTTCTATCGTATCGTAGGGATGGGGGAAGAAATCTGTCAGAATAACGTTTGGTGACAATAACTTTCAGATAGATATTCTAACTTCAACCATTTTTGCATTGGTATGTTTGTTTTGACATTATTCCATTCCTACTATTATTTATCTACATTGATATTTTCAGAATCAAAATTCATCGTATTCTTGACAGCATGGCCTGATGTCAATGATTCGTCCATTATAGCTGCAATCGCGAGATTATTCATTTACATAATGTGGTTCATAATTCTTTTCGAAAGTCTTGGAATAGTAATTATGGTTCTAACCTTATTGGCGGCTCTATCGAATCAGTATGAAAATTTGGGTAGTTATTTCTACAAGCTAAATAATATTTTTTACAAGAATCACTGGGAGCAAGAAGAGAAAGAGAAGGCGTATGAATTGGCGATTGTAAGAGGGATACGCTGGCATGTTCTTACAATTAGGTAAGAAACTGGCCTCTTAGATTGACATATGCTTTAAAACTTTAATTAACATGCAGTACCTTTTTTAAACTAAGAAGCAAGGTTACATGCACAATATTACAGTACTAATAATGTCAGTATACCGTCCTAGCGCTACAAAAGACCAGAAATGGTCGAGGTGGCAGTAAGCACTCAACAATAATAATAATAATACCGTCCTAAAAACACCAATAACAGAAGTTGTAGATATGATATAATTTATAAAAAACTGAAGAGAGAACTGATGGTTTCTGTTCTGCCCTGAGTTTTGAAACAATACAAATAATATTTTTAAACCAGTACACATTACAAATATAACATCATTCTATGTGTCAAAGTTCCTCTGGTGCGCTCGGTCAAACTTTCGCACATACTCCAGCTAAAGCTAAAAGAAGAAATACTAGTCCGGTCAAATAAGTTCTTAAATTAACTTTACATTTTTGATGTAATGTAGTTTACAAAAATAATATGTAAAAGTTTTCGTGTCAGCAAATTACCGGGGTAAGGGTTGAAATAAATGTTAAAAGTGTTTTTTCGCAATTGCCCGAAAACGGTACAAGTTAGACAAAAAAGTTTTAACTAAAATGTGTACAGCTTAAAATTTTAGATTTAGAGAGGTTTTAAGTTCAAGGGATGATCATTTTTTTTTTTTTAACTTTTACGTTTTACGTGGCGAGAACGAGCTGTGTCGCAGAACCCTTTTGTTATCCTGTGGAAACCCCCACGGGTCATCACCTCACTGGGGCTAGCGGTGAAGTGGTATGTAGGAATCGAACTGACTAAAACCACTCGGTGTTCCGTAACAAGTGAGTCTTGCACGGGACTCGGGTATATCATAGGAAAAAAGACTCCGAGAACTGAGCAGATCTTAGCCGGCTCTTAAACAATACGCAGCAACACCATTCCGTGCGGAGGTGTGGGGAGCACATCGCACCACCAGCTCAGGCCTGCATCTGCTAGGGTAATAGACAGGTGACGACATAAGTGTATAGGTATTCTCATTCAACGTACAGCAGGCGCGAGTTGAGAGTTGAATGTAGAGCTCAGCTGGCTTTAGCCTGCAGCACAGATAAGATAATAGTTTGCCTGCAGGAATGCGCTAGTCATTACACTGCGGGCGTGCGAGGCGAGGTACGCGGGTGGTGGGGGGAGGTGCTTTCGCCCTTCACTTCAGTCCCCGACTACATTCTTATTATAACTTTGTTGCTTTGTTTAACATACGTTTGATAGTTTATAGAAATCCTCTTTCTCCAGGTGCGTGAATCGATGCCAGCATATCTGCAGGTTTATATTGAGTGCATATTTAACTATGGGTTCTTTAAATCTGATGTCCCTCCTGCCGGAACTGATGGTCAGTAAACAAATGACTTGAATCTCTCCTGTTATGTTTTGAAACAAATATTGTTTATTATTTTTTAAGTGTTTAGTACTTAATACTACAGGATTTAACTTGTATAATTATAAAAAACTTGACATTGGCGGGACCTTCGCGCGGGATAAGAGTCCATAATAAAAAAAAAAATTAATATAGTACTTAATTGAATTTATTTACTTTTAAATTTACTGCCCTATCACGTTTCCTAGTTTATTATTCAATTTCTGGTATCATCGTGGCCCAACATCTGGGCCTGGTCTTGTGCATCGAAAGATGATAGTTAAAAGAAAGTTAATAGAACTTCAAGTGGGTTAACCTAAAAGTTTTTTTTCGTAGAACCATGGAACAAGTTCAGGAGATAAACTATCCCTAATACCAACAACATTGATTACTCTTACATTACTTGGCTTCTTCGTGTGGAATGCTGGTGACATAACAGTTGAGGTAAAACGTTCGTTTCTTATAACCGTCAAGGTTTACGTTTTTGTAGTAACTGCCTGTTGTAAATTAATTTTTTTAAGGCATCTCGTCTTCCTGAGGCTATGTACAGCTCTGGTTGGGAAAATTGTAACGGATTGTCTTCTAAACGCGTCAGGAAACTACTCGTTAACAGCATGTTACAGGCTCATGTAAGTCAAACAACTTTTTTTTTTGTGGAACGTAATTGGCAAAAAGCAAGTGGTTCAAATAATGGTAAGCACTGACAGCTGCCTAAAAATACTTGCAATATATCTTTGTACACGTTGCCAAAACTATCCAACGACTAGCTTTGGTGATTTTACTCATCATAAAAAACAGCACTAAGTAGTATAGAGGCACTGTGAGCGCTGTCTAACCATTGTCTTTTATTGGGTGGAAGTGTTGGACCAATCAGGTGGCTTCAATTTAAATCAAAATCTGTTTGTCTGCCACAACTTCGAAGAATAAATGACTTGTTATAGAATTTATAATATATTACGTTTTTAATTTTGGTAATTTTTTAGCGTCCCGTGAAGATATATGCGTTCGGCTATTATGAACTGTCGTACGATGCATATGTTACTGTAAGTAAGATTCGAATTATTTTTAGCAAATTTCAGTAGTTCTGGCACGATCTAGTAAAACCCAAGTAAAACAAGTAATTAAGTATTATTAAAGTAGAAAAATAATGATCATAAAAAATACTTACTTTAAATATGGGGACAGTCAGTCAGTAATACGTAACAAATTAGAAGTCCATAGTCCAAACTACATATTCATTTTAGAATAACATAAAATTGTAAATTAGGATTTCCTTCTCCCAAAACTCAATCTACTCTACTACGGCCACAGATAAAACCCAAACCTATATTATCTGGAGATTCTCTCTTCACTAGATCATCGCCCTATAGTAATTTTTGAACTCTTCTATTGTTTAGACCTGGACGAACTTACCCAAAGTACTAGTATAGTATTATATTATCTGTGCCCAAAGTAACTCATTGCTAGCACATATTATTTATCTAGAAAATAAATTTGTTTTATTTGTTACAACAGTCAAAGGTTACAGCCATCAATACATTGATTACATAGTTATGTTATAAAGTTAAGCAATGAAAGCCCTATTCTTCCTAATTTTCAATCTTACTGACTCTAGCTTTGACAGCAGGAGTGAATATTAGGAAGAACATGTTTACAATTTTTTTTACGGAAATTTTGTTGCTTATTAATTCTTAACATCAATTTTTTTAACAATGTCAATAAATTTATTAGTGTTACTTTATTTTCAGATTGTGAAGACATCATACTCTGCGTTTTCACTGCTATTTTAATTCTTATTATTATTAAATGTTTTCAAAAAATATCATAATTTTTCTCTATGTCTTTTACTATTAGCACCGCATTCATCTAATCCCACAAACCATAATATATTTACTAACATAAAACTCAGCTATGAATGTCAATAATCACACACAATCGTGTTAACATTAATAAAAATAAAATAATATTTTATAGTGTTAATATTACATCTAATATTAGTCTACAGCATCACATTATTATCATAAGAAACCACAATTTTTGTTTCGGACCAAAGTGCCTAAAATTTTAAATATAAATAACAACAATTTCAATAATTGAAATGTAATTTTAATAATTTTTGTTTACTTTAATTAGTGATTTTAATTATAGTGCTAATGTTTAGACACCACACCACAATTTATAATTATTATTAATTTTAGTTTGTAATTTTGTCCTACAATTTTCAGTTAATTTCTTACTTAATGTAGTTATGCTGTTTATTGCAACAATAATAATAATGTACCTATGCATCACTAAGTTATTATTACAAGCGCATGCCACATGCTTTTTAGCCGTTATATAAATTACACGAATATAATTGCACATCATATGGATAAATTGTTGATACTCAAACAAATAATACTTATAATATATTTTGTACACAGTTTAAGCAATAAAGATATTCTATTCTTTATTTCTATTCTATTCTATTCTATTCTTCTACACTTTTACCTATTCCTTCTCAAAATAACACTTTTCCTTTTGAAACTGAACTTTTGAGTAGTGCTTGATATAGCGCAGACTAGAAGAAAAGAAATAATAATAACGAATAATAAACATAGCATAAAGCGAAAAGTGTATAATTTATGAAGCAACCTTGTGGTTTTTTGTATCCTTGTATTTATTGGTTTCTTAACAAAACTATAATATTTTATTTACCTATTTCTTTTTACATGGGATGAGAAAAAAACATTAATATATTTAATTCCTAGAATCCAATTAAGTACTGCAATTTAAAAATTAAATACTCATTATATATTTCAGAAAGGCGGTAAGTTTGCTTTGGTAAAATATCCACATATATAAGTAGGTACTTATGTAGTAAGCATTGTAAGCAAATGTTCTTAGGATACGAAAGTTTAATTATTTGGAAATTCATGGATTTATTTGGTATCGTTGACACTGGATCTGAGTGTGCTTCGGTTCAGACCTCTAGTCCGTAAGTTGATTTGACTTTATAAGAAAAAAGATTATGATATGCTTTTTAGAAAATTAACTGCTAAAATGGTCATACATCAGTGCCATAGATAAAAGACTTGAGAAGTATCACTGCAGGGCAATAAGAAAGAGGATTAAAGAAAATATTGAATTGTGGCTGATTTTTCTTCAGGTCTACAACTTTCCCAACGACCTATTTACACAAGCAAACAGTATTTGCCTAAAGTGTTAAAAATATTAAAATATTGTTCAGGTCTCATTAAAAAAGATAATTCATTTTAAGCTCATGGTTGATCCTTATAAGTATGGACAATAAGGAGAAAGTTGAACTTCGAAGAATTTACTTCAGACTTATTACGTACATATTACACCGTGCAACTATAAATAACCACGGCACAAAAAATTAAAGCACAATGTTAGGGAACTTTACATTCTGAGATCTCCCGGTGTCTACCAGCGCTATCTAGCTTTGAGCTGATGACGTACTTATTCATAGTTCCATAAACATCGCACCATTCCAAACAGGGACTGGACATTAAGGACAATATGGAAATAAAATCTTCGTCCAACCAACTCCACTCTGAATCTACAATAATGATGTAAAGGCTGTTGCAGAAAGGTCTGGTCAAATTGTAGGAGCGTTATGTGTAGCTGAGAAATATTTGATTGTTTAAAAATGTGCATTATACTAGGAATGGGATTTTATGAATAAAAAAATTTATATTATTTATTTTCAAAGTCCACTTTTTTTCAAATTAGATCAACTATTTTTCGGCTACACATAACGCTCAGTAACGCTCTTAAAATTTTACTACATCCTTCTACATACCTACTCTGTATCTATTTTACGAGTTAAGTACGGTTCACAGGTAATGGGGCGCGCCAACCGCCCGCGGCGGCAAGAAGTGTAACGCAAAAATGAATTTCAAGTAATAATATAAACTTAAATTTCCATCACCATACTAAAAACGCGCTCCGGCGCGGCCCGTTCGGTATGAATCGTACTTTACGCAAGAAGGGTCCGTGGGACGCAATGAGTGTTGTCGTTGTCGCTCTTGATCCTGGCGTAAAGAGTCACTATATTAGGACTGTGCATTATTGTCCTAATTAAAATTGAAATTGTGTCAAATGTGAAATTAAGGATGTTTGTTTGTTTATTGCGCTTTATTGCCTTGACTACTCGACGGATAAAATCATCAAATTTTGCACACAAGTTGTCAGGAGTACAGAAAATATAAGGTCTCTTTTTTCCCTCAAGAATTAAAGTATTTTTCGTGAGAGATCGAGACAACATCTAAATTAACGCTAGCGAAGCCGGGCAAAACTAGTAGTAAAATATTTACAAGCTACTCTCGGGTTAATGAATATGAAATATGACAATGATTGTGAAAATGGCCAATAAAATGTATAATTACCGCCAATGACAGCAGGTATGCAATTTTCAAATATGTATTCAACTCGTATTCAATGAATTTTTTATCGCCAACGACAATTCAAAACCTATCTTCCAGCGAGCCACATGTTAACGACGATAGGGTCACTGTCAACTAGATAATCACTGAAAATACTTGTATTATTTTTTTATGTTGAAACGCCAACGACGAAGTGCATCAACTCAATTAAAATATAATAAAAGTATAATATAAAACGCGATTAAATGACTAGGGCTAACTGTTAATCGACCATACAAAAAATTGTGAATTGATGAGAGGAGGGGAGGAGGGGAGATAAAAAAATACTACTTCAAACTATCCATTACAGTGCAGTCATCGGAGAGGTGCCCTCACTACCAGCTGTCGTACGCTCCTTGACTATCGGTCAAAGAGCGCAAGTACGACAGCTGGTAGCGCTGGACAGGGCACGACCGCGGCAAAATACCTAGCTATCATTAAAAAGTGATAGGTAGTTTGTCGCGGTCGCGCCCTTCCGCGAGGATGTCATCTCGCGGAAGGAGGCCGTGGGAAGTGTCTGAGAGGAAGATGTCCACGCTGACTCTATTCGCTACCGGCAAACCCACGGCGGATATGCGACTGCCTACGCCTCGTGCTGGCTTGAGTGTTTTTTTTTATCACTTTGTAAATCACTAACAATAGCTTTATATTATAGAACGTAAAAAAATGGAATCGTGTCTTCAAACTAACCTTGCAACGTGGAAGCATTTTGCAGACACTATAAGCACACTAAAACCACTGAATTCATGATCTGTTTAAATAAATTGATATTTATTTTCGGCTTGAAGAGTTACTGGGTAGAAGACTTGAACTTTGGACGCACATTCTACAGAATTTGGGAACAAAACAACAATTTCTGCAACATCTGCATTTTACTGCTGAATTCAGAAACAACCTTCCTGAATTCGGCGCTTTATTCACTCAGGACAATTTAAATGATCACTAAACTTCTGACCTCATACTCTTTAATGTTTGTCATATTTTCGTCATCATCTTCAGGATCTCCATCATTAGTCAGGAACATGAAATAAAAGACGCTATATTTAACCTGGGAATAGGACTAAAAGCAGTCTATAATAATTCGGAGATCGAAGAGCTGATGATAAAGAAATCGAAACTTTTTTCAATTATTCTCGTAGTAAATTCCTTCTCAACGCTTTCCTTTAAGACGTTGGAGGCTTTTATAACGACTATTCGCACCGGTGAATACCTTTTATAACGACCATTCGCACCGGTGAATACCTTTTATAACGACTATTCGCACCGGTGAATACCTTTTAACTTACTTAATGTACGGTTTCACAAAATGAATACCTGAATAAGGCCAGAATAATATTTTTTTACTATAATTAACATTCCTTTAAAACTAAATGGCACTTTGAATATGTGTTCAGACACCTACTCATTCTCTTCTTAGCTTTCTACTTCTTTCATCTCATTTTAAGTCTTCGGTGCGTTTTCAAAAACTTAAAATGGAAGAAGAATTTATTTCCATTTGTTTCTTATTCTTGCTCTTCATGCAGGTTCAATTAATTAACGGACCGTAAATCGTTTAATATTAATATACCTACAGATATGTTCTCAATTGAGTTATATTCTTTTTGGCTTGAAGTTAAAACTAAAGACCCATATTTTTTCAGGGAAAAACATTCAACGCCGTAATCACAGCGTTCCCGGATGTAAACGACAACTCAACTATCAGCAATGTTATTCGAGTCATATATAATTTGCTCAGTTGGATATACCTCACTTGGGGCATGGCCCTGTACATTTTAGTGATCAGCATCATAACAGCCACGAGTCACCAGTTCAAGAATTTGAGAGGCTACTTTTGTAGTCTCAGTAAAATTTTCACCGAAGAAAACCAGAGGATCCGTAAAGAGAGAGAGAGCATATATACGAGTATGAGCAGAGTCTTAAGATTGGCTTTATGCTGCATGCCGAGACATTGAAGTAAATTTTCTTTAAACTGTAGCTGCATAAACATGGGTCCAACTCTCTTAAAAATTGCACATACATATGTATGGATATATACATAATAAGGTCTCTTCCAAGAATCCCTGTGAGCCCCGGTATAGTATAATTTTTTTCCTTAATATAAAAGAGCATTTACTTTACAGACCTCTGAACGCACTCTTACGAATGTCGTAACAATAATAGTGACAGCCTTTGCGGCTTTGATGAGTACTGGATGCTTTATGTGGGTTGCTGGAGTCATCACCTTCGAGGTGAGTACCTAACTATTAATGTTCGTCTACCACCTATAGGCCCGTGCAGACAGCTTAAAAGGAGCAAAACACCAAAATAAATTAATAGTAGCATGAAAACTATTACAAAGGAAAGAAAATGTAGCGGAATAACAGGAAAAATAAAATAAAGTCGATCCGAGTCACAAGGTTGAAATGGAGTAAACTTTTAGTTGTAAGAAATGTTTTTCTCAGTTACTAAGTTATTAAACTAGACCTCCTTTCGAAAAAAGTAAAATGTGAAAGTTGAGTATAACAAAAAGATATATAGGTAAGTTTTAGACTTTTGTATCACAATTTTTTTTACATAACCTCAAAACTTGCAAATCCAGTTTTTACGTTTTTCATTTTTATGTCCCGAAAAAACAAAATATTATTTTACGGAATTTCGAGGAAACCTTTTTCACAAACACGCTGTATTTTCTTTTTAATCAAAATATTTACTTTGAAAGTTTATTTTGATCTTAAACCGAAAAAGAGGCCTGAAATGAAAACTGTTTTTTTTAACAGAAATATAATTCAACGTTGATAATTGTCCTAATATACTAGGTATATTACTCGTATTTAAATCAAGCTAGACTAGGTTTGAAATATTTTACAGTTTATTTTGAGAGATTAATTAAATTTCTGAAGAACGACGACGACGAACGAGGAATCATGCACCAATCGGATCTATCGGATGCCAAATAAAAAAAATACTATACAATAATATTGATTACATTACGTTCTATTTAGGCACAATAATTACCAATAGCCATATATTTTTCGGGATGGGAGAACTGTTATGGCGATTGTTCGAAGCGTGTCAGAAAACTGATTGTCTTCGGGATGACGCAAGGACAGGTAGCTTTAAATAATCTTCTTCTTATCCATATACTAGCAACCCGCCCCGGATTCGCACGTGTAGTAGAGACATCTTCAACAATCATCATCATATTTCAACCAATTTACACAAAACGTTAACAAATTATATACCTAAACGTTTCTCATGAATCGCTCTGTCTATTAGTAAAAACCGCATGAAAATCCGTACAGTAGTTTTTCAGTTTATCGCGAACAGACAGACAGACAGACGCGGCGAGGGACTTTTTTTTATAATATGTAGTGATAAATGTGTTGTATAAATGGACAAGTGTACCTAGTGTTTTGCATCTTTTACGAATGTACCCACATTTATTTTTAATTATTTTTTCAAAAAGACAACTCCCGCGTTGGGAATATTCCTGTGTCGCGGGGGCCTTCACAAACATCCAAACAACGGACACAAAGAAAACCCAGACTCGTGACAACAATTTGTGTCCCGTGTAGGATCCGAATCTTCAGGCAGAGAATTAGATATAATGTGGGCACAGAGTGGGTACGGGCGATAAGAAAACTCCCTTTAATATTTAACTAGCTGACCCGCGCAACTTCGTCCGCGTTCGTAATTTTTTTTGTAAATGACTGACGATGCGACATGTATATGTAATACTATGTATGTATTATGTGATTTGATCCATGTCACAAGGTAACGTGTATGCATAAAATGTTCTTCTGCATAACATACATAACATTTTTATTTTGTTTTACAGCAGCCAGTTGTCTTAAATGGTCTTGGCATTATAGGACTCTCCTATGAATCTTTTCTCTCCGTGAGTATCTTACGTAATAGTTGTTAGGATTTAACTGAAAATCACTAATAGTTATTTTGTCTGTATTGCTGAACTTCACATATAATTTAATTTTAAAATCAAGATCCAATTGAAACTATTAACATCATAAAGGAGACTACTTATCGCCTGCGTGCCTGCGTGCTTATATTCGGCTTCATTGAGAGGACATTATTACGGGATTGTGGTGTATCTTACGGGAGTTGATAAATTAAATTCTGGTATCTGTCACTCTCCTGCGTGCTTTTACTCGCAAGGCTTTACCGAGAGGACTTTCTCTCGGGATAGTAGTGTATATAGAGTGCTACAATAGTAACAACACGCACTGAGAGAAATGAAAATGATTCGACTAATTTCAATTCCTTCAATGTACATATTGTTACGTCGGTGTATGACGTGAAGCTGACTAATGTGAATAATTTACTTTTACAGGTCGTCAAATTTTCGTATTCAGTATTCTCTGTACTTTACTGAAGCTTTTGACATCAGTTTGTTGTACCTTCGCCTTTACAAAGTATCTAAGTCATCACAAATTAATCAACTGTGCAATCTTTCCTTAATAAGTAATTATTTTTTAATTATTTTAGCACTGTGCACTATGAAAATAAAAATATACTTTGAATCAAACGTAAATTTATGAAAATAGAAGATTTCATTTCTCAGAGCTCGGTCGCCCAGGTACTCAATAAATCTAAATACTAGAAGAGAATGGATAACGGTTGAACAAAAAAATCAGGCGGCGGTATGCCGAGGGAAAACTCGTCAGCTGGTGCATTTAAATAGGCGATAGATACTCCCGTCTGGCTCCTGCGTTACACCTTTCAGGGCATCAGCTGACATTTTTTCCACCGAGATACAGGCAGCTGACATTTTTGTTTATTCACAATAGCATATAAACTGTCATATAATAATTTTTTAAATTGAGAAAAAATCAGTGAACGTATAAATACATATTCTTTTCACGTTCGTGACCAGCTGACGTATAATCCTCTCTTTCAGTCAGCTGAATTTTCCTTTTCTTCAAGATATTGGGTTAGCTATAATTTGATACAATTCTCAATCGAGAGGAAATTACTAAAAATATTTCTACGTGCGCGTGAGGCTGCTGTTCAGCAACCCACCGGAACCGCAGCTGACGTTCACGAGGCTTCATGATACAACTCTCTGAAGCATTTTACGAGTTACACTAACTTTTAAACTTTCGCGTTCCATGATATAATATTATCTACGTATTACGGGAATTAACGCGATCACGAAAAGGTATTACATACCTCTGAATTGCCTGACGTTTCGACCAGGTTGCACTGGCCGTGGTCTCAGCCTGTGACCACGGCCAGTGCAATTATATTTTACGAGTTATCGCCCGACAGGAAATTGGTTATGAAAATCTGTTGGTGGCTCGCTGACCAACTACTCATTGAGTCACCCACTCTCCCCTATATAGGTACAATGGTACACTATACAAGACTGTTGTTGTGCTATTTAGCCATAATGTGAGATCCTTAAAATAATGCTTCGTATAAAATGCAGTATTATTATTAATAGATTTTCAATGTAATTATCACAAAAATTTAAAGTAATTTTGTAATTGTTTTTATTTATTTATTTATTAGGAGTAAGTTACATAAGTTTAATACATGTATTTTTTTTCGCCAAACTAACAATTTTGTCGACAAAAATTATTTCCGTACTCGATTTACAAGCCATGATTCACGTTGTTTGGAAATAACTCTAAGAATACCAACCTTACCCTAAATAAAGATACTTTAAGTAAAGAAATGCCAACCTTACTCTACGGACATAAATTCTTTAACATAATTTGTAAATAACTAACAATTAAAGCAATTTTACTTTGATTAGTCAAAGGAGTCGTGATGATAACTGCTGTGAAGTTAATAATTGACATGTGTAGAATATTAAAAAGGTTAGTTAATACCTACCTTATATTCCGATGTAAGGAATTAATTTAATCTAATGTCAAATTTGACAATCTAGACTTGAAATTAAGTAATAATTACGTACCTACGCAAGGTAATATATTTACTGATATATTACTACATTGACTGTTATTGAGAAGCCATTGCCACTTTTCTTTGTCTACAACAATGGAAAATCACTCTGTTCTTGTGTTCTTTATTAAGCAGAAATTGCGCTGAATATCGACGTGACGTTCATACCATAATCAAAGAATATATAATAAATAATAGTACAGAAGGCCGACTTCACAAAAAAATTAAATAAATAGCGACTCTTGCTCCGACACAATAAATTGCAATTCAGATCAGCGCTAATTATTACCTACAGTTATATTTACCTAGAAGTTGCCTCTCTTTCTACCGCGTAACTCTCATCTTTATTGGTTGTCTTCTGTTAGAAAAATAATTTAATAATCAGTTATTATTACCCTACTTTTATAAACAATGGCGTTTCAAATAGACCTAGGCTAGTGACTACTTACTTACCTCCGCCGCATTGTCGGGGCGGGTCAGAGAGAGCCGTGATCTCGAGTCGGGTAATACATGGTCGGCGAGATATGTCGCGCGGTGTTCCACAGGGCTTGGTACTGGGTCCTCTCCTGTGGAACATCGGCTACGACTGGGTGTTGCACGGTTTGCTCTTGGCAGGTGTCGTCGTGATATGCTACGCCGACGACACACTCGTGACGGCGCGAGGCAAAACGCACCGCGACGCGACTATAAAGGCCACGGTCGAATCTAGGAACTTCTGGAATCAAGCCCCGAAGCTGACGACGACGGCGGCCACGCTTTCACGGCTGTTACCCAACTTGGGGGGGGGGGGACGTAGACGCCTCCTGCAGGGTACTTTACGCTGGGATCGTGCGGTCTATGGCCCTTTATGAGGTCTCAACCTGGGCAGAGACCTTGACGGCTATGGCTGTCAGGATCATAAGAACATTCCGCACGGGTTCATGAGACGGGACACCGCCATGGGACCTGGAGGCGATATCCCTTGCGTCACTGCATCAATGGCGCAGAGAGACGCAGGAGCAGGAGCTGATGCCTATCCATCGTGAAATTGAGGCACAACGGTAGCAGCTCCGCCAGGTGCTCATGGCTGACTGGAAGGAACGACTTGAGCCACCCAGAGCGGGTATGCCATAATTGTGGCGGTAATGCCTTACATGGAGGATGCGCCGTATCACCTCTCCAGCCATGGAGAGGTGATACGGCGCACTCTCCTATCAGATGACGCAAGTGCTTACCGGACACGGCTGCTTTAGTAAGTACCTGTAGTAAGTAACAACTAAATCGCTAATTTTCTTTTCATTTTCATTTCTGTTTGCAAGAAAGATTACCGTGCACCTAATAGTTTCCTGATTCCTAATTCGCATCCCAAACATGATTTGCTTGTTTGTATGTTTGGCTTCATCAATCAAATATTTCTCGATAGAACTCTATCTAAGAATTTCAATATAAAATATAGAATTTTAAACACCCGCAATTTAAAGAAAAACTTTATAGAGAAAATAGTCGCCCATTCCAAAACTATATTACACTAGCAGCGCCCCGCGGTTTTACCCGAGTAAGTCCCGATCCCGTGGGAATATCGGATTAAGAAGTAGCATATGCGTTAATCCAGTTCTCCAGCTATCTACATACCAAGTTTCATCGCAATCGGTTGTGGTTTATGCGTGAAAGAGTAACAAACATCCATCCATCCAAACTTTCACATTTATAATATTAGTGGGTTTAAACTCTATGGAATGAAAATAACAATTCAATCTATTGTAATTTTTATTTAAATTAACTTCACAACATAGTTACTTTATATACCTACAACAAGTAAGTTAAATTGTACACCATTTATTATAAGTAATTATAATACTTACTATAAGAAAGCGCAGAAGCCGATAAAACATTTTTTTACAACAGTAAAGTATAAAACATCAAATAAAACTTGGATGTTTCTTCGGTTACATACTTTTCGGTTTATGGTTTCGTTTCGACTACATCTTGATCGCGTTAGAGTACACGAACCGAAACGGTTATATCTAAAACAAAACTGAAAAAAGGGAGTACGACGATTTAACGATCTGAAACAAGAGATTATGTTTTTAAATTCAAGAGTTTGTATACTAATATTCCTAAAGATCAATGCTTATAATATTTATTTATAAAAACTTCATGCACATATTGTACAAAGGCGCACTTAATGCCTAAGGTTTTCTCTGCCAGTCAACCTTGGGGTGATGCAAAAAAAAAGAGTGGTAGGTGCAAAGATATAGCTTCCATGCGAAGGTATTTATTATGCACACTTGATATAAAAAAATATCAATAGATTTCATTAAGGTAATTGAAAAACTCAGTTCAGAATGAGAACAAAAAATACAGTACAGAAAATGTTTTTCTGCTAAATAATGGTAAACACTTACATTTAGATAAGATTCATATGAAAGTCCGATGTAACCAAGCCCCTTCAGAACGACAGGTCTCTGCAAAACGAGAGAATAAAATAAAATAATAATAATGAATTTATTTGCATAAATGTGGTACAAAAGATGATCAGTAGATATAACAATGAGTACAGGATACATTTCGCCTTTAAGTAGCATGCAAATATTTCGTTGGTAAGATTGAATAAAATCATAAGCAACGAGACACAATTTGAGTTTAAAGTTTATTTTTTTAAACTTAAGCTTTGTTAGGTACCTGAGCGAAAGTCATTGTGATTGAAACCAGTTTCCTGATCCGAATAGAAGACTGTCCGTGGTAGTTGTGCCAGCCAGATAAGTAAATCGCTGTAGACAGATGAGATGCCTAAACAAACCAAATTATTGTTATTAACTATCAAACTGAACTGAACTGAATACCGACTAAAAAAGGCACCTACTTAATTTTTTTTTTTTTATTTATTTATTTCTATACCTCTATTTATAAAGACAGTGCCATACTATGACGAATTGTAGCTTAATATTCCGATAGTCTCTCTGAAAGGAGCCCGCATTTTCAATTAGCAATTTAATTTAAACACAAAATGGCGAAGTTGTATTGCTTTCTTTAGTAACTAATATAATTTTTGACCGTGCAGCGACTTCGAACAAATGATTCCAAATTTGTTTTTTAGGATTCCGTTCCTCAAATGGAAAAAAAGAAACCCTTATAGGATCATTTTGATGTCCGTCTGTCTGTCTGTCTGTCAAGACCCTTTTTCTCAGGAACCCGTGGACGCAACAAGTTGAAATTAATACCAAATACATAAGTCTGCGGTCTCTAGAAGCTTTAAAAAAATCAAGCATCTAAGTCAACGCAGTCAAAAGATATGGCCATTTAAGCCTTATATTTGACCATATTTGAACATTTCGCAGGTAAATCAAAACCTAGGGACCCATTGACCTAGAATCGTGAAATTTCGTAAAAAGCAAGGTCTAAGCAGGGCAAGTAAAGGAAAAAATCCGTAATTCCTCAATTTGTTGTTATATCAGTTATATCACATAAAAAAGTAGTTAAGTCGTTAAGTTTGTCTTTTGGAAAAGACGAGCAAAAATCTTCGATAGTTATAATTGATTCCCGAGATGGACGTACTATTTACATTCCAGCTTGTGTGTAACGGAACCCTCGGTGCGGTGAATCCCGCACTCGCCCTTGTCCGGTTCTTTTACTTTTTACTATGGTTTTCTATGAAAGCGTGTTTTATAGTTTCTTGAAACTATTATTTATTTTTCATTTTTTAGTTCAATTTATGATTAATGCGTGGTTTTTAATTTTTTCAACGGTAGGTAATTTATTAAGGTTGTAACCACTAGCAGATGCAATTATCGAAGTATTCCAATAATCGATTCGAGAATTTCGAAGGGGGTGAAAATCACGTTCAAAGATTTCGTTACATACATTCATACTAAGCTAATAAAAGCGGGGTTTTTTTTTGTAACATACCTCAACAGTAATGTCACCAGCATTCCACATAAAAAGGCCTGTGCTGAAAAGGACCGCGCATGCAGTCAAAATGGTTGCCAACAAATGAGTTAAATTGCGATCCGATTGCTGTAAGAAAGAAAAAGTAGATGAGTATATCAACTCTTTGAAGAACTGTAAAATTTATAAGTCACCAGTCGCAATACGTCAGATCTATATTTAGGACTTAGTTTTTAATTAGGGTACACCCTGCAAGTTTGTAAAATAATGTTTACAATTATCTGAAAAACTAGCATGAAGTATACGTAAGGACACCAAATATATACCTAGAAATAATATAAGTAGGTATGCAAGCGCCTTCCGTTGTTTTTAACCTAATTAGAGAGGGGGTGCGTGTGTCTGAGTGCGTGTGCACTTGCCTTGGAAGTTGAGTGCGTACATGCGTATGTGCTTGTGCATGCGTGTGTGAGCGTGAAGTTATTTTTAGATAGGTACTTTACTAGATATTATCAATGATTCAGTGGAATTACGTGAATACTGTACAGCTTCAGTTCACGTTGTTGTAGAACTAAACGACGGCTGCTGGAAACCCTATGTTTATTATGTGAGGAAATAATGTATAAAATAAAGGTGATAAAATAATTGTTCTTAAACTTTCGCGACTTTGATACATATCAGATGAGTTAACTCGGGACTTAATCGCCATAATATGTAAAAGGTACAATACTTCTTGGTTAGCCGACGTTTCAATCGAATTGCACCGATTATACTTCTTAAATATTATCGCGATTAAGTCCCGAGTTACACATCTGATAAGAAAAATACTATTAAATATCCCTTAATATACCTCATCATTTGTAATTTGTTTTGCACTACTAACTACTAAGGTGTACAATAAAGAAAAATAAAAAAGTTATTTTTCCGTTAGACTACTTACCACCATTTGAGCCATAAGTAAAACAACTAAAAATGTATTCATGATAATTTGCCCACTGAATACTCCATTGCAGACGACATGGATTTGTCGAGTACACCTGAGTAACAACATAGCAATTACTAATATATTGTAAAATTAAGTACGAGTGTTGGGCGTGTTGTTACAACCGCCTTTATTTTAATTTTGATTAAGATACTTAAGAACCATAATAATATAATCACCGTAGAGTATCTAAATGCATCTTAATTCCAAGTTTAAAATTATTTTCATAGAGTTCTTCTCTCTCTTCCTGACTCAAGTCTTGCCTTTCAATAATTTCACTGAGGCTGTAGAAGTAGGTACGGAGGTTTCTGTACTGATGGCTGAGACCCGAAGCCAAAGGAGTCAACAGGGTATAGGTACCTATGACTCTGCTGAGGAATATCCACCAGATGATGTTGGCGATTACTCGGACCATATTGGCCGATTTTGAATTATCGTTAATATCTGGATATGCAGTGATTACAGTCGTAAAAGGTACATCTGTAAGAAAGTGACATAGAGCTTAGGAAAAACATAACCAAAATTTAGAAACTTCGATCAGGATACAGCCGGCCATACATTTAATATAGGTAGGTATATTGAAAGAAGCTGAAGGGGCAAAGTGGAGAAGATACAATAGGAAAGCGGAATTAGAGGAAGAAGAAACCAATACTCACTGTTACGTACAGTTTCCAAATAAGCTTCAATATTTAGCATGAACATGGCTATCGTAACGTTACATGTAACTGCAATCAAATACGTCAAACTTTTCTTTATCATCAGTCTCTCCACCACTGGATCATTATGGGTCGCCTTCAAGCCCACAGTCAAGCTTGAGAGCACAATTCTAACCGTATTCCTATGATATATCAGAATCAAAACATAAAAACAGAACACAATTTTGGAAATAACGTTCACCAAAAGACGTAGCCGCTGATCCTCGTTTAAATTATCTTGTACGTAAAATGAACCAAATTCTAAAAAAAGTAGCAAACATATAAGTGAATTGTTTATCACGTTGATATAGTTGTATACTATTGTAAACCGCTTGGAGAGCTTCAATTCTTCAATCCAGAAATTTGGAAAGCCGAAGATGTAGACAATAAGACATATTTTGTAGAAAAACTCTGTTGTTTTATTCGGTTTGTGTGTAAGGGGTACCATATTGCTCTCTGTGTTAAGAATAACTGATTCGATTTTTGTCTTATGGGTACCGAACGAAGCCTTTAATTGATAGTGATTTCGTAATTATTTCAAGGGATTGAAATGTATAATAGGGGCCACTGCTAAATATTTAATGTAGTTCACAGACCATTAAGCCTGTAAATAATCAGATTCTATTAGAATTAAAACTTTCGTGAGTGGTACTCATATTAATTAAAGATATACGGTTATATTTTATATTACAGTTATAGTTTATAGGAAGATAAAAAAAGCAATATGTTTTATTACAAAAGCACTAAAATATAAAAGCATGTTAGGTACAGGAATAAAAAAAAAATTACAAAGTATATAATTTTTAATCGAATAACAGACAACAATACATTTAATAGATATACAGTTGTACACAAAATATGTATAAATTTCGTAAATGCTTATAAACAAATAAAAATAAATGCAAAAAATTACAATTAGGGGCGTTGTTAAAGGCTCACTCGTAAATACGTTGGATATAAAATAGAACCTCATTGCGTCAACACGCAGTAAGATGCAAGATACATGTAGTAAAGTATTATACTTTATACAATACATATAAATAATGTTACTTTCTTTTAATTGATACGGTTTGACTCATTCTTAAAATCGATAAGAATATTGTGCACGTCGATTTATAGCTCCACTATATTGTTATAGGTGCTAGTGTGAGTAGAAGATTTTTTTTAAATTGTTACAATAAAAAAATCTTAATAATGCTTTTATTGGAAATTCTGGTATATACAGTCATTGGTTCTTAACCTTACAATTACGAAGTACCTGTTACATTTAGATCAGCAATTTTATCATAAAACAATGTTACTACATAAGACATAATTAGGTATATATATATATATGATACAAAAATAAACATTGTCAATATTGATTTCTCAACATGCTCATTTTCTTAATACCAGTGAAAGCTTAGGCTCATTCCATACATAAAATATACAAGTAAGTACACAAAAGTACAAAATGCAATATGTACAGCAGTACAGTACACATTTCTCCTAAACCGTTCGCGATCTAAGGCCTCGATAATTATTCTACACCTACATATAGACTAACAATGAAAGTTTAAGCTGATAACGCTGTTTAATCGCCCACTTCTGTTGGCTGACGGTATTCCACCAGTCAAAAGACACCCATTAAAAAAACCCTACTTGATTTACATAAGTTATAATCAGATTTCAGACAAATCAATCGCCAGATGTCTTAGGTAACGAAACATTTAAAATTAATATTTTTTAAGAATAAATTATCTGCCATTACTCTCACTGAATAGTCGATATTACTTAACTACCTAAATCTATGACACATTTACTAAGTTATATTTGGAAGACTTAAAATAATTAAAAGTAAATCTTATTAATAAAGGGCTACTTGTGAATGATTTTAGCACCATAGTTGTTATCAGTCGAAGGCGATGGGTACTCATATGTATGCCATTAATGAACGAATTATTGTTTCAATATTTAAACTTTAATTTTTAATACTAATTTGTACACGTATCAAAGACCGCTGACAATACAAAACTACAAAAATAAGAAAATTAATTAAAAAAAAAAAACAAAAAACACGTTTTAATGAACAAAAGAGTTAAAAAATATTTCTCTCTCTTTTTAACTTAAGCGTTTTTTTAACTATATTTTACTTAGTATAAAACAACGTTGCAAATAAGCAAGCAGCTAGATAATAATCGTTTGCCTATTGAGGGTTGCCACAATAGGAGTATGACGGGCTTGCTATTGTTCCAATAAGAACTTTTGAAGCTTTTCTCTTTTGAAACTCATGGAAAAAATATTTAAATCATCATGGTACATGTAGTTTTGCGTGATTGTGAACCAGTAGAACGTGTGTGTATCAGTGGACTGATAGAACCCTGTATACAGGCAATAGAACACACTAGAAAAAAAACATTATATCAACATTATCAAAGTGTTTCTATCTGAACTCTAAAACGCCATACATATCAGTACCCATTTCATAAACACTTACTAGGCCTATTACAAAAAACGGTACTGATTTTTTAGCTCGGTGGAATTTTGTTCAAGAACATGAAGGGTTCCAAAACAGGAATTATCACATTTCAGTAAATATTGAGAATAACAACCTCAAAATATAATAAACCTTTAACAATCTTCGTAAAAATATTTTTAGTTCCGGGGTTTTGTTAGTGCAATATTGTAATTAATTAACATTCGCGAGGTAGGTATGATTTTTATTTAGATTTCTGCCTTTTTTGTAATAGGTCTCTCAACAAATAAATATACGGCATAACCGTTCGTCCTACAGTTTAGCATCGAAGAACTGCAGTTCCTTGTCCTGTGGTAGTTTTAAGAAGTAGCTCTCAACGTAATCATCGTCCACTTCAGCGAGGGTGGCAGGCTTCCATTTCGGATTGTTGTCTTTGTCAATCAAGAGAGCTCGCACTCCTAGAAATACAATATTTTTATGGACTTCTTTGTCATGGACATGATCCTCTCTAGGAGTTTCGGTTCAATTTTGTGTTCTCTTCAAAGTGAATAACTTTTCAAATGAAAAGTTATTCACTTTGAAGAGAAAAATAAAATTAAAAAAAAGTAAAATAAAATAAAAAGTATAAAAATTTATACTTTTTATTTTATTTTACTTTTTTTATAAAACCATTAATGCCTACGTTGATTAACTACAACGGATGTAAACAATACGACTAGGTAGATTCACTAATATACTTAAATACAAATCTAATTTTACATATTTTTCATTAATAAAAAAGATAACTTAGGTCCCTTAGAACCCCCAAGGAAAAGAACAAATTTTGTTCTGACTATGACTACTAAAATCATAAAACACAAAAAATGTTATAATTAAATTCAACTGTATATGATTAGTATAAGTGTTAGAGAAATCATACCTTCAGGGAAGTCATGATTGTCAATGGCGCGGCACGCTAAGCGGTACTCCATCTTCAGACACTGGCTCAGGTCAAGCTGCGCGCCGCGCTGGAGAGCGCGAAGCGTGATCTTCAATGAGCCAGGGCACATTTGGTAAAGGGTCTGCGGAAACACAAATGGTAGGGCTTTAATTATTATTATGTTATTTTTTACCAAGTCGATCCCTACCTACGTATTTATAAATGCGTATGAGTCTGTATGTTGTTTTTACGTTTACGAAACTAATCTACTACTCCTTTTCTTTACCAACGTGGAATTTTGCACGTTGGTAAAGATAACGACATAGGCCTACCTTTTATCCAGAAAAAAATAATTTTCTCGAGGGATAGGAAAATACTTTTAGATCGTCCACCGAATAGATTGACAATATCTAGAGTAAAGCAAAAGCTTTTTGTACATAAGTGTTAAATATCGTGTAACTAAAAACAAAAGCTTTTTGTACATAAGTGTTAAATATCGTGTAACTAAAAACAAAAGCTTTTTGTACATAAGTGTTAAATATCGTGTAACTAAAAACAAAAGCTTTTTGTACATAAGTGTTAAATATCGTGTAACTAAAAACAAAAGCTTTTTGTACATAAGTGTTAAATATCGTGTAACTAAAAACAAAAGCTTTTTGTACATAAGTGTTAAATATCGTGTAACTAAAAACAAAAACTTTTTGTACATAAGTGTTAAATATCGTGTAACTAAAAACAAAAGCTTTTTGTACATAAGTGTTAAATATCGTGTAACTAAAAACAAAAACTTTTTGTACATAAGTGTTAAATATCGTGTAACTAAAAACAAAAGCTTTTTGTACATAAGTGTTAAATATCGTGTAACTAAAAACAAAAGACAGAAATAAACATTGAGGATATCATAATATATAAAATTTATGTATAAAAAAACACGCTTTTATAGAAAATCCAACTGAAAAATAGAAAATCAATTTGTGTAAATTTGGATTAAGAATAGTGTAAATAAGAAATAAATGTATATTATTGGAAAAAAGGTGGTTGGAGGTGCATATAGTGTAAATAAAATGTTTATAACTATTGACACTATGCATGCACCCCACGCTTTTTTTCAATAATATAGGTACATTTATTTCTTATTTACACTATTCTTAATCCAAATTTATACAAATTTATTTTCTATTTTTCAGTTGGATTTTTTATAAAAGCGTGTTTTTTTTAGTTTTTTTAAACTATTATTTTTTTTATCGAATTATTACATTGTCATCAATCTTTGACAGGTGTGCAAAATTTGAATGAAATCTGTCCGTTAAAAGTGGGTCAAAATCGCGCCCATACAAACATACAAGTGAAGCTAATATAGAGCGTGTAAAAAGCGATCGATGACATTGATACTGCGGTCAACTCAAAACCTGGACATCATCATCATCATCAGCCTAAATTATTGATTATTGGAATAAAATTGCACTGTAACTCACCTTCAAAGTCTTCTCCGACCACTCATTCTTAACCTTGTCAAGCCTCTCAATTATCTCCTCAATTGAGGACGCAGCAAAACAGTAGTTAATATGCTTGATATTACTGGCTAAAGAGAACTCGTCCGAGGTCTCATGAAACTTGTTAAGCAAGGAATTGATTTCACCATCGCTGGCACAGCGTGATAACAGCACTTCGAGCTCATAAAGCCTTTTGCTAGGAACGTAGTGAGTAGCGATACCTGATTTAACTACGTCTTTGCCTTTGAGTCTGTCACCTGGAAAATTATATAAAACTTCAAGTACGCGCGTTGGGTTGTATAGAAATATTTTGCCATTTTACTATTAACATAGGAAAAATAAGGCTCTATTGGTGGTGATATGGTTTTTTAGGTAAGAGATATTTCTTGGTTCAAATTAATAAGTACAAAACTACTACTATTTTATATATATTATACAGTATATATATAAAATTAACAAAGTATGAAATAGTAGTAGGAATTTTGTTGTAGAGCTAGAGCCGCCACTGTACGTGGTGCGAGACCTCAAATTGCAGCCCGTATAAATTCAAAACCGGCGTCAATATGACGTCGCGGCGTCAATACGACGTCGCGGTGCCTATATATCGTCGCGGCGCACATTTACCGTCGCAGCGCCAATTCAACGTCGCGGCGCCCACTTTTCATCGGGGCGCTTTAACATTTCCTCACAGATCGCGAAACAAATGCGGCAGGGAGACGTTCACCAATGACCATATTGCATATCTTAATTTTCTTTATATTTATAAGTAATCGGTTAACGTACAAAAAAAACAACGGCACGATGCCAATTCAGCGTCGCGCATAAGTCGTCGCGGCGTTATTTATACGTCCCGGCGCCCATGTCATCACGGCGCCCAAATGTCGTCACGGCGCCCATACGTCGTCACAGCGGCCTTAAATCGTCGCGGCGCCAATTCAACTTCGCGGCGCCCATACATCGTCGCGGCGCCCATGTGTCGTCGCGCCAACCATAAATCGTCGCGCCGCCCATAAATCGTCGCAGCGCCAAATCAACGTCGCGGCGCCCTTCATCGCCGGGGCGCCCACATGTTGTCGCGGCGCCTACATGTCGTCATGCCCAAATGATCGTAACAAGGTTAATAATGATTATAGTAAAGAAACAATGACCGGCGCCTGGTTGTTTCGGTTGATTTCGGCGTCCCCGCATGACGGCGTCCGGTGCGGTCGCACCTCTCGCACCGCCCTAGGGCCGCCCCTGTATATATATATATATATATCGTTGGGAAATAGCGTTGGGAAAGCTACGTACGATCTTCATTCGATTTCAACCTAAATAAAACTATTAATGTTACTACTAGGTACTGTGGCGACTTCCACATACAGCAATAAGAAACATCTACAACCTACTAATCCTGCATCGCGCTATGAGAGTTCTCGCGCCGATTAGTATATATACAACTTCCCAACATCAACCGTTGGGCCGCGGCCCGCCAGGCATGATCACCTCGCCTGGTCGGAGGATCCTCCCTTTGTGTTGGAGGGACATACCACCCGTTCCTCCACAGTACCTTATTAATACTTCAATTGCTAATATGCCAGTTTGTGGCACGAATCTAAAACTCAATTTAAACAATTAAAATGGTAATCCGTTATCGCTAAACTTGGTTAGACCTCGTTTTAAAAATTATTTTCTAATCTAGACGCCGCGCCGTGTAAATGTGATATATACAACTTTTTAAAAACAAAGTAAATTACTTACCAGTCAATCCTAAATATAAACCTAAATTAACTTGCAGCCTTGGAAGGAAGTATGATCCACCGACATCCGGAAACAATCCAATCTTCGTCTCCGGCATGGCAATCATGGTCTTCTCTGTAGCTATCCTGTATCTGCCGTGGACTGAGAGTCCAAGTCCTCCTCCCATAGTAATGCCATTTATGATTGCTATGTATGGAATCTTGTATTTGCCAATAAGATAGTTTACGTTATATTCTGTATGGAAGAAATTTGGACCTACATCTTTGTCTATGGCAGATTTAACATCTCCTCCCGCGCAGAATGCCTTGTCTCCAGCCCCTTTAATGATGACTAAGGACTTTTGACTTTCCCATTCTCGTAGTTGTGGCAATAACTTGGTTACCATAGACGTGTTGAGGGCGTTTAGTGCTTTTGATCGGTTTAAAGTGATTATTCCAGCGTTGTTCAGAGTTTCGAAAATGACATCCTGTTCTTGACTAGACATGGTACGTTTTAGAGCTAGTGACGCTGAGCGTGTGAGTTTTATGCTTAATTTTAACATCTGTAAAACAATTTTGATGTTATTTTGTGATGCGTGAAATTTAATTACTGTAGAAGTGCGAAAAAAATTATTTAAATTATTTTAAAAATGATTAATTATTTATTTAAATATTGCAAGGCCCTTTGAGACGAACGACAGTTATGACGTCATGACTTAAATGACGTGGTAATCATCTTTATCATGGCGAAAGACAGAAAACTTCGCGACGCGTAAATACGCGTAAAGACCACAACCAAGTTCGCAAATCTAAAGCCCTGTTTTATGGATGGAGAACGGAGGAGCTATTGTCGTGGGGGCGCTAAAGCATTGGGCACTCGATGAGGCATCTAAGAAGATATCTACGGTCCCGCACTCCAATTTCTTACCTCCGGGATATAACTCCTTCATCATTCGCAGTTATTCATGATTGCGGCTTTTTTGACCTCAAACACAATAAGTGTTAGAGGATAATGGGGGAAAATTGTGCCAACCAAACCAAATAAGAGAATCTTTCTCAATTCTTCTCAGCATACATGAGATCGGCTTGGTCTACTTCCTAACCCACGATATGAAACTAAAGTATTTTAGTTAATAATAGTAGTATAAAATTATAGTAGTAAAGTGCTATGTATATAGCAGTAAAATGTTAGCTAAAATATTGCCGAAATATTATCAGAAACTTTTAGATAGTGTGCTGATTTTTCTAAAGGTAGCAGATCTAACACCGATGCCCGTAGATGCAATCAGTGATGCGACAAATTCTTTGCACTTCGCAGAAGCTATCCGAAAGCGTCTTACCGCGTTTGACTTGCAAACTGCTCAGTCTTAACCGAATCGACATCAGAATAGTTGTAGGAACCATTACGGAACTTGTGGCCCTGAATCGGCATCTGTTCACCGTTAATGCGACAGACAGCCCTCTTTGCAAAGGATGTCTCAACGCAGAGGAAACGGTCGCCCACGTTATCCTGGAGTGCGAGTGAGTGGCCACACCACGGGTAAATATACTCGCGGAAACGAGGTCGCTCTTAAAAGCCTGTGAATGCCCCAGGAGGCTTCTGTACGTCTGGAAGGAGCTAGGCTGGCTCAACTAGCCAGCCATTACCTGCACGCATAATGGGCCGTTTTTGAGTCTAAATGCGGAAACAGAACCCTTAACCAATTAACCTGTCCAAAAGTAAAATTTTGATGTAGATGGTAGAATATGATGCTTTTGTCTAAAAATTGCTGGATCTCACTATAGAGCTCCTGTATAGAAACTGAAGGGTAATGTAATATATTATCCATAGACGGATAGAGGGCCTGTCACCTTTGGTGTATAGAATATCGAAATCAACATATAAAAGTACCACTACTGTAGAACCAACCATAAAATATTGTTTAGACCCACTTAGATGAAGTGCAGCTAAGTAAATGTTAAAGTTTATATTCCTTAACACATAGGTATTTATTATTGTATGTAATAATGTAGGTTGTAATATATAAAAAAGTATAAAGCAATACCATTTTTTTTACAAGGTGGAAGAACCTACATGGATGTCCTCCGCTCTGGGGGAGGCGAAGGGGTCTGTCGGACTCTTACCGACTAAAAACCACCCCGGTGTTCCACTAATTACCTACGATTGGGGGAGCGAGAATCGCTATAGCATTCTTCCACCACCGACGACTTCCGCCACCCCCGACATAGGGCAATACTACATAAGTATGATATTATTAATTAACTAATATGAATTCACTAAACACCAACACAGACATAATGGCATGACCCAATGTTTTTCCATCACCAGAATACCACTTACTGATTAAGTTATCTATTTTATGTTCATGCAGTATTTTGTTATTAGTCTGTAAGCCTTCCTCAAAACAAAAAAAAAATAAAATGTTAAAGTAGTTTATAGTGTTTGTACTGTAGCAGTAGTAGAAATAAATAAAAAATCTTTATTTAACACCAAAAGTCATACATTTCATAGTACTTCAAAGTAATTATTATATATTCATTAAAAGATTGACAGTGAGGTTTAAGATGATTTAACCTGATACTGTGTCTTAAACTAGGCTGCGCCTGTATTTTGGGAGACTATATTTAGGTAAATGGGTTGTATAGCTTTTACATAGAGAGTAGTTAAATTGAATGTTACTTTTATCATGTTATATAGAGTGGTGTATATGTGTGATGGAATGTGAGTTTGATTGTGTGCATGTGTGTGAGGGAATGTATGTGTGTGTGTGTGCATGTTAATATATTTGTTTGGTACAGTAAGATGTGTTGATGCTGACAGCGATCTCTAACAGATCAGTTGTGGGTTTGATTTCCACTCAGGACAAATAATTGTGTGATGAGCATGATCATGTATTGTGTTTGGGTGTGATTTACCTATAATATGTATGTATTTAGTAATATGTAAGCTCGGGTCCTAGAGTGGAGACCGCGAATCGGCAAACGGAAGGTAGGACGCCCCCCAGCCAGATGGACCGACAACCTGAAGATGGTAGCAGGGATGTACTGGATGCGGAAGGTGGAGGACCAGGTGCTGTAGAGCACATTCGGAGAGGCCTATGTCTGCAGTGGACTATGATAGGCTGATTGATTTATTGATTGATTGAAGTATGAATATCAACAGTTTGGTTACCATAGTACAAGCTCTGCCTTGTTTGAGATCAAAATGTTGTATGTGAAATAAAATGCACTAATAATATATACATTAATGTGTAGCATTTTCACTTATTTTTTAATTGCAATATTATTTTCTAACTGCTTTTTATTATTAAGTCATGTTCAGTAGGTTTGTTTGCGAGGCTTAATAATATTACAAAAAAAGCTATTAGTCTGTACCTATATTGTGATAAGAAACAAAGAAGTCCTGTAAGTCCCAGTGTCAAGAAGAACAAGAAACCCTTTTTAAAACTATGACATGACATTACCAACTAGAGTTAATTTATTTCCATGCGCAAATTAAATACAACCTAACCCGTATAAATATTTACTTGTAGAGCTCTAGTTGGCATTATGTTTAAACATTTTAAAAATAATAGAAAAATTTTAAATAGCAATTTATGACTATTAATACGGGCCTGTGATAACAATTTATGCCTAATAAACATAAAGTCTATAAGCATAATTAAAACACGGCACATGTGCGGTAAATACGGTACAGATAACAAAGAATTGCATAATTACTTACTTTGAACCTACAAAAACAGCCTTATCAAAATACTTGCCGAAATCAACAAAGTACTCCTATCTAATGATAGTAAACCACACCATTTATAAATTCGCAAATGTACAAGTAAAAAGAACCGTGAACAAAGTGCTGTTGCGTATGAAGTGATAATAATGAAGATAAAATTAACAAATCTACCCAATAACCGGTCCACGCCGTTTGCAAAATTGAGTGTCAAATTTTTGCCCGAGCAAGACGTCACTTCGTTTGTCATTTCATACAACAGCTGATGACGATGAGACTCCATTCCACGATAAAGTTACTTACCTGGGCTAAGAGTGCTAAGACCGATTTGAGGAGAACCGTTTATTTATGACTTTTACTACGTAAACCTTAACTTCGACAACAAATATAATGTGTTCCGCAAAAATATAGTTTTATGTCATATTACCTTACCATGTACATTGTATGCTTAAAAGAATGAACTATGAAATGAACGCATGTATTTAATCAATGTCAAATATTTTGATTTATTATTTCCAATAATTTGAAACACTATTGCTGGCTTGAAGTTTTTACCCGTAATGTTTGGGTAAATTAAATTAAATAAGGTTTTGTAATGATAGAATTGTATTATAAAATAAATTTCTGTATAAAAAAACGTGTGGGTCTCGGGACGCCCGACAGAAGTGATAACTCAAACGCCAGACCAGGGCTACATCACTCGCTCGAGGTAGCGTTTTATATACCTACCAATTTAGTTTACCGTGGACGGCAATAGTGTCAGTAGGGGCGACAACGCGTAGCTGATAGCACGCACGCACGATGAACGTAAATAAAAACAAAATGCCAAATCGAACTTATTGTACAGTGGACGTGTTATGTTATTGGTAAATGTATTTATTATGTTAAATTGCGTTATTGCTAGATGTTAGTGAACTGTTAAATGCTTTAAAAATAAGTAGAAATAATTATTTTAGTTATTAATTATTTTGTCAATATCATTTAACAAATACTTTAGGTGTTTGTTCTTTACTCGCCATTGCCGCGTGGCTGTGCTAATAATAAATAATAGTTATCTTGTTGCTTATATATATTCTATACAATGTATTATACAAACTGTACTAAATCAGGTTTAGAGTGTTTGGCCAGGGTGAATGTTGTTGTAATAAATGTAGTCTATTAAACTGTAAATAATAAACTCATAACATCTAGGAAAGGTGACGAATTTTCTAGGTGTGGACTGCCCGCGTATTCATTTGTTTCAGGCAAGGCGAACTGTCGGCTGCTTCTCTCACACAACATGTTTGACATGGTACCTACCTTTAGGATTTTCTTAAAATACGAATTAAATTAGGACTAGGTGACTGAAATGTAAAACATATTGAGAGCGGCACGGATAGAGGTATTTATTCGAGTAGGTAGTTATTTGTTAATTTATACTTTTGTATAACATAATATGTCATACAAAAGTGTTCAATTGAAGCACATATCATAAAACGGGTTGCCGATTTAAGGTCTCTCATAAAATACAAACAATTACAGGTAGCAGGCAGATACCTATTGTCTTTAATGCTCCTGTAATTGTAGACGTTCGTTGTAATAGTAAAAATGTTCAAAATGATAATATCTATGATATATTTCTGAAGATTCTAACCGTCGTTGGTTTATTATAAATCATACTCGCGCTATTATAAACTGACAAAAAATAAGTGAACTGAAACAAGGATTGCCAACTTTTGTATGAGAAATAAAGTATATTAAAGTTGGAGAGTAAAAAAAACAGTATTTTAGAAAAATAAACAGTATTGTTTTTTTAAATTTCTCAATTTAACATGTTTCTGGAGCTTCTCGCACAAATCAATATGTTACTGTGATTTCTTACATATATATAAACCTCTCCACATATTAAATCTTAATTAAAATACATGAGGAGCAAATTTTTTTTTTATCAAATTGATAGAAGCCCTTTTACTGTAAGTAATCCCGCCACTTGGCATACATTACAGAAATGAATGAATGAATATTTTATTCACATAAATAGAGTACATACAGGTGTTTTACAAGTGCTTACAGTCCATCTATAAGCACTTGTAAAACACCTGTATCTGTCTGAAAAGCAAGCATTGAATCGTAATCAGAGTATCTTTCTCCCGTCCACTCAGCAACCATTAGTAGGATATGTACATGTGTACAGAATCAACATTTTATATTACTATCGAAAGGTTTAAGAATAATAATAATAACTTGACACATCTAACACACGGCCGTCTGATCCCAAACTAGGCAGAGCCTGTACTATGGTGACCACACCGCTGATAAACATACTAATATATTTCTAAATACAATTTACAGATAAATCCTTTTCGGTGCAATAACTTACCTGTATCAATTCGACAAGCCAAAACCTTGCAGACATTTAAAAAGTTGGTCAAGGACTATTACTTGTCATTATAAGCGGTTATCTCATTTTAATCTGCTATAAATATATATATCTTATATATGTATATATATAGGTACATATTTATGTATGTATGTAGTATGTTTATAGTAATATAAGTATAGTATTCTAAGTATATATTAAAAATTTAAAATATATATTAACCTATCTCAGTACACCACAGACTACCCTGAAATATATTTGTTAATATCCGTACAAAGATTGTCTGGAAGAGATCGCTATGAGCGATAAGACCGCCAATTGATATGCCTGAATGTTTGTATTGTTTTTTTCTTTTTGATTGTATCTTACATTAAAGGTGTACAATAAAGAGATAAATAAATAAATAAAATAAATAAATAAATTACACCCAGACACAGAAAAAATTATCATGCTCATCACACAATTATTTGTCCTGGGTAGGAATCGAACCCAATATTAAAAGTGAAGAATATTTTAATTACTTATAAAAATTAAACTTAGGTTAGAGAAATCATTTTATTTATCATTACCTATATAAAACTCAACACCCATAAATTTGATTATCAAATAAATAATCTATTTCATTATTTGTGTATTTTGTACAATCTTAAAGTGTCTGGCAAAACGGTTCCACACACAGACAAAGGTCGCGCGGTGGGTAAAGCGTTCTCAACTTTCGAAATGCGTAAATACGATATATTTCTCGTCGCAGCTAACGCCGGGTACTATTAATTAAATTTTCACTTTTGTATGGGAGTAATGTATCTGTTACGAAGTAACTATTATCTTATCTGTGGCCAGACAGACTGGCACCGTAACGCGTTACGTAGCGAAGCGGTTTACCCTCCTATAAGAAGTTATCACTTCAAAAACAATTTCAACGGTAAAAATATTTTTTTCAATGTAGAGTTTGTTTTGTCCATTCATTCGTTTGAATAAAAGAAGTTATTAACACTCGTGGGACTGCGGACAGAATTGAAAACATAAACCATAAAACGTCGTTATAAATTTTCACCTTAATTACAATTATGTTTTTGTTTATTTTACCATATGAATTGCGCACACAATAAGTACATTGTTGAACTAATTATATTTTTAAAGATTAATTAATAAGGAGCTGACAGAACTCGATGTTGAGATTAGCGCCCTCTAGTGGATCTATATATGTATTATTAGCGTGACGGTCATGAGTTCAGTTTTTTTCCCAATAGCAAAAGTGCACAACCCACGTGCCTAAAGAAGTTTTCACTTCAAAAATCTAATATTTTTAAAATAAGATTTTACCACTGGCTGTGGTCACAAGCTTGTTGCCCGCCTTTGACCAAGACCAGTGCAACCAGTTAACAGAGAGACTGTAACCTTTTATTCTTGTGAACCTTGTGATTTATGATAGGTATACTAAAGAATAACATAAATAGTAATATAAACCTGAAATACTTGTTGTCTCGTATCTAGCACCGTTTCGTTTCACACGAACGGTTATTTAAAACTAAATTACCTAATTTCTGCAAAGTAAATCATCATAACATTTGGAGCCCGCTAGGGTGAGTTCTTAAATTCTTTTTTAAACTCCTAAACGCTTAAACTTATTTCTATTGTCGTTATTAATATTATTGTAAGGTGTTCTACTCACTTTAACATTTATGCTGTTCTAACTTTCTTTACCGGCTCTCAGTAACGTCAAGGCTCAGGTACGCTACGCGACTGCCGTGGTTCTACCAGCCACGTGTCCTCGACTGACAAGAAGATTACATAATTCTTCTAAAATCACTGCGGGCTATGACTGGCCCCCACCCTGGGGCATGAAGACCGCATACAGAAGACAAACGGATCTAATAATCTAATTAGCTAAGGACAGTACGTGAGGCGGCCATGAGAAGATTGGACATTAAAGGATCACTATATCCGGGCTATCTTTTTCCCGTCCTTTATGAACCCCTAGCTTATAACGGGCAGCGAAAATCACCCTTCGAAAGGCCTTTCGCTTTTTTATGCAAATAATAAAAATCCCTTTGTTATAAGGGACATTATAATTCGTAAACCATTATGCCTATGGTCAAAATAACTTCCAAAGACTACAACTACAACTTCTAACATTGGCAACATTGACTTGAAGCAAAGTCTTACAAAGAATGTTATCTTTCTTGGATCTTGGATGTGGAATTTAAACTTAAATCTGAACTTTTCAAAAAATAAGTTTCTACTTGATTTTACAATAAACAAGCCAAAGGAGCAAATGGGTATTACAAGAAAAGTTCTTAATTGGTATGCTAGACTAGCTCCGGCTCATGGCAAATCAAACCCTCCTTACGAGCATGTCGTACAACTTGGTGATCCAAGATTACGTAAAGTTTCAGAGCCTGTACCGCTCGATAAAATTAATACAAATGAAATTCAAACAATAATTAAAAAACTTGACTATGTTACCATGAAGTATGGAAGTCTTGGGATGTCTGCACCTCAAATTGGTCTGAATGTTAGAATTTTCGTTATGAAACACACGATGAAACAAATTTCAATGGTTCCTAAACAAACAGCTCAACTGCGGGGTATGGAGGTTATACCGTTTACTGTGAGTAAGTATTGGTTTTACGATTATCATTTGTTGTTTTATCACTATTTAATAATCAAAGACTATTACACGAAACAAGTTGTAGCTACATATTCTTTAATTATTTTGTATGCTTAGCTAGTTTTATATGCAGGTCTTTTATCACTTACTTTATTTTCAAAGTAATTGTTTTCAGTTATTCCTTGCTGCAAATATAAAAGTACTAATAGTTATAGGTTACATGTATCTTAAGAATAATATATATAAATGTGTTGATTGTTTCCAATATTATTATTTTCCGTAAGAATGGAGGTACTCCAGGAATGGCTTCATCTAAATGTTGTCAAGATTCACATCTTATTTCTTCAATAATTGAATTTATTTATGAATTTACATATAACCCGATCACAACTGAAAACATTTACTGTAATAAATTTCAGATTGCCACTTTGAAATTGAGATAATATCAAATTTAATAATAAATAGTTATATAGTATACTAGCTGCACCCTGTGGTTTCTCCCATATAAATCACAATTGGTTCAGTACTTTTTGCATGCAAGAGTAACAAACATCCATACATCCTCACAAACTTTTGAAACCTAGGAAGGTCCTTAGGTTCCCCAGAAGGGGTGGCATACCCCTTCTGACAAAAAATTCACCCATTCATTTTATACTTTAATTTGGCCATTGGAAATTTCTAGGTGTTCATAAATCCAAAGCTGAGGGTGGTTGATTACCAGAAAGTAGTTTGCAGTGAAGGATGTGAAAGTGTTCAAGGGTACACAGCAGAAGTGCCAAGGTACAAGGCAGTTGAAGTAACAGGTACTTAAACTATTTTTAACTTAGTTATCTTGTTAAAAGATATTAATACATGAAAAGAATTCTTTGTACTCCTTTTTAAGACAATTTCGCGAATATTTAGTTTATATATAGAAGTGCACAAAGCTAAAAATTTTAAACAATAAATTGTCTTAGAACTTTCCTATATGTGTGCCCAATAATTCTATATAGCTTTAACTGCTCATCATTCCAGGTCATAATGAACTGGGAGAGTTAACATCTAAAGTATTGTACAACTGGGGAGCTCGGATAGCACAGCATGAGATGGACCACTTAGATGGCAAGATGTACACTGACATTATGGACAGGAAAACTTTGGTCTGTACATGTTGGGATGAAGTCAACTTGTCTAAAGGAAAACTTGTTATACCTTTTAGTCCATAGTCACTATAGTAAAAATCTTAAAATTTTATTTGTTTTTTAATTTCTATTAGACAGAAAAACAGGGTACCTAATGGAGACTTTAAAATATGGCATCTTCTATGAATAACCGTCTAAGTGAGCTAACATTACCTTACTTTAAAAAATGCATTTTTTTTTTAATAAAGATTACTAGCAACGTGGGTTACTCATTACTATACATATTCTTGTTAACCACTTCAATGACATTAAATTCTTGTGTTAGGAGTGGGTTCACGACATTAACAAACATGTCTGCCTAGATTTGACTTATGGATTTGCAGTTACAAAAATAATAACTTGAGACACCTCACCAGTATTAACTAGAAATGAAACAATCATTTCATAAAAAATAAATAAAAAACAGATTACGCTCCGGTTAACGGACACGCGGCGCCAAACTCATGCAGTCTTTTGCGTTTTTGATTTATTTTTTATGAAATTAGTTTCATTTAGCTGTACAAACATGATGTAACTTGTAAAAACACAAAAATATTTATGGATTTTTTTCTGACCCATCATCAAAGGAGTATTATCGTCTGTCTTCGTTTTCGGGAGCGTAATATCCTGTATAGTAGCATACATATACTTGTTTCACAACAAAATAAAACTCAAAATATAAGCACTTGTTTATTTGATATAACTTTCATAATAGAGCGATATCTGTTTAGTTCCGAATAATACTATAAACGCAGACCAAGAAAGAGTAAAGACAAATCTTCACCAGTAAGATCTTGAAGTACCGAACCTAAACAAATTGCACAATACACAACCAAACTACGCGGATTGTTCATTATATTATTAACAGCTAAAGACATTGAAACTGGAAAATTAAGCGAAAGTCGTCTGAACTAGTTTTCTTGGTCTGAGAGTACAAATAGGTGTACTTAATATATTAGATGCGAATATATTAATAAGTACGATAACTAATAAATAACATTTAACTAAACTAACTTATTCTAATGTTGTCTTCGAAATAAAACAATTTTACAGTTTTTTTATATTGCTTGTAGTCGAAAATCTGTAGTAGTAAATTTTAAGCATGATGTGACTTAGTCACTAGCTTTTAAAAAACTATTTAATTAGGTTGTTATTAGCTGCTTATGTTTCTAATATAAATATATGAATGTAATATTTAAACATTGATTTTATTTGTTCAGCTACTAATAAAATATGCAATTAAAAAGAATGCTTGTTTAGTTTCAATAACAAATTGTACCAAATTTATTGTAATTTTTACTCATTTACTAGCCGAACCATGCCTTTAACTTCAGTCAGCATGGTGACTTCCAATATCAATAACGTTGGTTGGTATGGTTGATAGAGATTCCAACTGCTTTATTCATGCCACTTGTAAATACAGTCTAATTGAATTGAAGCCAGTTGCACATTTTTTAAAAAAATAATCGCTTTGTATTTCGAACGACATCGACATTGAAAAAGTTGACAAACAAAATTTTCGTACATCAGTTTTAAAATCTTTAGATGTTAGATTAGATTATTTGTTAATATCAAGAGTAAATAATTAGGTATTGTATCACATTTTTTGTAGAAGTCAAATATTCTAAATAATACATTAAAATCTCTGTGCATAGGATTTTGTTTAAATTTGTATATTGTAACTAAACATTATCTTCCCTCCTTTACATACCATATTAATCTCCTTTCTCCAATTCAGTTCAAATAACTATCTAACCTTGAATATGGTAATGTACACTCGTAGATACATTACATCAAGTAGCTGATAATCACTCATTGGTTCATGCATATAATGCTCTATTACTAATTGCATAGGTCAAAAGTAAATGATTATCAATTCTCCGATTTAGTAATTACATTGACTATGTTGCATCGATTAAGCACATTATAGAATGCGCGTACTAACTGTAGGAAAACATTTTTAGGCATACATGCATGTGCAAGTTAATTTGAACTATATTACGTGGTGGACAGGGTCCGTATTTCATTAAATGTATCTGTAGAGAGTGCTTTCCTTACTCAGTACTATTACTAAGCTGCGACTACCTTCCACATACACACTGTTACAGTCCTCATATTTCTCCTAAATATACCAATGACATTACCATATCCTTCCTCTTATAGTACCTTCTCTCATGAAGCCTTCTATAGCAGTTACCTAAGCGGATTGCTAGCTAGTGAAGTGAGGCTGGTGAGAGATGAGGGTCCAGATGCTGCGAGGCTCAGTCGGTCTGTTTCTTCATCAGCCTGGTTGTTGCGGAGCTCTTGTAGAGTGTACACAAATTTACTCCACTCGTCGTGGCGGGGTTGTGAGACGTGCTTCAGGAGAAAATTGTTTCATATTATTTTTAAATATTATTAGATATTGGTCCCAATTCCGTTACTTCACTCGCTAAATTCTAATACGCTTAAATAAACTTTAATACCACGTAGCGAGAGCCGCTATCCGTTGAATGCCATCTCTTTTGCTCTGTGTTTTTAGTAAGCGTCTTCGTAGGTGTCGATTAAAATAAGGTCGGCTTAGGTTGTTTTGAACAAGTTTTTATACGGCATTAGAATAAATGGGGACTCTCGATGCGTGGAAATAAAGTTGAGTATACGTTGACAGGTTTTAGTGAAATATTGTGGCGCTGAGAAATAGATGCCAGTAACAAATAGATCTTATTACGAAAAACAAGGTTGATTTCATATGATGAAATTAAGTCAGGTTTACTCGAGTGTACAATAGAATCGGCACCATTGTCTCCCTATTCGACAGTTCCTTTGCTTAACGCTAAGTCGAGGGCCATTAAAGTCAAGTAACGTTTATTTAAAACGTATTGATCTGACACAGAAGCATCGTCAGATTGCTACATTTAAACACAACAGACGCGCCAATATGGTAGGGTTACTTTGTACAATATGAAAAAAGAAATCAAACCAATCAAAAAAATTCTTTAGCAACAAATTTTTGTCTTACGAGGTAAATGAATGGGTAAGTAAATATAAGTACCTCGGCGAGTTCGTAGACCCAGATCTTGCCGGCGTCGTCCCCGGCCGTGACGTGCGCGCCGGCCGGCGTCCACGACACGCGGTTGAAGGCCACGCCGCCCTCCGCCTGGATGGACGCGACGGGCACCTGCAAACATTATATTCACTTAAATCCGTGTACATTCGTCAAAAGTTTGCTAAATTATCGAAAATTAAACTGGAAGTAATGGTCATTATTTATACTTTTGTAAAATTTTAACTTTCTGTACAAGAATGATTGTAAAAGTTTGTAAATCGAGCTAACTAAATCATACCGATGATTTTGTCGTGTTATTTGCTTAACGTGATTATGACGTGGGATGTTTCAATGTGTTGTTGGTAATTAGTATACAGTTTATAAGTTTTTTGTTTTAATGAATTGTTGATGTCAATGATATCTAAGGTATTGTCAGGCATATTCGAGACTTGCCAGGTCTCATAATTCTCTGTAACATATACGAAAGTAATTTACGTGTTCTTTCACGTAATTATTTTAGCTACAATCATATTCAACTAATTAATCGCCGCTGTCCTCAAACGAGTACAACGCCATGTTATTCTGACAAAGGAAGAATAGTAGTACCTCGGTATCCCTGTTGAGATTCCAGAGGTCGAGCCTGCCCGCAGCATCAGCGGCGGCGAAGAGTGCAGGATGTGTGGGCGACCAACGCACGTCCACTACGTAGTCGCCACTGTCCTCAAACGAGTACAGCGCCTTGTTCTCCTGATAGAACACATAAAAAATCGAGTTAATAAAACTACTGTGAGAAATCGACATATGCCTGCCGCACCCACAGTTGACTAGTGCTAACCGGTTTCTGCGTTTTTACGTCAGCGAGCCCGTCCCCCTGCCGCCCGGCGCCAGCGTCGTCAGTGAGCCACAGACACGACTGTGTATCGCCACGCTCGCGCTTATCAGTTTTTTCATACAGTTTATTTACGCAAATATGTAATTTCAAGTATTGTAATTTCTGTTTAATCATTATACAACTTTGAAGTCCACTATTGTCATTTTATACACTCCACTGAGGTATAGATAGATAGATAACACTTTATTTGTACATTAGCATTACAGTGGAAGATACATTTACATAATTTAATTAAACAGATAATGTACAAAGCGGCCTTATTGCTAGATGCAATCTCTTCCAGGCAACCTTAGGATGGATCAAAATGATTCGGAGAGACAATGGCAGTTGGTGTTATATTTAAAAATCATAATGATTTGCGATTTCTAATAAATATGAAAACAATTATACACAGATATTCTATATTAACCTATTTTACCTACTATAAATACCAATAGATACTTATCAATAAACATACATCAATCTAATTGCAATAAATCCAAATACATACATACAATTATACAAAATAACAACAATATACCTTACAATACAGATACAATATACCTTAGTACAGCATGCCTTATAGATCAACTATACAACAATAGTAAGTACATACATATAATATATTAATGAAGCCTAACACGGACCTAAAAGGTAGTGTTCATGAACCATTTTTTTTTAAATGGTAATTGATTGCGCTTGCCTAATATTGTATCTTGAGGTATCTTCGGTAGCAACTACATTTATGGAATTCATAACTCAGTCCTGATTTAAATGTTTTGAGAACATATCAAATTAAAAGCCTACCGCTCATCTTATTAGTCCATCTTATGCTCCACGCACTCCGTCACGCCCGCGCGCTGTCCGTACAGGCACCCGTGTCACTTATGCCTAGACATACCTTCTGGCTCCAGAGCTTGACGGACCAGTCCATGGAGCAGGTGAGGTAGAGGTGCGACAGGTCCACGGAGCCGGCGGCGGCGTGGCACGACACGCCCGTGATAGGCCCCGCGTGCGCCTCCACGCACTCCGTCACGCCCGCGCGCTGTCCGTACAGGCACCCTGTCATAACACGAAATGGTGATGTTGATGATAGCTATTTGAGAAAAAAATATTATATTACGCGTGTAAATTTTAACCTAATTCTAATTGTTTTATCACAATGAAACTTTATTTGTATATGTAGTTTGGAAGATTTACTACAATTGGTTATCTTAAGAGTTGGTATGATGATGGAACCAGGTGGAGAATGGTACAGCTCTTCAGTAGTATGATTTGTTTTGACCAGTCCAATATATTGCACTTGTTGTTGAGGGTCTGATGACAGAGTTCTTTTATATTTTTTGTTGGGTTCGCTATTAAACCGTGTTTTAGGTAGATTTCGAAGAAATTATACCTATTGGTTTTGTACCAGTTCTCGAGTTTTCCAAAAATTTCTTCACAGAAGGTCTAGTTATGATCCCTAGATCCCAAAACTAAAAAAAAACAAAAAACACGAAATCTAGCTCTGCGAGCCTGCTTCTTTTTTTTAATATATTATAATTTATTCCTTTTTTTTAAAGTACTAAGATTGGACAACTTTCTGGAAAACACTTATCTCACCTGTGTAGATATTCCCATCCTCACTTCCCAACACAAAGTTATTGACGTCACCATGTGGGAAACCCATGGACGTGACTGCGACAGCCTTGCTCTGCCTGTGTTGGAGGTCCAGGGTCTCTTGGGGCTGGGACAACATGTCCAATGACCAGGAACACATACGACCGTCCGTGGACACTGAGATCAGGTTATGTGCATTCTGACTGCCTACTACGGAAAGACAGTATACAGGATGCTGTGGACAAAATTGTCGTAATTATGAAATAATTGTGTAATGGTAAATTGTAAATGTAAATAAGTAAGTCTGCAAAGTCGTAAACTGCGAGGTGGATATAAAATTGCGCAAGGTTTTACGCATACTCGTTGTAGAGGACAAATTACTTGTTCACTACTACTCGCTGGTCCCCGATGTCCCTTTTTCTACATATGAAAACGTCCATGGATGATACCGCCCAACCATGCCAAACCAACAAACATTGGCATGTTTCGACAAAACTCATTTTTAACCGACTTCAAAAAGGAGGAGGTTCTCAATTTGATAGGTATTTTTTTTTATGTACGTATGTATGTACACCAATTACGCTAATATTCATGATCCGATTTACATGATTCTTCTTTAGTTTGATACGGAATAGTTGCCATTTGATCCCAATTTTACATAGTTTGGCCCAGTAGTTTTATCACTCATTGAAATGAGTGTATTGTCGGTACTGCGATAATACGTGGGGTACACTGAAAGTTTTGCGTAACTCATTAATAAAACAATTTACACGTAAAGTAATATATTAACTGCTTTTGAAGTATTCTCCATTACATTTTAAACACTTTTTCATGCAGTCAAACCATTTTATTAACCTTAGGATCATTGGTCTTATGTCATTAGTCATGTTTTTCACGTACTGGTAGAAAGCTATCACGGCCTCTTCCGGTTCCGTAAATGTCATACCTCTCATCAAATCATTGATGTTTGGGAAAACAAAGAAATCCCATGGTGCCAGGTCTGGACTATGTGCGGAATGGGTCACTAGCTCTACCTTTTCAGAAGCCAAAAATGACTTTGTCTTATTCGCGGTATGCGCCGAAGCATTGTCATGGTGCAATAGGATGCGATTTCTTGGTCGTTTTTCCCTAACTTTTTCACACACTGTTTCTTACACTGGGCAAACAAATGATGGTGTACCACTCAGCATTAACTGTCTTTTGTTCTTCAAGTGGTATCGTGCAAACCGGACCCATCCGGGAGAAAAAAAACGCAATAATTTTTTTGCCTACGTTTCTCGCCTTCCTCAATTTTGTTGGATTGCTGTCACCTTCGAACACCCATACAAAAGACTGTTGCATTCTTTTCGGCATGTAACAATATATCCATGTTTCATCTCCTGTCACAATGTGATCCACAGCATTTGAACGTTCGTGATTGTACTTTAACAACATTTTTTACACCAATCATACGAGATCCTTTTTGTTCTCGGGTGAGTTCATGAGGAATCCAGCAAAGTGTTCTAACTTTTGAATGTTGATGTAAGATTTTTTGAATTTAGCTCATACCAATCCCCAAATGTCCTCGAATCTCTTTATAGGTGATACGCCGGTTTTCCTCAATTATTTGACCGACAATAGCCACATTGTCCTCAGTGATCGCAGTTGAGGGCCTACCTTTACGAATATCATCAGTACAGTCTTGCGGAGTCAGCGAATTAAAAATCATAAAAAATCATCACCCTAAAATCTTTTTGCGTTAATTTCATTTTTGCTACGGACAACGAACTCTAACTTTTGCAAATTCCCGCCAATTTTTTTTTATCAATGATTGATGAATGAATGATTTAAAATATTATAACATTCGAAATTCAAACATTTATGAGCGGCCAGGAGCGCAGAACTTTCAGTGTGCCCTATATATATTATGTCCTCAACGGTCTACCGTGAAGAGGCTAGTGGGCGATGTCCAGATGCACACGGACATCACTCCTTCGCGGGAGGTTCTACTGCGGGTGGACGACATAGAACCCGTCTTATCCTCCCGAAGCCACTCTTAGACTATATAATATGATGGTATTTCAAGAGTGAATAGATATGACTCACTGTGTGTGCGAGTGAAGACAGTGGCGTACGTTGTATGGGCGTGCGTTTTTGCACGCGGTTGTCCCACAACACGATCTGTCCGGAGTATGTGCCTCCCAGGATCAGGTTAGGGTGGAACCTGGTGATAAGTAACAATTATTTTAGGTGCAGTTACAGAACCACCATAATGTTTTTTTTTTATATTTTTATAGCTTCTCTATCTAATTTTATTAATGTGTATTTTCTTTTGTATATCTATATACAGGTGAATTTGTCATCACGATCCAATTTTTTTTAGGTACTGGGTATACTTTTGAGGTGATGGCTAACGTGTTAGCACAAATTGAGGCGTGCCTCAATTCAAGACCGTTGTTTCGCTCGCGTTAAAGTTATTTTTCTATAACTAGGGTACTATTTTTCTGGAGAAAGGTACCCTATGTCTTTTTATGGACCCCTGAGAAGATGTATGCAAAATTTGATGATGATTGACAAACAACTGACAAAATACCTTTCGCATATATAATATTACTTAGGATTAAATTCAATTTTTTTTACAATGTGGTGGTAGTAGGTATTTTTTTAAGTTCAATAATAAATAAAAACATAAATTGGACACTCACCTTGCAAAAGTAGCACTCATAACTGGCGACTGACAATGGAATATGTCCTCAGGCGTGGTCTTCTTGAACTTGGTATTCCACACAAGACAGACTCCATCAGGGTCGTGAGGGGCGTCGTCGCTGTTGTGGTACGAAGCCAGCATCAGCTCCGGGTGGGCAGTTGACCAGTCCAGGCAAGTGACACAACGACCCCGGGACCAACGTTCGTCATAGAAAGTACGAACTAACGATAGACGAGCATCTGATTTGTCGTCCCTGGTTTAAAAATAAAAATATTTACAACGAAGACCGTACGATCGCTCTTGTCCCTAAATAGTTACTGTGAAAGTGTATGATGGGAGTCCGGCTTCCCGCCTTCATTAGTCAATGAGTGCGACAGAACAACGCCTCTTGTCAACTCTTACATGCCAAAACATTTTTTCTTTAAGACAACTCCCGCATTAGGAATTACTCCGTGTCGCAGAGGACTTTACAAACATACAAGCGACGGACACAAAGAACACCCAGACTCAGGTGGGAATCGAACCCACAACCTGTAGCAGAGCAGTCAGGGTCACTAACCACTAGACCAACAAGCCAGTCTGCGATGGTACTCGCCGCTAACTTTAACTTGTTCAAAGTAGTATACGCGTATTGCGTCTAGTAGCTTTTTACGACTCCCCAAAATGTATAATGATTTCAACGTTTAGATATGTATGTGAATTTCTTTATTCCACCAAACTTCTAAATGCCGGAACAGATCTGGATGTATGGGATATCGTTAGAGTCATTACATCAACCCGAGTGACATAAGTTGTCTATTCATTGGTATATGAATTATCCTTTTTCAATGTATAATAGAAAGTATTCCATTTGATTTAATCCCAATAAATCTATGTATTAGGTATGAGACTCTTGGATTGTAAAAATACCAAGTGCTTTAAGTTTTTTAGTTTAAAAGGAACAATAGGAATTCACGAGTTGAGATAAGGTAAGATATGAGTAAGAAGATTAAGACAAGACGAAAAGAAAGTCTTTTTTTGAGACGAGACTGCGATTGAGCCCGTTAATGACAATGAATAAAAAAGTTTGACGTTTGATAAATAGGATAGGATTCTCTTTATCAAATGTCAAAACGGAAGGTTCTGTAGGAATTTGTATGAAATAATGAGTTATGACGTCATGCCTAGCTCTATTTATTTTTTTGCCAAATCATTGACCATTATTTTTAATTGTTAAAACAAATATTTGGTTTAACAATTAAAAATAATGAAAAGCATGAAAAGAGCAACGAACATAGTTTTTCAGTCCTAGGCCATACGTCATTTCATGGTAATTGTTATATATAGGGACTCGATCATTTTCTAGTGTTTATGGTTGTTATAAAAAAAAACTTCAAAACCAAAATATTATTTCTCAACAAGTTCATTTTGAGTTTACTTTGTTATACACACTGAAAATCTACGTTACCGAGACATTTCTCACTCTGATATACACCTACAACAATAGTAGCAGTTTTAATATACATATATAATAATAATAACTTGACACATCTCACACGGCCGTCTGATCCCAAACTAGGCAGAGCCTGTACTATGGTAACCAGACTGCTGATAAACATACTTATACATTTCTAAATACATACAAATTATAGATAAATAACACCCAGATACAGAACAAATGATCATGATCATCACAAAATTATTTGTCCTGGGAATCGAACCCACGAGCTCTGGCTCAGCAGTCATGGTCACTAATCACTAGACCAAGGCGATGTGTATGAAGATAGCGTAATAAATAAGAGACGGACGACTAGAAACGTGAACAACTAAAGGAACGAACAGACCCCAAAATTTCGACATTATTTGGTTTACAAAATTGACACTGCTCAGGGACTGCTGGGCTGAACAGATTTTCTTTAATTATAACTAAGCCTATTAAGGTAACTAACCTTTAAAAAAACCTTAATCAAAATTGCTCCGTTTAGGATCTATGATGCCACAGATACACTCGTTAAACTAATACCACGCATCCTTTATGCGTCGGGGGTTAAAAATAGCCAGAAATCCTGTTGATAGTAGTGATAGAAAATATCCCGTGAAATATTTATAACAACGATGTAGTTACAATCTAATTGGCTGTCATAGTTTGCCAGCGTTCCCTGTGTGTTAGTACTCACAGTGCATTCTCGCTATCTCCCCCACCGGTGTAGTCGGTGTAGATGTCGACGGACTCGGCGAGAGCGCGCTCTATGACTCGCCCAGCGCGACTCATGAACCGCTGGAACTCCGATGACAGCATGATGGTCTGCTTCTCATCTGCACTTAGCTCCCGAACTAGAACATTATGGCAGTTTTGTACAATGCAAAAACCTCTTTAGTTAATCTTATAACCTTTTACAATAAGTGGCTACTACGAAGATACATTCGAATAAAAAAACCATTGTATAGCAATTAGATCTACAAATGCAGGTGCGATCATAACTATTTGGAACACGGAATTAATTTAGGTTTGATAAAGTAATCTATTGTTGCGGTGACATTGTCAAGTAGTTTTATAAAAAGACGATTTCAAAACAATAATTGTAAAACGATTTTATGAAATAAAGATGATTGAATTTGAATTGAAACGATCATTCCACAGTCAGAATTTCAGCCCATGCCATCAGGGGTGTTATTTGTAACTTAAAAGCACTTCGCTAATTAAGTGACTAGAATTTGATCAAAACTTCTACTGTTCTTATTTTTTTTTAAAGAATACTAGCAACGCGGGTTACACATTATTACTTCCCTTGTACTTTATTATAAGACTAGCTACTGCCCGCGACTTCGTTCGACTGGAAATTTTAGTGAAATCTATCTAACGGGAACCATACATTTTCCGGGATAAAAAGTAGTAGGTCCGTCCCGTTTTGTGTGAAAGATTAACAAACAAACATACATCCATCCTCACAAACTTTCGCCGTTATAATATTAGGAAGATAATTATTGGAATTAGGGCATAATAGATTACTGTTCCAGTTTAAGTCATGGGACTAGATCTACAGCATAATATTTTCAGAGGGTTGCCAAAATAAAAAAGTAAGTATTGAATAAAAAAATATACATTTGCATAGTTATAAAAAGAAGGCTACCTTTTTTCTCCTTCTCTTCCTCCTTCTTCTCTTGCGGTGCCACAGTGACAGCGGGCTGCACCTCCTTGACGGTGGGGAGGCCATGCGGGAGTATCCCCGGCGGGAGCTTGCCATGGAACGCCGCGTCCTCATCGTCGCCTTGCCGAGCGCCGTCGCCGTCGAATGTAAGCACTGGACGGTGAATAAGAATGGCCCTTGCCGGGACGGTGTGTGTTTGTGTGGTACGGCTGATTTATTTTGGGTTTGTGATACAAGTTTGTTTTTTCCTTTATGTGGATTGTTATATTGAGCTTATGTTAAGGGTTAATTACTTTAATAGGTAAGACAAGAAGCTAACTGATGAAAGTTTGTTACTAAAAATTTTGTTGTCAACCTGTCTAAGTATACAAAAAAATATAGGAAGGCCTTAAGTCTGAATTATATTTTTTTTTAATAATAATAATAATAATCGCAAAATAGTGTACACAGACCACTTCTCAACTATGAGATTGTTATTTATTTATGGAATTATTGTTAAAGAAAAATTGTTTTATTGATACTTCTTTATTTCTGACGTACTTTACACAAAATTTTGAGTGTTCTACTTATATTTTAAGTCGCCGCATGATTTTTTATCATTCTTTACACATCAACCAAAAACTCTTCTCTTGTTTTTATGTATTAAATTCGTGGCTAATTGGGGGGATTCTAAATACATAAATTTTATGACTTCGTAAAAATTTTATGGAATTTCATGGAATTACGACGGAAAAGGTATTCCCATACCTTGCATAAAAAATTAATGGCAAACTGAACCAGGAATAGTAAATTTATCTATAGTGTAGAAACTGTAGCGGTTGTTACAAAGGGGTTTGATAGGTTTAGGTCCTTTATCAAGCAGTTAGGGTCAAGTGACGTTTTTCAAGTCACAGGTAGTAGATAGAAGTTAAAAAATAAAACAAGATAAAATTTGAAAAAATAATATAAAAACGCAAAATGTGTAACGCGGGGAAAACCAATTACGTATAATTCCAAATATTCATAAAGTAACCAATAATAGGTATTATGTCATTTAATGCAAAGGAGTATAATCATTTAAAGGTCACAATACAAACCGTATTCATATTCACAATCATTTTAAAGCATAATTTATGTCACATTATTATTATTAATGTTATACGTTATTTTATTAATGATTGTATCATTAATAAAATATATATAACAAAAAAAAAATATAACTACACAAATTTCAAGTTACTGTTTTATTTTATTTTTCACAGTTCTTATTGTTTACCTCATGTTTGTTGAGTTTCATGTTTTTCGAAGTTGACTTTTAGTGTTTATGATATTTAGCGGAAACCCGATAGGTTTGACTATTATGCAAAATTTCATCGATCACATAATTTACAGATTTCCTCGTCGGTTTTAAGGTTGTCGTTATTTCAAAGAATTTTTAAGCTCATTTTAACCCACGAGAAAAATAGTTTAGTTATAAATCGGCCGTACTTATAATTAGGATCTTACTTCATGAAGTTACTAATTATTATAGAAAAGACACTATAAACTTGCTACTATAAAAAGCAACGTCTTTTGTATGTAACTTAATGAAATATGCCAATGAAATGAGTAATGATGATAAATATCTATATACGCGCTACTTGTGTTTGGCTATTCAGTCCTAACTACTGTGTGCGGATAAATGAAATCCCTAATAGAAACTATATATGTATACGATACTCCGAATATATCAGCAGGCTTTAATTACAAACGAAAGAAGTAAGTAAATCAAGTAAGTAGAATTTATAATTTGTCCTTTAAAATTATTATTTTTTTAATAATAATTTATTAATTGCTATTAAAATGCATCTATATGGATTAAAGCAGTCATTCTTACTGTTATATTTGTATTATAGCTGCTCACATACTAGGCGTAAACGATGTGTACCATAAAAGGTGAATAGCATTAATGATACTTAAAACTTAACTAAAGTTACAGTTAGTTGCAACTTCTAATTTTTAAATAGTCTAAATTTTACATATTTCAAATTAGCTAAAATTAAAGGTAAGGGTGAATGTGACTCAGCTAAGTATTGCTATTCACCTTCCGTGAAATATTGTTTCTAAATCAGGAAGAATGGTAAGTAAATCAACTATTTATTTATTATTAGCTATTAAAAGCATATTTATTAGGAGTTTAAGTAGCACACAGACATGTAAAGTAATTTGTTATTTTGGTAATATTTTAACAAATTAAATTTACATGGTAATTTTACAAAGCCATGGCTTAATGAGACTACAGTTACAGCAAATTACTGAAGTAGATTAGTGAACTTCTAATGTACGAATTATATTAGCTAAAGAGAATAATAAGGAGCATTGTGGTATTTGCTAATAATGGTTTAAAGACTTATATTTCGAGTCTTTATCAAAGAGATAGGAGGATGAGTCCAATTCACCTCTTAAAAATATCAGTATTTTGTAACTAAAAACATTTAAATTCCAGAATATAAACTGTTAAGTAATTACATGAGTATGACTAAAGAAGAAACTAAAGTAGAAACAATTTACAGAAGATCAAAAGCAAAATCCTTAGATACCATACAAAAAATATTTAGATATTTTTTAAGCCAACTATTTCTCTTTAAATAGAATAGAGAGTGAGCTAATACTAGTTATAGTGAAAAGGGTGCTATCTTTTACACCCTGTTACTTTACATCTGAATTTAAAATGAACTGCAGTCGACATGCACACAGAAAATGAGAACAGATCTCATACAACATGTGATAACATGATACGTTTTATGTGCAGCGTCGGAAGGAAAAAACTACTGTAACTATATTCTCGATTGTTTCAGTTTCTCAAAATAACATACATTGCATGATTTGTGAAGTTTCAGTATTTGCGCTAAATATTAAACTATAGTTCTGAAGTAAGCATTAAACATATAGATAGGCGTCCTCCTTTGGGAAAATTGCTTAACAAAACGTTTAATAATTACATAATGTATTTAAAGTATGTAGGTATCACAATATTAAATACCAGTAACAAACAAATTACTCATTCATAAACATATGTAAAAATAATAATTGAACTAAATATATTCAGAAACTATAGAGAAATTGAAAGTATGCTATTACGCACAAATGCAATGAAAAAATAAAAACTTTGATAACCACTTACTTATAATAAAACATACTCTAAGCTAAGACCTATAACTGTGCAACTAAAACACAAATTCCTACTATAAGCGTTAACATTTGGTGACAGAAAGCCTTGGAATATTAAAACAAATGCAAAAAGTAACTTCCCGAGCTCTCCACAAGAGAGGTACGTGTTTTTGTATATAAATAAAAATAATATTTTTGTAATTAAACATATGGATGACGTCATCAGTCATGCATACATAAACACAACATGTATTTCTGTCACATGCAAGGTGAATGTTAATGTACTATTTATATTATGACAAACTGAATTGTAATGTATGTAATAAAATACAGGGTGATTTTTTTGAGCTAATGACAGCTGGTTTTAAATAACTTTAAAACTTTTAGAAACTCTGAGTAAACTCTGCTCGTTCTATAGGTGATTTTAATGGAAATACATATAAGCAGTAAACACCAGCTTCAAATATGATTGGAAGGTCCTGTATTAAAATCACACACAAGTATAAGACGCTAAATTATAATGTATTGTTAGCATTTATCATAAATAGCGTTACATTAGAAATATACAACAAACCATGCTAGGTGATAGGCACAGGCTCTACGAAGGGCAATATTTAGTTAAAAATGATTGTTTGTATGATTCGGAATTGAAACCTACCTGTGAATTCGTCCTCCCACTCTAAACCCGGGTTTAGATTGTACTCATCTTGAAAAGGGAGGAAAAACAAAAAAAACAATGTCAGTATCTTTCGACCATAATATATAAAAAAAAATCAAACTATACATAGACATAGCTAGTGCTTATATATAGTACAGCATGACCGTCTTATGTTACTTCGACATGTGTCGAGACTCACCGCGGGTGGGAAACGACACGTGTCGAATGCAACACGAGTCCGTGTGTTAGGACCTGTGCAGTGTATGTTAGTTGAATCGAAGGGTAAAACAGCGTGAAATGATACGGCGACCCCATAATACCACCATAATCGATATACACATATTATATAATTTAATTTGCGGCCGTTATATAGGTCTCCTGTGGGGAGGCCTAGTGGAGAACTCTGGAAGGCCACAATTCCGTGAAAACTCTTAATAGTGCATCAAATGATGTATTTTAGTTGAGTTGTGTCACTCTTACCCCCCTCTAGTTATCACAAGTCATAGATTGCTTGATAAAATGTCATGGATTGAAATGATATAGCTATGTTTGGATGTATTCCTTGCACATTTATCAAGTAACCTGAATACCTCACCTATTGATGTTAGTAGGAAATAACTAGAAGCGTGATAATAAGGAGAACCTAGTCTAAATATATACAAGTCTAGACCGAGATGAGGACTAATATACAACCGACACCGTGTTAACCGACATGATAAAAAAAAAGGTAAGTGTTAAAGGTAACGACAGAAAGCGTCCTGGCGAAATAATGACTTACCGTAGTAATCGGTTGCGTGTGCTAGAAAAGGACAAAAAATAAAAATATTCTGTCAGTTACATATCTCTTTTAAGGCACATGTATTTTACATAAATAATGAACCGTTGAATATTTTTGTTTTAAAATATATAAAGTATTTACATGATGTAAATGGGTTTTAAACAAAATGCAATGATGGTATTCACAATGGGTTGGATATTATTAGTCAATTTAGTTTGTATTGAGCACATGCATTTTGAAAGGCCATGGCCTGGATGAGAGCGGCAAACGAGGCTTAGACGCAGGCCGGCTCAAAATTTCAAACTAAATTCAAAAGTCCATCTCATAATTTACGCCGCGATGTTCTAGTCCAGGCCCTATACACTTTCAAACTGTCGTCATGTCAAGGTGTTCTCGTACATGGGGTTAGCCAAAAAGTGTTTCGCTTGTGACGTTACTTTGAAAGCAAACAAAGGTTCAATACGTCATGCTCGGAGATATTGTGGAATTCATTTTGTTGAAATAATACCCAAGTATGGGCGCAGCCAGGAAAATAAAACTACAATAAATTAAGTTAAAATTCAAGTCGCATTACACAGGTATCCTGTATTTTTTTTTAATTCATCTGGCTACGCTCTTGAATGAACTGATTGTAAAGTGTATTAGTTACAAATTTTAATGGAATCAACCTTTATTCTAATTTAAACAAGACAGTTTCAATGCATATAAAATATAAAAAAAAACTAAATTTTATTTTATAGGTGTGATTCCATTGAATATAAACATATAATGCATGCATTATGTATGCCTCTTAAGTAGGTTTATTAAATTTAAAGTTATCCACGAATATAACACTGATTTAAAACATACAGCTCAAAACACACCCTTCTTTTTACAATGGTTTTAACTACGATAAAAATTACTAAGTAATAGTAATTATCTGCAAAAAAAAATAAAGAAAAACAAAATTATAATTGAGTATCTACAGAGCCAGCAATGAATGTAATAAAAAAAATTGCAATCTCTATTTTAATGTTCAGTGAGGAAAATAATGATTTGTTTAAGCCTTTCTATATTCCCCCATTCAATTAAAGAACCCGTGCCCACCGCTGATATACAATGAAGCTCTACGCCTAATGACGATAAGCAAAAACTACTATTTCTACATTAACGTTTCACTGTGTTATCTCCTCAATGGCTGCCAGGGGCAATTAATTATGAAAATGATTTTAATACACACAAGTCTAAATCTACACATACTTCTACTAGCTGTGCATATTCGTGGACAACCAAAACAAAACTATGATTAAATGTTAATAAGGTATAAATTACCTTTTCGCGGCCGCCACCAGTCCTCCATGTATCCTGCAAGCGGTGATGCATTGGAAGAGCAGCCTTTTTTTATGGTAGCACAAACACAAACATTGCACCACAATTCTCATGACAGTATTTACTTTTTTAAATATATATTTAAGTTAGAAGGGAAATGATAGACAACACATGTTAAGCTGATAAACAAAACAAATATTACTGCAAATAACTATGCTGATTGAATTTATGTGATAAGGATCCTTTTAGGGACATTGCATTAATGTTGTGATCATTTTATAAATTAGGACAATATTTAAAAATAAATTTAATAAAAATCGAAAATGTTAAGTACCTACTTTTTTAAATAATAAAAAAATTATTCACAAACTTTGCTGATTTGACCAACAAAATGTAATTAATACTGATTTTTTTTTGTACTCAATCTATATATTTTTATATAAGTAAAAATACATTTCAAGAAAAAATTACGGATTCTGAGGAAAGTAGGGAAAAATATATTATATTTTTACTTTTGGCACATATTCTGATTGATCAACTAAAACTATATTTACCAGTCAATGTTATTATTGTATTTGGATAAACCATTTTTCTTTACCATTATTACTTAATACACAACACCGTATGGTGTTGTGTAAAATTGTGATCAAATCAGCAATTTCATTTGAATGTAGACAATAAAAGACAAAAAATAAATTCAAACAGCATCTAGAGGCTAAATTATAATTGATGAGTGAAAAGTAAATACTGTTTTATAACTACAGATGTCATTGGTTACATAGGGTTCTTATCATTTGCAAATATTATGTTTACACCGAGTGTTCAGGACCAAGCGCCTCACAAAAGACTTCTTTCTTCTATCTATGCATATCGTCGCGTTCAAAAGCGCACAGACGCTTTTTATGTTCAATCATTTTTTTCACAACATACCTTACTTTTCAATTTCGAACTAATCTTTGTATGATATTGTGATTTTTGTACTTTTGTAATAAAATAACATCACCATGTAGTTTGGGTTTTAATTTGATGCTCTTTTGAGTCCGCTAAGACACTGCGATTATAACAATTATAAAGTTCTTTAAAAATGAGGGTATATTATTCGTTTGATTAATAATCCAACAGGTCAGATTCATGGAGAAACAGAATAACATCAAATGAAACTGACTTTAAATGTCCTCAGTTAAAAGCTTTGATAAAGAAACTTTCTAGCTAGATTATCTTATTAGTTTAAACGAGAAATTCTTGTATGTATATATAACTAGCTGCGCCCCGCGGTTTCACCCGCGTAAGTCCCGATGCCGTGGGAATATCGGGATAAAAAGTAACCTATGTGTGAATCCAGATCTCAAGCTTTCTACATACCAAGTTTTATCGCAATCGGTTCAATAGTTTTTGCGTGAAAGAGTAACAAACATCCATACATCCACACATCCATACATCCTCACAAACTTTCACGTTTATGATATTAGTAGGATATGCATTTATATTTCGGGTATCTCGGAAACGGCTCTAATGATTTTGAAGTAAGCTATCGAAGGTGACTGCTAATTTCACTTAATTTATTTTTTTTACAATAGTAACCACATTCAAAGACATTAACAAAATGTATGGTTAAATGAGAATGAACTTGAATATTTGCAAATGACATGGCACAGTTAAACCGACACCCAGACATCACAGTTAAAGAAATTATTTAAAAAAATGGGAATGCAAACTCTCAAATTATGTTATTCCAAAGAAAATATGTAATTTATACACAGAAAAATCCAAAAACCCATATTAATTATCCATTATGAATGCAGCTATAGTTATATTTTAATTTTCAAATATTTATACTTATCAGGAAATAAAATATAAGTTCGCAAATTTATTGCATTAATATTATAATCAAGAGCTATCTTAAAATTTTTGACTTTTTAGTAATTTGCAAAACTTAATAAAATTTAAATAAAAAGAAAACAAAATTCACACAGTTTGCCTGCTCACTAAATGAAAATCTTACCATCTCGCAGTTCGGATACCCCAGTTGTTGTAGTCTGTGTTTGCTTCGCGTACGTCACGTTCTCCTTGGGCGGAATGTCGGTTGATTGCACAGACACTACTTGCAGGGCTGGTGCTTTCTTTGGACCACTATGTGAAGGTAAAAATTGCATAAATCTCTTTAATTCACCTTACATGTGCTAGATTATACATATTATGGAGGATTAATATAGCATGCGTGCGTGTCCCCTGGAGTTGCAAACTTTCATAGGCTATCGTAACCGCTTATCATTAGGCAGCCCGTATGCTTGTCTGCCACCGACGTGGTATTAACTATTAGTAAATTACTAGTGTTATTATTCACGTTTGTTGAAGTCTTTTATTGCTATCTTTAAAAGACTAATTATAACAGTGTTAATTGGAAATAACTTATAGTAGGCAATCATCGTGGCTTATAGATGTAGAAGCTATATGTATGTACAGCCTTCATGTCTTCTGCTCTGAGACAGAAGTTTGGGTTCATTTGAAACTGTTAATTAATGTTCTACACCAGTTTTTGGATATTGGTTTTTGCGTCCCACTAATTGGGATCACTAATTGCATCAACGCGGAGCAATCACTTGACTAAGAAAATCAATTGTCTAAATATATTGTTAATCGATCAGTGTGCAGAGAGTCGACAGGGGTGCCCTCTGTCACCTTTGATTTTAAACATTTTTATTGATTGGGCTACACGGAAAATTCTAGGTACAGGTAAGGGCAGAGACAAGAAATAGCTCTTAAATTTGAAGATGGAGAAGAAATATTAAAAACAAACAGATTTTTTTATTTAATAAGGGGTAGGCGAGTTTCAGGTCTTTCTTGAAGTGGTACGCAGGAAAAACTAATTGGGAACAACTGTTCTACACTTACCCATGTGCCGGTAGACTAGACTTATCAGTGTGGGGCAGACTGGCGTCTGGTGATGCGGTCTGCGGTGGCGTGAGTGACGTCATCGATGAGAGGGACGACAGTACATCCTTGACAGGTGCCACGCCTAGGGAAGACAGCATTTCGTCCAGGTCTCGACGGCTGTCCATGCTGGATGCCACTGAGGCACGTTGCTAAAATTTTTTTATCAGTTTGCTGTGATTGTGAAGGAGTAATAATAGATACAGACAGACAGCCATTCTTGTCTTTAGTTAATATTAGCAAACATGTAAACCACCAATTAAGTTAATGAATTAAAATAACAATTGAAAAATTCAATATATAAAATTGCACAAAAATTATACGAAATAGTCCATTTAAAAAAAGTTAAACTTTTTAAAAACCCGTAAATAAAAAAAAATGTATCCCAGGCGTTTTTATCAGAATCATATTTATTTGCAAAGATATTGTGACAAATGGTGTTACAATAAAGAATATTCAAGATACAAGTATTTTGACCAGAATAGTGGCATGCAAAAACATTAAATAAAATAAAAATAATTAATTATATTAAGCAGAGTAAAACATTCATTATTAATAATGAAATCCGATGTCATACAGGAGAAAAACATGATAATAGTTACAAGCATTGTCTCAATTGCCATATCCATGAATAATTAATAGATGCCTTGCTATTATAACTAAAGCAAAAAGGCCTTTTTTTTTTTTTTTTTCCGTGTGGAAACCCCCACGGGTCATCACCTCACCTGAGCTAATGGTGAAGTGGTATGTCGGAATCGAACCGACTAAAACCACACGGTGTTCCGTCACAAGTGGGTCTATTGCAGGGGACCCGGGAATACCCTAAGAAGGAAGCCTCCGGGAACCCCTGCAGACCTTGGCCGCCTCTTGGTCAGTAGGCGGCCACACCATAGAGTACGGGGGAAAGCAAAAAGGCCTAATGTACCTAAATTAAGAGCATCATTCGCAAGGAGCCGTTAATATAATTAAAAAAAAATAATAAGTTAGCTTAAATGTAATTATCTAATTTGTCATTTAGATAATCCGTTAAAGTATAATAGCATTTATCTGTTAATAATTCATTTAACTTTTTTTTGAACATATTAAACTCTGCTCCTTCACTGTTTTTGGCAGTTTATTTGAGAGATGCCATATGAAAATGCTTTTGTGCATCAGTGCAGTGTGAGTTTTAAGAACACAAAGTCGATAAACATCTTGCTGTCGTCTATTGTATAAATCTGAGGCTAACATAAATAAATTTGGATTATGTTTCACAAATTCAGCTACTTCAAATATGTATAAGCAGGGCAAAGTTAATAGTTTATATTTAAGAAAATATGGGCGACAGCTATCTGTAGTTTTTAACGCAAACATAGCTCTAACACATCTCTTCTGCATCTTAAAGATAATATCTTTATTTGTTGAATTTGCCCAGAAAATTATAATTTATATGTGTACTCAACTGAGTAAGGAACGAATTATAGTATAAAATTCAAACAACATACAAGGGCTTCGTCTGCATCCTTCTGCTCCTTCTCTCTTCTGCGCCGATCCTTTTCGTCTCGGAGAGCTTGGAGCTTCGCTTTCTTTCGCTCCAGCTCTGCTTTACGATCTGACATGCTTGACATGGTTACTGGCAAGAAGAGTAAAAGTTACCATTATTAGATGTTACAAAATATCACAGTATCAAAGTACACAGTAGCATAATAATAAAGAAAAGTAATGGCCTTCAAGAGAATGTTGGCTAACCTCATCATCTTTTCCTCATATAAAAAATGAGTTTGTATGTGATTTCTATAAATTTGCATGTGTTTTGCACTTAAGAGACAAACTTACCTACTAGGGAATAATTGTTATTAAACTGTCGACTACCCTAGGCCTGGCCTACCTATGGCCTACTGCTTGTGGATTAATCTGATGCATTTAATAATAACAATTAATTTGAAATTAAGGTGACTAAATTTTTGTTTTAAAACAGTGTGTATATGTGTTTAACCCCAAGCATTTTCAACCTATAATCTATTATTGAGTAGTTTTGCGCCTTCAGAACATAATTTCTTATTAAGACTTAAAGGAGATTGCCCATTTCAGTATGAAAATCAGTTTCACACTTTTTTATGCTGCGTCAAATATGTATAAACTGCATTATTAAGCCTGCACTGAGTACTATCTGTAATATAAACGTATATTGTAACATAACTTGGGGTTATTGAGAAATTAAATGCCAAAATAGGTTAAAAAATAACAATGATAAGTACAATAACAATAACAAGCAAATATTGTGACACTGACGTTAGAGTTTTTTTTTTAATGTCTGTGGCATCATGTTTTTGACAGGGATACCATATATAAATTAAGGCAAAACTAACACTGAAGTATATATTCACATTCACTACATAACTACATACACGAAATAATAAGATTACTAAACTGCAATATATTTTAATAAGACATTGCAAATTATTATCACGTATATACATGAAACAAAAACATCTTTTTAAAATAAAATGGTTAAATAATTATATCATTATTTAACCATTTTATTTTAAAACAATGTTTATTTGAATTCAACCATTAATGGTTTATTTTATATAATGGCAACATTTCACTTAAAGTGGAAACAATCATTGATTTAAGTTTTAGTCCTTGTAAGATTTAATTTCAAACCCCAAGTTATATAGAAGAGATTCAACATCGAAAAGTCACATTAAAATCAATATTTTTTTAAACATGTGAAATAATGACATATGTGAATAAGTCTAAGTGAAACCATGAATGGGCATTCTCATTTATTGCATATTAATAGGGGTTTTATCAATCTCAAAGACTTCTTTATTTTTTAGAGCCTTGAACAATAGGTTCTTAATCTAATCTTGATTTTGTGTATTGACCTTCTTTTTTTTAATAGCGTGAAAACCCCCACAGGCTTTATTTCACCGGTGCCTAGCGGTAATGTGGTATGTCAGAATCAAATTAATGAAAGCTGCAAGTCCATCACAAGTGGGTCTATTCAAGGGACTTGGATATACCCTAGGATAGAAGTCTCCGAGAACCCCAGCAGCCCTTGGCTGCCTCTTAATTTAATGAGAACTTGTTGACATAAATATACATCATAATTCATGACAGACATGTATATGTACTGGTACTTAATGTCATAATAATATTTGTTGTTAATTTTTTCCTCAGTGAATGTTATACTCTATTCTAATATCATATATTAAATTGTTTCTGTTTGTAGTCTTTTTTTATTGCACACAATAGTGTGAATGTAAGCCACATTTCCCACAATCAAATACAGTACAACAACATTACACTGAAACTACCTATGATCTATTAGCTTGGCAGCATCTATGTGTGCTAATTGGAAAGTTCTCACTGACGGACAAAGCTACTGTTATTTGTTATTTAATTATTTTCTATACTAATTAAAAACTTTTTTCTTAACTTTTTTTTACTGAAATTAAATGTAAAATAAAGAGAATTTAATTTCTATATGTTAGAATGTAAGTAAGTGTAAGTAGTGTATTAATTTACATAATACACTTAATTTTCAACAACACCTTTTAAGACTTATATAAGTGTAACATTTAAATGAAAATTCTATTAGAAAAAAAACACTCATCACACAAAAACACTATTCATTCATCATTCTATTCAAAAGCCATGAATAGCCTTAATCCCATAGAGATATGCAAACACATTGTTCTATAGATAATACAAATTTATGAAACTGCAGAGTTTCCGTTTAGTTTTTGACATAATTTCTTCATTTGACAGTATTTGATGAAAAATAAAGTTAATACTTTTATTTAAATATGTTTATGGAAGTTAATGCGAACACACAATAGGTATTACACATATGGTGCTGCGATATTAATTATGGGAACTAAGAATAAAGTAATTTTGTAGTCATACTCTTTCAACATACCTTGTGATAATGTTGATTCCCGTAAACATAATTTTATATCATGGAATGCAAACTATTAAAAGACAAGTTACCTTATTCATATGAAAAATTTATACATGATAGAATATATCAGAAATAGTTTAGATTATCAGAATTTCAATCTTTTTCAATAATTCAGTGTAGCTAAAATATGGAATTTATGTTTCCATCATATTCTAAAAGTTACTAGTGTTGTCTTGATTGTGTTAGGACTCTGATTCATAATACAGACAACAATCACAACACATCGTTTATATTTCTTATAGGAAATCTGTAACGCCACTGACAGAACAGCTAACGAAAGTTAATCATAATAGGATATGTCTGATGTCATGCGATCGACTCAGATGATTCATTACGGATACATTTAAGATTTTTTAGTATGCTTACCTGTTGTTGACTGATTATACAGGAAATAGCATTTTTACACAAGATTATAGTAAAATATGCTGACTAAACGTGGCAAACAGAAAAATGTGTGTAACGGGAAATTGAAGCACACGAACACCAGCACAAACTATTCAGTTATTGTGCAAAATTGGATGACATTCAAATAACTGAATACAATGTTGACATAAGTTCCTTATTGCGTAAAAAATTATCTAATATTTTAAAAAACACGGAGAAATAAATCGATCAACACAATTTTCAGCTATCGGCAGAAAATTACAGTGTTGCAAGTTCCTGCCATGCTAATTACCATTTATCCAATTTTCAAGTTAACTGAAAGAGCACTAAGTTATGTAAGAAGCGAATCCTAATTATTAATAATGAGTTTGTCTATACCAAAAACTATAGTGTCAACTATAACGATTATATAAATATTTTAAGGCAAAAGTTTCCACATGTTATAGTATTTTTTTTAGCTGGTACTCATGAAAGCCTCCTCTGTTCAAATACAACAATACAATTATTTTATATAGCCTCATAATCATTGCAGCTCAATTCAAACATATATCAGATTTATTCATAATCATTTTTAGGTTTATTTATTTTTTAAATTTTGATTGATTATAAAGTTTCATATACCTAAACATCCAGCGCCACCGTTAGACAAGAACTATGTTTTTGAACTTTGCTCCAATCAGTTCGTTCTACACTGAACTATTTATTTTCTTAAAACGTCAATGTTGTAATTGGTTATCAATTTTTCCGACTGTTGATTAAGCCAATGAGAATGAAGTCTTTTTTAATAATTTGACATTCATGCAACTGTTCATTAAAACATACTTGGGTGTTGTCCGGCTTGATGAATGTAACAACGCTAACGTAATGATCAAACAGTTTTACTTGATTTTCTGACTGATACATTACGTTCGTATTTTTAGTAGACATTATAAAACAGCTATGAAATTATGATGAGTGGTATTGTGTATTATTTCTGTGTTTTGCTCTGTTATAGCATTACAAATTCTGATGCAGGTTAGTTTAACGATTATCTTTACTTATTTAACATGTTTTGTTAAAAAAATACGTTAATTAGTCGGTATAGTAGCTACGTTTTGAAATTGGAACACATTTCTTATTCTTGTGCCTTTTCATTAGAATAGTTTTATTTGGCAATAGCGTACCATGGCCTCGTCATTGTTTACGTCGTTTTAAATCCGTTCAACCATAAAAAGAACAGTGCCAAGAGTAATATTTGTGTTGTAAATGAGTAATGGTAACTATCACTTGTATTCTAATCGAATAATATTGTTTTCAGACTCTGTAAGATATTACTATGACTATGAATGTAATGAACCTCTAGTTATAAATGCAAAGTTGACTGCTACATCTAGTTTAAGGGACAGAGGACCAGATAATGCTAAACTATATGGTAAGTAAGGAATTATTATGTATTTAGTACAAATCCTGAGCAAAGTTTTAGCAGTTGCAAGGGGTTTTGTTTTCAAGTGGTTGGTATAGAACCTGAAATCTTATGTTACAAGTATCTTATATTATGTCACAATGTAGTATGAAATTGGTTTAAAAACTTGTTCAGGATATGTATATCATGTTTGTCAACCGTTAAAACCTCATTTAGGTAATCTGTATACTTTAAAAATTAATAGTTTTGATAGTAGCATGTTGGGTGTTACCATGTTGTGGTGTTTGTTATTGGTTGACTCACAATAATAACGATAAATCAAGTAAAACATTGAAGATATCTTGACCTAGCATAAATTTTATTGATATAAATTTCAAGCAACAAATGTTACAGTAAGCATTGCTGATACTGAGCCTAAAAGATAATCTTGTCTGTAAGACCTCTTTAAAATATGTCATGAATTTTATTACTATAATGACTTGTAATATTTTTTTAAATACTACTATAGCAGTCAATTTGAAAATATTTTTTTGGAGGCAATCTTTTATATATTTAAATTTGTTACTAGGAAATCAGTAGCTAATTAGTAAGGGGTTTAAGTTTAGATATAGATAAAATTATACAAGCTAAAAAAACAGTTCCTGTACCAATTTATACTTATATATTTTTGTTGTTTCATTTGGCATGCTGATGCACATTAAATATCACCTATCAGAAACAGTAATGAATCATCCCTACCGTTCAATATTGGAGATGTTTTGGTACTATCTGAATGATGGGCATTAAATGCTCCATCACATTTTTTTTTGTGGTTGGTGTGTAAGTTAAAATGTCCTGGTTCATAACATTTGGTAATACCAATAATTGGTACCACAAAAATAATAATGTGGCAAACTATTATTGTCATATTTCAACCAATTAACACAAAACAAAATTAAACTTCACAATCACTCTATTTATTGATGAAAACCGCATTCAAATCTGTTGAGTAGTTTAAAAGACCTAAGCGTATAGACGGCGGGAAGCAACTTTGTTTTATACTATGTACAGATTAAGGGAGCATACACATTATTTGTAAACAAAAATATATTCCTTTTATTCTTTTATACTATTATTATTAATTATTATTACTACTTATATTATGATCAATTGTTGAGCACTTAGCTCAACATTCCTTTAAAAAAATGTCAAAGTGACTGTTACATATTCATTATTACAAAAGAAAGTAATTTATTTGAATGTGTGTCTAAATATAGGAGCCATAGAAATCATCAATATTTACTGGTAAAGAGTATGACTAAATGACATCAGAGCTCAAAGCTTTCGACCCATTTGTGAACGTGTTCTTTTGCTACATTTTCTGGTACAAAAATATAAATATAACAATGAATCAGCACATTTTATACATAGTAGAATGCTAGAGAAATAGTTCAATAAATTATAATAAATAGATGCTATATTACATTTTACTCTTTTTATTTTTTTTGCATGTTTTGTGTTTTTGTAAGTCATTCAGTTGCCAGAAAATTTATTTAGCTTCTTAACCTGTGAATCGCAAAAGATAAAAAGGAAGAACGAAAGTAATAGGATTCATTCGTCTGCAGGTCCGAAATCAAAATAAAACAATTTATAAGTGGACCTCAGTTGCAAAAAATAAGTACACTAGTAACAAAATGTCAAGTACCATTGTGAGATGGGCTTTCAATGCCACAGAATGGAAACCTACTATGGAGGAAATCACAGATGCTTCATGTTATATTCAACTAGAAGAGAAGCAAAGGATAGCAAGATTTGTATTCCAGAATGATGCAAAATCCTCACTAGTTGGACGACTAATGCTAAGAAAATGTGTCCATGAGACAAATTCTATACCTTACAATGAAATACGTTTTACCAGAGATGAAAGGGGTAAACCATGCTTAGTTAATGCTGGAGACACACCAATAACATTCAATGTATCACACCAAGGAGATTTTGTTGTACTGGCTGGTAACAAAGACCGCAGCATCGGAATTGACATTATGAAGATTGAACCACCGGCGAACAAGAACATTCCAGAATTCTTTCGAATTATGACTAGACAATTTTCTCCCCACGAATGGGCAACAATACGTAGCTTTCCCACGGAATTGGAACAGATTGCATGCTTCTACCGTATTTGGTGTCTTAAAGAGAGTTATGTGAAAAACACAGGGTTCGGTATAACTGTGCCGTTGAATGAAATAAGTTTTTCGATTAGCACACGCAAGTTGGAAGTGGGGAAGTTAGTGACTGACACGGTTTTGTATGAGAGGAACATTTACAAAAAAGAATATTTTTTCGAAGAAACTTTATTGGATGATAAACATGCCGTTGCTGTATCATTGCAAGTAGGAAAGCAAACGCAGTATGAGCCATCGCCATATAACTTTCTGACATTTGAGCAGATCGTGAAGAATGCTGAACCATTATGCGAACCAGATTTCATTTTCGCGTCCGATTTTATGGAAAAGCAAATGAAAAGTTTTTAGTTTTTAAATGGGTTAAAGATAATTTTTAGTTAGAGGTTTTAATGGGTTAGAGTTAGGTGGTTTCGTCAATTTGAACCCTTTCCGTAGTTTTTTTTTTTAATGATATATGATAATGTTTCTTGATCAGTCTTTATTCTTTAAATAATTAATTTGTACAATGGAGTCTTGGTTTATATAAACACTTGATACTTTTAGTATAGGGAATAGAGCTAGGAATGAATATGAATGTTAAATACTACATATTATGACCAATAAATGAGTACCTATCTACTTTAATGTTATTCAGCGTAAATCCTCATTTTAAATGACTAACAATCTCACATATTAACTGCAAAAAAAAAGAACCCCAAAGTAAAAACAGAAACATTTTCCCGCTCAAAAAAGGTTTGAACGCATGGACGGCATCCGAGAATGATTTCGACCAGCAGCTGGTCATTGACCTCGGCAGTGTAAAGAACATTACAAGGGTGGCCACACAAGGGCGGGCCCATTCCCAGGAGTTCGTTCAAGAGTATCATATCAGCTATGGCTCGAATGGGCAAGACTTTGTGCAGTACAAAGCAGCTGGAGGCGAAGTTAAGGTAAAATCTATGTATACAAAAATACGATTAACAGGTTGAGAGGTTTGGTTTGCACGTGTTTTCAGCCATATTAATTTTGTTTTTTTTTTGGGCGTTGTAGTGCTTTGGTTTGGTAGCTCGACTAATTTACTAATATATTTTTAGCCATATCAATCATAATAGTTACCTAACATTATTTTTTCCCTTGAACTTAATGAGGACATATTTGATGAATTATAAATACGTGGCGTGTCCAGCAGAATAACATGTGTGTCGACCTAAGAGCCTTGTCGATTACAATAGTTAATATGCATATTTATTGCTCGTTCATGTCGCGATCCAGTAGGTAATTTTTTTTTTTTCAGACGATTGGGAAAAATTGTGTAAAGTGTAGCTAACTTCTACGTCTGACATATTAAAACTGTGGTATCTACGATATTTTGGTGTTAAAGAAATTCCAGACTCCACGATTGCGTCTTTCTCAAACCAAAATAATATAGTCAGCATAACTAGTATGTAGTTGTAATGATAACGTACGTGAGAATAGTAGCCATATTTTTATCTAATAATAACTTAAATGATCAATAATAATTCTTGTATATAAATGTATATCAATATATAGTATATAAATATGTATATTTCGGAAAGGGAAAATATTCTAGTTCTAGTATATTTAGATAAAGTTTTTCTCTTTATGTTTATATAAAATATCTTTCCTAAAAAAAAGTAAAAAACACTGATTGCTGAGGTACTTATTAGCATAAGTTGAATACTTATTGGTGTTAATTGACTAAAGGTCAATTCAAAACGAAGAGAAATATACATATATTATTTTGTTAAGTATTACCTACTGACTTTTAATAATGATGTAACAACTAGCAGTGCCCGCGTGGCTTTCTCGTGTACATATTTATATATTTTGCGCGGAACCCTAATTCTTTTTCCAAAATAAAAAGTAGCCTCAGTTACTCCTTACAACAGATATCCAGATATCTGCCAGCGAAAGTCCCGTGGAAATCGGTCCATCCCTTTCGGAGATTAGCCGGAACAAACAGACATACAAAAATTTTAAAAACAAATTTTTAGGAACAGGTTTCGTTCAAATAACTGGATGAGCAAAAAAAAAAAAAACTATTATTTTCACATTACAAACAGACACTTAAATTTTATTTAGGTATTTGTATTGATAACAATATATAAATATATACTTATATATCTTTATTTACTTACAGGGTTTTACATATCACAGTATAACACAGCAACAGTATGATAGCCGAACAGAATATGGCCTACTATATAAATAATCTCGTACGTTAAAACGTTTTTAATTGCATAGAACAGGGGTCATCAAATGGCGGACCGTGGTCCAGATCCGGACCGCCGTCCTGTTTGGTGCGGACCTTCGGTAAACAATACAATATATAACAGGAACTTTATCGTCTTTGATTAAGTTTCTATTATAATTGAACTTGTATTACTTGAACTAAACACAAAAGTAGTAGGGAGGTGGTTTAGACTTAACGTTATTCAAACGAAAGCGCATTAAAGGAATAAAAAAGATGCCTGTAAGAGATCGCTCTTAGCGATAAACCAGCTTTTTGTTCATATCCACTTTGTGTATTTATTTTAAGTAATATGTCGTTGGTGAACAATAAAGATTATTGTATTTAATTCTATCAAATGTGTCCTCTAAATGGCCGTATACTCCCTTATCCAACTACCCCATATCATAGAACATTATTATTGCAGATAGGTCATGACTTATGGCTAGAGATCGGATAATCGGATGCATATTTACCTAAAGTTATTTTTTGGATAGCAAATTATGGAAGCGGCTTCTAAGTATATTTTTATTTACAAATGCAGTTGTATTGTCGCGTCGCTACTTGCGCACAAGCAAGCATAATTTGCCGTCTCACTCGCACTCTTACAAAATGCTTACGTTTCCTGGGGTTTAACACCGATTTGACACTTGTTACAACGTAATAAGGTTGTTTTTGCTTCGTCAAAAATCACTGACAATAAAAGTAAGGAAAAGCAACCATTATACGTTGTAACAGAGCAAGTGTCATTTGTGTCAAACTGGGGTTTATTACATCTCATGGAGTATAGGTACACTTAAATTTGAATTTCCTGGAATCGCGGGATTCTTTCGATAAAAAAGTGCTTTCCATAATAGCCAACATCTCAACTTTAGGTAAATATGCATCCGAATATCCGATCTCTACTTATGACTTATATACCTTTACTTAACAAGTAACTTGTTACTGAAATGAACACTTTAAATCGTAGGTGGTACAAGACATTTGAATAGCAATCATAGCAAGATAATTAATTAACGATATGTTGCAAATGTACTTTTTGCTAGCATCCTAACATGATTGCTATTTCTTTAATTTATTATATGACACGTCGTGCTGGAGCGGTCATGATGGTCATGCTTTAATCTCAATAGGATGGTATTCTGTTGCTGTAATTTAGACCGGGTCATGTCGGTAGGGTATAAGGAATACCTGTCCGCTTTTTGTCTCTCTAATGCTGAAGATCTGATTACCAGAACTCTTAATCGTCGATTATCTGAATTACCTTGTAATTTGGTGTCCCCACAAACACCGGCTTCGAAGCTATTTAGAGTTAGTAATTTCGCCGGTTTATCAGTTTAAAATAATTATTCTTATTTAACTTAATATCTATAACCTATGTATTGCTTTCTTTCTTGTAATTTGTAGCAAATTCTATTAAATTCTGATCTGAATGTGAAGTGACATTACTTATTGAAACTGTTATTGAAAAGAACCAGAAATATTCAGAAATATCCTGTCATTTAAAGTTTTTTTTCTGTAACTTTAACCTAAATTCATTGAATTGTTTCATTGGAAACATTATCTGTTACCGTCATCATAACAGTATTTTTCTGTACACAGTAATATTCATTCACACATGTTGGTCTATTGTTACATTCAACCATTCAACAATATGAGGGCTGCAGGATGGCTTTGTATCAATCACAATAAAATGCGCTTCACAATCAGACCAGTGGACTGACTACACATCTATACTTTTCTCTAGTCTACCTAGCGAATGGTTGATGGCCTGAATAATAAAGCAGTTTAATGTTCACGGTTGTGCGTCGAAATTCGAATTAAGATATTTTTAACTGTTTAATTAGTCATCTATTTTAATCAGTTTGTGACTGGTCCATTTTCTGGACTCAATAGTCTAGTTTTCGTCATTCCCATGCCACTTTTCGGTTGCCTATATGCGTACTTATGCACGTCGCTATGTTAGGTGTAGTTGTATAGACGTAGGTGTTGCTAATATTAGGTAAGTATAGAATGTAGCAAAGTAAGGTCTCTTTTCAGAAAAGCAATTCTCAGATATATATATATAGAAGACATCTTTTCTCGTTCTTAAAAATATCAATGGTCATAAAAATATCAATGGTCATAAAAATGTAACACGAAACCGTTTGGAATCCATCCAAATGCTAAATATTTTACGTATCTAGACTGGAGGCTACACTTATTGACATAGTCAATAAGATAAAAAGAGGTCAAGTGCTGTTGTTGTTAGCGTCTAATCAAAGTAGTGGTTGCACAGAGGTCGAATTCGACCGTAATTAATCAAAATCACAACCACTTATATAAATTAAAAAAATTATAGGCATTTTTGAATTGTCGTTATAATCAAAATATTGACAACAATAAAGCTAAGCCCGAAGGAAATAAGAAAATTAAAACATTAAAGCTCTTAAAACGAAAAAAGCTAAGAAAGTCGTTTGACACAGAGGGGAGAAAGGTTTCTCGGGGACTTCCTTCCTAGGGTATACCCGAGTCCCTTGCGATAGACTCACTTGTGACGGAACAGTGTTCAGGTCGGTTCGATTCCGACATACCACTTCACCGATAGCCATGGTGAGGTGATGACCCGTAGGGGTTTCCACACGAAAAAAAAAAAAAGGATAAAGGTTAAAGTGATAAAAATTCGACCAAAACTGATGGCTGAATAAATAAAAAAAATATATTGACAGGCAAAACAGTGCGGCTTCCATCCTTCGATTTAACAGACTATCCAAGTATAACAAACTCTGATATTTCAGTCTTTTCTTCATTCTACTCAAAAACTATAACTTTCATTTTACTCGCGTCTACTTTCATACTATTATCATTCAGGGCCCCATTCATGCTTAAGATGGATTGTGTTACGTAAGATTAGTTGCCACAAAGAGGCATGTAGATATTCGAGAGCCTGTAAGATTGTTGGTCTCAAAGAGGATGTAGGACCGAAAATTTAAAAGGGTATGCGGTTTGGGTATGTTAAAAGAATGAGTGAAGAACGAACAAAGCAAGTGTATAAGTCGAACGTTACTGGGATTGCCGGTAGGGGTCGACCATACATTACATATATACCTTAATTAAATTGGTGATGTTTTAAGAAGGTTTAAAGATAGTAGAGGAAGCTCAATAGTTATGTGGTAGAAACAAGTAGCGGTCTTTGCCTACTGTAGGGTTTATTTATGGAAGGAATTTAATGCCTCACCGATCAATGACGAACCTTTACATCAGGATTAACAAATTTAACGCGACTAGAGTTTAACAAGAGATAAAAGCCTGTTACTACTCGTTGAGAGGGATGTAAACTTAATTATATGTTGAACTATAATGTTAGCTTTATTAATTAAGAATTTGTGCCGTCTCAGCTTTGTTGCCGAATCTATTAGGCATCAGTGCTGTAGTGGCATTATAGGTTTATTCATAGTAAATAGTTTTGGTACAAGAAATTAGGTTTAAAAACCCTAAATAAAGTGGAACAAAAAAAACGCGTCACTTGGAGAAAGTTAGATTACACGGAATGATTAGTCCAAATGAATGTTTTTTGAAAGAAAGTACACAAGAAATAAGCTTTGAGTTGTCAAAATGCAACATTTATAAGTGGCCTTATGTGAATAATAATAATAACTTGACACATCTAACACACGGCGGTCTAATCCCAAACTTAGCAGAGCTTATGGTGACCAGACTGTTCGTACACATAATTATATATTTTTAAATACATACATATTATATGAAACGCCTCATGAAACACTCTGTCTATTAGTGAAAATCGCATGAAAATCCGTACAGTAGTTTTTAAGTTTATCGCGAACAGACAGACAGACAGACGCGGCGGGGGACTTTGTTTTATAATATGTAGTGATAAATTTATCACTACCCACCCAGACAAATGATCATGCTCATCACACAAATATGTTTCCTGGGTGGAAATCGAACTCACGACCTCTGGCTTAGCAGTCAGGATCACTAACTACTAGACCAACAGGCCAGTCAAGTATCGTATAAACTGCATTGATTTTCGACGAACAACAGTTGAACTATAACACAACCTTTCTATGTCTATTTAATTCTGTGGTCTATCAACTTTCGCTGGTACGTACTTAGCACATATACTAACATACACATAACGGTGAAGGAACGTCAGCATGGACGGCACAGGAGAGTTCCTACTACCAGCACTTGACGGTGAACCTCCAGAAGCGCAAAGAGCTTCGGAGTATTGCCACGAAGGGGAGGTATGCTACGGATGAGTATGTGACGGAATATATGCTGCAGTACTCCGATGATGGGGAGAGTTGGAAATTGGTTGCAAACGCTGATGGGTATACGCAGGTTGGTTTTGTATTATCCGGGAATATTTATGTATGTAGTTTCATATTAATACTTATTTGATGAGCTTATGGCTAAAATTCGGTACAGGCTGACATCGAAATACATCTAATCAGATAATTGTAACTCTGTTTTTTTTTGGTATCTTTTTATATTAATAAAAGTACAAACAAGCATACATTCTGCCTGATGGTAAACAGCATATATGGACGTTTGCAACATCAGGAATAATGAAACAGATGAATATCTTATTGCGTTTTAGTGCTAGTAATACAAAATTACATTTTTGTGCAGGCTGTTGTACTAGAACACTGTAGTTGAAGGTAGTTTAAGATAAATTTAAAAAAAGCTTGAGATACCTCCGACTCATTAGAAAGTTAAGGTATTTGTATGTGAATAAGTTCAAAAGTTTATGGGTAAATGTTAAAATTATGGTTTATGGGGAAATGGGTAAATATCACATGAAGTGGCACACGAACGATGTAGCGTTGACAATTCGTTAATTGATCGGTTCACTTTTTCGTATTGTGAATACCTCTTTGGATGGCTTTTCGTTTTCAGCATTGTAACAGCATATCTTTAGATGGAATAAGACAATTTCTTTGTTTAACATTCTTTATTCTATAAGTCACATTATTTAAAAACGCTAATAATCCTTTCCCCACTTATTTAACTGTTGTTTTTATCATATGGTTCTGAGAAATACGTCTAGTTGTCAGTGTGCCTTACACTTTAGACATAATTAAGACTCAAGTCTGTGCATGCTTTTTGTTTCTGAAGAGAATCTCGCACTAGGGCATAATCTTCCTGTTACGGATTATCTCCAACACATAATAAAGCCCTTACGAATACAATTTACAATTCCACAGATGTTCGAAGGCAACCACGACGGGAACACGGTACAGAAGAACGAGTTCGAAGTGCCCATTATAGCGCAATATATACGAATAAATCCGATGCGATGGCGCGACAAGATATCTATGAGAGTAGAAGTCTATGGGTGCGATTATGGTTCGTATATTGTATTGGCATCTTTGTAATTGCAATGGCAATCTCTAAGGTACTTATGGCTTAATACTCATACACTACTCAATTTTAAAGCGCGTTAAATAAAACTTTTGCTATCTCTGTATCTTTATGGTAAATTACAGAGACAGAAGTAAGTCTAAAATTGCAATGTTTCTTGTTTTTTTTTGGAACGAAATCCTTTATCACACGTTACACTTTAGATGCTCGGCGGATGGGGGCTTAACGGAAAAAAGTGTTAGCGCAACGAAAAATGCTGACCGCGAGTTGATTTTATTTACACGATCTGTGGATTCTGGACGATATTACTGTAATTTCATGTTGGTTATATACTAATTATCTATATACCTATTAGTTTGGGCAACTTCCACAGATGGCGCAATTTTAATTTCGAGTTTTCACAATATTTAGTACGTGTTACTTACCAAAGAAACTTCACGTGTTTTTTTTTTTTTGTATGGGCATTCTCCGTTGCGGACGCGGTGTATAAGACACTTTATAATTGAGTAGCGATTTCAGATTGTCAGGTTGGTAGCACCTTCTTTTCTGTTACAGTCGCCGACACTCTCTTCTTCAACGGTACGGCCCTTGTAAAGATGGATCTCCTGCGTGATCCGATATCAGCTGCCCGAGAAGTGATCCGCTTCAGATTCAAGACGAGTACAGCGTCAGGTGCACTCATGTACTCCAGGGGTACACAGGGAGACTATTTTGCCTTGCAGCTCAGAGATAATAGGCTCGTGTTAAATATCGACCTGGGTGAGTGTATTCTTATAAATTATTTGTTACCAAAAACTCTGGTTTCTGTTCAGTACCTATGCTGTTTTGACTTTTTTTGAAATGAAAACTTCTTTAGGCACGTTTGTGCACTTTTGCTATGGGGAAAAAGCACTGAACTCGTGACCGTCACGCTAATAATACATATATAGATCCACTAGAGGGCGCTAATCTAAACATTGAGTTCTGTCAGCTCCTTATTAATTAATGTCACCAACCTACCAATGTGACGTTTTAAGTTCTTCGTTTCGTTTAAGTTTTCATTTCTGTCGGCAGTCCCATGACTGCCTATTTATTTATGGGATAGGGGCAAACGAGCAGACGGGTCACCTGATGGTAAGTGACTACCGCCGACCATGTGCACCTGTAACTCAAGAGTCACAAGTGCGTTGTCGGCCTTTAAGGTGAGAGTAGGGTAAGGGGAGGGAGGGGGGCAGGGAAGGGTTAGGGCCTCCGGTAACCTCACTCACTCGGCTAAATATAACGAGAGCATTGCTTCACTGCCAGTTTTCTGTGAGGCCGTGGTATCACTCCGGTCGAGCCGGCCCACACTTGCCGAAGCATGGCTCTCCCACAGTTATACATATTTAAATTGTGAGATGAACCCTGCCTCGTGACATACTCTTATATAGTTCCTCAATTGAGTGAAGTCAGTGATATACGTCGAATCGTCGCACCTTCACTTCGTTTGTTCTGGATCGTTTGATATTACTATCTTATTCCATATCTTAGTACAACAGTAGTGAACAGCTACAGTCTAACGTAATACAACAAGTATGCCCTACATACAAACGTTCTGTCTCAAGTTATTTCTGTGGTCTATATCATGTTTTCATGACTGGCTTGTTGGCTTAGTGGTTAGTGACCCTGACTGCTGAGCTAGAGATCGCGGGTTTGATTCCCACCCAGAACAAATTATTATGTGATGAGCATGATCATTTGTTCTGTGTCTGAATATAATTTATCCTACTAATATTATAAACGCGAAAGTTTGTGAGTATGTATGTATGTGTTTGTAGCTCTTTGATGCAAAACCTACTTAACCGATTGCGATTAAACTTGGTATGTAGATAACTGGAGACCTGTATTAACACATAGGCTATTTTTTATCCCGATATTCCCCCGGCATTCGGACTTACGCGGGTGAAACCGTGGGACGCAGCTAGTTTATAATATGTATGTATTTAGAAATATGCAAGTATGTTTATCAGCAGTTTGGTTACCATAGAACAGGTTCTGCCTAGTTTGGGATCAGACAGCCCTGTGTGCGATGTGTCATGTTATTATTATTATATAGTTACTATAAACTTGTATGAAGGCGTACCGTTCTGTGTGTATGAAAACTTGTACCATTATATTTTGCGCAGGTTCAGGCACGTTGACCTCTCTGTCAGTCGGCAGTCTACTGGACGATAATATTTGGCATGACGTGGTCATATCACGCAATAGACGAGAAGTCCTCTTCTCTGTGGACAGAGTCATCGTTCATGAAAGGATCAAGGGAGAGTTTTCAAGGCTGAATCTTAATAGAGCTGTACGTATTATTTTTTCTGCTCTAGTGGACTAGCCTTCTGTGATGCCTTAGAATGGGTCGCTAACTATTACTAATAACCGCTGGCCGATAGTTTTAAGCTTGATAATCTTTTGATATTCCAGTTCTACATCGGCGGCGTTCCAAACTTCCAAGACGGTTTAGTAGTGAACCAGAACTTCACCGGTTGTATAGAGAACATGTACCTGAATGCGACTAACGTGATACAGGATCTGAAGCAAGGGTATGAAACAGGAGAGGTCTTCAAGTTCCAGAAAGTTAACACACTGTTTGCTTGTCCGGTAAGTCTTGTGCACATTAGAACAGAACATTTGTGTAGTTTGACCCGACTAGATTATGGTTTCATCCCATCTGACTCAACCTAAATGCTTAAATTTACGAAATATAAGAAATTAAGGATTTGGTTTAAAGCGTTGGACTTGCGACGCAGTGACCGCGGCTCAGTATACAACATGAGGCCACTCCTTTTTTTTGTGCGTGTGGAAACCCCCTCAGGCTGTCAATCCACTGGGTTTTTGGGGTGGGGCAGTGTGTCGGAATCGAACCGACTAAAACCACACGGTGTGCCGTACTGCACCTAAAAAAAGAGGGATCCCCGAACAGCTTTTATTAAGACATCCGGACCCCTCCTAGCGCCTTTCTCAGTTAGGCGACGTTTCGACGAAGCTTCCTCGCGGGAGCCACTAGCGGGTGGAGGGGAGCACCCGGCCCGTCCACCCGCGGCAACATTCAGGGCAGCATGAGACGCTGGTAATGGCCGCTTCCCGCCAGAAAATCAGTCGTTCGCTGATATATTCCGGCGAGCACTTCCGCCTCCAAATCACATTACGTATTCCAAATTTCTCCGTTCGCGAAATTCAATGTATTTTGTTTGCGTTTTAATATATAAAAGATACTAGTATTATGTGATCAATGTATATGTGTATATGTGTCATAGTAAGTAGTCTTTAAAGAAAAGGATTGTTTTTAATTGAAACTGAAATTTCAGGAGCCTCCCGTAGTACCAATAACATTCCTCAAAGAGGGCTCGTACGCTAAGCTCCGAGGATATTCCGGCAGTAATACACTGAACATCTCCTTGGAGTTCAGGACGTATGAGAACCATGGACTTCTTATATATCACAAATTTAACACCGAAGGACATGTCAAGGTATGAATATATCCTACTAATATTATAAACGTGAAAGTTTGTGAGGATGTATGGATGTATGGATGTTTGTTACTATTTCACGCAAAAACTACTGAATGGATTTTAATGAAACTTTACAATAATATAGCTTATATATCAGAATAACACATAGGTTATAATTTATGAAGATATTGTGAATATTGGCCAAAATATAATGATAAGTGTTAAGTAAGTCGGAAAAAATCTGTCGTCTGCGAGCTATTCTGGCGTGCGGTGGAAAAACTGTAAGAGTTGCACGAATATAATGTACGATGGTATTGTTTCTCCTAAATAGTTCTACAAAAAAGTCCGCGACAGTATATATCTACCTTTTATGTGTAAGCCATTATTACCAAAATAGTGAACCATAAATACAATAAAATTTTATTTTTTATTCCTAATTCACATTTAGCAGTAACAAATTGATTTTTATGAAATAAATACTTTTATCGCTTCTGATATTCAAAGTAGATAAACTTTGTCTTTTAAAGTACGTAGTTTGGTCAAATATTTTTAAAGTTACGACTATAGGACTAATATAAAACTGCGTGTGAGGGGGGGGGAGGGGGTTCGGGACATAGCCGCCGCGTGGCGTGTGGCGTGAGCCACTGAGCCACTCGGCTCGGACGCAGGCAGACGCGTGAGGGCAGACGTTGTTGACGGATGTGTCCGTAATGGGAATTTTCAAGCCACTAGCGATTTGTTAAAAGGCTCTGTATACATACATTTCTATAATATACTAGCAACCCGTCCCTGTTTCGCACGGGTAGATATTATACACCTAAACCTTCCTCATGAATCACTCTATATATTAGTGATAACCGCATGAAACTCCGTTCAGTAGTTTTTCGGTTTATCGCGAATAGACAGACAGACGCGGCGTAGGACTTTGTTTTATAATATGTAGTGAAGATATTGAATGTGAAAAAAAATTGAAAGTTTATGAGGATGTATCGATGTTTGTTGCTCTTTCGCGCAAAAACTACTAAATCGATTGCGATGATACTTCGTATGTAGATAGCTGGAGACCTGGATTAATACATAGGCTTCTTTTTATCCCGATATTACCCTGGCATCTGAGTTACGCGGGTGAAACCGCGGGGCACTGCTAGTTGATTATAAGACTTAAGGTATGCGACCCAGACCAGTTCCAGCTTTTGCTTACACTCACCTATTCATCCGTTTCCCTTTCCATCTATCTCTTTTAATATACTTCCATCTTTAATTCCCAAAGAGCCCGATCGACAGCAATAGGCTTGCCCCTATTAAGAAAGTGAGACCAAATTAAATTTGGAAAAATGTAGGTGTTTGATAAGCCACTGCCTACCACTATTTTAAACACCTTTATATCATATCTAGAACTGGTTATGATGCCTTTATTCTACATTTTTTTCCCAGGTGTACATAGATGAAGGTCGCGTGAAAGTAGAACTAGAAACGCCTGGCTCTCCTAGGGTGAAGCTGGACAACTATGCGGACGTGTTCAACGATGGGCGCTGGCACGCCCTGATGCTGACCATGGCCACGGACAGCCTGACCCTGGCCATCGATCAGCGCCCAGTCAAGACCACCAAGAAACTACGATTCATGACTGGAAGCACTTACTTTATAGCTGGTGAGAGCTGTTATATGAAATTGACGGACACAGAAAGCAAACCAGTAGATTCTGGAAAGGAATATCGTTATATAATGTAGATTTCTTCAGTGGGAGAGCCATGCTTCGGCACGTATGGGCCGGCTCGACCGAAGTGATACCACAGCCTCACAAAAGCTTGCGTTGTATTTCGCCGAGTGAGTGAGGTTACTGGAGGCCCTAACACTTTCCTCTCTCTCTCTTCCCCCCACCATCCCTCCTTGCACCGAGGCAAAATGGCACGCCTTTGAGGATTGACTTTCCTGCGGTTTTTGTAATGCGGGTATTTTTTGCTAAGGGAATAAAGAGCTTTTCGGGTCTCTGCCTCTGGATTATTGAAGTAGTAAACATGTTTTGCAACAGATTTTCGACCGATCGAATTTGTAGCTCTATCTACCATCCGAATTTGTCTAAACCCATACATCGTGTCTCTGCTAACGTGGGTTATTACAGAAATTTGATGTGTATGCGCATGTGTCAGGTGGCAAGGCACCACCCCGCGGGTTCATTGGCTGCATGCGCAAGATCGCCGTGGACGGGAACTACCGCTTGCCCACCGACTGGAAGAAGGAGGAGTACTGCTGCCAAAACGAAGTCGTGTTTGACGCTTGTCAGATGATTGACAGGTTCGTTATAGTTTAACAAGTTTAGATTACAAGTACGAACTAGTTTTAGAATACTACCCAAATAATAATTAAACCCGAAAACTTTACTTGAGAGATGCAGGATAATTAGTAGTCTAAGAATATTATTAGGCAATATTAAAAATATTATAGTTATAACGTACTATATTTTTTGTGTGATCGTTCGTAACAACATCGCCACATCTCCGGAAAATCATTTAAATAAACAGCGACTCTTGCTCCGACAACGATATCGGATCCGATGATACAACTGCTACAAACTCTGCCACTTATACCATTTCAGGTATAAAAGGGATAGGTTTCTCCTACTTGTAGGTAAGGTAGTGCTATAATTGGTTTGAAAGCAACTTACTGCATTCTAAACTCTATCTCCATTATCATAATGCTATAATATGGTGTGTCGTATGTTGTGCAGATGCAACCCGAACCCGTGCGAGCACGGCGGCGTGTGCACGCAGAGCGCGGACGAGTTCTCGTGCGACTGCCAGGGCACCGGCTACGCGGGCGCCGTGTGTCACACTTGTATGTATTACTTTATTAACCCGTGCGAGCACGGCGGCGTGTGCACGCAGAGCGCGGACGAGTTCTCGTGCGACTGCCAGGGCACCGGCTACGCGGGCGCCGTGTGTCACACTTGTATGTATTACTTTATTAACCCGTGCGAGCACGGCGGCGTGTGCACGCAGAGCGCGGACGAGTTCTCGTGCGACTGCCAGGGCACCGGCTACGCGGGCGCCGTGTGTCACACTTGTATGTATTACTTTATTAACCCGTGCGAGCACGGCGGCGTGTGCACGCAGAGCGCGGACGAGTTCTCGTGCGACTGCCAGGGCACCGGCTACGCGGGCGCCGTGTGTCACACTTGTATGTATTACTTTATTAACCCGTGCGAGCACGGCGGCGTGTGCACGCAGAGCGCGGACGAGTTCTCGTGCGACTGCCAGGGCACCGGCTACGCGGGCGCCATGTGTCACACTTGTATGTATTACTTAATTAACCCGTGCGAGCACGGCGGCGTGTGCACGCAGAGCGCGGACGAGTTCTCGTGCGACTGCCAGGGCACCGGCTACGCGGGCGCCGTGTGTCACACTTGTATGTATTACTTTATTAACCCGTGCGAGCACGGCGGCGTGTGCACGCAGAGCGCGGACGAGTTCTCGTGCGACTGCCAGGGCACCGGCTACGCGGGCGCCGTGTGTCACACTTGTATGTATTACTTTATTAACCCGTGCGAGCACGGCGGCGTGTGCACGCAGAGCGCGGACGAGTTCTCGTGCGACTGCCAGGGCACCGGCTACGCGGGCGCCATGTGTCACACTTGTATGTATTACTTAATTAACCCGTGCGAGCACGGCGGCGTGTGCACGCAGAGCGCGGACGAGTTCTCGTGCGACTGCCAGGGCACCGGCTACGCGGGCGCCGTGTGTCACACTTGTATGTATTACTTTATTAACCCGTGCGAGCACGGCGGCGTGTGCACGCAGAGCGCGGACGAGTTCTCGTGCGACTGCCAGGGCACCGGCTACGCGGGCGCCGTGTGTCACACTTGTATGTATTACTTTATTAACCCGTGCGAGCACGGCGGCGTGTGCACGCAGAGCGCGGACGAGTTCTCGTGCGACTGCCAGGGCACCGGCTACGCGGGCGCCGTGTGTCACACTTGTATGTATTACTTTATTAACCCGTGCGAGCACGGCGGCGTGTGCACGCAGAGCGCGGACGAGTTCTCGTGCGACTGCCAGTGCACCGGCTACGCGGGCGCCGTGTGTCACACTTCTGACGATTGATGTTGCGGATATCCGTATCCGTTTCTATATCCGCGGATATCTTAGGAAGAAAAAAGGTCTTTTACATTTCTAATTTCTTTTAAGTTTATGGTATTTGAAATATACCTAGGAGCCAATGAAACACTAATAAATTATATTTATATTGCTAAAATTTAAAGTCATTTTGGGTAGCACGTTAGTCCACAACGTGGTGATATTGGATTGAAAATAAATGCTATCCTTTTTTGCATGTAATAATCGTATATAAAATAGTAAATGCAAGTATCCCAATTGAAAGTAATTAAAAAGAAATTAAATTAACAGCCAAAAACGGCAACTGCACCAACAGCGGCATTTTTCCCGCCTCCCAGCTGTGTACTTAAAAAGTGCTGTGTTCAATTTGTATATTTTGTGATTTTGAATTAGAAATCGGCTAGTTTGACATTTTTATGGCATCTAACTTATTTTATGATTTTAGTGATTTATTTTGAACAATAGACAATTAAAATGTCATAATTACTAGCAGTAAGGACAGGTGTATTAAGGCAAAGAAAAGCGACTTACAGATTATTCTATATAAACGTTGGTTGTTTATTTTGTCTTAGTTAAAAAAAAAGTTTTGTTTTCTTGACCAGGTGAGTAGCAATTATTATATGTACGATACTTTTGAATAAATTTTTTATTAACGTTTAATATGGTACAATGTTACCTTTATTATCAAAAAACACACAATATTTATTTTAAAGGTGTAAAAAAATTATGGTCCAATGTTACCCCAAAGTCAGGGTAACTTTAGACCACACCTGTTTCTGTTTATTTTTATATTATGGGATTCGCACATAATTTATACATGTTTCAATGTATTTTATTAAAACCGTCTATAGTTCACTTAAATCAACCACTGTGTAGTTATTTCATCCGAATTATATTCAAATAGTGGCCCTCCGTATTCGCGGATCTAGACACTAATAATCCGTATTAGTGGATACGGATCCGCGGATATACATTCTTAACGATCCGGCACATCGCTACTTCTGACTAATATATGCTGATATAAATAGTGTAAGAGTTAGCGATTTTGAAAGTTTCTAGGAAAGCCTTTCTTTCATATTCTATTTCATTCATATTTTATTAATTCTGTAATAGTAATTGAAAAAATACGCCAACGAAAACTCTATACATTAAAATAATAAACAACATGAATATTTGATAGGTAAAGAACCGAAACGACTATATATGTACGCAATGTTAAATTGGGTAAGTCTATAGTCGTTTCGCTTTTTACTGGACAATCAATAAAAAATCTGCGATATAAACCCTTTGTCGACAGCAATCCACCCTCTATCGTGTCAAGCGTACAAGAACGTACAAGCTGTGTCTCGTTCCGCTGAGATCTACATCGATGTGGATGGGTCTGGACCACTGCCTGCTTTCCCTGTCACTTGTGAATTTTATTGTAAGTATATTAACCACAATTTTATTTATAAAACAGTCTTTACCTAAGAAATAAAACGAATTCGGCGTTTATATTTTTATATTCGATATATTTGAATAATGAATGTCCTAAAATAGGATATTTGACGTCTTAGAAAATTGTTTATTAGAGCATTATAAACTTGCTAACTAACACTCAAATCTCAATAACATGTACCGAACTATAAACAAATAATTGACGTCACTCCGCATTCAGCCAAAAACGCACGGGGCTTTTTCAATCAAATGGGCTGACATTAAAATTTATGAAGTATCAAACATATTTTAAAATACTTTATTTAAACGTATAGTAAATAAGTGCAAATGGTAATAAAATTAACAGATATGGGCGACATTAAACATTGTGTGAAAAATTGAGAGAAAGAGAGAGATTTAAATAGTTACACCCGCGTTTATGGTCACTGCTCCGCTCCTAAAGGTCGTAGCGTATGTTATGTAGCCTATAATCTTCCTCAATCAATACTCTATCCACAAAAAGAATTTTCCTAATCCGACTGGTAGTTCCAAAGATTAGCGTGTTTAAACAAACAAACAAAAAACTCTTTGAGAGGCCACTCTCGATCACCTTTCAAACAAAAAAAAAACACTTAAATCGGTCCGTTCGTTTGGGAGCTACGAGCTGAATGCCACAGACAGACATACAGATCCACAGACACAGACATACAGACCCACAGACACGTCAAATTTATAAAACCCCTCGCGGGTTAATCAATTATATTTCATTACAAATTATTTTGTTAACAGCCGATGGTCGCATTATAACGGCGGTTGAGCACTCGTCTTCCCAAAACACCGTAGTGGACGGTTACCAGGAGCCGGGCAGCTTCCGCCAAGACATCATCTACGACGCCAGCAGGCAACAACTGGAAGCGTTGCTCAATAGATCCGACACTTGTATGCAACATTTGGAATACATGTGCCGACATTCCAGATTGTTGAATTCTCCTAGTAAGTTAACTGGTTTCGATTTTGTCTTTTTTTCACTTGCGCGTAGGAGTTAAAATAAATAATAATAATCTTCTGAATCATTATTACAAAGAATTTCCTAGACCCCAACTAAGCATAGTTGTGCTGGGGTTTCCAGAACTGAGATGAACATACTAAGATGATTTTTTTTTGTAAATATATGTGATATTAAACATTGAAATAGTCAGAACAAAGTAAAAACATATTTATGCATACAAATAGTTGTAGAGAGATGTATGTGTGCGAAGGACGGAAGAGAATATTATTCAGATATTATTGTTACTAAATTGACCCGCGGGCGCGATGTCATAAAAGATTACGATGACCTAAATTGAGATGCATGCCATCTTTTGACAATAAACGAAACTAATAGCATATTTATAGAATTTCCCACAATGTATTAGAAAATTCCAGATTGGTTTCGAGTTTTCGGGAAATGTCACGAACTCTATGAAATAACATTTGCATTGCAGTATTAGAGGAGTTCTAGTTGAGTGATACTGCGCGTTAACAAGTGCGAAGTACAAGTGAATAAAGAAGTGAAAATAGTGATAATTAAAATAGTGAGAATTAATTGTAATTGATGTGTCCTTCTCTTTGTAAAGGCGAAGAAGCATCATTCCACCCGTACGCGTGGTGGGTGTCCCGGACAGGACAGCGCATGGACTACTGGGCCGGCGCCACCCCAGGGTCTCGGATGTGCCAATGTGGGGTGCTGGGGTCGTGTACCGACCCTACCAAGTGGTGTAACTGTGACGCGGAGCATGCCAAGCCTGAAGGTAATATATCCATATAATGGAGTCGTAATGAGTAACCTTTAAATTACTAACAATAACGTATTATAATTTGTTTGATTAAGAATTCCAAGTGGATGGAGGTGAGATCACAGAGAAGGAGTTCCTGCCAGTGAAGCAGCTACGATTCGGTGACACTGGCTCTCACCTAGACGAGAAAGAGGGACGCTACACTCTCGGACCTCTCTTATGCGAGGGAGACGGTATGTGCTTCAATGTATTTTGCACTTTTATATACCTATTAGGGATGTTGCGGATGCAGAATTTTTGACATCCGCGGATACGGATGCAGATGCGGATTTATGCTTTACGCTCGAAGCTCCGCAATTGTGAATGCGGATGCGAATATCCGCAACATCCCTGACACAATAACAAACGCGTCGGAGCTTGTCCCCGAAGTCTTCGCTCCTATTGGTGAATCCGCACGTGTTTACGGCACTCGCCAGACGCCGGCCCCACCCACTTTCTTTCTTGCGCGACTAGCACTACATCTCTATCTGTATGAACATCTGCATTGATAATTGCGTATGCAGATGCCAATGCAGATTTTAAAATTGCGGATGCGGATCCGAATAAACCCGATGCGATATAACCCTGGCATATTGCTTGTAAGAATATTAATGAAGGCAATATACTTGATTACTTGAAGATGTCCCTTTATCACTTCGAACTTTTTCTTTCGAACGCCTTCTTTTGTCTTTTTCTGCGAAATACGACCTATTTGTTCTCAGTCAATCAGTTATGAACCGTTTAACCTAATGACTAGTGATGTGCCGGATCGTTAAAAATGTATATCCGCGGATACAGATACGAATATAGATATGTATCTCAATTTTTAACCACTTGGTGTCGATGCGCGTATACCTTGAAAAGGCATTTGGCGTTAAGGATTAGTAACACTAACAGAATATGTTCCAACTTGGACTGAGCGTGTTTTATTTTAATGCGTTTCATGTTAAGAAACACATCACAAAGATTTGAGGTTAAATGTCGTTATTTGTTTATTCCTGAATTTCTCATAGCACACTTCGAAAGCTACATTAACATAATATACATCACTAACTTCTTTTAAAATATAAAGTTTACCAATAAATACAATATATTGATATAAAATATTCCATTAAGGTGAGGTCATGAGGATATTTCTACCAACTGTTTCTTCTAAAATCGCGAATTTTAACTTTAACGTGTCATGGTTGGTGAACATCCCACTTTCCGAAGGAAACGCATTTCATACTAAAATAGACAGCAGATAATTTAATTAGTGCAAGATATTGGCAAAACGGTATATGACTAAATACATTACATTAATACATTTAAATATGAGTTTATTAGCAACATTGCATGATAAACATAATAAAAAATAATAATGTAAAAGATCCGTTCAAAATCCGCAAAAATTAACAGTGCGGTCAGTCGGTCGCAGATGCGGATATTCGGCACATCGATATTTATGATACAATGCCATTATTTATTATTATTGTAATGCCATTTAAAAAATAAGAGTTAAGCAAAACATGTTTAAGTTTTGTAACTAAAGATTGCTTTTCTTTCCTCCCTCGAAGACTTGTTCAGCAACGCTGTTACTTTCCGTATCACGGATGCAATAATCACGCTGCCCATGTTCGACCTGGGCCACAGTGGCGACATCTACTTCGAGTTCAAGACCACGAGGGAAAATGCCGTACTCTTGCATTCGAAGGTAATTTTTTTTTATTTTGTAATACATTCAAATAATGCAATCTCGTGTAGAAGAGGTCATTTTCTTTTTTTAGATGCATTTATACAAATAATTTTGCAAAAAGTACACTGGCAACACTAACCACTAAAACTTGTGTGTTGCCAAACTCATGGCGCTCTAGCGATGCTTCTCAGGATCGGTAGAGGAACTTCTTCCTTGCTTCTTGAGAATTGAACAATGCACTTCCTCACTACGCTCTTCGCAGTTTAAATCAGTTTTTTTTATCCCCAGCACTGCTTGTCGCCTTATAAATTCTTATCCTCTTTAAATTGCTTACTTGTTAACAAAGGCTCTGTGTCGAGCGTATGAACTTAACTCACTCTCATCCTCTAATAGACAAATGTGATTTTGTAACTGGTTTAATTGCAGGGTCCTCAAGACTATATAAAGCTTTCCATTATTGGTGGTGACCAGCTTCAGTTCCAGTTTCAAGTTGGAGATACTCCGTTGGGGGTATCCGTTGAGACAAGTAACAGGATTGCCGATAACAACTGGCATTCAGTGTCTATTGAAAGAAACAGGTAAATGTTTATTTAGATTTCAAATATAACGTGATTACTTCTTCACTTCTTCTAATGTATGTTTAGGTTAAACTAAAATATACCATTTCCTTTGCCTCCCCTCCGGTTTACAAAAGCGCCGTGGAACTTGTCGGCCTGCTTCTGCGTAGATAACGAGCAACCCATCATTTTTATGTCAACGCTCTGCGCAGCTGCTGGGAGTTACTCATATTATATTGTTACACATACATACATTATGATTTTTGAGTCCGGGTATTTTGAATTTTGTATTAGTATTATTGATGCAGGATGTTGCAGCCGTTGCGTCTTAATCGTGATTTTTATACTTAGGTTCAATAACAAAACAAACTTTATTTAGTGTGATCGAGAAGCAGTTTATTGTTTGTGTGTTTTTTGATCGTAAATAAAAGTTTTTTGGGAGTTCCTATCTAAAATTATATTTAGGATTCATTGATTGGGGGGATTCGGCAAAATAATAATTGAAATTCTGTTTGGCCATGTATGTTATAGATCGCCTGAAGGTCCTTGTCGATCGATTGACTATCCCGATTTGGACTGTCAATACCTTATCAATCCCATCTGTTCGAAACAGAAGAACTAATTTATAGTCAAAATGAGTTAACAATCTAATATGAGATGAAATCTTGCAATAGTTAGACAGTATTCGTTTATTGGTTAAAAGATTACATTGAAAATGAATTGCTACTATCAATCTAATATTTTTAAATAAGTTGCTTACAAAAATTTTCCATAAAGTATTAGGCTTGTCCAATTCTGCTAGCGCAAACCGTACAAGCGTAATTGGACGACGCCTATGTGATGATGTGCAGGAAAGAGGCTTGCGTGGTGGTAGATGGGGCGTTGAAGAACGAGATCCGCACTGCCAAGGAGCCGGTGCGAGCGCTGCACCTCACGACGGGGCTGGCCCTGGGCGGCGCGCTCGACCACAAGGACGGCTTCGTGGGCTGCATGCGGGCCTTGCTGCTCAACGGCGTGCCCATCGACCTGCGCGCCTACGCCAGGAGAGGTGATGTGTGCCCCCTCTAGTGTATCTATTGTATCGGGGCCCCGCTCGAACTAGATTGTTTTATCGCGTTTTTACAAAACAGGCTAACATAAGTACTGATCTATTTTCTTGACCTACTCGTCACGCGCTTTGTATTCAAGAATGATTTTCGATATGGATATCACACAAACGATTGATTTACTTTATTTAAATATCAACGTGTGAGGCAGCTCAACAAAACCCTTTAAATACCTACATGAATTCTAGAAGTTGAATCCCTTACTTGTTATATAACAAACCTCAAATAAGGTGTATGTACACAGGCATGTACGGCGTGTCGGAGGGCTGCGTGGGCAAGTGCTCGTCATCGCCCTGCCTCAACAACGGCACGTGCCTGGAGCGCTACGACTCGTACTCCTGCGACTGTCGCTGGACCTCCTTCAAGGGACCCATTTGTGCCGACGGTCACTATAAATTGTCACACTATACCAAAATTACTTTTAGTTTTATTATTATTTTTATATATATATATATATATAGAAATAATAATAATAATATATATAATATTATTATTATTATTTCTATATATATATATATTATTAGTAATATTTATTATTAGTTATTGTCATTTCTAGGATAAATTCACTCTAGTAAAACAAGTTTTATGTACTCTCATTGTGGTTTAAGAAAAAAAAGAAAATTCACCAGCTCTCGTATTGAGAAAGCGCGGATGTAAGCTTTTCTAAACAAACATCTAAATCATTTTTATTTGTAAAAATAAATCTGTCTACTACATAATTACAGTAGATAAGTTATTTCTTATTTATTTATTAAAGGAACTTGCTTTTGACAGCAGAAAAATTCATTCAATGTCTATTTTTCTTAGAAATCGGCGTGAACCTCCGCCCGAACTCGATCATAAAATACGATTTCCTGGGCTCGTGGCGTTCCACTATAGCCGAGAAAATCCGTGTTGGCTTCACCACCACCAACCCCAAGGGATTCCTGCTGGGATTCTTCTCCAACATCTCTGGGGAATATCTCACGTTGATGGTGTCTAACTCAGGTAAAACTACTTTTGTTGTATGTCAATTCGGATACTGATGAGTCTAATGTCGAGAATTTTTTAAGATGCTATATTTATTATATGAGTATAGTTTAGAACAGAAGTTTTCAAAGTTGTGTGAAGAAACGGGATGTTATGTCTCTCAAACAAAAAGTGAGGATCTTCCGACCAGGCTAGATGATAATGACTGGCGGACCACCGTCCAAATGTTGTTGTTGGGAAGTTGTGTATTTACTAAACGGAGCGAGAACTTTCATTGCGTCTGTTAGATGGCGATGATGTGTGTTGTCTATAAAAAGCCTACCTAAAGAAAATATAAAGGTTGGGCCTCTTTTTATGTGTATCGATAATATTGGTAAGTGATTAACCTATAAATTTGTGACTATTAAATTATTTGTGGCCTGGGTTAGAATGCAGCTGCAGGGGATTACTGGTAATCACTGAACAGTTTCACTATCGACCACCTCGTTCCATCATCAGATCGGCTGCAAGATGCCAAATTACAGTATTGTCATCCGAGTTACAAATACATACAAAAATTCATTTCGTTTGTTTACATTGTTAGTTACAAGTGAGGCTAATAAAAGGGTGTTAAAAACTTAAAATTACTATCAACATTATAGTGTTGTAATTGTCTATTCCTGTTAAAATAGTCGATATTTCTTACACTATTGCTGCGTTGTTGCAGGCCACTTGCGAGTCATCTTCGATTTCGGTTTCGAGCGCCGCGAGATCGTATTCCAAGGGAAGCATTTCGCACTGGGACAGTACCATGATGTTAGATTGTCGAGGAAAAACAGCGGAGCCACTATGGTTTTACAGGTACGGTTAATTTTGTACGTAGTATTTAAAAACCATTGTTATTTATTATTATTTTGACATCATTTACAGACTTTCATTTGTCTCGACTCCAAGTTCACACTGAATGGTATAAAATATTAAGGTATCTTTTTATAGTCTGGGTAACTGAGGCCCAATTTGACAACAACCCATGGCAACCTATGGCATTGGCAATGACTATTTCGATTAGTATTTCGCTAACTAAAAGGCATATTAATATAATTAGTACTAACTTGATGGGCTCTTTATAAATAGACGGTAGTATTTATGGCATAGTCGCGAAATGAAGTCAGTTGAATCTGACTTGTCATTTGTATTATTGTGGAGAAACGGATGTTATGTCCCTTCAACACAAAGGAAATCCTTCCTCCGACCGTACTAACTCTTCATTCTAAATTTTGGCTTTAACTTTCATAAATGTTACTGATTAACACAAAGGAAAAAATTGTATTTGTTTCTGTTACAATTTTAAGTTCAAGCAACCGACAAACAAACAGAATCGAAATGTTTTCACTTAGCAAATGCTAGGGCAACGACAAACTTTGTAGTTGCATTTTACATATTATATAGGAATGGCCTCCAATTGATTTAATTTTAGTGAGTTAATGAAAAATGTCCGCAAGGCGTGTGATCTGTGAGTGACATACAATACTGTTATTAATAATCCGCGGGCGCCATCTATTGTCGACTATAGGAAGTCATAGAGGGCAACAATTACCTTAAGTGAGATGCACGCCATCAGTTGATAATACACTGAACTATTTATTAGTTCATGACTAGAATGTGCCACGATGTATTTGGAAAGTTTTAGTGTAGTTTCGAGTTTTCGGGAGATGTCGCGATCTGTCTGTAAGGTAGCGTTTTGGGTATACAGCGTGTAAGTTTGAGCTACGCAAAAACTTACAAAAACCTCTTTCTATTTATGCTTATCACAATACACAAGTCAATTCATCATAAAATGCCAGATAAGAGTTTATAGTCATTAGTTTAATTTGGCGCTACGCAATGTACGCCTTCAACCTTCAACGTTCGGCGCCATCGAAGCAGCTGATTGCATGAAATTAAATGCTGTTTAATTTATTACATTGCAGTTTTAGTCGTATGGGGTTTTTATTTTATCGGTAAAATGTTCTGTTTACTCATTGTGATATCAGTTTTAACCAAAAATAATTAAAATTATAAAAAAAAATTATGAATTTTTCGGCAGAAAATTCAAATGATTTTCGACCTAGAATCATGGTCTGAATACACTATTTCAATATTCAGTACGGTGTTCCTTAAATCCTGTATAAGATGCACGCATGCCGGCATTAGTGGAGTTTTCAAGTTGAACGATCAGCGAGTAAACAATTGGGGTCGACTCAATTTTTTTCTTGATGCCATTCTACTTACTCTCTTTCTAGCCAAACCCTCTTTCACGACCGACGGTTCAAAGTTTAATGTTGGCACGTTGTATATACGCTCATATGTTCTTTCATTGCGCGATGCAGGATTACTACGTAGTTCGGATTGTTTTCGCTAGATGACGTTGAACTGAAACTATGTTTAGGTCATATAGGAAAACTCATTAATAAAAATATTTGAAAGTATTTTAGTAAGTATTATACACTCTATACCTAATGTTATAAACGCTACTTGTTATCAACAGGAGGAAGAGTTTTAGTATTAATAACCTATACTAATTTTTGTTGGAGCGCCTTCATCTCAAAACTGTCTTGTGTCAAAATTACGTCTCATGTGTAGCAATGTCTATTAATTCGTCTGCAACTGTGGGAAGACGACTAGTAATTGATTTTATTCGTATTTTAGGTGGACAACTACGAAACCCAAGAGTTCACATTCGATATCAAGGAATCGGCAGACGCCCAGTTCAACAATATCCAGTACATGTACATAGGACGAAACGAGAGTATGAAGGAAGGGTTCGGGGGGTGCGTCAGTAGGGTGGAGTTCGATGACATATACCCACTCAAACTGCTCTTCCAACAGGACCCACCGCCTAATGTCAGGAGTTTAGGTAATTTTTTGTAAAATAATTGTTGTTATTAAAGGGACAGTCGAGGCTGGCCTCATAATTTTTTTAAGATTTGTGAACTGCTTTCGATTAAAATTATATTTTTATTGAACAGTTTATATGCCTAGTGGTATTGTGCATTAAAAACAAAATAGGCTGTCATGGGACTGCCGACAGAAGTGAAAACTTAAACGAAACGACGAACTTAAAACATCACATTAGCAGGTTGGTGACATAAATTAATAAGGAGCTGACAGAACTCAATGTTTAGATTAGCGCCCTCTAGTGGATACATATATGTATTATTAGCGTGACGGTCACGAGTTCAATGCTTTCCTCATAGCAAAAGTGCACAAACGTGCCTAAAGAAGTTTTCACTTCAAAATTATTCGAAATCGTCAATTTAAAAAAATAATTATAATTAAAAATCATAGATCCACACACACAGAGTTACCGCAACGCGTTTTCTTTGCCAAATGTAAAATTATGACCTAAAAAAAATGTTGACAAAGAACACCATATCTGCCTGTGTCGATGTATACCTAACCACCCGTTTCCGAATGGTTGAGCCTTGTGAGCAGAAATCGAGCATCGAGCTAGCAAACTCACATTCTCTCTTTTAAATCGCAAGATATAAATTTGTTATTCTTGATATTGTTGAAAAAAATATTTATGAACCAGACCTATTATCATAATATTGCATTGAACCAGGCGGCGTTCTAAACGAGGATTTCTGCGGAGTGGAGCCGGTCACCCACCCCCCGGAGAGGCTGGAGACGCGCCCGCCGCCCGACGTCGACCTACAGCAGGAACTTGACTATCACAAGACTGACGAGGCTATACTTGGCAGTGAGTATATCTTGACTGTGTAGCATTTGGAGTAATTGCTTCTTGGTTGTATGCTGAAATAGCTTATAATATAGATGTATGTAACTGGTTACTTAGGAATATGTAATCGGTATTGGATACAAACCTGTGTAATATATTGTTACGAGCTGTTGCTTGTGTGTAATATATTGTTACGAATTCATTACCAAAATAGACACAATTTATTTTAATAATTCGCAATTAACACAATTACAATTAAGTCTCTCTATTTCCAGTCACTCATTCACTTATACTTATACCACAAAAAAAATACATACGATTTAAAATCATTAACTTTACATATACCATCCACTATTATGAAAAACAGAGGTAAAAATACCTGGAAGTTCAAACGGCTCTAACTAGTAAAAACGGATAGTTTTTCTTTTTTTTTGATAGTAATTCTTTTTGTAACTGCATGCTAGACTCATTTCAGTCATTTACATTTGACTCATTTCCATTGACATATACACCCTATAACAAATATAATTTTTAATCGGCATTAAGTTTTGATGTTTATATTTACAGCTGTTTTGGCATTTATATTCCTGATGCTGATAGTGGTGGCTATTGTGTTGGTGCGAGCGCTATCGAGGCACAAGGGAGAATATCTCACTCAGGTCAGTGAAATCATAGTTTTGAAAGAATTCTACAGGTTTTTTGAAACATGTTGTGAGTGACTTGTATATTTATACAGGTGTTTCAAAAGGTGTGGTTAAATATCTTCTTTGAAAAATGATTTTGTTCGTGGTTCATTTCAAAACAACAAATTATGAATTTTCATGCCAATTTAAACTTTTTAGTTTTTTTTTTAACTTTTATTTAATTTCACTTCTATGTATGTCCTGGAATTTTGCAATCAATATTTCATCCACTTCCACTGAAGCTATCGTGATGAAATTACACGATAGCTATAGTGCACGCGTTTGGTTCTCATGACAGTTCATAATAAAAGTTTTTTTTTAAAGTTTTTTTTTATTATTAATTATTTATGTCAATAGTTTTAGAAAAATCCGTATATTCTATCAACATCGTTAAAGTATTAAATACTCATTTATGTTAGTTCCCTTACGAAATATAAACTTTATCGGTCAATTATGAAGTTTAATCGATACATCACACAGTGAGACGTCTGTATTAATAATGTATTTTTTTTCAAAATTGTGATCGTAAGGTCTTTTTTCCAAGAGGTTTATTATATGATTTTAGAGACGTTTGAAATGTTGAAAAGGTGGAGTTAAGAAGTAGTGAGTGAATTAGTGAGTGAGATGTAAATGATGTGTTCGTCGCGCAGGAGGAGCGCGGCGCGGCGGGCGCGGCGGGGCCCGACGCCGCGGCGCTGGCGGCCGCCACCGGCCCGCGCGTCACCAAGCGCCGGGAGTTCTTCATATAGTGCCACTCCTACACCGCCCCGGCCTACCTAGCCGTTACCTACCACCTTCGAATGCTACGGATGTGCCATTCAAACATTTCTATATTTCATGCAATTATACCCGCAAGCGTCGTACCGACGAATCTTTCGAACCGATACTGTCGCATATAAATAGCGTTTACAAAATATGAAAATTTCATTATCATATCTATTATTTCTATCCTTTTCGTTTACCCAACGTTTTAATAAATCGCATTACACGACTAGTATGCATAAAAAAAATTAAATTTGATATATAATTTCGATGTTTTTAACAGCTATAATGTAACCTATATCTACAGTATATAATTTCTCTTCCTGAACAATTTATCTCAAAAAATGCCATTTGGCTACTTATTATTTGCTTCAAATATTACAAAATCATCTTAATCATATATAATAAAGAAGAATCTCAAACTAATTCAATCTTAAATAAAAAATGAATCTCATAAATTGAAACTACAATTATATGCTTTCTGCAAGTCTGATTTTATAAAAAAAATCGGTTGTCTGTAAAGTCTGTTTACTGACGATAGTTGAACGTGACAACGTCATAGGGACGCCTCAGAGCGAGGTAACGCCGCATGAGTCATGTGTTTTCGTGCGTGCAGCCGGCTCCATCGAATTATAAGACGTTGTCACGTCAAAAATATATACCAAACCATCATCATAATTCTACATCATATTCAAATAAAATACTACTATATCCACACTATATCTTTCTCTCTGTAAAAAAATGGCGTGTAATTTGTATATTCTGTATATTTACCAAATTAAACAATCCATTAAAATATATTATTAGAAGAAATTTGCCCAAAAATGAAATAAAATTCTTCCAAAAAATGCGTATTCTATAAAATATATATAATCGAATATTTTCACACATTAGGATGTAGGTATATGTAGATAACACCCCGAATTCCACGATTCGTTTTATTATTGTAAAAGTAAAGGACACACATAATAAGTTTTAGCATACGGTACAAATAACTTCTAGGTGCAATACGATTGTTCTAAACTCTATGCCAATATAATGTAATATGATTTCGAAAGATTTTAAATAAATCACATGCCAAATTATCGTTTTAAAACCGTAACCCCAAACACTTCTAACACAATCTCATACAATTCCAAATCTCAATTTATACCGAGAGTTTTAGATGATATTTGGTTATTAATCTCTTTGTCTATTACTCTGTAAGATACGACTTTAAACTACACGAATGAATTTCATAATGTATAATAGCAGATGGACTGAAGCTAGACTATTATATCATTAATACATTTACTGCTTTCATTACACAGTAATTGTAAAGAAGTACTTGAAGCGTATATAAAATTTGCTATGTGCTAAAGTCTTGAGTTTTCAAAAAAAAAGATGGAAATAGAACATAGATCTCTATCAGTATTTAAGATAAGTTCGCATTTGATGTGACAATGCGAGGAAGGTCTAAACATTTAGAAGTCTGTATTCTATGTTCTGATCGAAACACATTTTTTTTTTATTGATTTGCGTTTCGTCAGCGTAAGTCATTGATATACAAACTAGGGTAAGTTATAATTAGGTTCTTTATAATTTTATAACATTTATATAGAAGTTTATTTAGACTGCTTAATTATAAGCCGCTAGAATATTATTAGTTTAAGGTACAATTTGTTTGATGTTTTTTATGCTTTTTATTTCCGTCCAAAAGATTTTTTGTTACTTAACAATGATGTGATCATTTTGTACCCAGCAAAATAAATACAGTTTGTATCTCATAACTTTAATAAAGTGTGTATTTTATTTAGTATTATTTATTTCTCTGCAAGTTTTTCATAATGCGATCTATGGATAATAATATGGAAACAAAGAGTGTAATATAAACAACGCTCACAGTGCATGTTCTTTGAAAGATTTGTTCTACATTAAATAAAGTGCGTGTTCCATCATTAAAATTCAATGCTTCTGCTCAAGATTCGCCAATATCGAAATGAAACTGATGATAATGTTTTTTCACCTAACACGTTTTATTTCTGCATCACATCAAGGTTGACTGTCAGAGAATGCTCGAGGCATTAATGCCGATTTTTGGAGACTTGTAGGCGTCGTTCAGTAACAATACAGTCGGCACAGTCCTTACTAATCTTAGAATTTGATGTCAAATAATAATTGGATAATATCTATACCTAGTATAAAAAAAATGAAATACCACTCACTGATTAATCACAAAATCTCAGAAAGTATAAATGTTACGCACTTGTAATTTGGCAGATCAATTATTCATAGGGAGTTGGTGTTCGCTAAGAAAGTATTTTTTTACATGTCGATTCCACTCTAACCCACCAAGCAAATCTACTGGGGGATTCTTTTCTACAAATGAAAATAATCTGACAATTGTCAGATTTTGATAAAAAGGTCAGGTCAACATTACAAAAATGTGCAGAAGCAATGAATATAAGTAACAACAATCACCGAATACATATTTAGGAACTAATCATGATTATTTTGTCTTATAGAAAGTTTCAACAATTTTATGGCGCCATAATTGTAACTATAATTATGTATTAAATAAATGATCTATACTGTATCATGTCAACTGTGTAAAAACTTCAAAAGTTTGATAACAACACTACTGTAGAGAGAATATATGAAATGTATAGTTGATATGGAGAAATATTTGTCAACCACTTAATCGTCGTCATATAACTTAGTATAAAAGCATCTGTTTGTATATTTGTATATCATTTGTTAGAAATCCTATTTAACTACCTACAAGTATAGAGGCAAAAGAAACTGAAACGAGTGTGAAATATATGCTTGAACATATATGATAAAAGGGAATGATGAAAACTGCCAATAAAAGCAGCCGAGCGGATTGTTAATCCTAGTTTTGCATATAAAAATAGTTACTATATTATCGCGTAAGAAGCCGCGTGTACCCAAATGTTCTATTTCTGCATACAACCAGATAAAAAGCTACTTAGATTATCTGTGTTTAGATTCCCTTTAATATGATAGTACGAGAAAAAACAAACTATTTTTATTATTAACATGAATAATAATTATGGGTGCTTAAATGGGATTTATATTTAAGAACAATAATATTAGTACGTGAAAATACACAAAAAAGACTCGGCATCTCGTCTCGTACTCTCACCGTGTAGTACACCCACAGTGGACACAATAATAATAAGTATCTCTCGTAAATAAGTGGGATTAAGTGATGTAATACCTGCGTATGTGCGTTGTATGAAGGTGTTAGTGCCTTACTTATCCGTACGGAGCCACGGCACATAGACGTACTCACAGATTGTAGCGTGTTGATGGTAGAGTTTTTATTTTACTACTTCGATATCATGAATAAATTTTCCACAAATACATTTCATATGGTGTTTCAATTATATCCCTACATTTTCTGCCAACTGAAGAGACTTCGGCAAGAGTTGGTTGCTATTACCGAGAATTACACTATGGTGGTGGTCACGAGTATGGTGCGATTGCCTGGTGGCAGAGAACAGAGCTAAGCACTGTCAAGAACAAACTGCAGCAATTCCAGAGGCGTATTCTGCTGCCACAGGTTGCATGCGCTCAACTCCCGCAGGTGGCAGGCGGCAGCTTACAACAAACAATGCTGAATTTAAATACGGTCATGGGGGGAAAAGAACTAGAAAAAACTACTTTTTTTTTGCACTTGGCCACTAGACGGGTTCTCCTCTCAAGTCATTTAGCAAGATTTTATAGAAATCGCTTGTTTTCTCAAGGATACATGTAATCTATACATGCATTAGTGGAAAACAGATAATACGATTAATAAAAATAAAGCATTGGTTGTGTTATAAACGGATAAAACTTATTTGGGGGCAATTCCGGCTTACTGAAGAAGGCAGGGGTAATAAACTTTGATAGGTATTTAGTGCACTTTTAACAGATTGAACTTCAATAAATTAATTACTTTAAGCACGTCATTAAATGTTGCACTTTAATTCTAAAGGTAATTGTAAAAGTAATTTAATTCTGATAATAGTGGCTATTTTACTTTACTTTTACTTAAAGGGATATGCTCATAAGAGCTTTTGGCCCAATGGCCCATGAATAGAATAAATTGTAGGCATTAGGGTTGAAATAATAGATATAGGAACCGCTAATATTTTTTATATAGGTTATCATTAAATTCATAATACATTATACATAAATAATACATAATACAAAAATCATATACTAGGATATCATTAAAAAATAAAAAACTAACTATTTGCTTCGATAGCCAAAGCGGTATGACGGGTATAGTATAGTGATACAGTTGAACATATTTCTGCACATAGTAGGAGAACAATGTCGCGACATTATAGATCAATTTAAGGAATTAACTTTGCAGGGTGTCCTTAAAAAATGGGATGAACATTTTAAATCAAAAAAAATTTTTACGGTGTAGCGACATAAATTTAAAAAATAAGCCAGTACCTAAAAATAAAAAAGACATTGAGCGTTTCTTGGGCTTAATCACTTACGTGGGTGCCTTTATTCCAGATTTATCGGATAAAACTTTACCACTGCGAGAGTTACTTAAAAAAGAGATTGAGTGGCATTGGAATGAGAGGCATTATGAGTGTTTTAATCACCTTAAATCTTATTTAATTAAACAACCAGTTTTACAATACTATAGTATGAATGTACCTATTGTAATATCAGTGGATTCTAGTAGTACAGGCCTAGGGGCATGTCTATTACAAAATGGCCATCCGGTTCGTTATGCTTCGAAAGCGTTAACTAAAACTGAGCAAAGATATGCACAGATTGAAAAGGAACTGTATTCCTGTGTATTTGCTTGTGAGCGATTTTATGCATATATATTCGGTCGTTCAAATGTAACAATAGAGACGGACCATAAACCATTGATTGGTATTATTAAAAAACCAATTGTTGATGCTCCGTCCCGATTACAGCGAATGTTATTGAGATTGCAGCGTTATTCATTTACTTTGGTATACAAACCAGGTAAATACCTATACATAGCGGACGCGCTATCTCGTGCGTATGAGAAGGAGTCACCCTTGACTGGCAAATGAGAGGTCCTAAGTTCAAACCTAAGTATTTCTTCTGACTTTTTGTAAGTTATATTATTTTTTTTATGTTATAACTTATTATAGAGTGAGTGATTATTTAAAAAAGTGAAGTGTATCATTTAAAAAAATAAACTTAAGAAAAAAAAAATGTTAAGTTTTTGATTCTTTTTCGTCCTACCCTACCTATATAATTAACATGTCATCTAGAAACTGCCTGGAGGTGACAGATGGGGCTATCCGTTACCCTGGCAGAAGCAGGCCTGAGACGGCGGCGCGACGTGTTCCGAGCGCGCTTCTCTAAATCGGAGGGGGGCAAGGCCCCCCGTACACCACGTTGTGGCCGCCTTTTCAAGAGGCGGCCAAGGTCTGCAGGGGTTCCCGGAGGCTTCCTTCTTAGGGTATCCCGGGTCCCTTGCAATAGACCTACTTGTGACGGAACACTGTGTGGTTTTAGTCGATTCGATTCCGACATACCACTTCACCGTTAGCTCCGGTGAGGTGATGACCCGTGGGGGTTTCCACACAAAAAAAAAAAAAGAAACTGGGCTGGGGGATTTATATTACATGCAACCAGCGTGTGCGTTCGCGCAGCGGAATGCTGTTGAATTTAAAGATTTTAATTATGCAGATATTTAGTGTATGACGTCGTGTAATTGTGTATGGTAAAAAAAAAATTGTGCATGCAGCCATTGTGGAGAAATTCGCTAAAAACTGATTCCGCTGGGCGAACGTTGTCCTGGCGGATCCTGGCGCTTGTCATGACTAGTCTCTTGTTCATAAAAACTTAACGTTAACAAACGCTTGCTAAACATACTCTGTCATTGGTTAGAGACATCAATAGACTTAAAATGCATACATACATAAGTCACTACCAGTACAACGGTAATATCATATACTAACGCAAGTCTCAAGCGCATACTTAAATAAAGTACCTACGTAAATAGTACTTACTGTCATAGTCAAATACATTTAAAAAAGCAGGTGTAGAAAAATAAATGACCTATAAATTATAGCGAAATAACAATTGTGTTGTCACCTGTACCAATTCAATACCGGTATTATACTGTAAATTTTAGAATGTTACCTAAATATATTGCACGGCCGCTTTTTAGTAGCCATCCGAACTTGGTCGGGTTATGTAGGTTTTCGATGCTTTGTCAGTATTTTAATTGTTTTTCTTTAATTACTGAATTTAATGAGATTAAATTTTGCATGTGAGTAGTTGAATTAATACACTAATTATTGGAATACATTTTACTATGCAATTCCTTTAGAACGTCGTGATATATGACTGCTTTGTAAACAGTGGTCTATTCATGGTAAATTGTCCTATAACTCTTTAATTACTAACGGACCATCATTGATACTTGGCAACATGTTGCACACTCTTACAAGGTTTGTATAAACGTGAAAATCTAGACCGCAAAGTGCATACTTTACGAACTAAGACCTAATAAGCGTATTTTACGTTTATATTTTTATCTTTAAAACCCTACGATTTTTTCTAAATCTGTTTTTTAAACAAATATAAACAAATTCAAAACAACGTATGTAAAAATCTACAGCTCTCTATATAAGCGCTTTATATGAAAACTAGCTAATGGCCAAACGTTCGCGTAGCGGAAACTTGAATTTCTCCGAAGTTTATGCATGCACTAATTTTATTCATACATACACAATTACACACAAATACACACAAATTTTTGGACACATTTTTTAGTCCATGGATTCAAAAAAGTTCCGCCAGGACAACGTTTGCCCAGCGGAATCAGTTTTTAGCGAATTTCTCCACAATGGCTGCATGCACAAATTTTTTTTTACCATACACAATTACACTACGTCATACACTAAATATCTGCATAATTAAAATCTTTAAATTCAACAACATTCCGCTGCGCGAACGCACACGCAACCAGCTAAGAAGTTACAACAGTATTGTCGTATGGCCTCTATACCTCTTTCACAAATACATTTTTCGAGCAACATGCCAGCTCGTGATTCTCACTCTAATTAAAATATCTACATCATCATCCTCCGCGCCTTTTCCCAACTAAGGGGTCGGCTTTCAATCTAACTACGATACGGCCGAACTTTGATATTTTACGTGAAGCGACTGCCATCAGACCTGCACAACCCAAGTACTAGGCGATATCGAAGTTCTGTAGTTAGACCAGGTTGTCGGACTTTTTAGAGCTTCAACCACCCCGTAACGAATGCCACAGATGTTTGTATGGCACCCGGGACCGACGGTTTAACGTGCTCTCCGAGGCACGGAGGGGTCTCAATTAGATAAGAATGGTCACCCATCCTAGACTGACCTGGCTAGTATTACTTAACTTTGTTATGTGTTAACCTACTCGGTTACCACTTAGCCACGAGCCCCTCTTAAAATATTAAAATATCTACATATCTAATTAAAATATCCAGCCAGGTGGACTGACGACGTGAAGAGAGACGTGTGTCCAGCAATGGACAAGAAAGGCTGATTGACTGATTGTTTTTATTAAAAATTCTGTAAACTCCAATGTTATTGAATCTTGCCACGCGCACGAATACATCGACTATGCTTAAACTACTGTTATGTTTACCGAATATAAGAGCGATCCGTCAAAGGTCTTATGGGAAATATGATAAGCACTCAACAATAATTACCCGAGTGATGATGACGATGATAGAAAAGTTGATCTCTTTGACACCTTTGATCATAGTTATATTGGGTATTTAATATCAAACGCTTAAAATTCTAAAACTATCAAAAGTTTTACTTACGTGTGCATTTCGGTAAAGAACGACTTGTTTCGAACCCGACAGGGACTCGGTACCAAGGAGCGAAGCGACTTGTCTCGTCGGTAATATTCGGCTGCCCCAGTGTAAGTAGGGCAACGCCTGACACCGGTTGTTACAGTATATGTACATATACAACAAACAACCTAATAACTGTAATTACCACTTCACCTATGAAAGGTCTGATGAATGTAGATAAACGCGAATTGTATGTCAGGATCATGGCAAATGGCATTCTATCGTCTCTGCCTCCCCCGGATGGGAATAAGGCGTAAGCATACTATATGTATGAATGATACTAATTACAAACGAATATAAAGTTAGCAGTAGCAAAATATGCTCTATTACTCACATACATACCTATCGCCTTCACGCAGTCTCCGTCGCAACCTCAACCTGGTCCAGTAACCTACTAACATGCACTATAGAGAGAACAGGGGCGATCGACGGGCGCTAAAAGGTGTAGAGTGGCCGCGCGTGCTCGACAGCATGTATCGACGTTTCAGGTCAAACGACCACTTCGAGGTGTGCTTGATGCGAGATCAGTAGGGCGGGCACACAGTCGATAATTAGATATTTTTTTTCCTTTGTTTTAACATTTTCGCATTTATGTTTTACGTGTTTATAAAAAAGCTATAAAATGAAGTACAGTACTAATATAGTAATACATACTATGAATTTATTTTTATTAGACTATTATACTCACTTCCGAGAAATTTTTTGTTTTCGTTCCTATACGAACCACTGAGATGATAAATAAAGACAGACCGCCTGATGGAAAGCAATATAAAAATTTATTCATGAACATTGATATTTGTTTGAACACGTTCAGATTCCAACCTGTATGAGAGACGCTTCACATCATCTACAAGGTGACCTTCTAAACAAAAAATAAAGGAATATAAAAGAAACCATTACCTTATCGTTGCTTTAGGTATCTCCTTTTTATGTTTTAAATTAACCATGTTCAAAAATGTGTTATTGCCTTTTTATAGGCAATAAGTATATATTACTTGTTGCCAGTGGCTCTACCTACGCGGATGTCGATGTCGATGATGATATTTAGACCCCTCTCACGTCTTTAGATTTCAATGTTAAAATTTTTGTTATAAAAAAATTGATGATCAAAAGTAGCCGATGTCTAATTGCAGGTCATGGATTACTTATTTGCTAAATTTTATTTATTGTGGTGCCGAGGTTTGGTCGTGAATCAAGTGCGCAATGGTAGAAATGGATTTCGTGGTAATTGAAAGGCGATTCTTGAGCAATGATCATCTACTTATATCTATGGTAAAATTGTGTCTTATATTAAAAATTATTTCTGACCGAATACCCTGAAACTTAAAAATTACCTATTATAAATTACCTTGCAAGAGAAAAAATTGTGGAACTCCGAGCTGCCGCTTCTCGCCTTCCCGCCACTCGTACGCTTGTCCTTATCGCATAGTCGCTTAGTGCACAAGAGATGAGCCACCGTACCGGAACGCCCGCCGCTGTTATGATAGTAAACAAAAATGCAGTTACTTTGGAATTAACAATTAATCAATCATCGATATCTCTGATGGTCACACCCCTAGCCAATCTGTGGCACGTAAAGTGCTAAAGGGCTGGCAGTCAGCATTTTGCAAACGGGTTGAGTATCACAGGTGCTTAAAAACTCGTGATACTGGGGCAGTCGGGGCTGAGGGCCACCTTTATATCTATAGATAATATCATTATATTTAGGCCTACTTAAGTAATTATACAAAATATATCAAAGAATCTGCAACTATAAGTAGATAAACACATGAAGTAATTAGTATTTATATGTTAGTGGTATAAAGGGTAGACGTATTCCCACTTTCTTAATTGCTGATAATAATAAATCCCAAGCAAGCATTGGCAAAGATAGAGAAGTAATTGTAGCGATTATTTATGTAACCGATTTCAACTGAGCTAAAAGATCATTATGCTGGTTTTCAATAAACACGATTGTTTAAAACTTAGGTACATCCGTAATGCTTTTTTCAAGGGCTTCTCATAAGATGAAAATTATAGTTTTACATTTATTTTCTCAAATTCCACAATGGTCTGTTCTTTGACCACTACTGTGTACTACTAGATCCTTCGAGGCGATTTTCCCTTCGGGTTACGCCTTACTTTGGTCACTGCCCGGGGGTGAATTTTCAAGAGGCAGCGCGCTTGGCCAACTGGGGAGCCTCTTTGATAGTCGGGCGCCCGACTATCGTCCAACCAATCTCATTTTTTCTAAAGTTATATAAAATTATTAATATTAAAAAACATATAAGTACATGCATATAATGTACCTATGTTTAAGACATCATCTGTTTTGAGGGAGGTATGACACACTTCACGATTTGAAACCACCTCATTCCTCCACCAGTACCGTTGAACCTAAAGAAGGTGTTTTTGTGCTGGTAAATAGGGTCACTAGGGGCCCATAGCACTATTATCTTATCTGTGCCCATAGTGGGTTAATAAGAAGTGACACCACTGGTGTTGTTAGTGCTTATAGGCCTACGCCTACAAGCATAAAGAAGCTTGCCGTTTTATGATAAGCGTGTACCTACGTATACGCTTATCATCCATTTCCAATAATTGGTGATCAATTTTATGAAATAAATATATTGAATTTGAATTTGTTCTATTCAAGTCTTATACAAACTGTACCCATACATTTAGAATGAAAAACATCAAAACTAATTCTGCAACAGCTTCTTCACATACACTTAGAGTCACAATCGATCTCCGTCATTAAATCCATCAGACTAATCTAATCAGAATATTAAACAACAGTTTTAGCAAGACACAGGTATAATAAATCTTCTCAAACACTCCTGAACGTAACCCACTCAATATTTTAAACTGCCAACAGAAACACGACGCTCTAACAGACAAATATGAGCTTTGTCCTCTTTATGATAAGAGTTAGAAGAGTTGTAAAATGGTAGGGCAATAATGGGGTACGAAATGGCCGGTGGGTTAAGCCGGGAGACGAGCTCACCGTCAGATATTAATCTGTCAGATCGTGATTAGATTCAGTGGCACGCAGTAATATATTCGAAGGTGTCGGCATTAGTGATTGCAAAACGTCGATAGCGATGTCGATTGATAGATGGAGTAAATGGATTTAATTATAGCTGCTGATAACGTAATGGCTACCGTATTTTGCACATGTGCGACCTCTACACAGCCATCTCTTCCTACTCTCACCTCGGATTCAATAGTAAAATAGATGGTTTAGTTTAACGAGACATTTACATTCACAAATAAGTAGCAGTTGCAGTCGCAAATGAATAAGTCTCAAGTCTATCTAATCATTACGAGCGAGAGCACTTTTTACAATGCTAGCCATTGACCAGCCTACCTATCCGCGTTCCCAATTTAGTGAGCCTTGGTGTCTTGCACGCTTTTAAAGTCAGGATCCTTTCTGGATCTCCATACTTTCGTGTTAATATACTTACTAACAGACATATAATTATAAACTCCAATCCCCTCAATCACTCGAAAATCCCTTCAACGATTAGAAAAGTGCTAATGATCTTCGAACGGCTGAAAAGATTTTCTTGAATTATCTCTCGATCAAGTCACCCTACAAACAAAAAAAAACGCACTTAAATTAGTTCATTCGTTTGGAAGCTACGATGATACAGAGAGACACACACACAGACAGATACATCAAATTTATATCAACTCTCTTTTTGCGTTAATGGGGGTTAATAAAAGTTAATGCCATATGTGCATATACCTTTATAAGTTGTTAGTATAATACCTGCTTATAAAACGACAACTTACCTCTCACACCCTATTTTCTATTTACAATCAGATTCACTCCAAACCAGATTTATTTAACGACCTTTCAATATTCAGTATCGAACTACAACAGACAATCACTGTTACTATATAGAGGATATCAATAACATTGAGTATTTTACATCCCTAGGGTGGGCCGCCGAACGCGCGTGCCGCGGCAAGCACCAGCCGTCTTAACGTACACCTTGCGATAACTTACACAACATCGTGTAAACTGAGAGGTTCTTTTGTACCTACTTACCTCGAGTGTGGAAGGTGTTGGAAAATTTTACTAGTGTGTGGGAATAAATCAATGTGTGAAATATGGTTATACTTTTACTTTGATGGTTCGAAAAAAAAAAAGGTAAGTAAACTGGCCATGGGCGTACCCAGCTCTTAGCCCAGGGGGGGAGGGTGGCAAAATTTATTTTTGTCGGTCCAGGGGTGCGGGGGGGAGAAATAAAAAAAATACTCAAAATTATCTTACTACTACGTATGCTTGCTAAAGCCAGGGTTCGTGACAGTAGTATGACAATGATGAATTAATTATAAAGTTAATAATTTATATAAGTAGAAATTCGCCAAATGACATCTTGAATCCTAAAATAAAAGAAACTGTCGCGTTTAGACTCACGCTTAAATTCAACATACAAACAATAAAGATTGTTTATTTTTAGCTATATGACATTAAATTACTTAGCAGTGAGAGCCGCTATTTATTTTTCGTCGTGATGTCCAGTTCGACCGGTCACCAAATCTACTAAGCATTGTATTACAGGTACTTATGTCCACAAAACATTTCCAATTGTCACAACCCCATTAACGTTTCGACAACGTAATTACCGATGGTACGGAAACAGATTTAACCGGGAGCGTCGCCGCGCCGCGAGCCTAACTTGCTCTAGCTTAATTATCAACTTTGCAATCCGCTTACTGGCGAAATTAGTTGCAAATTAAAATAGCTGTTCACCTGTCTGAGCCGATTATGTGAATCGATGGGAATTTGCCGGCGGACATTTTGGAAAAGTTTATGAGTATTTTGTTTTGTTTGGCTTTGTCTTTAAACGGTATACAGCTGTAGAAAAATGGTTACATTTTAAAATGTACGTCTCAAACATGTATTCGGAATATGCCTAAATCATGATAAATTGTAATAAGTTATATTGTTCACCCTTCGAGGTGGAATATTTTGTTTAAATTTAAATGGGACTAATCCTAAGTACAACCAATTCGGAGGTTGATGACATTAATTAATAAGGAGCTGACAGAATTCAATGTTTAGGTTAGCGCTATCTAGTGGATGTATATATGTAATATTAGCGTGACGGTCACGAGTTCAGTGCTTTTTCCCCATAGCAAAAGTGTACAAACGTGCCTAAAGAAGTTTCCACTTCAAAACGACTTATAGAAATCGCTTAAAAAATGACGAAGATATCTAACATACACATAAAATAAGTCATTTGCAGTTGATAACCTTTTCTTTTTTTAAGTCGGTTAAATATAAAGATCTTATGTCCTTATATTTCAATTTTAACCAACAAATAACACAATATAATATGACAAATGTACATTGACACAATCCTACTATTGATAATAAGCAATTACATTTGTATTTAGATAAAAGTGCAAACGATATCGAAATAATTATGCAAATATAAATAACAATGAACTGTATTAAGCTTTAGAAACTCTAAAATCTACATCAGACAATATAATTAGTGCCCATGTCAAAGGTAGGTATGCGTCTCAATAATTCGCCAGATCACAGGGCGGTATGATTACAGGGAACATTGATTTGTACATTGTGTACACACCTTTTGATTTGGGGTTTGAACCCATGTTTATGGCGCAACCCTCCTATCAAGTGTGAAGGGCCTATTCAATACTTTGTACGCTAACGTGAAGGTTACGATTCGAGGCGGTATGTGAAGGGGTAATCACTTCGCAAGATGAAAAATATTGTTGTATTTGAATTTTACTTGACATTATGGAATTCAGTTTTTTAGCATTAAGAACTAAAGTGATATTTGCATTCCATTGTATCTAAAGACTTTTTGCCTTAAACTTCAACTGATATTGTTTTTTTTAAGGTATAGGGGGCAAACGAGTAGACGGTGACCACCGATGGTAAATGACTACCCCCGCCCATGGGCATATGCAACTCAAAAGTCACAGTGCGTTGCCGGCCTTTAAGGTGAGAGTAGGGGGAGGGTGGAAGAGGGGGAGGGGAGTGGGAAGTTAAGGGTTAGGGCCTCCGGTAACCTCATTTGCGTCACTGCCGGTTTTCTGTAAGGCCGTGGTATCTCCGGTCGAGCTAGGCCATACGTGCCGAAGCATGGCTCTCCCACGAGAAGCTTATGCTTGTGTTTGTTCCTGGCTCTGAGGTAGTATCTATAGGTAGATCTTAAGGATATACAGTTATATTCACGTGTCTGTTTCAGGGACGCTTGACTAATTCTTTACCTCTTGATAAAGGGGTCCCCTAGCAGTGCCAAAACCATCAGTATACTTACCTTTAAAAATATGAATACCGTTGACGAAAGTTTTATTGTTACGGAACAAGTTGAGACGCACAGTACCGTCTATTGACGATTAGAGGAAGTTTAAAGGGTTACGGTTATATAAATTGAGATGCACGCCATCTTTTGACAATGAACGGAATTAACAGTATATTTATAGAATGTCTAACATTATATTAGAAGATTCCGGAGAGGTACGAGTTTTCGGGAAATGTCACGACCTCTACGAAATAACGTGCAGAGTATATAAGGCGGTGCATTGCGGTATAAGTCGGGTTCTAGTTGAGCGAACAGCGAGTAAACAAGTGAGATAAGTGCGAAGTACGAGTGAATAGAGAGTGAAAATAGTCATTATTGAAATAGTGAGAATTAATTGTAACTATGTTATTTGGCGAATTATTAAAATAAATTATGTCTATGTACCTAATAAGTTGGTAAACCTTACTAATCCCGAACCTCAGCTCGTAACATCATTCTAATATCTCCATAGAATCTGCCTTCAGTTAAGTCAGGAGAAATTAAGTTTCCCATTAATGGAATGATGGACATTTAAACAAATTACTTTTCTATTTATTTTGAAGTGGAAACTTCTTGTGGCATGTTGGGCACTTTTGGTATGAGGTAAAGCACAAAACTTGCGTGACCGTCACGCTCAGTTGACATTATATTGTCATGGTGACATATACATGTATGTGTTTGTATATATAATAAGTGTGTGTTTTCACTTCTGACGTACAGTCCTACGACTGACCGTTTTTTTTTTAAGTAAGATGGTAACGAGGCATATAGCCCACTAGCTGTACGCAGCGTGAGTTGCAATGACATTTTTATATGGATTTTTTGGGCTAGAAACCCTCGCAAGCATACTCAGAAGACTCTTTTAGTTTTATAACAATGTGATCAACGGTCTAGATATGTATGTAGGACAAACATACTTACATTGATTTTTCCTTAAATAGGTTAGTTAGTAAGTTGCAATCTTTCTCTAGGGGAGAATTCTGAGAACATTTGTCCACACCGATCACCGTAATGGGTCTTGTTTTTTTGTGTAGGGTGTATGGATGTACAAGCGGACTACTATTCAGTATGTGCTTGACGACCACGGTAATAAGTGCATTGCAACTATCGCTTGTCTATCTCACTGACCATTGAGAAACCTTCGCGTGGAGCTATTTTTGTAACATTTCTCACATTGGCAAGACAATACAAAAAAGAAACACGTAAGCAAATCGAATTAGAAGAATAGAATCGTGAATGAATAATATAATCAATTCGTTTCCTATGGACTCCAAAACGGATCAACAGATGTTTTTTGTATTTTATTGGCAATTTTTGCTGCCCGTGCGAAACCGGAGCCGGTCGCTAGTCGTTTATAAAATCTAAGAAGAAAATAAATTAAACTTAGTTTAGCATTAGGAATCTGAAGATCTTTCATTGATAACTACAGACGTGCTATGATAGTATTTGTTTAATTTACAAAAATACCAATGTTTATTTATACTAATTATACTTAAAACTAAATCTCAACTAAAACTCAAATAATCAACAACGCTTAATCTTAAAATACAAAATTCAACAAAACTCACTCAAAAAGGGGTAACTAACTAAATTAGACACAAACACGCCCTAGAGAGTGCTAGTGTTCAGGTGTCACGTCAGATACCGTAAACACGGTACAATCAGTTTTTATCGCCATCACGCCCTTGAGACTAAAGGGTACCTTCCTTAAGAGCCTTCGGGGCAAAGTCAAGCAAATATTTGTGGATATACGATATGTTGAAATACGCTTTTATGTATGTTTTGTGTGAAAAGATATCAATAACACTGTGTTTGTTGTGTTCGTAGTGACGTAGTACTCATATTTTTAGTTTTTGAACAGCTTATATTAGTTGCTATACTTAATTGTTTAGTGAAGTAGTACGGACATACATTAGTACGGGCCTGTTGTAGACCAACAAGAGAAAGAGAAGAAGTTAGTGATCCTGATTGCTGAGCCAGAGGTCGTGAGATCGATTCCCATCATTTGTTCTGTGGCTGAGTGTAATTTATCTATATTATGTACGTATTTAGTAATATATTATTATGTTTATCAGCAGTCTGGTTACCATAGTACAGGCGCCATATACCATAGTACACACACGGCCTTCTGATCCTAAACTAGGCACAGGCCTAGTTTGGGATCAGACGGCCGTGTGTGAGGTGTCTCAAGTTAATATTATTATTGTTAGTTGGGGTAATTGTGGTTTTATGCTTGAGCTTAAATGGAATAATTTTTTTTTTAAATGTGGTCAATGTTTTATGGACTGTCGGATTAAATGCATTTATAAAACACAAACACCGTTTACCATCGTAAACCTATTGTAGGTACAGGGTTCAAATACGCAACCACTTGATCCATCGCAACTTTAATTATTCTTTAAATTATTAAAAAACACACATAATTTAAATAATTGTGTAAGGAACGGGCACTAATGTGTATCAAACCTAACGCGGTTCAAAACGCAGAATCGTCAGTCACTAAGGTATTAAAATATTTTGTAAACCAGCACAACAGAAATCATAGCTTTTAGACGATTGCATTAAGAGTTCCAAAATATATTTCGTGAGTGCTTTCTGCCATTGAAGATTCCAGGGTTCATAGAAAGTCTCAATTAAATCTCTCCAGACCCCTTGTTACTAATCAGCGTTAGCTTATATTAAATTTATTAGTTACTAGATAGAACAATGTATGTGAGCATATACTAATAGTAGGTACATATTAGTACATGTTATATATTTGACGCCATAACCACCCACACTAAATCATTACAGTGCTGTCCATCCAAAGGTTGCCTGGAAGATATTGCTTGTTCTGATAAGGCCGCCCATTGTGCATTTTATGTTTAAGTTGTTTTTTTTTATATGTATATATATTATGTAATTGGTGTACAATAAAGAGTACTTACTGACTTACAAAAGTTATTATAATAGGTATCAACGCAATGTTTTTTAGATTCGGAACGGATGGAATAATATTCTGGGTCATATTATACAGCGCTATCAAGACCCGAAGTAAGCATAGTTTGTACTATCGCAGACATTTTTTTTTGTAAATACTTACATAGAAACTCCCAGCTCAATGCAAATCGAAACCGAAGCGAACAACGAGTCGAGTGTTTTCACTCCACGTCAAATAGGTCGTCAGAAGCCACTGTAAGACTTGCCATGTCTCAAAAGGCTTTTTTTTTCAGGCGGGCGTCCATCTTAAGATCCTTACCAGTTATCGTTACAATCGCTTGGCAAAGTTTTCTCTTTTCAAAGATCTCTCACCATCGCCACACCTAATAAAGCCCGTTAGTAAAAGAAACCATCCCCCGTCACGCTATTATCAGAAAAACTCTTAAAAACAGATTAGCACAGACGAAAGGAGCGACAATGATCTTGTCGTAAAATCCTATCTCCCCCATAAAAAGATTTCGCAACAAAAGGTGTTACTTTTTATCCGAAGAGCACCTGCTTCGTTCGAAACTTGAACGAAACTTTGCAAACTTAAGCGAAACTTTTCGTGGAAACTTCGCACCGGATGTTGTTATCGGCCGGAAGCGCTTTAGGCGACTTCCTGTTTTGACGGACTTAAAAACTGGAGGTTTCTTCCTAGTATATATTATAGTCTTAAAAAACTTGCAAAGTTTTTTTTTAAATATGGAGGTTTTCAATTTAATTTGAAAATTACCTAAGTAGACGCTTTAATTGCTGTAATATTGGGTTGAATTTTTTAGACACACACATTACGCTCATACGAGCTCATTAGCCTGGATGGCGATGGATCATCTATGCATTGATAAGGATAACATGTCATGTTATATTTTGTACTAGCGTATGAATGAAAGCAAACAAATAAACAGGATTTGTCTTGAGTGTGGTCTAGACTTTAGTAAATTGTTCCTTCTTACTTGACTTTGACATTACTTTAGAATTGTAAAACTAAAACGAGCAAACTGCTAGATCTACCTTTTCTAGAAATTTGCAAGATTGACAGTAAATAATGGCATTGATACATCGCATATGTACAATTTTGCAAGATTGACAGTAAATAATGGCATTGATACATCGCATATGTACAATTTTGCAAGATTGACAGTAAATAATGGCATTGATACATCGCATATGTACAATTTTGCAAGGTTGACAGTAAATAATGGCATTGATACATCGCATATGTACAATTTTGCAAGATTGACAGTAAATAATGGCATTGATACATCGCATATGTACAATTTTGCAAGATTGACAGTAAATAATGGCATTGATACATCGCATATGTACAATTTTTGTTGCCTACTGATATTAATATATCTCTAAATAAAAAACCGGTATGAACTTTATAAGCTTTTGAAATTACTCGTATATACTATTGTTAGGGTACGTGATGTCACACATCATCCGCTCTCCTTTTCATCGGTAGACTCCAAGCTGATCAGTATCGTATTCATAAATTATTTTTATTTAGTCTTTATATTTGTGAAAGTACTGTTCTTATTTATTTAAAAGTCGTTTCACGTCTGATATCTAATTAATACTATAGTAAGTAATTAATCTTTGACCGTCTTTCTTTGTCTATTTCAGTTATAGAGAACAGCAAGAGAATAAGTAAATAGAAAACAAAGCGCCAATACCTTTGCGAATGTACATTAAATTATCACGAATATAATACAGCGGGACATCGTAAAAGTTCGTGAAATACAAGTTTCACGTTGGCCGGAGGCGCTCACCTCAGTCGTGGGTTCTGAAAAATGGGCGCCGCATCACTCCGAGTGACGGCCGAGATAAAAGTTTTTAAGCAATTTCCTATTCACCCTCCTAAGAAGATGAATAGGTGATGTAATTGCGTGTTTGTGGGCAAAGTTGTGTTATGACCACATTACGTGTTATAATTTAAGTACATATTTTTGTACTTGATTTGACGAAGGGTAGCGCTGAATGATGATCTTGCAAATGATTGTACTTTGAAATATAAATTAGCTCTTTTGCCACCGTTGAAGAGTTGAATTATTATTTCTATTTTATTCGGCTTTAGATTACCAATGAAAAGCAATCCTTCTAATGTGTCTTTTTGAAAAAAAAAACAGTCGATGTGACAATTCTTATACTTTTAAAGTCGGTTTGCAATAAAATGTAGCCATGACACAATTTAGAAAAAATATTAGGACATGTCACTGATGGAAATAAATTCTCCGTTCGGATGCTTCTACTGTATAATTCATCTCCAGAAACTCGTTAAAGGCAAAACCCTTCTTTGCTGTCGCATATAAAGACAAATTGAAACTCGCAAAAAATAAAGTTCATTACGAGTATATTGCTATGGAATTTTCATCATAATAATAATGAGAAATCCTTACTTAACTTGATAACGTTTTTAAAACACAACAAGCCTTGCAAGTATTGACCCTGCCACGGATTTTCGTAAACACCTCTCACAACCACCGCGGGAACACAGCTCATGAAAAATTCGACAATATCATCGGCACCGAGGTGGAGTAATTAATGAGCTCGGCGGAGAGCCGGGCCCGCCTACAAGGTGCCGACCGGGGAAAACACTTTTAAAAAACTTTGCCACCCGCAAATTATTAATAGGTTTCTACGCAGACGTGGGTTAGGGATGTGGTTGAGTGTTGTACTGCACTATTATCGATATTTATGTCTTAAATATTTCATTCTTTTATTTTTATCAATAACATTTGTGAGCTTTTAGAGTTAGACTTTCCTTGATTTGATATTGTTAATTTTTGAGAAAGTCCTACCTACAGATAGTTTTATTTGCAACGATGTGTTGAGAGTGTGACTCAATGTTTTCTCTCAAACGACCGTGGTATTTCCGTCCCGCTGTGTAATTAAAAAAAAACAATATAAACTTTATAGAAAATTTTAAACAAGTGATTGAAAAATGTTTCAAATGCTATTGATATCGATATTTCTTTGTTCCTCACTACCCTAGTAACACCTTGCAACGATGTAAAAATTAAGAAAGAAAGATTTTTAAAAGTCAGCGGCGTCGGCCGAGTTAGTGCCGCCACATTAATTCGAGTGTCGATTACTCTGACTGAAGCTGATAAAAAATTGTACCTGAAACTTAGCAGTGAGTGACGGCTCTTTGTTATTAGTTCGAGGGGTAAATAATCGTATTACAAGAACGAAGGTTATGTCTTGTTTTTAAAGAATTAAAGTACAGTAATTTCAAATACTTTTTAGACAGATAATGGTCAAAACAAGAAAAGTATCTATTAACAAACTACATCAGAACATGTGGAGTAATTCATAAGTAGGTAAGACTATCATGTCTCCGGTAAACTGATAGGTAGTTGGTTTGGAAGGATTCAAGAAGAGAGAACCGACCAATTTAGCGCTAATGACTTAATATTGTAGTGAGAAGTGACGGGAAAATTATTATAAGTCTTGTTTTTTGTAGGATTAACAGCTTCAATTTTCATGAAGTGTTGGTTACAGGAGAGCAAGCCTGGTGAGAATAAATAAAAATATGAAATGTCTTTTTGTATGTTATTTATTAGGCACGATACGATCTCATTGCTTTTCGAACAACTGAATTACGGTAAAAATTTAAATTATATGTTATAATTCAATTTAAAAAAAAACGTTTATTACGTTGGCGTTGCTAACACCCAAAGTCCTATGACCATGACCCATGAACTTGGCGCTTAATGTAGCCGAATTAATGATAAAATGTAATCTCCCTTCTTTATAATTGACCTTCGCAGAAGGTCACTATATCATGCTACAAGACAAAGTTTTCGTTTAAGCGTACAGTACAAGGGTCGACAAATCAGCGTCGTTTACCGTCGAGTGCATTTTCAATTTGTGACTTCTCACGGTAAGTGCTCGGTGAATGTGTGCACACTGTGTCATTGGACGTGGATGTGAGAAGATACAGAGCAATTTATCTGTGTTCTGTGCATATTTGTGTCAGTAGAACGGTATGTCTTAAATGTATTCTAATATTATGAATATGAAATTAACTCTGTCTGTTACGTTTTCACGCCTAAACCGCTCAACTAATTTTAATGATTCTGACGGGAGAGGACTAAGGTGGACCTTGGAGATGAACATAGGCTACTTTTTGTTGCGAAGTAAGGGATGAAAGATAGGTTACTCAAAGTATTAGTTTTTATTACAATGAAAGATTGCAATTAACCCATATAGTAAAAGAATGTAAACATATTGTTATGTATCTGAATCAACTATCGCTGTTCCACGTAAGTATGCATGTAACTTGAACCCACTCCTAACACAAGCATTTAGCTTAGCTGATGGTTTTACTCAGTCCGGTTCCGACATACCACTTGACCATTAGTCTCGGTGAGTGGATGAATGGGCATGCACTCTTCAAGAAAAAATATGATTTAATTTATTTATTTAAATGCACAAAACACATTACAACCGTAACAATATCACATACAGCAAATACAATGTTTTGATCTGGATTGCAACGCAACAAATATGTGCATACAACAAGACAAAATAGCTAGGCAGATAGCAACACATACAAAATGAGTAGCAATACAGGCTCGACGGTAGATTTAGACGCTTCTTGGGTTACGCAGAGCCTTCCAAGGCCAACCTGCTATGCAGGATGTCTTTTACAATTTTAATATATGCATTAAAATGACTATCAAAAATCATTATGTTGACGAGCTATCCGTGTCAAGGGGTATGAAGTAAGAAAAAAATATTTTTATAAATTTGTAAGGTGGAGAGATTAGTTTGATTAGCTCCACTTCTTCCTTCCGAGACTTACATAATTAGTTACAAGTGTACCAAATAAAGACATGTGTTTTGTCAATTTTAAAAGTAAAGTGACTAGTCAGATCCATTGTTCGCACACCAGCATTGAGTGCATCTGCCGTGAGCTACACACACTAATGATAATTTATTTGTTCGCATCGTCTAGTGCGTCCACTAGGTACACGAATTCGTACAACAAACGAAAACTTTTAACCTACAGCACAATTTATTTTAAACACAATTCGTTTTGTGTTGATTAGAAAAAAAATGGAAACGAACCATATTACTTGATAATTATAAATTATAGTTAAAAACACGATTAAATAGCGAAATAAACTAAAAAGTGGAAATAACTTTTGATTGTAAAAAAGTTTGGGGTGCTTTTTACTATACTATACTATATTTTTATAATAACTTTTTTTTTAATCAATAGCTACCAATTAAGTATTTATAACATTTGATGTTAAGGACCCCACCCTTTTCTAATTTTGAGTCTGGTATTGTCATTGGTTCTTGATAAGTGAACAAATTTTTCGGACTTCTTGAAATAAGTGAAAACAGCGTACAAAGATTGGATTAGATACAGGTTAAGGTAACTTGAATCCTGTAAAAATAAGGAATTAATTTCTTCGGACGAAATCAACATTTCAGTCTAGCATAAGTACAAACATAAGTAATATGGATGATGTTCGTTCAGTGATAATAATGCTCTTAGAACAGGTAGGTATGTAATCTTCGATGTTACCATAATAATAGAGTAACTAGACCAGCAAAGTTGTAGCACATGTAGTAGCTGGTACTGCTACCGGTTTGAGCTCTGTATCGAAGTCGACTTTTTCAAATACAGAATGCAGCCGCCTGTCTGCAGAACCAAACGCCTTCCTCGTTGTCTTTTTAACGATTGCAACAACTTGATATATCTAATCTATGCTGATGAGTACGGTTGACCACACTTCAATGGGTACAGAGGCATGGTTATAATTGACGACAGGCGAAGGACACCTTTGGTCTTATGAGTTCTGATTATCAGTAGCCGCCTTTAATTTGGCATGCCTTATGCCTGCTTGCAAATTTAAATATGAGATGAAAAAAGTGCTCATGAAATATTAGGGCATCTTAAGACAAATACTGCCCCCTAAAATACAATATCACAACCATAACTAGCTACAGCTACCATAACTACCATATTACTCCACAAAACCGAATAATCGGTTTGTCTGTGGAAGTATATTGCATTCGGACAGTTTTACATAATAGGTAGGTACATCTTGGATATTAATTGTTGTGTGGCTAGTATTACACTTATTATAATGTTTACTAACTACTGTATTAAAACATTAGTTCTATCCCTACAAGTTCATTCATCATCCACATTTACCCACATATAGTGACCAAGTACAATTATACTAACGCCGCTGAGTTTATGCCTCTTATTGAGTGTTAATAGCGCATTACCTCTTTATGACATAAAATATTGGAAGTTATCGATCTGAAGCCAATATAAAGCTAAAAGTTAAAAAGCTCTCTCCTCCCGCTATCGACGTCCAATAACTTAATATAAAGTATAAAGGTAGAAGTATGATATTGTCGTAAAAGGTCCGCAGTCATCTTGAGATCGCGTAAACCTCTCACGAGAGGGCGCTCAAATAATCCCGACAATAAAGAAAAATTCCAGCCCTCTTTATGAAGAGGTAAGTCCTTGGCAAATTGTGGATAGGGTCGTGTATGAAGTCGACATTTATTTGTAATTTTAATAGTTTTTGTTATACAATTAAGAAGTAGATTTTGAAGCAACTAACTAACGTTTAAAAAAATAAATCTACTTACATATAATCTATTATCAAGTTTTTTAGAATTGTTGGAAGTGAATCAGTGATCTTCATTATCTAATGGTGGGTTTATTGTAATGCTGACGTATAATTAAATACGTGTATAATAACATTATACTATTACATTATATATTGTACTTATGTAAACGTATATTTAAAAATGCAAAGAAAAACCGTTCATTATCTTTTTCTCCTCTTTTAGTCAACTAATTTTCTTTTGTTTAGTTATGAACGATTATTTTAAAGTAGAAGATCACTAGTATTTCTAAAAAAGTCAGTCATGCTGGCAGATCACTAATCTGAATGGACCCTCACATTGGAATGACTTCTTTACTGTGGTTTTCCCAAGTGATTACCGTATGGGAATCTTTAAAGAAGCCATTACAAATTACCCTTAGCGTTGTGTGTATTTCTTTCTGGCGGTTCACATGCTTCTTTGCCACCATACTACTATACCAACCTGTATTTTTTATTATATCAAGGTATGACATTTGGACCGGACGTGATGAAAGCCAATAAAAAAATGAAGTCATAAACAACTCCATTGCTTCCGCTATCCATCTGCTCTTGTTGAACGTAACAGACGAGCAGCATGCAGGTAAGCGACGGTATAAGTGGATTGCTTTTCTGCTTTACATACAGATATGAGAGCTATTTTGTGCAAACGCACGGGTCGTACGGTGCACTGATGTTATGACTCCATGTCGTTACAATACCAACGATTTATGGAGCCTCGAGGGCGCCGGACGGTTACATTGTCAGATTGTGTTTGGAGTTTTGTTACAATTATACTACTGACTTTTCTGTTGATACTAAACGCTTTTCTAGATTGCACCGTCATTTGCTTTTTGGAGTTTACTCCTTAAGAATCGATTTGCATATAAGGCGCCCGGTATGAAAAAAATATGAAGAGTAAAATTTGGTGATCGGAGGGCAGCGTAACGCTTTATTGTGCTTTTTATGCTTTATTGGAGTCTACTCCTTATTCTCGACGCATGTAAGTAGATATGTGTATACCTTTATGTTATATATTTATGTAAATATATACAGAATATATAGAGGGAGGGAGGGAGGGAGGGCGAGAGAGAGAGAGAGAGAGAGAGAGAGAGAGAGAGAGAGAGAGAGAGAGAGAGAGACTCCAGTAAATTGTAAACTCCAGTCGTGCGTCGGAGCTGACACACACATTTTTTTTAATTATGAAAGAATTAATACTATGTTGTTTTTATATTTTCTTTTGTTTGGTTTTATTATTTCTTTCGTTTTTAAGTGTTCGTTCCGCTTTTTAAACAACGTTTTACAAAAAGATGTCTTATTTTAGAGTTGTGTCATAGATTCCGTGAATAACGTAAGGCGTTACTCACCAAGTAACTATTATCTGATCTGTGGCGTTACTAACTGTATTCGGTAATTGTTAAAACAGAATAATGTTATTTTGTATTTTTTTTGAACTTTTGTAGGTATGTGTATGTAGTTTCACAGGTGAAGACCTGTAAAAGCAACATACAACAGCCATACAAGAGAAATGATGGTAAGCGGTTACCGACGGATATGAATATTTGTAAAAATAGTACAATGTTGCTCTTGCGTTGCTAACTCACACCATTTGACACTATTGATCTGAAAAAGCACTTCGATAGGGTGAAGGTACCTTTAGTATCGCAGCATTCGATCAACTGACCTGAAACTTTTGACGCATTATCAACCAAAAAATATTGCCTCTGCTATATATAATATAGTTCTTTTTCATAATATATAGTAAAAGAAATCCTTCAAGAGTACCCGTCAAGGTGCACAATAGGTAAGTCGGTATAATCCTGACAGATGAGAGATGGTACCTCAGTACGGGCGAGATCATTACGTCACGGTGAGCTATCTCCGTACGCGATTCATCATTGGTTTATATCTATCTATCATCTATGATTGATACATATGATTTGAATATGAATATGTTGAACTTATATTTCTGAAGCTGGGGAACCGTTATATTTGAAAACATGTGAGATCGAAACGTGACTAAATAATGAACCTAAAACTGTAGGTGGCCATTAAATATGAAATATGATTTTCTTACTACTATGTTGGAAAAAAGCTCTAACTGCGCACATCAGAGCGTCACTTAAGCTTTCGTCATTTGCTGTTTGTGTCACCTATGGCTGACGTTCGGTTACTAGCTTCTGATTGACGAGATCGGTTTAATATCCTCCACCTGCAATAAAGCTGCTCACGATTGTGCGATGTCCGTGTTTGTCACAACAACACATATTGCTGGGTAGCGCCTGGTGTTCCATTGAACACTTATCATAACCCCGATGGTCCACTTATGGTAGCCGCACCGTAAATTACAGTGTAGTTTTAGTTGATTCGATTCCGCGATGAGATATCACCGATTAGGGTCTCACTCAACATCACCAAGGGATGTTCCTCTAGGATACCCATATAGATACACAATACATATTAAGTATTATTTTTAGATATTAATAACATGAAGCTTGGTACCATTTATTTAAAAAGTAAAAATAGTTCGAGATGGTTCTAGGTACCACGTACATTTTATTTCTAGTTATTACATCATTTTTTATTTTAACAAACACAGGTCTACAGATTTGCTAGAAATTTATTACTAAAAAATTCAATACAATTTAAAATTTTTGAATGGATTTCTAATTATAGTTTTTTATTCTTACCTATAAAGGTTCTTACCTAAAAACATGTGTAAAAATCAGTATGTATCTACTTCATGCAAGCGGATGATCACGGATTACGGGCTTGGAAGTACCTGTGTACGTGTACCTGAGGGAGTTCGCCTTGCCGACCTTTTTAATGGCAGTTCTTTGAAGTTTATATCTTGGCTGTTGCCATCGTTTGGGGTCAATAAACCGAAGGAGTTTTCAGCATATAATGCCTACTATATCATCCCGCATATTTATTTGTTAAACTCCCTCCCAATCAACAAACACCAGGCGTACCTGGCTCTCTTCACCAAGGCTATCCGGGAATTACCTTGCCACTACCCACAATGATCCCATAAACGCTCTCAAGTATAATAAGATTAGTTTAAACCGTTCGTCTGGCCAAGCTTTGATGTGACATGGTACAAGTCATACGTGGTTAGAGGACAAAGAGGACAACCATATATATTTTTAGTTACTTAGCTACTTGCCTTCAGGACAAACTTGTCCAATCATTGAATTCTAGGCTTTAAACTGTCAATGCTTCATTAACCAAAGTGTTTACAACAGGAATGAGAAAGGCGACGAAGGTACGGTTCCAAAAGCTTTAGTAGATAAAGCACCATTAAATAACTTGAGGTGTTCTAAAGCACACGATTGAATCTTTCTTTAAAAATTGACTTTAAGGAAGGTCATGAAATACGAGTAATGCTTTAACAAAGTATATGAAGATAATCACTTATTTTTGCACCCGTTAAAGTCGATTTTTAAATTTTTATATTATATTTAATGGAACTGTAGATGTGCAGTTTGAACATAAAAAATAATGAATAGACATAGAATATTTCTTCTCATAGAATAATTCTCCCTAATGACAAATTATTTAAAAAAAATTGGATTTGTAACAATTGATTAAAGTCCTGAGAAGCCAACGATATTAACGCTATCCGATTTCTTCTTAAGTCTTGGTTTTAAGGTGTGCTCACACGCGCGGGCCGCCGCTAGTGAGATTAGCTGAGCGCAGTTAGTATGAGACGACTTTATTAGCCCCCGCCACTTACAGCCGATCTGGGGTGAAGAAAGGCGTTTTCCATTGACGACGACACACGGTCCAGTATCTATTGAATTTTTATTTTTGAACATATGTAAATCTTGGGTTTAGCTGCTGTATATCATAAATATTTATTTCTTTTAGTGATATATATTATTTTATTATTGACTCTATTCTTTTTGTGATGTCTGTCTCTTTTGTCTAGTTACCTAATCTTTTAAAATAAAGGATGAAAAATATATGGGATGGGTTGCAGTTAATGCGTCACGGACCACTGTAAATATTAGTGTATGTTGTGATTATTTATTTATTTAAATCTTTACTGTATACCATTAAAGTAAAATAAATTACAGACATATAGGTAACAACAAAGGTTTGTTATTACAGTTGGTCTGATTTACTCACAGTGACGTCTTCCGTACAACACGTCACTACTAAGCGATAGTATGAGATATGAGTATAATTTAGGTTAGTCTGTGGTACGAGTAAATAAAATGAATATACGTTAAGGTTATATATTTGAAACTTACTATTATGTATTAAAATTTACAGGAAAATTGATAACACATAGTTGGAAAATATCAAATTACAGGAGGAATGTGATTTTCCAAAGATTTCTTTTCAAACCCTTTTTTTCATGCTAACTCAACTTTTTATTATCGGCTATTCATAACTGTCCCATTACTAAACTTATTAGTATACCACTTTGCAGAACCAATGTTGACCAAAATTCTCTCCTGGTGCGAATCTGTTCAGAGTACAAAGCTCTGTGTGGAAACTCAGGCGACTACGACTTTGACATCCCTTTCATGATCCCCTTGGCAGGGTTAGGTATTAGTTGGCGCAGAGTCAGAGTTAGACGTGTCATAATCTGCTCTTATATTAGAATTTGCTTTCATTCTTAAGTGTAAACTTTACGCATAATTAATGCTGTGGGTGTCTATTATTGATGTCCTTATGAAAGATGTATTTAACCAGTGTGATGAACGATGATTAATGCTCCTTAATAAATAATTAAATTCTAATATATAACCAGACCTAACACCTAATATAGACAAAATATATTTTCATCTGTTTCAAATTAATATAATTTCAACGTCTGAAAATTGTGTCGAACCCATTGGACACTCGCGCCTCGATCGGAAGATCTCACAGTAGCTAAGTTAAGACGCTATTATAGACATCGGACAATTAAATTCACCTCAGCAGTGACATGAACTTAGCCTCACTGAGGATACTGATAAGAGGGTGGTATTTTATTATCCCTCTCAGGTTTCCACTAAGAAAAGTCTTCATTCGTCTATGGTTTTTGTTTGTTAAGTAAATTTAAAACATAATCTATATTGTTACATTTGACGACCTACACGACTGGTAAAGGGTTCGACTACAACTTCAGTGATTGCAGGTTCGATTGCGGCTCAGTGTAAATATTTTTATGCATGGTCTAGGTGTTTCTATATATAATATTTATGTATTTACAAAAATATATCTAAATGTGTTATCCATGTTATAGATAGCGCTCTGTAATATAACAGATATTATTATTGTTATATTCCAGATTGCCTCTTCGTGCCGAAATAAATGATTTTCTAAATGTTTACTCTCTACAAGTTTTTCCAACCTCTTTAAGTTTCATATAGAAGATAATGTTTCACTAACACAAATGCAGTTGCTATGAAGTATGCTAGTATATGCTAAGTGATTACTTGATACTTCAGATCACTTTAATCCGATAACTGATACACGAAATAATATTAAAAGTAAAGAAGCTAGGGAAATAAATAATATCTTCCTTTAGCAAAGAAAACCTCATCTAAAACCATTACTTAATACGTTTTTCTTCTCCACCTGCGCGAGACCAATAACTTAAATGCCTTGCTCCACATAAAGGAGCTATCCTATTGTCCACAAGAAAAATGCCATGTTTTTTTATAGAAGTGAGCGGTGAGCCTGTGGCGAGGCCATTGTCCGCAGGTATTCGAGGAATTAACTCGGTCTAGACGGAGAAGATAGTTTCATTATTTATTGACGGGTATTGAATCATATGAACATAACGTGTAATCGTAGGAATGTAAGTTAAAAAATGTGTAAATAATAATAATAATGTTTTATGTCATAATCATAATATATATTTTTTATTAACAAGCCTATTATTTTTAACTTGCAATGTTTGTTAGTTTGGATCTAATCTTACAAGCTAAATTAAAACCACTTATTCACATAGTACGGAGTCGAATTTATATGTTGGTTTAGTTCCGATGACAATGCTTTTTTATGATAAGCATGACTTGATTTTGCACACAGGATTGGCACCGGACGAGGACAATATGCATTAATTTTTGATAGTCTTTTCTAAACTTCACCATGGCTTGGTTGCTGCGACCACGATTGAATTATGATAGTCATTTGTAAAGTTCACCGTAGCCTATAAAATGTTTTTTAATGTATTTTTTAAATTAAATATCTTGCTAGTTAATACGCATACAAAGCTTTAAAAAACGTATGTTGATGTATGGAATTCAACACCGGTGACCGCCGCAATATGCACGCCGTTGATTTGTTGGTCCTCTGTCGCACAGATTATAAAAAGTGTCCAGATGCGACATAAAAGTTTGTTAGTTAGCTATTCTAATATTAATATAACGACCACGTTTTACCTTGCGTATAAATAGTTTTTTTTTATATTACATCGGTGGCAAATAAGCATATGGCCCGCCTTTATCCGTATCGCTATGGACGCTTGCAATTCCAGAGGACTCGCATGCGTGTTGCCGACCCAATAAAAACCTATACAGTAGTATACACTGATTTTGAAGGACTCTACGCTGTGCCCTCAAGAAAACCTCGGCAGGGAGCTTATTTCACAGCCGAAGCCTTCGTTTCATATCTTATTAGGAAAATAAATAGAAGTTTGCATGTGTTAGTTAGGTTCGAATGTCTTACCATTTTTAATGTTGTCTAAGTAAGTAGAATCATTCATCCGACCAAGCGATCTTCTGAGAATCTAATAGTGTATTCTAGACCTAGATGGTGGTACGATATGTTACACATGGTTCCCGTATCAGGACGCATTAAAATTTTCACTCCTTTCGATAGAGCTTTGGGCATTCTCATTCCCAAAACATTTATTTCGACAAGAGACAGTTTCACTCACCGTTTAAAACCGCTTTTGGGGTTCGGGGTCCTGTTTGAGCTAGATTAAATTCCTTGTTTAGTTGAGCTATGTTAATTATATAACTAATGGCGATACTCTAATTAAACAATACCAATTATGATTCCGAAGATCGGTAAGAGACGGTAATCCCTCCACTTCTAGTGTAGCAGCGTAGGCTTAAAAACCTTACACGCATTAATATTATAGCATTTATTTCCTGTCAACTCTGTTAGTTTTAATCAATGGCCGTAAAGGACAGAGCGATAAATCAGAGAACTCGTGTGTCGACTGTCACTCGCACCTACACTATGAGTTAGTGCCAGAATAGTGAGGTGTGACGTCACTACATTCGAACTGCACACCCTAATATTAATTTACGAAATTTGCAGCGTCATAATTAAAATATTTTTTTACATTTACCTGCTAACTTAATTTCTTCCGTTCTCTTTACAATATAACTAACATAATGATATAATATATTAAGTTTAGTTTTTTAGGATGATACTCGAATTTACACGATGATACTATGACATTAAATTGAACTGTAGTATTTTAGGGAATAAAGCGTGAGGCCGTATACGAAATTTTGCCAATTTCGCTGATTTACATGGTTTTACAGACGTGATTTTACAGTTAAAATACTATATTTCTATAAGTTTTTATGAACAACATAAAAGATCACTTTAATTTAGATCTAATGAGTGAACCACTTTTTTACTTTTATTAAAAATAATAATGCGAGATTTAGGTTGTTTTAAAACATTTTTTATTACCATATTTTTTTAATTTTTTGCAATTTTTTTTCAGAAAATGGGTTAACTTTGAACTGAAGTTTATTTCTGTTGTTGTAATTTTATGAATGAAAGTTCCACGCAGCCGAAATCAAAAGCAAAACTTTGTCCATTTTCTGTAAAATTTGACTAAGTTAAACATTTTTTTACTAAAATTTTTTATATTAAAATGGTAAAAAGTGTTTCATACATTGTATAGACGACTTTTACAGCAATACATTGTAATTTTTTCATACCGTTGGTACTTCAAAACAGTTCGTAAATATGTGATATTCTAAACCTCTTACGGCAAAATTTACAAAACAGTCACCGGTTTGAGGTCGACTAATCAAAATTGAATAATGAAAGTAAAAAAGTGGCTCATACATTAGATCTAAATTGAAATGATCTTTTATGTTGTTTATAAAAACTTATAGAAATATAGTATTTTAACTGTAAAATCACGTCTGTAAAACCACGTAAATCAGCGAAATTGGCAAAATTTCGTATACGGCCTCTTAAAAGCATACCAATTTATTTTTATTTCGTTTACACGTTAACAGTATTTTAAGTCAGTTTTTTGGTCGTGTATCACAGCGAGCTGAAATTAAGAGTTTCATAACAGGTAACACTGTGGAAGCGAATGATCTGGCTACCTTCCAAACGTTGCGAGGGAAGTAAACCTTGCGATGTCGTGGTTTTTTTGTTGTTGTTTCTTTAAACTATACTAGCTTCGTTCGATGAGTTAAGTTACCATTAACGTAAAGGAATTTTCCTATGGTACACCCAGTTATTGTTGTTCCCAAAATGAGGGTGTTTAATACGCCTCTGCCTAAACCTTTGGGGATATAGGTGTGTGAGTATGTATGTGTGTATGTTATGTACATATAAGCTACTAGATGTATCCCGTGATTTTGTTTGCGTTTAAATTTTGATCGGGAATTGTACATTTTCCGGAATAAAAAGTATGTAGCATTCTTGACTATAAATCTATCTCTGTGCCAAATTTTATTCAGATCCATTCAACCGTTCTGGCGTGATTGAGTAACAAACATTCATCCATCCAAACTGTTGCATTTATAATACTACAGAGGTCGTCTAAACAGTAGTAAGTATATTTATTTATTATTTGATTTAAAACTATGTAGTGTTATAATATTTTAGAGGTGTTCACGTTTATAACTGAAACAGACTATCCGTACGTGTAAAGCTTAATAGGTAAGGTATTACAGGTTTGAACCCGCGAAGGGCACTATTGACCCAAACCCCTTCCTAAAAGAAGCAATTAATTTAGTCGGAGTGGTTCAGAAGCAAATTAATAATATGTGACCCAGTTCACTGAGTCCTATTAAAAGAAAAAAGTAACATCGGCATTTATAGCTGACTGCCAAAGGTATTCGAGGTATTTCGGGGGTATGGATGCGTGTATGTCTCTGCCCTTAGCACGCTCTTCAGTATAAACCGTTTGACGATTATGGACGATTATGGGAGTGACATAGTAGTGTACTGTTTAGCTTCTTAATTAGTATTGATAACGCAGTCATTTTTTCAATAATTATCATGTTCTAAAGTTCATGTTAAATCATTGAAAGTGTAAATCGTCGAGTAAAACTTAATATGAAAAACTAACAGACGGTAATATTTCCCGTACAATGCAAAAACTCCAGTTTGTATCTCATTTTTGTTAGCGAGTGCGAGTTTTGACTTACTTCTCTTTGTTCTACACAACTTTGTTTTTAAATTTTTAAATCGCTTATTGTGAGTGAACCTGTCTTGTTTATTGGTTGGTGATTTGATTGCATTTAATTGTTGGCAAAAGTTTGTTTTCCAAATAAAACTCTGAAATTATACTCTGAAATTGTGCAATCTAATCAAGTGATTATAGATGTTGTAGTTCTTCCAGATAAGAAGTATCCTATATTTTCTGTGGTTTTGGGGAAAGCGATGATGATTTAATCAAAATGACATTACTGATATAACTTTTATAATTACACTTTTTATAATCGTTCGGCTTGGCGATAAGGAGGTCAATCCCAGTCGAGTTAAATTCTCTAGTGCTTCTTTTTTTTTCAAGTTTTCCATTTGAAGTGAATGACCTAATTACTAAGTACAAATAAGCTACCTACTATGTGCTAAGAGTTAGAGTAAGGTGACAGCAATGTACCAACGAGGTCACTACAATACATTATTTTCTTTAACAATGTTGCCTTAGAAATAAAATGACAATAAAATATAGCTAAATAAATTCAAGGTTTATTGTGAGAGACTGGTGTCTGACGTATTCTTGAAGGAAGCCTGTGTTACAGAACATCTAACATTTAACCCTTGTGGTTTTTAAGGGGGGAGGAAGGAAGGGATGTTTGCTCTATTCTAATCACTTTTGAGATTAATGGGTGTCATTACACATTAAATGTAGCGTTTCCTAGTGGTCAATAACAAATGGACAGACAAATATGATAACCAGAAATAGACGATTCGTGTTGTGTTCCTTATTTTAACCTCCGACACAAAAAGTAGGGGTGTTGTAAGTTCAACGTGTGTATCTGAATGTCTGTCTGTGACATCATAACTCCTAAACGGATGGATCCATTTTTATTTACTTTTTTTGTTTGAAAGTTTTTTGCTATAATTCTCTCTCTCTCTCTCTCTCTCTCTCTCTTTTCTAATCATTGAAGGGATTTTTGAGTCGGGGGTATTTAAAATTTTTAATTTATGCTTGTTGAATAACTTTATTATTATATTGCTAAGGTAAATAAGCACACGAGAAAGGTGGCGGCCCGTCTGGTAATAACTAGTAACCCATGTCTATAAACCCTCGCAAAATCAAAGGTCTCTCTCTCGGAACAAAATATAACTTGGTACAAAATCTTATTTATCTCTATCTCTGTAACTTTGTTACAGTAGAGGTATACAAAGGAAAGTGACCATCAACATAACAATATACTCGTAAAGTTTACATTCGAAGTTCCTTCACTCTATAAATCCTCAGCAATACGGTAGGGTCAAGGATCTGACCGGAAGTCGGCGAGGCGACAGGTGGAGGGCGGAAATGGCGCGCGTTTCCGGCCGGCGGTGTCGGCGGCCATTGCGCACGAGTGCACCATTGTAAAGAGGTGAGATCTAAGTGTTTTTCGATAAAGGGGGACATTTGTTAAACGGTGTTAGAGTGAAGCAATGAATATAGGTTTTTACGGTTTTTTATGATGCTAAAGAAGCTTATGTGTCGAGTTTATTTTGTATTATATACAGTGTGAGCTACAATCGATGCGCGTCATTTAATCTAGGCTGATCTTGAAAATTCCGAATCTCGACATTTGGATTGATTTTCCGATAATTAAAAATATATTGTTTTAAAAGTAGGGCAGAGCAGATATGTGTTCGGATTGAGTCACTAGACTGGCCCGTTTCCCAATCATCAGTCGCTGTAAGATCCAACTATAGCCAAGAATTATCAAGGTGACTAGATAAAAAATCATCAATTAAAAACACAATCAAAATCGATAAAGCCCTTTAACACAACAAAATTAGACAATCAAACCAATAAATTCTCTAGAAAATTCAAGGTACAAAATTTTACATCGGAGCACGGCGGGGCTCCGGATGCGTGTCGTCATTTGGGGTTCGCGAGCGCTCGCCTCAATGCGCACCAATCGTAGATAAATCGAGCTATCAGGTGTAAAGGTCTTTATGGAAAATGTTTTAAATGGTTTTTAAAATAATTGGGTAAACTCAACCAAGAATAACAACAATAATAACATAATTTATAGTTTCTATTTATTTCTGTGTTAGGTAAGTAATATTGCTAAACAGTAAGTAATTATTACCAACAGTTAATAACTTATAACAAAAAGCAAGTACTTACTAACAAAATAATATTTAAAAAAACTATCAATTTCCTTCATTCTAATTAGTTCAGAGACACTGCCGAGTCACATAACTGCTTAAATTAAATATGTTGACATCACAATGCAACAGTCTTACTTGGTTGCTACCTTAATGTTGAATAATTATAGTTTAGTAAAACAAAAAAACCAAAGATTTTCACTATACACTTCCACACTGCATCGTCAGACCATCGTTTCTAAACCCAATCGGTTAGACTCTTCAACACGAATCATGTGAGCTTTAATTCGGGGGTTTACTAGTAGCCACTGAACAGATTCAGTATCCACCTCCTGGCTCCATCATCAATTTGCTCCAAGTTGCCAAACTATAGTATTGTTATCCGAACTACATATACTTACAAATTCAATTTCGATATGACAATTAGAAGTAGGTTAAACTTCCAAGATTAGTTTACAAAGCAGGGTTATAGTATTATATTATCTGTGGCAGGGCTTAGGTTTACACGGGCAACTCCACGTCAAAGCGCGTATTTTGCGTTGGTGTGAATAAATACTATTCGAGCCACCCTAACTCCCTGAAAAATCCCATTAACCCCTTTACGTTACCGACTATCTCGGAGAGTGACCCTGGCGAGACAAGGTAATTGGCCCGGTATTCTGTAACCCCCTGACAGTCCATCAGTATATGAGTTGCTGTTTCCTCTGCTTCCATGCATGCTCTGCACAGTGAGTTGTCCGTAGTATCTATAGCGTAAAGGTGTTTATTAAACGAGCCATGTCCGGTGATAACTCCAGTTGCCGTACGTACAAAGTTAATAACAAGTGAACTTAATAAAAGAATAAATAAAGAATACAATGTAATCACAATTGTAAAATTTATACATCTCTCGAGTACACTAAACACAATTGTGCAAAAACTGTTGGATCTAAATTGAAAACACGCGTGTAGGCAATAAATTAGGCTCACGACACACGGTCGTCTAGACGCTTAATCTAAAGTACCTGACTCATGCACTGTAGGTCCAGTTTCACCCTTGTATGCCTTTAAGATGTTACCGAGATGCAGAAAAGGAATTGGATATGGTATCTGAACAGAGTGCATTTCATCTATTTATTTACACTAGGGATTGATGATCGATCTCCCTGTCCTAGTGGTCTCTCCAATAACAGGGCGGACATCGGGTACGCGACTCCAGACACTTCGAGCTTCTGCAGTCTCAGTCTCGTTTCCCCATCCTAGACTTGCGGTATCCCTTACTCTAGCTCCCTCGCCCTATACGTTTGCCTGACTCTAATTTACTTTCTTAATTTGTCCCGTCTGAAAACGATGACATTCTCAAGGAGGGTTGGCGTCAGCCGGCCATAAAAGAAATCAGCCAAAATCCTTTGCAAATGTTACAGCGCGCCGACCCCAAATAAAATTGGGTGAAGGGCAGGAAGATGATGATCGCCTGGTGGTCGAAATTCGACCATACCTCATATATTTTTTTTCTTAGACTCCGTATCGTGAGAGGTCAACATATAAACTGACTCGTGTGGCTTGATTGTGGTGGTTTTTAATACTTTACACACATTGTTTAACAAGTTTAGCTTTCTGCATTTCTTCTTTACATAAGCTTATGTATTTCATGTTTCTCCATTTAAAATTTTCCTAAAATGCGTAAAAAGAATTTTCTTCATGTATTATATATTATATAGTCGAAATATTTGTATTCAAAATGCGGAACCTCAAGTACAATAATAGCCCTCCATTTCATTTTTTAACACTAGCATCTAATCTACTAACAATATTGAATAGATAAGTTTGTCAGGATGTTTAAGCGTACTGAGATGCGATATAGACTGATACTGGTATTCAAGATCCTAAGGATCCTTAGGGGCGGAACTTTTACTATTGACCACCCATATATTTACTAATCTGTGGAACCGTGTGGCGTCGTGGGCCAGAGCCCCTGTCACTTATTAGTTTAATATATGATTAAAAATTATTTATTTATTTTTATTGTTTTCCTTTTATTATTTTGTCATTTACTTTAATTACTATACCATTCACTTACAAACAAATTCAGCATAGTTATAAGAACTTAAAAAAAAAAACTAACTTAACCCTTATCCATTTATATTGTAGTACCTCCGTGGAGGTAGACAAAAGGTAATAGCAGGGCGTATCACCATTCACCTTACTCACCTCGGCCGAATATATTGCTCTCTTACGCCAATATGTTGAGTGCTTCCGAAGCAGACCTTCGAACCTACCCTCTTTTATTTTAAATTTATAGGAAAATGCGTGCGAATTTACGTCACTGTATTGTTTTACAGGTTTCCAAAGCAGTACATATGTGACCTTTTTAAAGGCATTCTGAGCTTCCGTTCCAAGTAATTATAAAAATAAGAATCCCACTTATATCGTAAATGTGAAAGTTTGGATGGATGGATGGATGGATGGATGGATGAATGTTTCTTACTGTTTCACGCAAAAACCACTAAACCGATTGCGATGAAACTTGGTATGTAGATAGCTGGAGACCTGGATTAACGCATAGACTACTTTTTATCCCGATATTCCCACGAGGTCGGGACTGACGCGGGTGAAACCGCGGGGCGCTGCTAGTTTACTAATATGTAAAAGGAACCTTTTTCTTTAATATCTGTTCAAGTAAAGTTCATTTAATAATTTAAAAGAAAAAGTTTGCCAACTTTTTAAAACTTTTTCAGTTACACTTTTTTTCGTGAGTTCTAGAAATGGAATTAATTTTTCAACGCTTCTTAAGGGCGGCAGGGTATTATGAATTGATTTTTCAAGGTATTTAAAGTTAAAGAAAAGATCAAACGCAATGGATGAATATAGTTAACTTAGTTCTCATTTTAATTAGTGCACATGAGAAATAAATTGTAGCAACACAAATGATGTATAATTTATGCTTAGTCGGTAGCTTCATTACAGATAGCGATTTATTGTGTACGAGTATAGTAGATTAACGTGTTAACGCGCAACGTCCGAACGATAGAGGTGTAGTTCGTAATGATCGATGTTTGTTACTTCATCACGCAAAAACGGCTAAACGGATCTGAAATTTAGCACAGAAAGAGTTTATAGTCTAGAAAAGCACGTGGACTACTTTTATCCGGAAACTGAACTGAAAAAATTGAACTGCACCTAATTTTAGAAATATTTCTTACTATTAAAAGAAATGTCTAATATATCATCTGGTATTGGGTTTAAAAAGAGGGAAATATGCATTAACAGTTACGTTAAGTACCACAGCCTCCGACACGGAGCACATTAAGCTCCGTATATTTCAAAGCGCCTACTTGTAGTCATTACGGGTGCAATACGATGTTGCAACTAAAAATACGCGCACCTATTACAATGGCAGTTATCGCCAGGGTTGCTCGCGGCAAAACGCATGTCGGTTGCAAACGAGCGATTTTAGTTACTAATATAATATCTTTATTTGCTTTATTAAGTTTTTCTAATTGCTTTATATATTTATTATTCTAAAAAATAGTATTGAGCAATTCTGGCAAACTCGAAGTGACTTGAAAATGAAACAAAGTAGTAATATTCGCTACTGACCTTGATTTGGACCTTCGTTTGGCCCTAACCGGCATATCGAAGACCCACCATCATTCCATCAGGAATGATGGTGGGTCTTCGATGCTGTGAGGAAAGAAAATAAAATCTCTGAAAAAATACCCACGAGGGTCGGACAGATATGTTGTCTCTGGTTTCGTTTGAAGCAGACTATCTTATTGTAAGTATGATCGGAAATAGAAAGAAACGGTGCCTCTTCGAAAGTAATAAAATGCTTGAACAAATTACGCCGATGGCCTGTTGGTGGCGATATAGACATGTCACCTATCAACGATGGTCAGAAAAAAAAGGCTGCAAGGACTAAGTCTAGTGTAAAAAGCAGCAACAGCAGTAGGAGTCTGCCATTGGATTTATTCAGGGTCGCTGAACTTTTAAAACCTAACTGGTTAAACTTCTTGTTTGTTTCGCCAGTTTAAAAAAAAAAAGAATATGTGTAATAAATCATTCTAAAACGTGGGAGAGCCATGCTTCGGCACGTCTGGGCCAACTCGACTCCGCTCGATACCAAGGCCTCACAGAAAACCGGTAGTGAAGCAATGCTTGCATTGCATTTCGCCGCGTGAGTGAGGTTACCGGAGGCCCTAACCCTTCCCTCTCCCTTATTGGCGTCCTTCCCCTCTCCTCTTCTCCTTTCTTCCCGCTCTTTCCCCCGTCCCCCCTCTTCTCCTACTCCCACCTTAAGGGCGGCAACGCACTTGTAACTCTTGAGTTACAGGTGCCCATGGGCGGCGGTAGTCATTTACCATCAGGTCTGCTCGTTTGCCGCCAATACCATAAAAAAAAAGAAAAGTTCATTCTCCTCCCCAAAGACAAGGTTACCAGAAGCGGTAGCACATACAAGTTTATGTTGGTTTGTTAGTTAATTTAAACAGTTACATTAAGTCGTTCGGTGTTGCATATAATCACCCGTCTGTATCACCCTGTGTACGGACTCAGATTGTATTATTTATTGTGCAGGTAGTTTGGCCAGTCGCCAGTAGATAGCGCTCGTAAGATTTTTAAACCAGCCATGTTGTATTTTAGAACGCTATAATTTTTAAAACATGAATCACAAAAAAGGTGGAATATTTTATGTATATTCCACAGCGCAGCTTCTCTACCGTGAAATAATAATAATTATTTTATGTTTTTTTTTTGTTTACTTATTTCACATTATATTTCTCGTTTTTTGTTTAACTTATTGATTATTGATTATTTAAGCTGCCATAAATAATTATTTTTAAACTTTCATGACTTGATGCAAATATTATTAAATATGTAAATTATTACTTGATCGATTACAAGATACATATCTTTTCCGCTTGATAACGGCTCTAAGAAACCGTCACATTAATAAGTCTTCAATCGCGGGGCCTTTGCTGGAGTCAGGACAGGTCCTATCCACGGTGTCCGGTCAATGGCACTGTATGATTCACCGGTGTGGGCGGAGGCTCTGACCGCCCAGAATAGGGCGCGCCTCTGGCGCCCTTAGAGGGTTATGGCGGTTAGAGCTATACGCGGCTACCGCACCGTGTCGACGGAGGCGGCGTGCGCGTTTGCCTAGACTCCCCCGTAGGATTTGGAGGTGGAAGTGCTCGCCGAAGTATATCGGCGAACGGCTGAGTTCCGGGCGGGAAGTGGCAGTCGGCCCCCGCCCGAAGAGGTACGCGAATGGCGTGAGGCCGCTCGCCGAGCTACCATGGCTCGTTGGTCGTCCCGGCTGGAGGCTCCACGTGCTGGCTTTGCCGCCGTGGAGGCGCTCCAGCCGGTCATCGTCGAGTGGGCAGGGCGGCAGCACGGGACCCTTTCCTTCCGACTGACGCAGGTTCTTTCCGGGCACGGCTGCTTCGGGACGTACCTGCACTCGGTCGCTAGGAGGGAACTGAGTCCCGCCTGTCACCACTGCGACTGCAGTGAGGACTCGGCTCAGCACACGCTGGCGGTTTGCTCCGCCTGGGCGACGCAGCGTCGGGCCCTCACTGCAGTCATCGGAGGAGATCTCTCGCTACCGGCCGTCATTCGCTCCATGGCCGGTAGCGACAGGAATTTTACCGCGGTCGTGACCTTCTGTGAGAACGTCATCTCGCAGAAGGAGGCGGTAGAACGGGTCCGGGAGGGCGATCTCCACTCGGACCTAATTCGCCGCCGGCGAACCGTGCGGCGGAGGCGCGCGTACCAGCGTCTCATTCCGCCCTGAGTGTGGCCGCGGGTGGACGGGACGGGTTTTCCTCTTCACCCGCGGGCGGGCAGGCGCTAGGAGGGTTCCGGATGTCTTAATAAAAGCTGTTCCCGAATGCCTCCTACTTAAGGCGCAGTACGGCACACCGTGCGGTTTCAGTCGGTTCGATTCCGACACACCGCCCCACCGAAAACGTGACGTGTGTGTCGGCTCCGACGCACGACTGGAGTTTACTCTTTCTCTCTCTTTCTCTCTGTCTCTCTCTCTCTCTCTTTCTCTCTCTCTCTCTCTCTCCCTAACTCTCTCCCTAACTCTCTCCCTAACTCTCCCTAACTCTCTCCCTAACTCTCTCCCTAACTCCCTCCCCAACTCCCTCCCTAACTCCCTCCCTAACTCCCTAAGTAACTCCCTCCCTAACTCCCTCCCTAACTCCCTCTATATATTCTGTATATATTTACACATATATATAACATAAAGGTATACACATATCTACTTACATGCGTCGAGAATAAGGAGTAAACTCCAATAAAGCATAAAAAGCACAATAAAGCGTTACGCGTTACGTTATTCCTGTTAACCCAGCTAAGCCTCCAGCTAAGCTTAACGTTTGTGTTAGGAGTGGGCTCACGAGTGCACTGGGTGGGGTTCGAACTCGCAGCCACTTGATCGCAAGTCCGACGCCTTAGCCATTACGCTACCGCCGCTTATTATAATTATCGATCTAGTTTATTTCGAAATGAAACGTTGTATGTTTAGGTAGTTTGGATGAGTATACTATAATTCCCCATCTTGGAGCTGACCTGACGATGGAGCCAGGGGGTAGATAGCCCCTCGAGCTTGGGCTCACATGATTTGTTTTGCCAACCCAAAATGGGTTGGCAACGACGGTCTAATGATGAAGCCTCGTTAACTCGGTTCGCGAGTACAACGTGTTTTTTTTGTTTTATTAAACTACTAACAGCGCTCCGCGGTTTCACCCGCGTAAGTCCCGATCCGTGAGTATATCGGGATAAAAAGTAGCCTATATATTAATCCAGGTCTCCAGCTATCTTCATACCAAGTTTCATCGCAATCGGTTCAGTAGTTTTGACGTGAAAGAGTAACAAACATCCATCCAAACTTTCACATTCATAATATTAGTGGGATATTAGTGGGATAATTGTAATTATACACCTAAGTTAGTACGTGGTTTCTAAAATGCACCAATTCCTCTTGATAGCAGACAGTGAAGTTGATTAGAGGCCATAATCTATGTTGTTACTATTATTGTTACATCATTCAACAGTCGCTAAAGAACTAACCGGGCCATTAGTGACATATCTAAAATTCTTGTTAAGAACTTTCAGTACTCAAAGTGTACAAAAGCGAAGTGTTTAGGTTTTGGTTGTACCAGTGAGTGGAACAAAGTAAGTGTTAGTCAGAAGTGTACCTGTTTACAGAGCGCTAAGCACCTGCACGTTAAAGTTAACCGGCGCCGCGCCATTACATCGCTCGTTTATGGCGCTATTGTTGTGTGGACCGCATTATGCCACACGTACTCAGGAAATAATATTAATAGTTATATTTTTGTAAGTTAAGTTTTGAGTAAGTTGTTTTTTTTTTATTGTACTTCGTGGGAATAAACCAATGTTAAGATAATTAATTATCTCATCAAAGTTTCATATGTAGTAACTTCTTTTCGACGGCTTATTTAAGCTCAGGTTTAAAAATAATTTAGAATTGTTTAATTTAATAAATTATCGCGACAAAAAAACAAATAAGTACAAAGTATTTGATTTTAAACTTGCAAGATATATAATATGTGTATAATAAATGTATAAATCGTAACTTAATTTCATTAATAGTGCCCCAATTAGTGCAGTTTGATCTGTACGTCGGGTTGACAAAAAGATACCTCACCTTATAAATATTACTCTGATTAAGTCCCGATTAATATATCTAAGTAAATTAAATTATTTAATAGTTTGAAATTGTCCTACACAAGACTCATTAATGATTTTAAAACTAATCTGTTTATCTTATTGGTTGTTCTTAGAGATGGGTAGTCACCCGGGTTAAAACTCACAACTAGGTAAAAACCCGGGTGATTACCCATCTCTAGTTGTTGGTCTTTGGATAATTGTATTAATTATAGAAGGTATATTTCTAAGAAGTAAAATTTGAAATATTGAACTAATAACTTAATTTAATCCGATTTATTTATTATACTTACAGTATACCAAATGACATATTTATCTATTACAATTTCTGTCAGATAATGTAACAAGTTTATTTAAATATTATGATTTAATAATTTTTATTACAAAATCACAAGATAGCTGAAGGAAGATGTAGAACTTAGATATACTATTTCTTACCTCACTACAGCACAAAGCCATCCGCTGTCAGACAGGCCTACAAGAGCCAATAAAGACACGGGAGGGCGAGTTAAGCCAGTCATCTTGTTTTTGTAAACAACCCCGAGTTGCTACGCCGTAGCCAGGGGTGCTCTACAATGCTACAACCGTAGCTATTCAACGCCGTTGAAAAGTTCGTAGCATAATTATAGTATAGCATTATTATATTGTTATTCTAGTATGAGATTGAATGGGATTGTGGGGACTAGTGTTTTGTATGTAACGATGTATGGGAAAACTAAACTATATCATTACTGTTGTTGATGGTTTCTTCAATGTCAGTGAAGTGTGTAGAGTGTGTTTTAAAGAACGTAAAGTCTGATAAGGTTTGTTAATTATTTCTATACTAGCTGTGCCCGCAACTTTGTCTACGTGGAATAGTGTCTTTGGTTAGATTTTTTTATTATTTAGGCTGATTGACAATACTTCCATATAACTTTTAATCCCCACCTTTCCCCCCCTTACACCCCTTTTCTTGCATTAAAAAGTAGCCTATGTCCTTTCTCAGGCTCAAGGCTATCTGTGTACCAAATTTCATTTAAATCGGTTCAGTAGTTTTGGCGTGAAAAGGCGACAGGCAGACAGACAGACAGAGTTACTTTCGCGTTTGTAATATTAGTAAGGATTAAATGAAAAACTAGATCTTAGGTAATTTAAAAAAACAGGTGAGTATTTAATTCGATGCAACAACAGTGGTATAATGTTTCCTTAAATACTTTTTGAGGCACCTCTCAGTACTTTAGTATCTTTCGAAATATGAAGCAGCAATTTTAAGGTGTTATGATTATCCCTACATATTATAAAACTAAGTTCCCCGCCGCGTCTGTATCTCTGTTCGTGATAAACTGAAAAACTACTGAACGGATTTTCATGCCGTTTTCACTAATAGACAGAGTGATTAATGGGGAAGGTTTAGGTGTATAATTTGTACCCATGCGAAGCCGTTGCGAGTTGATAGTCTAAAAATATAGAAGACCTTTAGCTTACTTTTTTTAAATGTTTTTGGGGTATTACTCAACATTTCCAGAAACAAACAGTAACACCAGTAACAAAATATTATATAAGATAAATATTAAAATTAATAATTACCGCAAAAACACGTGAAGCTGTTTGGCGTATAAGACAATAAACCTTGACGTCCACTAGTAGCGTTATTTTTCCGTCGTTAATTATTTCCAGTTAACAAGGTGTTGTCTCTTCGCTTATTTATTGCTTTGTGAGCGGTGAGCGTGAAATTGAGCTTGTGCCACACTCAAAGATATGTGTGAGACTTGTAAGTAATATAAAATATTTTGTTATTATGTTTGTAATCTACATCCTCTTGAGTCCAAGGTCTTAATAAATGTTACATGATTTCTGCACTGATTGGAGAAGTTGAATGAATACGATGTGTGGAGTTTGACATGAATGACACATCTTTTTTTTTAATAGCCTAGTGAGCCAAAGTTAGCATAAAAGTCTGTCTGAATTCTAGTTTCGTATCTACTATGGTTTTGTAATATGTGTGAAACTATTATGCTTGATTGCCTCTTCTTCAGAAAGCGAGATGTACTCAGAAGGTAGGATTATGATTAATTGTAAAAATGGAAGTAAACAGTTCCTTGTAAGGATAAAAACAACAAAAGTTGTGCCTATGAATAATAAGACAGAAAGAGACAATGTTGTTAAGTTATTACTTTATATTTTTTTTTAATAATAAAGCATATTTATTTCACACCACAATATAAACATGTAATGATTTGGCTATGAAAGGCTGCAGTAAGAATAACATTGATGATTGTATTTCAATAATTTTTGAATACATATTCAGTTATTGAATGTACAATTACTAATGAGTTTATGTGAGTGTGTGTGTGTGCATGTGTGTGTGTGTGTGTGTGTGTGTGTTTGTGTGTGTGTGTGTATGTGATACTGAACGCTGCAGTGCACTGAGTACTTTATAAAATCTTATTGCTTTGCAGTGGGTGGTCGGCTGGGTTTACGTAATGTTTCGCACAGGGCAGTTAGTCAAGCACCTCACGAAGAATTAACGGCTGTATTTTGACACTTATTACTGACGCTACAAGTACAAACTGACTGTTTTTATTTTCTACTCTAGATTTATGCTAAGTTCACCCAGGGCTGGCCTCTGTATGAAGTTCATTAAAAGTAGATGTTTCTTTTGGCGTATACGATGCTGGCCGCGATTAAGGCCTTGTTAAGCCTTTGATCGCGACAGACAAAATTTTATTGTGGTTTATACCTTGAATAGACCAAGAGATTGGATTAGCCCTTGTGAATCGAACCTCAGGATTGCTAATCCAATGCCAGTTGTCTTGGAGTCATTGGCGTGTATCTTTATTAAAAAGATATATATGTATTTTTTAAATTATTGGTTATGTTACTATTCAACAGATTTTCAGGTCACAGGTTCTATCAGTAAAGTTGATAACTAAATTAAGTTAAAGTTAAAAATATTGCATTTTCAGGTTTTACGAATACCTTAATATTCGGAGTAACTTTTTTAATTGTTCTTTTCCTATTTACCTTTTTCTAACTGTTAGCAATACCTTAATCAGGCTGTAATCAACATTTGAAATCCAAATCTGTCTAGTTCTTCTTAAGTTCGAATAAAATTTCATTGTTATTTATATTCCTAGATAAGGTTATTAGATATAAGGCAAAAGCAACCTTCGCACAGCTCCGTCCCGTGTGACATTCGCGTAAACTGACTAGAAGAGTTAAGCTCATGATATTCCGGTCCAACGTGAAAACCGTGTTGCTGTGCGGGTGTGAGACTCGGAAGGTCACAAAGGACATCTCGCATCAACTCCAGGTCGTTATCAATCGCTGTCTTCACCGTATTCTCGGTATTTATTGGCCCGAGAAAGTCTCCAACCTAAATCTGTGAAAACGCTGCGGTGAAACCTCGATCGACCAAAAGATCAAACGCCAGGAACCAGGATCCAGAAATTGGGTCGGCCACACGCTCCGAATTGACCCTGAAGCTCTAGAATGGAATCCCCAAGAAAAACCAAACAGACCTGGCCACGAACGATCATCGCAGAGGCGAAGAACATTGGGAAGACTTGGAGCGAAATGAAGCGCGAATCTCAATGCCGAACGAGATGGCAGCGCACTGTATACGCCCTCTGCCCCATCTGGAGGACACAGGAACATAAGTCAAGTCAAATAGACAAGGTTATGCCTGAAAAAAATAACATAAATATACTCGTATCAAACGCAGCAATATTCAAAACCATGTATTAGTTTGTTTATGATCATATTATCATATACTCTAGTGTATTTATGTGTTTACTATACATATCAGAACATAAAAGAAAAATAGCCAAACTAATATTTATATCCATCCGAGCAATAACAATATTTATGAAAAAAAAAACTAAAGTTCACACATCATCCGCAGACAATAGACTATGGTGTTTTTTTCCCATAAATTCATAAGTTTTATAGCCGCGGCCTGACCCTCTATCATTTGTGACTTAGGGCCGTTATGGTGTGTTTATGGTATACCGGGGGAAGAACTAGGGGACAGGTGGGAGGGACAATTTATTGAAGATCCTTTTGGAATGGAGGACGTTCTGATTTTAATATAAATATTGGTACGAATACACAACGCTGCTACATGGGGATCTAGACAGTTGAGAAGTAACTTAAAATTTTATGTTAGGCTATTGCCCTGAGACATAAAATTGTTTTAATTTCTATGTCGTAAATATTATAACTGTATAGATTGACGACTTTAATAGTACTTGAAACTGTGGCATCGACGCAGCACACACACGACGCAAACAACAAAACGACCCAGGAAAGTGCTAGAGGATTGATCACACAGAGTGTTTTTAATAAATGATTAAGACTGTGATAGTTATTTATATATATAACTGTATGATAATAAGAAAGAAAAAGAAGACCAATGGTTGATATTCCTTCCGATAGTTCTTTTTTTGGTTTTTCTTTCATTGTTCACTTCGCTGGCCATGTACGGGTTTATTACACTTCACAAACCTATGATAGCGTTATGGAGAATTCTCACTTATACAGGTTTTCACACCGTTATGACAAGTATCGACCTGATATCGAACTTGAGCAAAACCGCCACGAGAGGCGCCAACGCGTAACGGCTAGGCACACTGTGACACAATAAATAAACAAAATGTTATATAATTTTTAAGTTATTAAATTAAAATATTTGTAAAATTCTCTACAAGAACTCAGCTTTTTTAACGCTAAAATACAAGATGTTATCTGTAATCGTTTTACTGTGAAAATATTTTCCTTACTATGTATTTCAATTATCAAAACCCTGAAAATTTTAGCCTGGTATTGCATTAATCCAATGTAAATAATTAATAACAAACAACAATTAATAAATCTTTGCAGCCTAAATAATAGACCGTATCATCACTTAACATACTAAATACTTTACAAAATCATCCTCAATTACAGTATGTAATAATAGTAAAAAACTGCAAATTAAAAACTTATCTCCCCTCTCCGTTTTGTGCTGTATCCACTTTTTGTTCCGTCGCAAAGTTTTGAATCTAATAAACATGACGTGCACGTGTGGATAAGCAAAAACTGTTCCGACACCCGCCACGTACACCCGGACTTTACGGCTATCTAGGTTCAATTGCGGTAACTTATTTAACTATGTGTATAGTGTGTAAGGGAAAGAGAAAAAAGTATGAACGAAATTGAAGCTCCGAAAGTCTTAAATTACGAATAGACCTAGTACCTATTCCTGCATACAAATATTACATTGAGCGGGAATCGAATTCGAGACCCCCGACGTTGTAGTCGAATTTAATACCACCGCGTCAGAGAGTACGTTATATACAACAACTCTTATTCTAGAAACTTTTATAGCATCTATGAGTATTTTGAAAACGATTAACTAGAATCCAATATATTTATAGCGAAGAAGCACCATTTACCCGTGGTCCTGGTGGGTCGACCCATTACCAGGTCCATGGGTAATTTTAATTACCTGTGGTTCCACGGCACTAGGAAGGTCTTCTTTAGGGGGAGGGAGGTAGTAGGTCAGTCGGGTGGGTGTAATTGAAGCAAAAATCTTTTTCATTACATTTTTACATACAAAGGAACATATTAAAATATTTTTGAATCATCCACACAATTTTAAAACAATATTTTCTTATTTATATGCTTTGTTGAACTCACTTCTTGTTCTTGTTCTTCAAAAGTCGGGTAATTTTTGTGATAAATACAGACACTACAGAGTGATGTTACGTTAAGCACCTACAGCGCCATCGTTATAATATTATGACTATCAGACGGTGACAAACATACGAGGTCTTTGATCAGGCTCACGCGCGAGGCGTGACTCGCACAAAGTGCGCACAACCTTTGATCTTAACGAGGAGTACCGTGTTTGATACCTACTTATTATATTTGGAACTATTTTAGTTATGTAATTCGTTACTTGTAAAAAATTGTCCCTTATTCGTTGACTGATAAACATAGGGTTATATTGTTTTGATTACACTTTATTTTCTGTATGTATTTATTTGGTCAAGACATTAAGAATATGAGAATTACTTTTTCTAGACTAGAGCATTTAACTTTTTTCTTTTATTTTACAGACCTAATAAAAGTCTATGTGTTTAAATAAACTTTTTTCAGTAAGAATACCTCTTACTGAAAAATATATATAGAAAATAGAATCACACAGAAGTAGTTAGAACGTGCATAATTTTATTAATAGGTATATAAATAAAAATCAAATGCTGTGTTATTTAGGCAAAATTTGGAAAATTAGAAGGTCTATGGGATTACAACGAAAACAAAGATCAGCTTATTATAAACTTTGCTATTCCTTAAATATTATATAGGTAGTAACTGACAATAAAAAAATGTACTATCTTCATTCACGTTCACTACTTAAACAAAGGATAAAAACGTGATTTAGCCCCTGCAGACTTTGTACGCGTTCTACAGAAATGTATGGATGGACCATAATTACTAGGAGCTGGTATTATATTCTAAAAGATAAAATAATGGAATCGTGAGCAATGTGTGACGTGACGAGGTCGTGGGATTGAATGTCGGGCGAATTCTTTAATATGGTTGATAGATTAAATCAGTTAAAAATCAATTTACCGATGATTGATAACCAGGAGGAGAATTTACCTCTCGTGCTGTAAAGCGTAATTATATAACAACTAGTAAATAATCATAGCAGATATATGCTGGAATGGGATTGGGAAAACACTGTTCTACAGGAGACCGAAGTTAAGAATAGAATAGAAACTTTATTGTACACCAATTAAGTACAATTAAATTAAACGGAAATCACAAAAACATTACGTAATTTGGAGCGGCCTTATCGCAAAAAGCAATTTCTTATAGACAACCTTTAAATGGACAAAGATGACAGTGAATTAAAAAGTTGAAGTAGTTTTTTTTTACCGTAAGTGTTGTCATCCGCTCCCTAAGAGCTATCGAAGATGCCCGTGAGTTCCCTGATTGCCGACTTATCCAGTCTACCTACGGGGTGTCATAACTGGTCAGCTCAAAACTGTAAAGTTCAAAAGTGTCTAATTAGGTCTGAAAAGGTATATTTGCAAAATAAATTCATGTTGTCAGAGGTCCATGGAGAATGCTATAATGTTGGTGAATAATACCGCTGTTGTTCTGGTACTAGAGTTTCCTGCGGTAACATAATGGAAACTTGCCTAGTAGTGTAAAGAAAACAATCCTCTTGCAAAAACTAAAACATGCTTAGTTCATCGCAGCGTGTCAATAACATTTCGAAATGAAAATCTGCAATTTCATATTTATTTATCCATTGTGTGTCAATTTCTCAAACTAAAAGTTATTGGTTAAATAAATTTGCAAGGTTTTAAATATTAATAAGGTTAATTATACATATAAAGTGTTAATTGTGTGAGTATAATAAAATTATTAATTATGAATGAAATAGATTATAAATATGGATAACGTGTGGCGTCAAAGGTTCAGTGTGTGGTGAAAGAGAAGTCCAAAGGTTTTGATTTATTAACTAATATATCATATAAAAGGCCGCACAACAAAATAGTAACTTAAGCTACCAAGAATTCACTGATTAAACACATGATTTTTTTAACATACATAAGTAGGTAATTGGCTTAATTGTACATCATGAAATGCATTTAAAAGTATTTTGAACAAAGAAAAATGTTCTTAAAAAAGAATATACACCATATACGTAAAATTGAGCTAACACCGTCCATAAGTGAAGCGGTGAAGCGCATTACGCATACTGGAAGTAGCACACAGCTTATAGGTTGGTATAGACGAGTGTGCGGTTGCATTGTCTCACGGCACTCATTACATTTCTATTTATTTTACTAGCTATGCCTGAGGCTTTGTTCGCGATTACATGTACCTGATACTGAAATAAAATATAGCCTTTGTTACTTCTTGATAAATTCGATTTCTAATAGTGCAATAACGATCAAAATCGGTTTAGTAGTTTGAGAGTTTATAGACTGCAAATAGAAATATATCTTTATAATAGTGGTGTTGATTAAACATGTGATATCTGTGGCTTCTTGTTGCATTGTTTCTTGGGTTACTTATCATTTTAATGATGAAATACAATATTACAAATTACTTAATCCATCAGATATTAACAGTAAACATTACAATGACACACATACTTTAATCGTGGGTGAGCCATGCTTCGGCACGTGTGTGCCAGCTCGACCGAATTTTGCCGAGTGAGTGAGGTTACCGGAGGCCCTTACAACCTCCCCCTTAAAGCCTGGCAACGCACTTTTGGCTCTTGAGTGCAGGTGTCGCCCGTACCGCCCGTCCGTTGACCCGTCTGCTCTTTTACCACCATAAAAAAATACACACAAGACAATAGCATTCTCTTTTGTAATTTTGATGTTGTTAATCTACTAGTTGAAAAAGTCAGTAATATAAAACTTTTAAGAGAGAAATATTGACTGGCAGACAGACAGACTGTGGACCACCGTGTTTCAGTTGGAGGGTAAACTCTATGTTTTTATGGTTTGTTAGTGTGCGTAGGTTCATACGGGAGAAGCGAATGTTGTTTTAACAAGGGGCTATACTCGTGATTGACTCGATCGCAAATCCGATGCCTTATCTATTACCTCTACAGTAATTAATTTAAAAAAAGAGTCAACATTCCGGGATGGAATAGAAATTGCTGATTTATATAAGAGTTTGACATAGTAAAATTGCATGGTTAATATAACACGACTATTCTCTATTATTTGAATTATATTGATATCATTGTAAGGGCACATATTTACGAGAAGTAGCAATTTGTTTTGTTCTAAAAAGTATCAATCAATCTGTTGAAACATTAGACTTCGGCTTTCTTATTACAGCAGCACATCACTTGCTTCAATTAAATTACACAAATTTAAATGTTACTCTTCATACAAGCGAGAAAGATAGAGATAGAAAAAGTCAATACTAAATAATATAATTAAATAAATAAATGCCGTGACGTATGCAATAGTGAGCACAGCTTACCATCACGAGGCAGGCGAATGGTGAACAACACCGTCTAAGTCAGTTATACTTTTATTTTTATCTAATTATGCGAAGACGCGACATTCGACTCGTGTCAAGGTGAACTCGTCTATATCTGCGTCACGAAATCGCGGCATACCATCGCGTTAGGCTCGGCTACTCTGAACGCGACGAGCGATTTGCCACACACAAACAATAAAAATATTATGTATATATAAATTGTTCATGTGTATTATTATGTTATACCTACATTCCGTTTGTGTGTACACGAGTAAATAAAAAAATAATACACTTACAACAGAGATGAGAGATAAAAAGTGAGAGTGGATTTCACAACTAGTCAACATTACTAATATTTTAAATGCGAATGTAAGTGTGTTTGTACCTATTCAACCGACCACCTTGAAATTTTGAAAATCTCATACACGTTGTCAGGGATAGGTACAGAAAGGACATAGGGTATCGTTCATTCAAAAGAAAGTACTGTTCCCGAGGGATCGAAAAATAACTTTTAGTAAATAAATGGTAGTATATTTATTATTATGTATACTCATTATGATACAATTTTAGGTAAAAAACTAAATAAATATATTATTATTATTAGTTTTGGTTTTTAATCGACGAAAAAAAGGAGGTTCTCAATTCGACCGTATATTTTTTTTTTTTTTTAGGTCTGTTCAGCCCTCACTCCGTTATTTATGAACCGATTTTAATTATTCTTTTATGTTAGATAGGGTGGACCTCAAGGGTGGTCCCATGTCAAGGAAGTCAGGATCTGATGATGGGAGCCTGATAAAATTGAGAGAAACCCTCGAAAATTGTAGGAACGAATAGTGTTTCTGTTTACTTTTCATTACTTTATCAGTTATTTGCGTTTAGAAATCATCACCTCATGTAGCTGAGCTGATGATAAAAAAAATCATAAAATAAAAATCTTGAAAATAAAAATTGAGCTTATTTATATAAACATTTTATATTCCCATTCTTGCTCTGTCAAATCGCTCTCAGTGTGACTAAATTCTTAACCTTTATAAAGTTTTGTAAGAAATTTTCGATGGTATTTCACTGTTGTTAGAAATCTCTGGAAGCCTGTGCCATACCGTTAGCACTAGAATTTGTGAAAAATGAAAAATGTATAGAACGGTGCATTAATTCTATGAAAAGCAACGGTCTTAAGTGTAAAAATTTACATCTCTTAATGATTGTTAAAGATAAATAACGATAAGTTTAATGTATTTAATTAAATTAAGGTATAGCGATACCTTCATATAACACGTCTATAATTAAAACTTCATGCTATTGTGTTAACTGTTTTAGAGTAAAATAGTTGTGACATAGAGACTGACGGACAGTCATAATTTATAAGTATTACTTTTTTGCCATTTGTTCTTTGTTTCAAAATGAATCTACTCATTTTGGAACAGGCGATTTTTATAGCGCCCTCCGTCCAAAGTTCCGTTTGCTTCTTTTATGATTGGTGGGAGTTGTGGTATTTCCTATCGTCGGTAGGCAACGATACACGCTTAACTTCAAATGGGGTTACCATCAGGCAGGCAGTAAGTGCACTTTGCTAGCACATGGGCGTAAAATAATGAAGAATAAATTAATGTTATTTGTGACGTGTTAATTTTTTAACGTGTGAAATTTATTGCAATTTCCTTTTAAACTAAATACAATATTATATATTTACAATATGTGCTGTCAGCAAATAAGGTAGGTCATTGCATAGAAAACATATATATACTTAGCTGAGCAGTGAGCGTTATTTGAGACAGACCTCTATTTGGCCCAATAAGTAAGTCTGGCGGACAATGGATTACCTAGGCTCAAAATGAAAAAGAAAAAATAGATATATTTCTACTTTTCATTTCTTAATGAAAAGTTGCCAATGTAATCAATTGTAGTGGGGTTGGGGGGAGTCATGACCCTAGTCAGCAACGAGCAGCAATAATGGCTCCTCATAATTGTAACGAACACAACGTTTGATAATAACCAACTCTGATGGCCTAGTGGTTTCGGTAGAGGCAGGAAGCAGGGTTTGCTCTCCTATAGGTAGACGGGGTTTCAGCTCTCTGGAAATTAAAAACGGGAAAATTACGAGTAATGTGAAAGAAAGTAGGTAAAAAGAGAATATAATAAAAGGAAAGGTATATTGTATTGTAAGGCTCGAGTAGGTCAAAGTCACATTCCTGTAACTCGAAGTGGCTGTCGCAGAGCAAGCCGAGCTCTCTAACATCGAGATATAATGGCTTGGTGTGCCCGGAGGTTCACATGTAAGTTAACTATGCAATCAAACAAACAATCTTTATATATAGGTATTATTTAGGTATGAGTTATGTGAAAGTATACCATTCATATCAAATGATTCATGCACATACCTAAACTTATAAGGTGTTATTAAACGATGAATCCACAGCGAGTTCGTCATTGTTCGTGAACTATTGCAACATGAATTCCTTGCTCTCTGAAATGGGGACAATTATAGTTATACCGATGTATATTGTGGTTTATGCTACAGCATGTATGCATCTATCAGCTGTTGATAGACTTAAAGTATATACCTGTATCTTCAGTTATTAAAAAAACAATGAACCACGCTTTAAACCTGTATTTATTAGTTTTCAGTACAGACTTGGAAAATCATTGAACCGAAAATAATTCCGTTGCAGCCTTCATTTTAAATGACGTCATTCTCCTGCAATATGAGTAATGCACAAGTAGATATCATATTATCATTAATCATCCGGCCGTAAAATGAGGTGCTGACACCTGATACATCGTAATGAGGTGAAGTTGACACGATCTAGATTACAGACGACACTCCAATGGCAAGATGTAGGCCTGATTGGATTATATTATGAGTTTGAAAGGAAAATCATTTATATAAATTATGTGGAACAGAGTGATGACCGGGCTGATGAAACAAGCACGCCGTTTTTAGATTCTGGAAGGATTGGCTGGTTGTAACCGCCTATGATGCAAAATACGAATTAACATTCACTGTTTGAATTTCTGATTATTTTCATAACCATTCAGGTATGATTGCAAAAACGACAAACCTTCTTTGATATACTGTCTCTCTCGAAATCAGGTCAATGTTCCAGTCAAAAAAATTTTAGGTTAAAGTTTGCTGTGCCGTTTGATGAATTCTCTTACGCGAGCTGCAATTTTTTACAGTTTAATTAAAAACTTTTCTTGGCCATCTTTAATTATGGGCTGCTTATTTGAATGTCCAGTGACTTCAATATGATTATTGAAACAAAAGGTAGCCTATATAGTCTCTCAACTAAAACTTTTGCTCCCTCCAAAAGTCAGAGTTTATTTAGCATTTGTAGCATTCGTATGAATATTGTAATTATCGATACATCAGCACCTCGTAAAGGTGAGTATGACATAATTGCATTAATTGCGCCTTGTGTCATGTATTTTGCAGGAAGTATAATAATTATTTTATTGCTCTTAATTTTTGTGCTATGCTAGTGTGCATTCGTGCGGAACTTGTCCGTAAAGGTGATGGAACTTCATACACACTGGCAATAAATATTCCTCCACGAAGAAGTGCAAAGTAAGAATTATGTAATATTGCCACTTCTAAAAAATCGATGTTACAGCCCGAGTCTTACAACTGCGCCCTCCTGAACAATTTCTTAGCCCACATATACCAAGATGTCTCCTTTATAATAGTACATTTATGATAGGAAAGAACTAAGTCACTAGCCCAGTTCCCTACCTTTTCTTACAGAGGGGTTGAGTGAAGCGGCGGGGACTTTATAAATACCAGACCTATTAAAGTAAAATCAACTTTCGTGCTTGCGGATTCAGTACATAATAACCTGCACGCACTGACTGTTCGTAATCACAACATTTTAGGCACATTGTGTTGTGCAAGTTAGATTGAACTTAACTGTGTGGTTGCGATTTATTTAAATGTGTATATAGATTTAGTGATTAACCAATAACCATATGGGGTAAAAGTGAGCTGGTTACCGAGTAACACCCACATGTGTGTTTATTACTTTTACTGATCTCATCCTCACCAGCTTCACTTTACGACACTGCACTGTTGTAACTTCTGACATTTGATACGCCCGCGTCAAGTGCAAATGTCGAGCTTTCGCGAGAGATAGTAAGTCTATGTGACTATGTATGTGTGCGAAACAGTTTGTTAGAAGGATGAAAGGAACCAAATTATATGACTGTACGTGAACGGGAAGTACCCCATAAGTTTTGATGGGTAAGTTTTGGAGATTTCAAAATATATGTTTTTCATTGCGTTTGCTTTCAAGCTACAACATTAAAGTCAAGTACCTTTCTTTTCCATTTAGTGTCAAGTTTGATAAAAAATATTCAATGTAATTCTTGGTCATTTTACTACAAAATAAACAGTTACTATTTATTATTAATAGTTAACTGCCGTATTCCTCTTTTATCTAGGCGCACGAGCGTGCGCGGGCAAGTTCTGGAGCCCAAAGCACTGTAGTGATATTTTTCAGATCCCCTCTAACCCAGGTTCGGAAAAACCCATTGAAATGAAGTTTTGGCTTCTTACTACACCATAGGCTAAAAAAACTCCGGCTTTGAAAATAATTTACGGGAAATGAACATCTGAACTTGCAGGCGGAGCGAGCCGCGTGCCGCGTTCTCGACTTCAGACGAACAAAAACATCTGAAATCAGATCAAAAACATAAAGGTGGCTGTGAGTTAACATATTATTTTTGTCACTTAAAAAAGAAAAGAAATTTAACAATCAGAGTTTATTTCGCGATCGACCCATTAGCGTCAAGTTCAACTATGTTACAATGTAAGTCTTGAACTTAAAAAACATTTTTAAGTTCAAGACAGAAAACTCGTTAGCTCGCAAGATTTACATTGTTAGAAGCTTGTTTTATTACAGCTTCAAGGGACCGCAGGCATAACTTAATACCTTCACGCGTTCCTGAGTAAAAGGGTCTTTTAAGACAGACGGACAACGAAGTGATCCTACAAGGCTCCTTTTTTCCTTTTGAGGAATGGAAACCTAAACAATTATCTAATTATGTTGTTCCGTATTCTAGACAAGTACAAGCTATACTTAGTTTAGGTCTAGACTACATAGCGCTATCTAATGTCTCAAAACAAAATAAATAAAAATAATTCTATTGAATGCAATGAAGTATTTATAAATAATAAATTCCATTACCATGTCTGATTGTTTCTATTACCTTCAGTCTCTAACATCTACACATTAAGTCATTAGCAACATTTTATCTTACATTGCGGAAAACTATTATTACTAGAGATCGGATATTCGGATGTATATTTACCTAAAGTTGAGATGTTGGCTATTATGGAAAGCACTTTTTTATCGAAAGAATCCCGCGATTCCAAGAAATTCAAATTTAAGTGTACCTATACTCCGTGAGATGTAATAAACCCCAGTTTGACACAAATGATACTTGCTCTGTTACAACGTATAATGGTTGCTTTTCCCTACTTTTATTCCCAGTGATTTTTGACGAAGCAAAAACAACCTTATTACGTTGTAACAAGTGTCAAATCGGGCCCATTAAACCCCAGGAAATGTAAGCATTTTGTAAGAGTGCGAGTGAGACGGCAAATTATGCTTGCTAGTGCGCAAGTAGCGACGCGACAATACAACTGCATTCGTATATAAAAATATACTTAGAAGCCGCTTCCATTATTTGTTATCCAAAAAATAACTTTAGGTAAATATGCATCCGATTATCCGATCTCTAATTATTACATGCCATGCATAAGTTTGATTTTTAAATATCCGTAATAGCCTTATCAGAAGCTTAATATGCTAATAACTTTGTTCATTACTAAATATTTTATTTCATTGTATTCAATTTTATTCATACCTTCTTCCCTGTTTGAACCTGAATTTAATTTTAATTTCAGAAATAAACATTCTGATTATGCAATGAAAACACAACCATTTAAAAATTAACAAGAATAATACTCTCAGTGTTCTTTTTGTATAATAGTAAGGGTGCTTATCTATTAGGGATATGCGAGGTAGGTAAACGTTAAGCGAAGTCAAAAATATGTAAGTGAATTGTGTGTAAGAAACGTGTAGCAAAACGGCAGAGATAATCTGTGTAAAGAAGAAGCTCCATGCGAGCTAACCGATGCATGCAGAGAGATAAAAAGAAAGGCAAGACAAGCAGTACCTAAAGCAGTACCTAATTAATAATGTGATTTTCAAGGAAAGCTAATGACTATATTTAGGTATTTCGTAGTTAGCCTATTTCCTACCTTATTTAACTACATAACCCGCATATCTCCAGCACTCGTCCTGAACATGCATCTTTAGCAATAATTCTATAGCTTTATATCTTTTGCACGTGCAATTATAAACCTTAGTTTAATTAGACCTTTTGCCGTTAGAATTGACATAAGGTAAACTATGAAAATCAAGCAGAACAAACCAGAAGTGGATTTAACAAATGTTCTAACATCTTGAGTGGAAAGGCAGCTCAATGAGTGTCACTAGAGACGTTTTCTAAAAAACTTAGAACACCGTACGTGGTGATTTTGCTGTGTAATTTTCACGGGCACGTCTAAAATCAATCCAAGAGTTTTTTAAACATCTTAATGGCGAAATAAACACACGATCCATATAAAGGTAAGCGAATACTAGTGTCATCGTTAGTTTATTTTTCGGAAGCGTTTTGACATAATTGACTACAAAACTCATAGGTGACTTTTAGCATACATAATGCAGTATTTACTAAATACTGCAAGGTCGACAGGTACATATGTCTAAGTTATTTATCTGCCGAAACAAGTTGTAATTTATATGTATTTCCTGTTTTAAGTGCACCGCTTACATTTAAATATCACGGTCTTGTTCATCACATTTAAAATAGATGTATATTATATTTACAATTTGTAATGCCCATTGCCTTTTGTGTTGGCTCGATGATGTTCGTGAAATAGTATAATTATCAATCTGAACATGAAATCGTCACGGATTTATAGGGTCACCCTATCTAATTTAGTTTAACGGTTTCTATTTTTGGTCAGTATTAGTGCTCTTGCTTTATTAGATAATCAGGCTTAAACACAAGACTTTACAAAGTTACAAAAGAACACAAGAACAAGGCACAATACCTTTTTTGTTTACACGACGTTTCGATCAAATAGCACCGATTGTGGTCACGGGTGGGCTGGTGAGAGCTCAGCGACGCCTTCTTGAAGTACGAGCTTGAGCAGTTACCCGCACTTGGTTTTTATTATTTTTATTTTCGTAGTTTAAAAAATGTTTGTGGTCTTTAGGAGAGGTCTATGCGCACAATTATAAGTGGACGAAGTATGGCTGGATAATCCTTTTTATTGTTGCATTGGGTAAGTGTTACATTAAAAGGGATATGTACATGAGCTAGAAAACTATTTGATAGGATAAAATATTATTTGCATGTCAGCCTATTTGACATTAGGCATTGATATATTTAATCTTTCCCAACATGCCGTTTTGGAGATCGTGCTACCAGCAAATGTACAGTACATAAGTAGTACAGGATAACCGCGATCTTTGCTAGCGTACTTTTTTAGGTCTGCTAGAGATATACCTAAGTAAGATAGATGAGCTCATTCAATATTATGCTAGTCTGTTAACAGAAGATATATATTTTGTAGCCGTCACATTGGCAGCAGGCCATTGCTTCACTTTTCAATTCATTAGGTTGACTATTATTTAATTAATTTATATTTTTTATTGTTCTATAAACTGTAGCTATGTATAGTACAGTAGATCTACGGTCAGTCGACATTACAACAAAGAGATTTAAGAATAGATAAATTAATTGTTATACAACGGTTACGAAACAGGTGGAGCTCGATTTTATTAGTTAGCTAACATGCGCATACAATAGATTTCATAATATTTGATCGGTAACACCGAAATCCTAACTCCTAATTTATATTATAAATGCAAAAGTGAGTTTGTTTGATCTTCACCGTGCATCATGAAATTTTTACAATATGAAAAACTACCAGCGCCCCGCGGTTTCAGCCGAGTAAGTCCCGATCCCGTGAAAATATCGGGATAAAAAGTATGCGTTAATCCAGGTCTCTAGCTATCTACATACCAAGTTTCCTCGTAATCGGTTCAGTGGTTTTTGCGTGAAAGAGTAACATCCATCCATCCATCCAAACTTTCATATTTATAATATCAGTGGGATAAAAGGGCCTATCTTTCATCCTGTAAAAAGTACTGTTAACAGGGGATAGAAAAATATTTTTTATGAGAGTGACGCCGCGGGGAAATACTAGTATATGCATGTCGACATACATGACAACCATGGACATACCTAGCAACTGGCGCAAGTGGCAAAAGCTGGGCTTATTGTGACAACACAATACACAGTAATGAAGAGAGAAGAATGATTTAAGTGCAATAAAAACATACACAACACAAGACAAGTTAACAACCCCTACTACTGTCAATTATGATAACGCAGTAATAAGTCATCTAGTGACCATATTTAATGACAGCAATAAGGATCCCTTAATGCTGATTTCTCTATGCAATTCATCGTAAACATCCACCAAAACCACAGTAAACTTTTCTAGGTGTGACTGTGTCAAAGATCATATCCCATTAGTTACCGATTGATATTCTTAGTTATTAAATTGCATATCATTCATAATTAATTTTCAGTACATGGGAGACCGCGCTTCGCTTGTTAGCTTTTTGTAAAAAAAATAATTTAATTTTTTACCGGATATACAACTATGCAGTTGAACATAAAATGCACAACTGTATTTTTTGTACACAAAATTTCATGAAAATCGTTGGAGCCGTTTCCGAGATTCAGATTATATATTGTAACGTGTGGAGTACTTCTTCTAAAACAACTGCGGCGTACTCCACCACGTGTAAAGCTTGGGGCTTTACGGTAACCAGTCACGACAGGTTCTATCTAGAGGAGAAAGATTAAAAGAGCAGGCAAACGCACTATGCAATATAATCAGGATCAGATTGTTCATGTAACAATTATAACTTCAAACAAATTAATTATAAATAATACTTCTTGTATTATTCCGTGCACCTTTGCACGGAAGTCGTCACGACAGTCTTCTGTCCTCTGGGCGACTGTCTTCTATTCTATTCTTATTCTTCATAAAATATTTCGAACATGTTCTAAATTCGAGTTTCGTGCCACCAGCCAAGGCCTCTCGCGTTTCAAAGAGTTATCATTCCAAACGAAGGAGTATGCAAGCGGTGGCGAGAGATGTCATCACCACAATATATACATATATTTATACAAGAATTGCTCGTTTAAAGGTAATAATTAGTACCTGGATGACCGAGCTCTGCTCCTTTTTGTTTACGTTTCGATTCGATCGATTTACCGCCCCCGAAACCCTCTGTATACTAAATTTCATGAAAATCGTTGGAGCCGTTTCCGAGATTAAGATTATATACTTACATATATTTATACAAGAATTGCTCGAAAGAAAAAGGTATTAGATTAGTTTAGATATAGCTAAATCTATACTTGCAAGAGGAAGAGGTACAATGACTTGCATGAGATCTATTTATAGTTATTCCAGGTTTACGGTTGTACATAAGTGAGCGTTTCTGGCAAGCCCGACTAGTTAAGGACTAGACTAGGACCTATCGGAACCATACAAAGGTATGTTAGTTGTGAGCTACATATTTATTTTAGTTTTAAATTAGGATTTAGAATAGGATCGCACCTTATTTTATCTCATAGCTCAGTTCGTGACCAAGTTATTAAATTGATTTATATTACTTAAAGTTTAAAACGAATGAGCCTTGTTCTCAACATTTCACAGGTCGTTACTTATACGAAATATGTATTTATGAGCTGTTGAAGGTATAGGTATTACTAGCAGCGCCCCGCGGTTTCACCCGCATAAGTCCAGATCCCGTGGGAATATCGGGATAAAAATATCCTATATGTTAATTCAGGTCTCCAGCTATCTACATACCAAGTATCATCGCAATTGGTTCAGTAGTTTTGGCGTGAAAGAGTAACAAACATCCATCCATCCATCTAAACTTTCACATTTATAATATTAGTAGGATATTAGTGGGATAGTTTGATTAGTGGGATAATGGGATTTGTAAAAGACCGAATTGATTTTTCATCGCAATTCTGTTCTGTTTATAGATAAACAACATAAATTTAAAAAATGAAAATACTCTCCATGTAATACTGTTAATTTATTTTAAAAATCAGACTAGCTTTTGTCCGCGGCTTTGCTCGCGGTAAAATTATTTTTCTATCCCTCGAGAGAAATACCTTTTTTTGGATGAATGAAGTCTTTTACTACGAGTACATACCTGACGTGTGCGCAAGACGTGAACGCGTAACTATTCAACTAATATTTGCATTTATAATAATAGTAAGCCGGTTTATGTTCAATGCAAGTTAGTATATGTATAATAATTTTAGTGTAGTTGGTAACCTAGAAGAAGAATCAAATTACACTCGCGCAATATTATAGCTCGACGATTGGAATCAAGACGATATCATCCCATGAACGTAAGCTATAAATTATATGGTTAAACTTAACCGTTTATTTTCTCAAGGTTGTGGCATTTTAAACCATTGGAATTCCTGTTTTATGGTATTATTATCTAGCATAAAATTTTCTCTTGTACACCTCAGTTGGAACGATTATCCTGATGGTAAGTGGTTACCTCTGCCAGTACAGTTACTTGTGCCTTGAGAAACTGCCACGGAGCGCTGGTGATCTTACTCATCAGAGAGAATAAAATGCTACATCTGTAGTGATGGTTAACTGCAGTATTTTAATGGGTGGAGGGGTTTCCCCTTTACGGCAGTTCACACTACCTATGGTGGTAGACCTAGGGCACGCGCGAGAATTCACTGGAGTCCATGGTAGCCTTAAATTATCTGAACTATTTTTAATAACCATGTGGTCGGAGTGCAATGGTAATGTATAATGATCGCATGGATGAGATGTCACTCTGAGGATACGATCAGAAAAGTGACTACGAGTAGATACTTGTCAACTGGGAATTTTAATTAGTCGAGGGATCGGTCCTTCTTCCGACTTATGGCCAACGATATATGTACATCCTCTACCTTTTTATCACAATAACTTTATTTAATTAACAATCAAACTATCGCGGTTGTGATAATATGTTCGTTTATAAAAAATGTTTACCATCACGAATCCTGACGTGAAGTTATGTCATATTTAAAAAAAAACAATTCAATAATTACAATGTTCACATAAAATGTATTATGATTAATATCCAATATGACATTAATTGACATTATATGTAAATGTAATGTCTAATTAAAAACTAAAACCTAATATATTTTTCTACATTTACATTTTCTACATATATTTAATTATTTTCTTAATTTTTTTGCTAATTTGTCATAATTTAGATGTTATGTTTACAAAAAAATTAATTGACACAAGATATTCTGATATCAATTTTATAGTAAGTAGTAGTTTCATAGGTAAAATATTTTTTGTCTGTCTGTACACAACAAGCAAGTCGTCGCATGCCCTGGCAACTCCCGAACAAGACAGATAGAATATTACAGCCGTTTATGAGCCAGCTCAAATAAACTTTAAAACACGCTTTTTATTAGCTTTAAATGAAATCTTGGAAGTCAATTTTAATCTTATTTTAATTGTCGTATCAAAATTAAACTTGGTACGTCTTGGAGCTACTCTGTAATGGAGCCAGGAGGTGGGTAGTCGAACTCTTCAGTTGAAGTAAACCCCTCGAGTTTGGGCATGTTTTGAAGAGTCCAACAGGTTGGGTTTGGTAACGCCATCGTTGCCAAGCCCAATCTATTGGACTCGTAAAAAAATACACTTTAATGGCGATCTAAATTAAAAAGTAAAAAAAAAATGCACCATCCATTATTCTTCGGCTTCATTATTTCTATATCATACCTGCCTCCATAGATGCCGTTGTGCCTTCCGGGCAAAAGTTGGTGTTCAAACTCTCTAGTCGTGTATGAGCGGTGCATGTCAAAAAGATCGTGCACGTACTCGTATCATCCAACTCAATGTAAGCCTCAAGAAAAATGGAACGAAAATTTCCTTTGACTTATTTAATTGAAGAAGAAATAACTTTCCTTTTTTTAATCGACAGGACACCAAAAGGAGAAGGTACTCAAGTTGTTTTTTTTTTGGGTATGTGTGAAGTGATATCTTCGCAGTTTAGTCGGGGAATTCTAAAATTAATATCACATCGATAGAAACGTCATGATCAAAAAAAATTTTACTGACCAAAAGAGTTTTTTTCTAAATTGGTTGGCTTAATATTGCAATAAACGTGATATTCTTTTTTAGTCAAAATGATATAATGATATACAGATATGCGAAGATTCTAGTAGAGGCAAAATAGCTATCATTTTGTTTTTTAGTTACTTTTAGTTTTTCACTACACTTTTTCATTTTTCTTGTAATTTATTGCTCATGATATTGTATTTTAACCAAGTTTTATTTTTAGTACAAAATACTTAATTATTAGAATGACGACGATAAGAGCAAACCCCTTGATTTAACTTTATCCAAAACCGTTTAAAAGTTCAAATTTGATTGAGTAAGTGAAAGGTGTTTTCGTTCAATTTTACTAAGTTGTCTCTACCGATACTAATATCAGTGGTGCACTTAAGATGAACTTTTGCTATTGTTGAACGATGAGCCTTAGTTTCTGTTATTGTATCGATTAATGGCGTTTCCTATATTGTACCAAAGACATAATTAAAACCGCAATAAACTTGTAAAAGGAAGTAAAATATTCTTGGTCCCATCGCTCATACCATATTAAGAAACACTGTTTGGTATAAATAAGTAACCGTTATTCTATTGTTCTCCAGTTTTAATTATTCAAATTAAATTAAAAAAATATTCTTTCTTTATATCATACTAAATTTAATATTAGCATTAATATCTCAGAATATAATGATAAAATGATAAACTGAGAACGTGCAAAATAAAGATGTAACTATTCTAGAAACATACGAGGTCTGTAGCGCAAAATAAAATTTATTGGCTCACGAACCATATACACATTTATTAAAAAAAATGTTGACAGTCAAAAACCCAAACCTGTGGTTATGGAGCAAAAACTTAAAATGTATATAGTTTAATCCTATTGTAATTTCCAAGGATATTTATATCTATAGGTATATTGAACAGAATTAACTAATTTTGGGAAACATAACATGCGATAGTATCAGAGGAGATTGCTATAGTATTCTCATAAAGTTTAATTCTATTCCTAATGTTTTTATTTACTGTACTAAGATGGTGAAGGTGAGCGGTTACTTGATGTAACTATTATCTTACCGATGTCTGTACCTGTAAACGTTCGAAACACGTCCCTCGTGTTTTTTATTACCGACGAGTAGGATTATATATTCCTAAAGGTCCTACTGGTCAGTAATATTACTGTGTTTATATCTACATTTAACCACATAACCCTACGCTTTTGTCTTTCTAATAGGCGCGAAGCAAAATTTTAATTAATTACCAAAATGACTATTGAAACTTATAGTCTTTGTGCGGTTTTCTAATTTATTTTAAGGTTAAAATTATTTTAAAATATGTAAATTTCAATAAATATTTCTCATCCTCTAATTTTAATTTTATGGCTTCGTATCTTCAGTTATCTTTATTCTAATGGCGTGGAAAAAAACATGGGTGTTGTGTTCATCTATATTATACCGTTCATCGTTTCTACACAAAAATTAATTAAAGTTGCCTAAATGGTTACGAAAAATGGCTGAAATCATAATGAGTTAATTGGTTGGTCGTCATTTATTTATAATTTGAATAAGCCTCCACGTGGCCGCGTGCGCAAGAGTGTTTGTGTAAGAACCAGTCTCACAACCACTGATATAAACTATGAAAATCACTAACTAACAGTAACTGCCAAGTTGTTCGTACCTCTATTCGCACTCAAGTCAATCGATCTTCACTTATTTCTACCCTTTTATAATCCCACTATTCGTTAATATTTATCAATCGTCTAATAGTATTACGTAACCGGTATAACCATTCAAAATAATGTCTATTAACTTATTTAATTAAATAGTGAACTGTGTTATCATCTATCATAGTTTGGCCCTATTTTTAATAAAATAAATAAGAGTTTTTGATGTGGCGACAACATTTGTAAGCAGTGTTTTTTTAATAGAATGAATATCAAAAAGAACTATTGAATCGACGAGTATATCTATTATAAACTAACTTGTGCTGGTATCCTCGCTCTCATTTAAGTTATTATTCTGGATGATCATACTCTATGTCCTTTTCTGTGTCCCTGTCAATGTGTATCGGTTGTGTTGTGAAATCTTAACAACAAACTCACATTCGTATAGATAGATTTGGTTTGAGAAATTTTGTATTGAACGCTATGGCTATCATCAGTACGCATGTACTTGATAAAATAAGTTAGTTAATTAAATTATAATTATTATAGAATACGTGCAAATATCGTGACTCTTGAGTTCCAGGTGCGCATGGGCGGCGGTAGTCATTTACCATCAGGTGACCCGTCTGCTCGTTTGCCCAACAAAAAAAATCGTCTATCATTGCGAAATCGCAATAAACGCTTCCCGATTCTTTTATTATATCCCGAATCGGTGGTAGCTAAAACTCTGTCTTTTAGTAATTATTGTTCAGTAGTGACCCTTATAATCAAAGCAACCTTAAAGTTATAGTGAAATAGGTATTAACAACATAATAAGGTGTGATGAGAGGACTGAGGTAATTAAAAAATAACTAAGAATATATTTGATGAACATATATATATATATAGCTGACCCGCGCAATTTCTTTTGCGTTTGTAAACTTTCCCCGTTCCATGCAACATTTTCATTAGTGCTCCGCTCCTAATGGTTATCGCGTAATGTTATATAGCCTATAGCTTTCCTCGATAAATGGGCTATCCAACACTAAAAGATTTTTTCGATGCGAACCAGTAGTTCCTGACAAACTTCAACCAAACAAACAGACAAACCCTTTAGCTTTATATTATTAGTATATGTAGATCGCCTCTCCCTCTGTCTATTTATAAATAAATCATTAAAAACCTTTCGCCTTATCTGTAACCTTTCTAATTTCACATCATAATATATGTGATGTTTCTAAATGGCATACATAAATAACATGTTAATTAGCTGCCCGTTTGCCATATTGGCAATACCACAGGCAATACGCTCACGGTGTAGGTTTGTGATCCAGTGTCGGAGATGCGCTACAACATTACGAGAAAAACATTATTCACAGAATGGACCGTGATTTCACGGTGTTAATGTGCTTACTTATTCTTTCAAAAATTAATAGGCGGATTTAATGATATTAGCATTCTCTACCAGTAAACCTGAGATGCATGTATTATATCTTTTTGTAGACACAATCCCTCTCAAAATACACATACGTGGGACGCACGTACTTACGTGGGAGAGCCATGCTTCGGCACGTATGGGCCGGCTCGACTCCACTCGATACCACGGCCTCACAGCACCGTTTTTCGCCGCGTGAGTGAGGTTACCGGAGGCCCTAACCCTTCCGGCCATGCCCCGTGTTCGAGGTCGTCGGCCTCCAAGGAAGGAGGTCTACTGGTGGTCCCAGGAGTTGGCGGACCTCCGCGTGGCCTGTACTCGTGCCCGGAGGTCCTACACCCGCAGCTGGCGGCGTCACCGTGGAGATGGGGAGGAAGACCGGCTTCATGAGGAGCGCCAAAGAGGCGAAAAGAAAGGAGATGCTGGAGGGTCTCGATCGTGACCCCTGGGGTCGCCCATATCGCGCGGCGCAACAAAAGCTCCGCTCGTCGGGCCACCCCCTTACGGAGACTCTCCAGCCCAGCTTCCTGCAGGAAGTGGTTGAGGGCCTTTTCCCGCAACGGGTGGAGCATGTACCCCCGTCGATGGCCCCCTTGGCCGGAGACGACGGGGAGAATGAGGAGGATGGTGTTCCGCCCGTCACGGAGGCGGAGGTAGGGGCGGCTGTTCTACGGATCCGTTCCAAGAACACCCCAGGGGCGGTGTTACAACCCAGACGGGATCCCTGCCCAAGTGCTGGCCCTGACCCTCGACCATGTGTCCGACCGCCGCAGGGAGGTGTTCGACGCTAGCTTGGCGTCCGGACGCTTCCCTGACTGCTGGAAGAGCGGGAAGCTGGTCCTTTTAAGGAAGCCGGGACGGCCTAAAGACTCGGTCGCGGCCTACAGGCCCATCGTGTTGCTGGACGAGGCGGGTAAATTGTTTGAGAGGGTCCTCTCTGCCCGCATCGTCCGGCACCTGTGCGAGGTTGGCCCCGATTTGTCGGATGCCCAATTCGGTTTTCGAGCGGGGCGTTCGACGGTCGGTGCCATTTTGCGCTTGAGGGCCGTGACCGAAGAGGTAGTGAGCTGTGGCGGCGTGCTGTTGGCGGTGTCGTTGGACATCGCCAACGCGTTCAATAGTCTGCCATTTAGCTGCATCAGGGAAGCACTCCACTATCACGGAGTGCCAGGGTACCTAAGGCGGCTAGTGGCAGACTATTTAGAGGAGCGTACCGTCATGTACGAGGACCGAGATGGAGCTTTGAGTCGTCGGCCCATGTCGTGCGGTGTTCCGCAGGGGTCTGTCCTTGGACCACTCCTGTGGAACATGGGGTACGACTGGGCCCTTCGAGGCGACTTCCCCCCCGGGCGCGGTGTAATCTGTTACGCTGATGACACGTTGGTCACAGCCCGGGGGGTGAACTTTCAGGAGGCGGTGCGCCTGGCCACCAGGGGAGTCTCTCTGGTGGTCGGGCGCATCGAGGCGCTGGGCTTGCAGGTGACCCTGGATAAGACGGAGGCCCTTTTATTCCATGGGCCCCGTCGTGGTCCACCCCCTGGCGCCTCTAGCGAGGTCAACTCGGTCCTCGTACCGGTTCAGGCCCACATAATGTATCTGGGCCTGATCCTTGACGGCAGGTGGCTCTTCGATGAGCACTTCCGACAGCTTGCTCCGAAGCTGGTCGGCGCTGCGTCCGCCCTTGGGCGACTCTTGCCCAATTTGGGCGGGCCCAGCGTCGCTACAAGACGGCTGTACACGGGGGTTGTCCGGTCAATGGCACTGTATGGTGCACTGGTGTGGGCGGGAGCTCTGACCGCCCAGAATAGGGCGAACCTCTGGCGCCCTCAGAGGGTCATGGCGGTTAGAGCCATACGCGGATACCGCACCGTGTCGACGGAGGCAGCGTGCGCGTTGGCCGGGACTCCCTCGTGGGATTTGGAGGTGGAAGTGCTCGCCGAAGTTTATCGGCGGACGACTGGAGGCGGCAGTCGGCCCCCGCCCGAAGACGTACGCGATGGCTCGTTGGTCGTCCCGGTTGGAGGCTCCACGTGTTGGCTTTGCCGCCGTGGAGGCGCTTCAGCTGGTCATCGTCGAGTGGGCAGGGCGGCAGCACGGGAGCCTTTCCTTCCGACTGACGCAGGTTCTTTCCGGGCACGGCTGCTTCGGGAAGTACCTGCACTCGGTCGCTAGGAGGGAATTGAGTCCCGCCTGTCCCCACTGCGACTGCAGTGAGGACTCGACTCAGCACACGCTGGCGGTTTGCCCCAGTTGGGCGGCGCAGCGTCGGGCCCTCACTGCAGTCATCGGAGTGGAGTTATCGCTGCCGGCTGTCATACGCTCCATGGCCGGTAGCGACAGGAATTTTACCGCGGTCGCAACCTTCTGTGAGGAAGTCATCTCGCAGAAGGAGGCGGCGGAAAGGGTCCGGGAGGAAGACCTCCACTCGGACTTAATTCGCCGCCGGCGAACCGGGCGGCGGAGACGCGCTTACCAGCGCCTCATGCCGCCCTGAGTGTGGCCGCGGGTGGACGGGACGGGTTTTTTCCCCTCCACCTGCTATAGTGGCCCCCGCGAGGAGGCGGCGTCCGCGTGTGCCTGGACGTCGCCTATTTGAGAGGTTTCTACCCGAAGGTGGTGCCCGCGCTTTTGCGGGCAGGCGCTAGGAGGGTTCCGGATGTCTTAATAAAAGCTGTTCCCGGATCCCTCCTACTTAAGGCGCAGTACGGCACACCGTGTGGTTTTAGTAGGTTCGATTCCGACACACCGCCCCACCGAAAACCCCGGTGGGGTGACGGCCCGAGGGGGTTAAAAAAAAAAGGCCCTAACCCTTCCCTCTCCCCTATTCCCGTCCTTCCCTCTCCTCTGCCCTAATCCCCCTCTTCCGTCTTCCCGCTCTTTCCCCTTCCCCTATTCCCACCTTAAAGGGTGGCAACGCACTTGTGACTCTTGAGTTACAGGTGCCCATGGGCGGCGCCAGTCATTTACCATCAGGTGACCCGTCTGCTCGTTTGCCCCCTATACAATAAAAAAAAATATAATATGGAAGTATGGAACACTAATATAAATTTAAATTTTTAAACCCCAAACAAATTAGCAATGTTTTTAAGGTTACCTTTCATCCTTCAACCAATGTGTGAGTCCAAAAATAAGGAAGCCCCGTTCTGCAAGTCAGTCTGTAGCGTTTTATTGCTCTAGAGAGCTCTTTTTGTTGGTTGGATGCAAGTATCCATGGAGATAAACTAACATAAAATATAGCATAGCTATTAGTGAGTAGTCAGCATCCGTGCAGAGAGGTCAATTTAGTCCGTGGATTAAGATTATTATTAAGTTATGCTAATATCTATTCAAATATCTCACACAGCCTAACACTCGTGTGCATTAGTTATACCTTGAACTTAAATGAGCATGATGGTGGAAAACGTACGTAATGAGATTCTTCAATGGTCATATTTCGATTTAAGATGGAGGTGTTCTTGCGAAACAAGTGATATATTTACGTACTTGCTTTGAATGACGTGTAATATTTGAAGGTGGAAATATGAGATGATAGTAATAAAATGGTTACTATAAAATAAAATACAAGTGTACGCCATCTAGTATTGTCAAAGTCAAAGTCGCACAGTGTTCACATATCAGTTCACAGATATATAATAAGGCTTAAGAAAGTGAAAAGTTTGTCATTGAAAAGTCATTGTACTTTTAAATCTTATTTCTTCTGTTTGATCAAAAGACGCCATATTTATGACACACCTCATTTTAAACTTATAGTTTGTTCAGCCGATAAAGATAACTTAATTAAACTAACTTCTTAGAAAATTTGAATGAGCAGATGCTACCTGTTAGCTATTCGTTTTATAGACATGCTTACATTTGCGTGTTTTTAAATTACACTACTTCGCTCAGAGATAGGTACATGTTAATGCGATGTCTGTATCTACATATACGAGTATGTAACACGATTGTTTAACGATAGATAGTCGTCAGCAGACGTCTATTCACTTCACTTCTACAAGCCTGAATTATAGATAGTCGGCAAGAAATTCTTAGGTGGAAGTGTAGTTCTTGGAGCTAATATACAAAAGTGTTATAGTAAGCTCATCATCATTGAACGGTTCAAAGATTGGTTCTTTGAAAAGGACCACATTATTAGATATGATTAAATGTTACCTACCGATCCGTGTGGTTTGTCCACTCACATCTAATATGTCTCATTATAATTTACATCGTTTGCTAGAAATATGATTCAGTCATTACTGTTATTACACAACTAATGTCTGAGAAATATAGTTAATTATCGTTCATGGTGATAAATAGTGATTGGTGATCGCGTCGACCTATTTTCACTTATGTTGTCTAAAAACCATATTGCAATACTTTTTAAAGATCAGGGAAGGATACAATGTTTGCAATGAATAAATTTAAAAAGTTTTCAGTCGATTATTTTTCAATTCATTGATTTATATAAGGGACGAGGTTTGTGCCAACTATAGATGATCGGTTGTTTGAAATGGTATTTATTCAAATGATTTAATATAGGAGTTGGATATAAAACTTATCATTTGTCAATAGAAAGCATTTCCAAGGCCTTTTCGCTTCTTATGACACATTGGTAACTCCATTCATTTATAATTTGTGCAATATGTACGTAATATTCTTACATATATTTTGTGGAAGGCCTTCGGGGTTGAATATTACTCAGAACGTTGATGTCACTAGTATGTAATACATTGTATTTATTCTCATAAAAATAATAGTTCGTAAAAATATTTAAATAAACATGTTTTTATAACAAACTGAACTAAAAAGTTGGAAAGAATGTTTGTTTTGTAGAAAATAAAGTTTTCAAGTCAATCGGACGTTTTAAAGCTTTTGAAAACTACGTACACAGATTCCTTTGCACAGATAGATAGATAGATACTTGTCAATTTAATATTAAGCGTGTAAAAAAGGAACACATTTTGCAACTTTTATCGTAACCTTTACGTCTGGTTCTTAATAGAAGTTGTAACTTATTCACAAATTAATTATTCCGATAGAGGACTTACTAAGAATTTCGTTTGCGGATTTTGTATGTAGCTCTATGACGTATATGGAAATTTGATCAGTATAGGTTGAGACCTATCCGGAAAGAGGAAAAGTATCCCAATGAAATTAAAACTGCTTGGCACTATCGCGGGTTTAAGTGCCGTTCAAATGATGCTGACAAACTTACAGACGTATATTCAGTTGCTAGAATTAACTTCATGATGAAATGAAACTTGTCGATGACTGATCAAGGTTGTAGTCAATTACAACCAGTATTTTGGATATGTTTGAATGATTAACATGGTTTTCATGAAATATGCTTTTATGTGTACCTATACATACCTTTTACTTTACTTTTTCAAAACATTTAATGGCAAAATTGGCGTAACGCGTGTGGTCCGATCCGTCGATCAAGTAAATACCTTTGAAACATGTAAGTTTGAGGCTTCAAGAGGAGTGGGAGTTTCAAGCAAAAATGAAGGCATTGTATATGTATAATTCAAATGATATTGGCAGAAAGAGAATGAGAACAGAGAAGACGGCTGACAGCAGTGTTACACGCCGCGGATATCCCAAAAAATTGGGATAAATTGATTATTATCTTTATGATGAAGTTGTTATACATTGGATCTCACGTCTTGAATACATTATCGTTCCTTTCTACACATCCAAAATTCTGTAACTATGATATACTTAGAACAATAACAAAAGTAATTCCGCTGCTTTAATCAGACAAACCAATGCAGATCGTGTAACGAATGTAAATTACGGTACGTGATATCATTATTACAAAAAAATATTTTTGGTATCACATACGCGGACTCGGATTAAACTCTAAAGGAGGTAGAACACAAAAGATTTTTTGCGAAACTAACTGAGGAATCATCCATATCCTACAGGAGACCACAGGCAGACCACACTTCAGGTGAGGAGGCTCGACAGAGCAGGTGCCGATAGTACCTTACACAAAACACCCTGGTTTAAAATCTATTCTGGAAGGTCATCAGAGCTACAAGGAGAGAGGGAGGGATAGGTGTGGCACAGCACTGCGGTGTTGCGAGTTTTATAGGTAATGAAGCGTGCTTAAGCTTCAGTACTTGTAGTACCTTTTATTTAAATAAATAATTCATGTAAACAAGGAAGACGTTGGTATTGCATTTGTAGGCACGTGTAGTGTGTTATCTTTGTTCCGACTACCTACATACATACATACACTCACGCCTGTATCCTTGAAGCTGTAAGCAGAGGCGTATAAAACACCCACATTTTGCCAACTAGAATTTTGTCCCACACACGTAATATGGGGAAGGCTGCCTCCAACCGGTCACTTTGGGAATTGAAGATGGCAAAATTGAGAGTTTGAGAATTGAAGGTGGGAAATTTGGGAGTATAATGAAAGGGAAAGGTAGGCAAGAAGGGAAGGCAATGGAAGGAAAAATATTACTTATGAGGATCGATTAGGGAATGTAAACAATAGCTCAACAAGCTCAGGTATGCACCTGTCACTCGAACTGGTTATTTATTGCCTCTAGCTATTCCAACAACGTATTTTGGTGTGGAGTATTCATGTCAGGTCTTTTAGTATGACGAAAACCCACATGAAGATTCTATGTTATCATTTGTTAATATGTTAATATTTTGCTGTCGATCAAAAGAAAGTCCAGGAGTGTTAGCAAAAAGTGACATTTTAATTACTAAATTTGCCCAATGAGTCGGTTAATACATTCGGTTTTTTTGCTATTTGTGTGAACCGTGAGAACTATTACGTGATTTGTGACAAGGTTGCACGCTTCCCATATGGTCATTATGCTACAAAATTATAAAAGCAACATCATTATTCATAATACAAACAATAATCAGTAGTTTAATTTTAATCAAAGTTCAGAAATGTATAATATTGTGTTCCTCTGCTTAGGTGTTGGTATTCTATAGCAAAATAAAGCTTAGTTATACTCGTATGTAACTTAATTGTATAGCGTAGCGTAGCGCGGTATGCCTTCCTACAAGATGACTGACGAACTACTCTGTGTCACGCAGCCGTTGAAAAATAGCGGCTTTAAATAATGATAACGATATTATAGAGTTAATCTAAAGTTCCCACCATATTCAGGAATACAATTCAAAAATTGCCTGATTTTTGGTTATAAACTATTACAGTTTAAATAAATCACAGCTTTATTAAAGTTTTCACGTGATAATGCAACAAATAGAGTGACATAAGACTTCTAATAGTAGTATCCTATTATCTATGTAATGGTAATTATCTTTAAAAAGTATAGTGCGATCACTAAAGACCTTTTCCGATACAATTGAAATATCCGAATTTTGATCATTAGGGCCACATGCTTAGTACTACAAATACTAGCACTACTGCCTTTGTTTTTGTTATGTGGCAACTACAACTAAAGTCGTCGGTATCGCACACTACTATTGACTGGCTTTGACTTTTGATGTCATAAATTCATAATGAGATATTAATAAACAAATTTAAAGTTTTATATTATAATCAACAAGAGAATGAAGTGTTAGATATTGAATTGAAATTAAAGGTTAATGGCTAATTTATGTTTGTCGGTATTTTATATTTTAAGCCTTCTACAACTACATATATTGTAAGCTTAGTGCAAAAGAACCAAGACGTGAATATTATTGATTATAAAATTTAAACTTTATTTTGACTGGCCTGTTGGTCTAGTGGTTAGTGACCCTGACTGCTGACCCAGAGGTAGTGGGTTCGATTCCCATCTGAGTCTGGGTGTTCTTTGTGTCCGTTGTTTGTATGTTTGTAAAGTTCCCCGCGACACAGGAGTAAATCCTAATGCGGGAGTTGTCTTTTTTTAATAAAAAAAATATACATGACTAGTGATTAAGACGTATAGTTTTATTAAGTGTACTAATCGCGAAACTTATTATCAGAAAATTTTCCTTTTACATAATAAGTATATTATCTATTAAATATTGAAGAATATTTCGTTAAATTGCTTTTCTGACAGTATACCTAAGCATTGTGATTTACAAAGATTGAAATATACAAATGAAAACCTGCAAAGCTTTTAAAAAGATCTGACAGCCATAATAATTTTGACAACGAATTTTGACAATGAAACCTGAAATTTTGATCTGACATGTTACTAAGATATTAATGTGAACAATATTGACTATTGACATCAAATGCGTTTGATTTAAAAAATAAAAAGGTTAAGTAATAATATTTTAGTAGTATTTCTTTGTTGATGTCAAAATCTTTATTTTCTTTTATATTAATAAGTAAGGAGAATCTGTGTACGCATGTTAAAGAAAATTTCGCCAACGGAGGAGCGTGAAATTTGGAAAGAAGAAATGCAGAAAATTAGACTACATTAACCCCCACATCTCCAGTATTCATGTTGAACTGTAATGGTATGGAAAGGTATACAATGACATCAACGTTGGTCTGGTCTGGTCTGGTCAACGCAATAAAACAAAATATTCACAGCTGAATATGGTAATAAATTATGTTCGAAATTTGACCCCCAGGCTATGTCTAGTATTTATAAATTACCTTCTAGCGTCAAAACGTTTAAGATTAGGTCCAAGGTGCATGGAGACTGTTGATATGACATTTTGACTGACCTTAGATACACATTTTAGACACAGAAATACGGCATACAGTAAATTCTGCGAAAGATGAGAGAGCCATAATTGCCATATATTGACTATAGCAACTTATTACGTCACAAGTTTCTAAACTGATTTAAATTGACAGTCAACTATCGTGTTATTGTAAAGGACGGCACGGATACGAATATATATATATATATATATTGTATAGTCTAAGAGCTGGCTACCAAAATCAGAAATGATAAGGTGCAGTGAAATTTTTTATCTCAAAACCCAAGGAGGCTTTTAAGATAATATTAATTCCGTTTATGTGGCTGGTATTTTTATTTTTCTGACTATTTATTTACTTGTAAGTTCAGTTGATAACACGCATTGTTACATGCAATTAATTTTTGCATACTATGTTTAACAACTGAGCGCTCAAAGGGCAGAATAATTTTTATTATTTTTTTTGCATCTCGCTCACTTAGTCTTCTGCCATTGCATATATACATAATAAATAAAGTACATTGCCAGAACTGCACCTTATAAACTAAATTTTTAAAAATTGCATCCCGGGTTACCAACTTATTACGATGTTGTCATTTTTCACATACGTAGCCACCATTCCGCCTTCTGGCAGTTGTTGTCTAGATTTTTTTAAGCAATTAATTATATGAAACCAAAATCGAACGATCGGCATAAATATCCTTGTCATAAAAATTTTAACATTTTTGTACAACATTTGACAACGTTTAATACCCGACCTAAACTTCTGGTAATAAACTATAATTACACAAAATTTCAGGACTGCACTCAAAGATTTTATTTTGATTAAAAAATTACGGGTTTGACCGCCCGCCCCCGCTTCCGATCCCAGGAGAGACTTCTGGCTGTAAGCCCTATGGGGTCGCCATGTAGTAAGGAGTGTTTTTAGTTTCAAAAATATTCACTGCACCTTATCATCTCTGATTTTGGTAGCTAGCTCTCCGTCTAGTATGTTTGTTTGTTACACTTTTACCCTTAACTACATTTCATTATAACATTTCTACGCTGTTTGTTGAATGTTCTTCTCGTGGTTCCTATCACCATCATCGAAACCAAGTGCCATTACATAATTTCGGTGGCTTTAATTTTTTTAGTAAAATTATGCGAGTTTTTTTTTACAATACCATAGTACGACAAACGCGGTTAATGTAAATTTAAGTCATATAATTTAATTTAAAAAATAAACTCCTGCGGTCATGTTTTACATAAGGGCAGATTTAACAAAAATAGGAGTTTATTATTTTTACCAAATACTAAGATTCATAAATCTGACATAAAATATAACAGATTTTTCGTGACATGCAATCAAACATTTAAAAAATTGTTTCTTTACTTTTAACCAAACATCCACATATCGTTTTTCAAGTATCTAAGGTTAATTCTAACCCTAATATCTTATACAAACCTTGTTTTACCACCTCAAAGTAAATCACAAATGTCAAAATGACAAACATGTTAAAACACGTGCTTTTTTAAATAAAAACTCATATATCAACTATTAACAGTTATTTCATACAACACACTTCAATAACGCCTTTTGTCTCTACCTAGAAGAAATTCGAAAAAAACTTCTTCAATTGATTGTGAGAGGTATTTGGAAGTTTCTAAGCCCCACATGATCTACGAGTATGTGTGGGTTGGATCACGAATAACAAGAAAAAAAAAAAGAATAACGAGATACAGTTCCGTTACAAAACAACACACAATCCATCCAACTGACGTTACCCTAACTCATTAAAATACTTATTACTATATAGTGAATGTCTTCGTAATTAACTAAAATGACATTTTGGGAAGAAATCCTTTGTGTGGAAGAAACATATAGTACAGCATGCCAGAACGCATTGTAATAGTATTTTTTTTTCTATTAAACCTTATGTCTATATGTATATCTTATGTCGGCCACCACGCGGACGAAGCGGGAAAAAGGTAGTTAATATAATAAAACTGAAGAGTGTTTTTGTTTGAACAGTATTAATTGAGGAAGGTTAAAGGCTATGTATCATTACGCTACCACCCTAAGGAGTGGAGCAGTGCCATTTACGCGGTCGAAACCACTGCATACTCATGGAACTCGAAAGTTTATAAGTTAGTATTACTTAATACCTGGCCTTGGAGTTATGTTATTCCTCATTTCACACTTGTTGAAGCTCGGTGACTCAGTAATATGTCACAACAATTATATATCTTGTTGGATGATTTCTTTGTCATCTGCCCATTCACAAAGATGATTCACATTGTATATGTATATATGTATACTATTATACAACTGTAATTATTGTCTGTTTATTTGCTGAAGAAATAGGTAAGTAGATTATGTACCTAAAATCGGTAAGTTGATTTCGATGATAGTTTTTTGTTAAGTTTGTCCTTATAAGCTTGGAACATCAAGTATCGTTTTAAATAATGACCAATTGGACCGCATAACTGCAACTGGACACTATATAATATAAATAGCATTGGTGACACATGGATATATGTATATATTTTTATTTAAAGAGATATGAAAATACACAGTAACCTGTGCAACAAAAAACTCGTCCAACTCTTTTTTTTAATATTCTAGTAACGTGGGTCGCACATCACTATTATTGTTGTTAACCCCTCCAGCTCAGCTAAATGCACGCACTGGGTGGGGTTCGAACCCGCGACCACACTATAGCAAGTCCGACGCCTTAGCCATTACGCTACCGCCGCTTGATATTAAACCATTGACTAGGTTTACATTATATCATGGTTGAATTTAACGCTAAATTCTGATTTGTTTTTTTTTTTTTGTCAAAAAGCACACCCTTACATTCAGATTTATGTTTTGGATCTGATATTTAAACATACAGATGGCAACTGTGGAATAAAACAAATAATTTTCAATATTGATTTGTTGAGAACACGCAACAAAATGTTACATATACCTGTATCTTTTATACTTACGGGTACTATCCCGTCGAAGACACCACGGAGTGATTATTTCGGAATTAAACTGATTAGAACTACGAAGAAACCAACTCTCGGTAGTCTAAAAGTTCTGGTAACCCTGTCTCCTTGCAAGAAACGCAGGTGAGACACCAGACTTTCATTGAAAGTTGCGCTAATCCGCGGAGGTAGACATTGAGGATACACAAGTGCGTTGCCGGCCTTTAAGGTGGGAGTAGGGGAAGGGTAGGAAGAGGAGAAGAGGGGGAGAGAGAAGGGTTAGGGCCTCCGGTAACCTCACTCTCTCGGCAAAACACAACGTTTTTTCCCATACCAAAAGTGCCCTACGTGCCTAAAGAAATTTTCATTTCAAAAAGTGATGCCATTTTCTAGTGACATCATCATAAGTACATACAGATTCTTGTATCCCTGGATATTTCGTGTCGTTAATTTTGTCACTACGTATTTAGTTCACAAGTTTATTAAAGTAAAGATAACACTTCCACAGACAAATTAGTGTATTGTTTTCACTTATATTAAACTAATTATATTTTTAAAGATTAATTAATAAGGAGCTGACAAAACTCAATGCTTAGATTAGCGCCCTCTAGTGGATTTATATATGTATTTTTAGAGTGATGCTAACGAGTTCAGTACTTTTTCCCCATAGCAAAAGAGCACAAACGTGCCTAAAGAAGTTTTCACTTCAAAAATAAATCAATTCTCTCAATAAAACCCGCAGTGTATCATTGCAGTAACAATAAAGTGTACTTGTCACATAAATTAGTAATAATACTGTGTTCTTGCGCCCGCGCATCCAGTAACATTCTGTGTCATGTCACCGCGTGATGTAATAAGGTAGTTGTCGCTCCGGGCGCGGCTTGCAATCGTGTGTTATTAATTTGAGGGAATGTTATTTAAAAAAGTGTTGACCTAGTATATATATAACCTCCCCCGGGTTTTAGTCTGTTATAAAAGATGGACTGCATTGTTCTTTATGTTAAATTATTTACTTATTCGGTCAAATAAAACATGGTACATTAATATTAATTGATTTGACTATCTAAGTAATCTCGTGACAAAAGTTTGAGATTATATTCCCGTGAGATTCAAGGGCCCGGCAAATTGATATTAGTTCTAACTTTTAAGAAATTCTAAAAGCAGTAAGTAGGAATAGCCACACTGGGGGTGTGTAATTAAAATATGAGTGTGATACAGCTCTATATACTCCTTCGTAGGTATACAGGCGTGAATATATTAGTACATACATGTATACAACATGACCAGGACTTGGAGAATCACATATTTTAGTCTTACGTAAGTAAACGCTAATGGAATTTACATGAGCTCATTTATTGACACTTTTTTTAAGAATGTCTTTTTTGTTTGATCGTAAAGTGGACGAGAATATGTATAACAAGATATTTATGAGCCACTGTTAAGTAGAGTCAAACCCCACACGAATTAAAGTTACTCAATACTCAATACTCGATACTGATTACTTAGTTGTACGAGATACGATTCGATAGAATTAAAATCACACAGCTCTAGTCAAATGGGAAGAAAAAGAGACAAAGGAACTTTGGTCATGATATCTTGTTCAAACTTAGAACTTATATTTTTTTATTTTGCAATTTAGACCTAATTTACATATAAAGAAAACTAAAAAAGTCATAACTCCATCCTATTTGAAGTTGGTTTTATTAGATGAATTGTTCATTTATGCTAATAGCGTTATACCATCACGATTGTCGTGTTAATGAACTTTACGATTGAAATAGTACGGAAAATCAGTTTATTGCCTTCAAGGTCGTGATGTTCTCAGCCTTGTCTAACATATTTTTAGTATTGTCTTTTATGGATACAGGACGTTCTAAAGATTTTTAATACCCCCCAATAACTTTAATCAAAGTTTTTTTTAATTTATTTATTTAATACAATAGTATAGTTACATACTTAAGGTTACTAAGGGTAGGGATAATTAACAGTAAGCTCCTTGTGAATTCATTCAGTTCCCATGCCCGGGCTGAAATTACTTGATCTTTTTCGTGTATGTTTGAAAATAACATAGATTTAACTAAAGTCGTCATTCTTTATTAATATTTTCATCTTCTTTTATATTCTTAAAAAATCTTGATCAAAGCTTTTAACTGCTTTTACACTAGTTAGACCTTCACGGTTACATACAAATGTTAAAACTAATCAGCGTAAGAATTTTATTTGCGCGATGCTGGAATAATTGCTACGGATACTTACTTACTAAGTTGTTCGCCTTATATTTTTACTTGTAATAAAAAAAAAACAGCTTTGCGTTAAGTTATTTTTGGAAGTAGATTTCTATAATTAATATGAATTATACTGATGGTAAAGGTCACACAACAGTGGTAGCTGGTCCGTCAATCAATCAATCACCGATTAATTTTAAACTGCTACTTTGTAATAATAATCTTTATATTGATCCTTGAAGTAACGAAAGAGCGTAATAGACTTAAGCTGAATTGCGTTTCTGTGAAGGTAAATAATAATAATAAGAGCTATATTTACTTTCACAAAACAGCAGTTACTTAGAACAATAATAATAATAAAGGGACATATTAGGATTTTACACAGCGCTCCAGAGCGAGAACGCGTGGGATTCCGCAGGCCCGAGACGGTGGCGCCGTGTTCCGTGCTTCTCTCACTGATAGGGGATAAAATCCCCCACAACACAGTTGGGTCGCCTGTTGCTTAACGGGTGGCCAAGTCTGCCAGGGTTCACAGGGATTTCCTTGTAAGGGTACACTATATGGATTGTGACGGAACACCGTGTGGTTTTAGTCAGTTCGAGTCCGACATACACCCCTACCGCTTAGCTTAGGTGGGGTGACGACCGGTGGGGGTTTCCACACGTTAAAAAAAAAGGATATTACACAGCGCTAGCTAAACATAAACCAAGAATAGCTAGGATCTTAGGTAAGATCGTACTGATAAACATACTTTTATAGAAGTGTTTATGTAACTATTAATACCTAATATTTATGCATTTCAACATAGTACAGAGTACAGAAGTCTTAACCAAGTTAATACAGTCCTTTGTTGAACTCTGGCACCCAAGGTAAGATTTAACTTGTGTTATGAGTACCAGAGCTCTCGCAGTTTTGTGTTTGGGTTACATTCTGTAGAAGGAGTGTCAAGTTGATTAATATTAGTTTTGTAAGTTATATCTTTGTGTTTTTGTGAGTGTATTTGTGTGGAATGTGCGTACGTGCGCAAATGGCTTTATAAGATGGTGTTTACGTTGATGGTGCGCCTGCATTAGAGTAGTAATAATTTAAGCATATTTTCGGATTTAGCATAATTATTTTTTGTTCAACAACCATTTAATACCTTCCTTCAGTGAGATCTAAGCAATGGATAAATGTTGCGGTCTTGATTTGCGATGTTGTGCAGGAGACTGCACAAAAGTTTACATTGAGCGCACCACATCCTAATTAATCCCACTAACATTATAAATGTGGAAGTGTGGATGGATGGATGTTTGTTACTCTTTCACGCAAAAACCACTGAACCAATTTTTTTTTTAATAAAGAATACTAGTACCGTGGGTCACACATTACTAGTATTCTTGTTAACCCCTCCAGCTAAGCTAAATTGCATGTGTTAGGAGTGGGTTCACGCCGGTAGTGCACTGGGTGGGGTTGGAACCCGCAACCACTCGATCGCAAGTCCGACGCCTTAGCCATTACGCTACCGCCGCTTGAAATTTATCCCGATATTCCCACGGGATCGAGACTTAAACGGGTTACACCGCGGGGAGCTGCTAGTATTATAAATCCACACGTGACGTAGTTTGTTTATTTGTTACGCTTGCACGCCTTAACCACTTAACCATTCATCATGAAATTTGGCATTAACGTTGTTAGGGTCACAGAGAAGGAGACATAGGTTACCTTTCATCTAAGAAAAAGTACTGTTAAAGGGGGAAAAGAAAGTTTCGTTCGGACGATGCCGCTGACAAAAACTAGTATCTATTAATTACAGAAACAATAGACTATAATTTTTTTTTTTGAAAGAATACTAGCAACGTGGGTCACACATTACTAGTATTCTTGTTAACCCCTCCAGCTAAGCTAAAATGCTTGTGTTAGGAGTGGGTTCACGTTGGTAGTGCACTGGGTGGGGTTCGAACCCGCAAGTCCGACGCCTTAGGCATTACGCCACCGCCGCTTTATTACGTACATAATTATCCCATATACATACGTATCGGACGTAAACCTTGGAGCGCCGTATTAGAAAGTTTGCAAAAGCAGCAAACAAAGTCAAAACAATTGTGTCCTGTTAAACTATAAACTATACAAACTGAACTAACTTTTAAACTTTCGCGTTCCATGATATAATATTATCTACGTATTAACGGGAATTAACGCGTCAGGCAATTCAGAGGTATGTAATACCTTTTCGTGATCGCGTTAATTCCCGTTAATACGTAGATAATATTATATACCAACTGAACTCTCTTATCAAGTTAACAATAATATTACGGGAACATCCGACATCAAGATAACACAGAAATTGTTTTCTTTTGCAACAGTCTTTACGACAAAAGAGAACGATCGAACGAAAGATCTTTTGCAAAATCTACAATTTACCTTTAACCGTTGAAAGGGTAGAAAGAGGGCCTGCAGATTGTTCATACAGATTTCAAACCTATTACGGGCTTTAGCTCTAACAACTATGTACCTTTTGAATTGTATTATTATTATAACTACCAGTCACAGATGAAGCCGCCAGGTACACCTAGTGATCTATTACTAGATTTTTTTTACAACAACTAATTATAGGTATATCTTACTAATATAAACATAAAAATACGATTTCATTTATATTCTAAATGAACACCCCTTTCATTATCTTATCATCTGATTAAAGAACTTTATTAAACGTTATTTCTGAAGCCATTTAAGTTATTGCCTGTTTTGTAGACTTGAAAAAACCCAGTGCATGCGACCCAAGCCCGTGATGATTCAACTTTGTGTTTACTTAGTAGTTCAATGTCTTAATTAATTGATCTAAAAATATTGAGGTTTCGGACAATAAAGTCCTTTTGGTGCACCATCACGGTCGCAAACGGGATAGGTAGGTGATATATAGAAAATGTAGAAGTAACTTATGAAGGATATTTTTTATTTGAATTAGAGCACATCTGGGAAAAGAATTCCAAGAGCGAAAAGAATTTTGGACATACATATATTAGTGCAGCGGGGTAACCGATGTCTTCTGTGTGGTAAAATACTTAGTACATTAGTCGGACACCAATGCGATCATTATGTTAACAAATAAAGATTTGTAACTATTAATTGTATAAATAGAAACCATTATATTAACAAATGATTCAGTATTTTTTAACAAATATTCATTCTCAGGTTATTGGTTTTAAATTCAATTTGATACCAATGTGTAATCTTAAATTCTTTAAATTAATATCAAATTTTATAATCTACGCTGAGTTTATTCAAACTTAACTCAAGGTTATTGAACCACTACTTAAATACATTTCTCTAGAGTTTATCATTTTTTTAATACTGATGTTATGCTAATTTAGCTGTGCCCCGCAGTTACACAAGTCTAGTGGTTAGTGATCCTGACTGCTAAGCCAGAGGTAGTGAGTTCATTTTCCACCCAGGACAAATAATTGTGTAATGAGCATGATCGTTTGTTCTGTTTCTGGGTGTCATTTATCTATAATATGTATGTATTTAGTAATATATAAGTATGTTTATCATCAGTCTGGTTACCAAAGTACAGGCTCTGCCTAGTTTGGGATCAGACGGCCGTGTGTGAGATGTTATTGTTATTATTAACTGCGCTCCAATGGGTTGTAGCGTTATGTTATATAGCCTAAAGTCCTACTTAATAAGCGATTTATCGAATGACAGGTAAAACTTGGGATAAGCAGAACTCTTAGGATTTTTTTCTTACAGATATCTTATTTTAAAACTGACAAGTTGAACTTAACCTAACATTCGTAAGGCAATTTACATGAAAACCGAAAATATGTTGTTTAGAAATGGGCACCTGCGGGCTACACCTTTTTAGGCTCACTTAATTATAGAAGACCGCGAATATTATAAGAATAATATTAGCACTATAAGTGATCGCTTTCATATCAGCCCTACTTTCAAACTGTCCTACATCTGTGTACGAGAGAGTTTAGGAGACAGTCCACCAAGCTGGCTAAGTGAGAATTGAAAGCATTTATACATACAAACACTAAAAAGGGGTTTGCAAGTTTTCTCTCGATTCCTTTAACGCTGATGGAGGTGATTATTAATTTACATTTTTCATGCAAGTCTATGTCAGAATAATTTCGATTACTAACAGTTTGCCCGACCCGGAAATCGAACGCAGATACTATGCAGGTGCGATTGCACTTAAATATAAGCGCCAAATACCACGGGACCAACGCGGTAGTCAGTTATTCACCCTCAAATATCCTCAAATCTAAATCTTTTCAGTATCTAAAATATTAGTGGAAACTAAGCTTTGCCATATACAATAAATACAGAAGTATTTAGTAAATAACACGCATTGTTAACAAAACTGTCTAATCTATGATAAACCAAGGTTAAGATACGAACAATAGAACGCGTAAAATAAAGGAAACTAATACCGTAATTATTTCAAAGAGATTTAACAAATTGTAATAAACATAACATTATATTGCCTACAATATATAAAAATACAGATCTAAAATTATTTAGTAAGAGCAGTAATTTACTTATACGCTATACTATGCATATTCATTAAATCATTCATTACTCTTCTTTGAACTTATACACAGTTACAAATATTACACAGAATACATAACAATTGAATATTATTCATAGCTAAATTTATAATTTAGATTGTGTACAAGCATCAACCCTAATACAAGGAAAAGGTAAGACTGTTTTATCGCATACAACTAAGTAATTATAAAAGTTATATAAAATTTACGAGCACAATGTTTCATTTCTGTTGATCTAAATAAATATTCTTCTAATCTAAATTGATTAGTAGCCGATCCCTATTAGAGTCTAAGATCAATAAAAAACATCTAATGAACCATAACATTAATGTAGGTCGTAACAGATATATCTATGGTACCATCGACAAGAAACCGGACATGTCACAAAGAACCTTTACTTAGTACTAATGCCGGTGGCCGAAGATGCTTCTAAGTTCAAATGTCAAACCGCGTCCTTGTCGTGCAACGATGCGCCTACTGCTATAAATGGTGAGCCCGACGAGACACAGGCATCAGTCGCTCGATTGCCTCTCAATCACACAGTCCCAAGACAACCAAAAAACTCAACAAAAATGAAATCGGTACGTTTACAGTGATTTGTTAATTACAATTTTAAAATCAGTGTATTCCATTTTCTTCAGGTCTTGACATCGTCTCTTATGCCTTAACTAATATTTTCTCTTGTATCTAACTCAACAGTTCATCATTGTCGCTCTTTTCGTCGCCGCCGCAGTTGCTGCTCCTGCTGGACCTGATGCTGATGCTCAGATCCTCCGCTACGATAGCGAAAATACCATTGAAGGCCACCAATATGCGTGAGTACATATTTCTATATTTTAGATATAATTTTTTTAATTATTCATTTAGCTAGTACACTGTTTATCCTGACCATGTCAAATTATAAAGAAAGATTTCAAAAGATTTTTTACATTATGATGTAATATTGATGAATAATTTTTACTTTCAGTGTGGAGACCTCGAACGGTATCGCTCAGCAAGAGCAAGGTCAGCTGAGGAACCCTGGTACTGAGAACGAGATCTACGCAGTAACCGGCCAGTTCTCCTACACCGGCCCTGATGGTGTTGTCTACCTCGTCACCTACACTGCTGATGAGAACGGTTTCGTACCTAAGGGCGCCCACATTCCCGCTTAAGCCTACATCACTAACCCGAACATCTAGTCCAAAAATACTCATCCTTAATTCCTTTCCCTACTTTTGTTAATATTCCAATCTCTAAACGATCTGTGATATGATCCTGAATAATTTTGTTTAATAAACAATTTATGTTATAGTAAATTACTGATTCATTTTATTGCCATTATATAAACCTCCAAACCGAGTAATCGACCGATTTGATTTCGAAACACTAAAAGCTCTAAGGATTACTAAATCAGTGAAATAATATGCAAAGTTGTTTTTTTCATAACAAAAATTGATGGTCCGTGTTTTGTATTGCGAGTATTGCGACTTGAAGGTTGAAACTGTAATATTTATAGGTCAATCAAATACAAACATATAAAAAATTATCTTAAATGATCATATTCTCAAGACAAGATTATAAAATTTTAAAGGGAGTGAAATTACACAGTAGAATAATATTTAATGCGCATAACTGTTCTGCATAAATCAATCAAAAACGTCAAGAATCACATTATTGAGTCTTCTTAAAAATAGGTTAAAGTACGATTAAGCAAAGATCTCTTAATAAATAAATAAACATATTTGTTAATTTATGATCTGAATGACCTTCCGTTAAAGATGGGCCCGCCTTTGCATGGACACTATCTCATTATAGTTTTAAAGTTATCACAGTTACATCCTTGAATACCTAAATTTTGTCGTAAATACGAACTTAACGATTTTCTTATAAGGTTTTATTAGAGTTTTAAAGGTGACCACCTCGAGTGTTTTATAGATTACCATTTAAATTAATGTTTCTTAAACCTACGCAGATGCGAGGAGTGTTGAAATTGTGGATGTAGACGGTGAAAGTGTTTCAGAAACTGGTTTTCCTACGGTTGTATAAAGTACGACGTGACTGGAATCTATTGTCTTTAGATGGGGACTAATTTTATAAGATTTTACGCGTCAAATCTAAATAAAACTATTTTTGGACGCCTACTCAATTAGAATTCATTACGTTTGGTTCAACAATTTTACATAGACGATTAACTAGTATTCTCTTAAGGTAGTTATACAAAATACAACATTTGAGGGAATATTTGTTGAGAATAAGTTGAAACTGGTACATGTTGAGTTAATTTTTTAAAACAAAAGTATTTCATATGGCGATGGAAATATAGTAGGGATATAAGTTCAACCCGAGACTGAATGGTAGCTGTCTATAGGGTCATTTTGTGGTGGACCTTGGTCGTGTATACCTTAGTTGCGTTTATTATATTTACTATTGTACCATGTTGCCTTTTGTCATACATATATTATTAAAATCAAACATAGCTCTTTTGATTCATAGGTGTACTTAATTTTTCTCCTATTATTTTAAGTAGCAAATTTTTCATTCAAATTCTATATTTTTAAATGTTCTAACATAGTTCAGGTTAAACTCTGCGGGTTTCAGTTTATCTATCCTCGCCGTGTGTCTGGCGTATAGGGACCACAGTACTAGGAATGTGAGACAAATTAGTATACAATACATATACTTACTGCTATATCCCCGAATGGGTAGGTAGAGATGTATTAAGCACCCACATTTTGCCGACTATAATTTGGATCCACTCACGTAAGGGGCAAGATTATTGATGTCAACCGGGCACTTTGTGAACTAAAGATGGGAATATTGGGAATAATACTCTTTAGTAATACTCCCAATTTAAGAAAGAGAAAGGCATTTAGGCAGGCATGGTAATGGGAGGAACGGAATATTGCTGATGCTAGGGATTTGGGGATGGGGATTATCGCATAACTGTAACTCGAACTGACTAAGTCCGAGCCCTCTAAACACTGTCCTAATACAATGTTATGTAAATCACTATTATACAATGAAGAGTATCTGTATATATCTGGATGTAAATTGTATCAGATCAAAAACATAAACTTGAGTTTCTTTGCATAAGAACGGAAGAAAATAGTTTTGCAACAAAGAACTCGTTAAGTTCACATTAAACTATTTACAAGATAGATAAAGATGTATTCCTAACATGGTAGAACTTGACGCTAAATATTGATTCACATTTATGTTTTTGATCTGATTTCGGGAATTTTTGTTTGTCTTTATTATTAACCACTACATACCACTACCTTTTAATCATCATAGTTTCTGTGGGAAGCTGATTGAGCTGGGTTTAGACTAATTTCGAATCTAGATTCTCGGACTTAGGTGACCTAGAAGTGGAGAAATTGGGGTGTGATGATCTGTCAGCCAGTCACGATTACGAAAATTAAAACTTACGATTTCCAGACGTTCATTTATCGTGAATTATCAAAGTCTAAATTTGGCATATGATGTATTCAAGTAGTTAAAAGGCCCCACTGCATATAAAAAAAATCACTTCAATAGGTTTATGAAAATTTCTCGAAATGGTTCGTATAAAGATAGTATTATAAACTTGCCCGTGCACTCCCATGCACCTAGAGTTTTGTATTATGTATTTTAATAAAACATGTGAACGATAAATACAATGTACAACAGGTTTATGATCAAGTGAGCTTTACACGAAAACATATTTTATTATAATTCTTGGTAACTGTATTTCTTGAACAATAATATTTTTTTTATTTTAAAAAGACAACTCCCTCATTAGGAATAATCCTGTGTCGCAGGGACGAAACGGACACAAAGAATACGCAGACTCGGGACAACTATTTGTGGATCACACAAATTTCTGTCCCGTGTGGGATTTGAACCCACAACACTAGGCGCGGCGTAGTGGCGAGGTGACCACTTAAACCAGTGCGCCATATTAATGATCATTCGATAGTCATTCTCAAATCCATGCAGTCAGTACTTATACTTTTAAATTTGTGATTTTAGAGCTTTGGAAACTCATCTCGATGTAACTAGTACACTTTGATTTCAGTCTTCTGTACTTTCCAGGAAGCAGCCAACATTTAGAGCATAAATTTATTTAGCACCAGCAATTTTAATAATGGTAGCCAACGTTATCGGCGTATGCATGTCGTTAAAGTCGATTCGGATATAATCTCATTAACGAGTATCCTAACTTGTGTTGTAGGTATTTTATTGTCCGCAATACTAATTAAATTGTAAAATATTTCGAACTTGACCGCTTTTACTACATAAAATGATTTTAGAAGTAAAGCACCTCACATCAAGGCACATTAACAATGTATGTAATTATCTACGATGTAGCGGTTAGATTGCTTTATTAGGACGAGATAAATGCAAATGAATATAAGAATCGTTATGTGTGTAAATAGTTTAAGTGACGATTGAACGTTGACGGTTCTAAGTTGATGCGTTTACCTCTGATGTGCCTAGATTTGACCTTATTACTGTGATTGTATTATTTGCGTAATCTACAGTAATACCCATGTTTAGTTTATTATTTACATTGAAATTAAAAGAACTGTTATTTTTTCAAACCGCAAATAATGATGAGCAAAATAAAAATGGACAGACAGATACATTATCAAGTTATTTTAAAGGTAAGCTTTATAGCTTACCTTTACGAACTTAACGAAACATACACGACAGTACAATCATCGAAACATACACGAGAGTAGAATCATACATCTTTAATAACTAATTATAGTTAATACCGCTGACAGAAGTTATTCTTCTAATATTAGAGATATGAATATGCGTTCTTTTTAATCCGTAATTGTTCTGCATCTAATCCTGCTGCATCATTGTTCTCCTGCAGATATATAATTCATTGCAAATTATTCTAAAGTATATAAGTACAATATTTAAATGAATGACGTGTCATAATGATAAGGGTTTAAATGTGTCAAGTTTATTTTACGAAATTAGTTATTTTTTTTACGATTTTTCCGTTGCTAACAAGAACCTGAAAGTAAAAAGAGCGAAAAATTACCCTACATTTATATTCTGAATAAACTCAACCCTGAGACCTTCATCCGGAATGTTACAATGACCTTGATATCAAATCAAAATTATTTAGATTACTAAAGATCAATTTGTCACTAAATATATTTATGAAAGAAATCTAATAACCTACATATAAACATTAATAAAACAAAAATGGTACAATTTCAGTCTTACAATAGTAGTACGTATACAATAGTACGTAAAAATTCTAATGAAATCATTGAAGAGGAAAACAACACAAAGTTTTTATGTGTAATGAATTAATAATAGACAAAAACTGTAACTGGAAGCCTGATATTAGCCCTGATTACAATCTTGCAATGTTGCCTATAGGCCTCCTCTCTGCAGCAGGTGTTATGCAACAGTCCAAAACACTGGCTTTGGACATTTTGGCAGACTTTTAAAACCTTATAGGACATTATAGAGACATATGAGTACATACATCAACTCACGCCTTTCTGTTTTATGGGGAGGCACAGACAACAGGCCACCACTTGCACACCTTACAATTTACATGCCTTCCGAGCTTCCTTTACTGTTTACTCTTTATAGTTTTCTTCCTTATAGGTTTCCTCACTAAAGTAAGTAATATGTATAAAAGGAACTAACTTCTAATATGTTAATAAGCTTTGTAAAATCATCTGAACCGCGAATCGAATCGGACTACATTCACCGGCGTGAGACGCTAATGTTTAAACAGCACCCTGTCATTGCAAGAACACGACAATTACGGCAGTTTAATTAACACCTTGTAGTTTTCTGAGCTCTGCACCGCGCTATAAAGATCGCCCGTGATATGCGATTACCACAAGTGCTTACTTTCACGTATACAATATACAAGTATTGTTACAATCGCTCGGACCCTACATACTTATATGGCATCAGAAGTATATTATTCATCAAGTTTCTTTGAAAGACAGCTCGAATTCACGCAATAATCGGACACTGTAATTAATGAGAGACAGATGACAAGTGATGATTGTTATGCGTATTACGAGATAGTAAAGATTTTCGGACTTATTACACAGCATCACAACAGTAATGTTTGTCTCTCTCTCTGTCAAAGTCTGGGTACAAATATTATTACATAAGGAAAATTCTTTCAAGAAAATTTCGCTAACGGAGGAACGTGAACTTTGGAATATTTATAGTTTATGAATGTTATTAGCATAGAAAGCTAAAACAATATGTCTTACTTTAAAAATTACGTAAAAATAGCTACTTTATTTTGACCCCTCATGGTACAGAATACAATAAATCTATACAATAACAGTGTGGAGGAACGGGCGTTATGTGCCTCCAACACAAAGGGAGGATCCTCCGACCAGGCCAGGCGATCATGCCTGGCGGGCCGCGGCCCAACGGTTGATGTTGGGAAATTGTATATATACTAATCGGCGCGAGAACTCTCATAGCGCGATGCAGGATTAGTAGGTACTAGATGTTTCTTTTTGCTGTATGTGGAAGTCGCCACATCACTCTCCTCCAAGACTGAAGGTCGATATTTTGATGAGACAGCCGTCTATGCTCTATTAAGGAGCGTGCCAGGGCCAGTAGTGAGTAGTTCCGGTGAGTCGGAACTGAGTGCCGCAAGTTCCAGTGAGTCGGAACTGTATTCCCCTAGTTCCAGTGAGTCGGAATTGAATGCCGCTAGTCCCAGTGAGTCGGGGCTGAAGTCCGCTGTTCCAGTGAGTCGGGGCCGCGTGCGGTGCTGCGTTGCTGCGGTGAAGTGGCCAGTGAGTCGTTGCAGTTGCTGCGTAGTGGCTGGCTGCTGCGTAGACGGGAGAGAGATGCTCTTCTTACGTGGACCGTAGGTGCAGTGTGCTGTGCCTAGACGCTGATGAGGCCGTAGGAGTAACCAGGCTGGAGCGGACGCTGCAGGCGTGTGGTATCCCTGTTGAGGCCGAGGATGCTGGCAGGCTGAGACTTGATTACCGCTCATTGCTGTAGGAGTGTATACGATGGTGGCGATGATGATGCTGCTGATCTGCTCCATGAAGACTGCTTCCAATCACATCGGGGTCACCACTGTGGAGGAACGGGTGTCATGTTCCTCCAACACAAAGGGAGGATCCTCCGACCAGCCGAGGTGATCATGCCTGGCGGGCCGCGGCCTAACGGTTGATGTTGGGAAGTTGTACTAATCAAAAAAAAAATACTAATCAAATATATAAAAAAAATCTTTACAATTAGGCTCGAAAATCAACTACCAGGCGATCTCTAGTTTGAATAAATAATTATCCTTTATAGGTGTATAGGGTTAAAATAAATTATTTAACAGTTCTCATGAACTTAGGTGACATATGAGACTTGAAACATTTCATACGTTATTATTTTTAATTTTTATCATTAGGGTTCCGTTCCCAAAGGGTGAAACCAGGACCCTATTACTAAGACTTCACTGTCCGTCGGTCTGTCTGTCACCAGGCTGTATCTCATGAACCGTGATAGCTAGGTAGTTGAAATTTTTATAGATGATGTATTACTGTTGCCGCTATAACAACAAATACTAAAAAAAGGTTATAATATAGTGTCTAATGTTGTATAGATAATGGTACGGAACCCTCCATGCGCGAGTCTGACTCGCACTTTGCCGGTTTTCTTTTTAAGTTTTCATTAGCTTCACTGGTTACTACGTAACCAAATCTTGGAAGTCAATTTAACGTGGTTCTAATTGCCGTAACGAAATGATACTTTGTGTGTAAATGTAGTTATAATCACAACACTAAAATCTTGACTATAATGATGGAGCCAGAAGGTAGATAGTGGAACTCTTCACAGGCTCTTAGTAAACCCCTCGAGTTTAGGCTCATATGAATCGTTTTGAGGAGTCCAACAGATTGGGCTTGGTAACGATGGTCTGATAAATAAGAAGGTGAAACTGAAAGTAAATGATATGATGATAAAAATAATATCCTTTGGCAAAAATTTGTTTACAAGTTTATACAGAACGAAGGAATGGAAAGGAGAAATTTTAGAAGTTTATCGTGTAGATCTGTGTGTCTGTCTACAAAGCAAACTGACCGATTTTGATTTAGTTTTATTGATTTAAAAGGTGACCTGATCGAGAGTGTTCTCAGTTATAATTCAAAAAACTCTGTTCAGTGGCTTGAAGATCATTAGCTCGTTTCTAATCGTTGAATTGATTTTGAGTCGGGGGTGTTTAAAAATTTGAATCTAAGCTTGTGACTTTTAATAAAGATAAACTGACTTGACGTAACGGTCAACTAACGTATCCTACAGATTGTCGTAATTGAAAGGCAATCTAATGTACGTAGAACATTTTTATATTTCACTAAACTTGACCAATACCCATCTGCTAGTGACGCAAGGTAATATTAACAAAGCGAGTATGTAGTAATAGATCAACATTTCGATTAATTTCAACGTATATGTAATTATGACGATATTTGTCGACAGATGAATGGACACGATTGTTAAGTTTGAACTGCAATCCAACGACAGAAAACAGTTATGGTGTGTCGATAATTAAATCTTTATAGAGATTCTCGGGACAGTGTCAGCTTGTTGTTCTGGATTTACAAGACTAAAATAAGATTAACTTTTGTACAACATAGAATTAGGTAAAAAGTAAATAAGCAGTAGCAGCGGAATTTCGTATTTCAATAAGCAGTAGCAGCGTAATTTCGTATTTCAATAAGCAGTAGCAGCGTACTCGTAATTTCGTATTTCAATAAGCAGTAGCAGCGTAATTTCGTATTTCAATAAGCAGTAGCAGCGTAATTTCGTATTTCAATAAGCAGTAGCAGCGTAATTTCGTATTTCAATAAGCAGTAGCAGCGTAATTTCGTATTTCAGCCGTTGAGTAGGGTTTGAATGAGTTTCAGCGCACGGGGGTCATTTATCGATCATGGGATATGTGCTTAAATTCTATCAAGTTAGCGTAAAAAAGAGCTAGTTTTTAGTTTTGGAAAAGTTAAAAGACACGGAATAGTTAAAAAGAAGCAAACTTGAATGAAATTGTAATTGATAAATCACTTATACTTTTATTGTTATTTGGTTATATTACCCAAAACAGGTAGATTGGAGCCGTTCCAATGTAGTAAAGGTTTAGTAACAAATCTTCTATAATAAAAATATAAGAAAATGTATTTAAGTATGTTTATCTGTGTTCTAGAACATAGGATAAGCTCTCATTACTTTGGGACTAGATAGCGCTGTGTATTGTCCCAGGATAGTATATTATTATATGATTTCAGATTCTATGACTTCAATCAAAGTAGCAGAATTCTCGTGACTAACAACTTATTTTTCAAGCAATTCATTTACTCGTACATATATAACTAGTTCAAAATTATATCTAGTAATCTTTATTGATTAGTATAAATAACATAATTAAAGGCGTATATATATAAAATAATTTTAACGATAATATGAAGTAATAGCCATTTAATAATGGAATAAGAATGTGTGTCATCATCACACATCACCTTTGCAGTTAAATATGGGGTTAGCCAATGTATCGCCGATTTCACATTAATTCCTAGCTATTCCGAATACAATAGTCAATCATTTTCCTTAAATGGAAAACAAAAGGACTTAAACCCCACGATTCTCTAAAGACACTTATAGATATTTAGAAATTGGGATTGCGTTAATAAGCACCACACTTGAGGAAGGCTTAACTGATTTGGATATTTTCTTATATAAAGCTGTTACGGAAACAAATGTAATGGAATGTAAATTTCCAGGTTTTTTTGGATGTCTCTTGCCTGTTCTTCTCCATGGATGTACCTATCCATGGAGAAGAACGCATTAGTACAGGCAACTAGCTTCACGACTAGCTGATTCTGACTGACTACTAAACCTCAAGACAAAAATACCATTCACTGGTTTATTTAAAACAAATAATTTTGTTTTGATTTTAAACATTTTAAGGTTGCTGAATAAGTTGGTACGATTTTATGGAAATTAAAATGCTTTTTACATACTCACGCAGTTACTGTTAAACAAATTTAAATTTAATTTGACACAAGCACACATACCTACAAACGCACAGATATGGATAAATTAATTAGGCATGCAGGAACGTACGTACGAGCAATTAAAACGACAAGAAAAATTTCATTAAAAAATACATTTTATACTAAAAAATAATATCAGTAATAAAAAAGTGTTAATTCCGATCAATAATAATTCATCAAAGCGCGTACGTTTTCGCAAATGATTTAACCTTTTACAAAACTATCGTCTAACCCATTGAACTTCACCTTGTTACGCAACACCTGCGCTCGCGCCGGTGATCGCATGAATGTGGGTAAGGTGTTGGTCACGTGGTGAACGGGAACAGATTTTAAATTAATTTATATCTACTATTATGTTAATTTTCTCTTAAGAATCATTCCTTACTGGAATTAAAGGCTAGTTACATTTTAAGAAAATTGTAATAAGAATAATAATATCCTGGAACATATTACATATCACAATCTAGACATAGCTTGTACTAGTTCTAGGACTGCGATAAACATATTTAAGTACACTTTTGGTAAATACATACATATTATACCAAAAAAAACCTTACCAAATTCTTGCATACAATTATTTGTTCTGAGCAGGAGTTGCAAGGATTGCAATCGAATGTTTCACTGCCACGCCACTTAAGTCGTCGAACCGTATTACGAAGTATGTTACCATATCCCTGTAGGACTAAAACTAATTACTACTAATGGACTAATTTATAAATCCTGTAACTTCTATACATATCAGCAATAGATTATTGAAAACTGTTATATATTTTTTATTAGATTGAAAACCAACCCCAAATTAGTTAATTGTACCACGATGTGAATGATTACTACCATGAGTACACGACAATGAAATTATGACAATCTTATGAAATAAAAGCAGCGCAATCTCTTACAGGTTACCATGGCATAAATGGAAACTTATTTGACAATTTATAGAGTGTTCGATAGAAATATGGAATTATGTTTGAACTAGCTTCTACCTACGGTTTCACTCGCTTATTTTGAATACGTCTTATCAGGAGTACAGAAAAGAACAAGGACACTTTTCATAAAGAAATCATAATGAATTTATAGACAAAATCTACATTAACGCAAGCGAAGCCACGGCAAACGCTAGTTAAATGTATTTGCGGACCATTCAGTGAAGTGACTACTAAATCACTCAATGATCACACTGATTAATATACAAGTAACATTAGAACCTTATTTGCTAGAAAGTAAGGTTTTAATGTTACTTGTCCTTGGTCCGCTAGGCATAAGATTCTTTAGTGGTAGGAAGGATGATTCTTCTATTTAGATAATGACAGAAATAATCGATGAATTAAACGTTTGTTTAGTGATTTTCAGTAAAAATCGCTGACGCTGTCTCTAAGCTCCACGCTCGTAATGGTAACCTAGTCTCATAATCAACGTCTCATCTTACATCAGCGTGACTAATTGAGGTTTACAGAGAACTAAATAAATAAAATATTGCTCACGTTACAACAAAGCCTTTCGATTTTACATTTATTGGATTTTAGTTGATATATTTTCCTGTAAGCGAATATTTTTATTTATTTGTGTTATTTCAAGCTATCTAAAATCTTATTGACATCGAATAGAGGATTGTCTGAGTAAGATATGTCTTATGTCAAGGGTTCTAACTCGAATTGCGAAGCGGGGTTTATAAGACTAGAGACCTGACTGTCTGTCTTCTGTAATGGTTCAGGTCGTGGCGGAACACTTCGTAATGTAGACGCTCCATGAAAAATATTACACTTAATACGTAAATGATAGAAATATTAATTTAACTATGCTTATTAGCAAGGTTAAAATGAAATTCGGCATATTTATAGAATTCAGATGCATTTTAACCAGAATAAAATGCATTAATCAATAGAGATTGCAGGATAAAGACGAAATAACGTTTACCTTATAATGTAAATGAAGCAATTGTTGTCGTGTTTATTAATTCACGAAAGCAATAATTAAGGCTTTAAGTTAATATTTGTTTGTCAGTAAATGATCTACTTAAACGGACAAAATATAAATAAATAAGTGTAGGCATACTTATAAGTAAATATACTAACCGAAATATATGTACAAAACAAACATACAAAATGTGTTAATCACGAAACCATTCTTCATTCGGGTCAAAGGTGCAAATATTTGGATTGCAGCCTTTTAGATTGGACAGATTACTTTTAAGTTGTTTCATTTGGACAGACACATTTACTTTATGTCGATATCTGAACATCTGTTCGTCTAATCATTAATGAAGAATCGAAATTGATAACTCATTCAAGGCAGTGATGTGATAAAGTTAATATCGACTGGGTTCGTTAGTCGATTCTAAATTTCAATGTTCTCAATAACAAGGTCCTCAAAGGAAACCTACTTGAGAACTTTCTTACTAAAACTTTTGAAGAGATAGTGTTTTTAATAGAGTGGTAAAAGTAGTAAAAATAGAAAAAATAGGCAGTCATGGGACTGCCGAAAGAAGTGAAAACTTAAACGGAACGACGAACTTAAAACGTCACATTGGTAGGTTGGTGACATTAATTAATAAGGAGCTGACAGAACTCAATGTTTAGATTAGTGCTATCTAGTGTACCTATATGTATTATTACGACGGTAAGGAGTTCAGTGCTTTTTCCCCATAGCAAAAGTGCACAAAAGTCCCTAAAGAAGTTTTAACTTCAAAAAAATCTAACAATACTAGTCCTTTCCGTTTATACTGATATAAGCATGTAATTTTCACGTGTTGCGGCATTTGAATGATGGTCAAAGTAATTTTTTGTACAGCAGAGTAATGGGTCTAGTTCCTAAAAAAAATATTTTTACAAGCACAGCGTTTACAAGCACAGTCTGATAATGCCGGTGTTACTGAGCTTATAGTGTTCTTAGCCATATGCTGGCTAGGAAAACTAAGAACACGCTTGTGGAGAAAAAATTGTATCGAAGTTTTTATAATCGATATTTCAAACGATTCTGCGAAATGCAGCATCACTAAAATATGATGTAAGTATTTGGCATTTTGTCTATGAAGATGATTTCCGAATGATTCGGCAATCGGTGTCGTGTAAAAATTAATTTAGTATTGTTCGTCCAATTAATCATTTAAATTTCAAGGTTAGATTAATGTTCTGCATATGCTAATTTTTATCGCTTTTATGGTTATTTCTTCGTATTATTTTTGAATTAATGTAAAAAAAAGAGCTTTTTATTTTGATTGATTTCGTTTTTGCAGTTTGTTTCTGTCTTTGTGAGAATTGTCTCCCTGTCCCTTCCAGATATATACTCGTATATCCCATACTGTCATTTGCACATCGTCAGTTCACCTGAGATTCATTTTATCTTGGAGGCGGCTAGTGGTCAAGGGGAATAAAACATTAAATTTAATTAATAACTGGGTACTTTTTTGAAAACCAGTAATCTGTGATAAAAGATTTTGATTTCTAAATCATTTTAATGTTTTCTGTTGAATGCCCTACTTGATAACTTACAATCTTTGATTATTTCAGGTATGTAATCAAAGGTTTTATTACTTTAAATGAAATTTACATAATTTTTGGTATTTCCTCGAAAATAATGTGGACATTATATTGGATATTAGATATTGGAATATGAGACACGTCATTACGCTTGTTCATTATGATGGGATTTGTCTTTTAATTAAGAAGCCAAACCCTGGTGACCCAACCAACTAGTATAAATGTTGGTTGGTTGAAGATATTTTCCAAAACCTAGCTTGATACTTATTGGCACATGATCCCGTACCATTTAGTTGGAGTGGACGTGTAGGTGTGTTGAGATTAAAAGAAATATCAATCAGTTACCTTAAGACTATAAATGATACGTTTCATAAATTATTCAATTATATAATAAAATACTAGATCCGTTTTTATAACCGTAGTAAGCTATTCACGGCACGATAACTGTAGTTTTTAAACAGGTCTTACTTTTGTTTTTATAAGTTAGAGCCATGCTTCGGCACGTATAGGCCGGCTCGACAGGAGTGATACCACGGCCTCACAGAAAACCCGCCGCATAGCAATTATTATTTTAGTTATTACTATATTATGTATGATGTGTCAGTTTTTGATGACTGTTATGATCACACACATGCGATAAGAAGTGGAGTTTTCTCTGTGACTTCTTATTTGACGAGAACATAAGCAAATAATAACACGCCTAGTCTAACAATAATCAGATACTAGGGCAAAAAAATACTCGCACTGAGTGTGGTCAGGTGTGCTTTAACAACACAATTATTCTTATCAACTTTAAAAAGATCTAGCTGCTCTCAATTACCAAAGAAAAACATGTAAAGCCGATGTAATTCTAGCTCGATCGTCTTTTCCGTACGACCTACTCTATGGTAAGGTCACTTTGACACAGATTAAAACCACTAAGCCTACGAGATGTCCGAGATATAAGGTTAAAGTTCTCCTAGAGAGATTTCACGGCAATGCACATAGCAACCAAGTGTTACTCATTCTATCGAATGTTAACTTTTATACACCACAGTCATGATTTCTTGAAGAATTGACAAAAGCCGCGAGGTGGTCGAACATTCGACTCATTGCAAATATTTAAATGCATGAATATCCGTGTTTTAGATCCCTGGTACTTATCTACGCTTTGTTTAAGTTTGCATCTAAATACACATTTAATATTCCTGTCAACTGTTTATAGGCCATTTATCTATGTTGTGAAAATGTACTACTTGTAATCGCTCTGTGAATAGAAAATTTTATAAGTTTGTGTTTTAAAGTCATCTTTAAAGAATGGCCAGGTAAACCTATTCTGGAAAGGGAAATGATTATAAATTATGAATACAGAGCTAAGGATGTTATTAGAATTGAACTTTAGCGTTAACGGTGTCTGCTATTTCTATAAACATTAAAGGTCTGATCAGTTTCAAGTTGATATCTACATGATAGATATATGTATGTACATGTACAGATTTGTCTTGCCTCTAAAATAACACTTGGAATTAACACGGGTAACCCTGAAACATAGGTTTTTTTGTATATTACAATATTCCAAATTTTAAGGCAAATCAAAAAGTCACTAGTTTGAAATAATGCCGCAATAGGTACCTACACCAAAATGTATCTTATACACTGTGCATACATTTATTTTCTTTTTGACAAATCAATAAGTAGTGATGACCAAACACCTTGTCGATTTGATTAAAAATAGCAATAGCTTTTATTTAAGAGGAAGTTTTAATTGATTTAAAATACAGGTTAAAAGTAATAAAAATATTGAACTCGTTTTATTTATACTAATATTATAAAGTTGTAAAGTATCTTTGTTTGATTCGTTGAACGCTCTAGTCTCAGGAATGTTTAATTAATTTTAATTTACAAACTCAGGCACAGTTACGTGCTCAAGCAACTGTCAAAAAGAAAAAAAAAACGATTGGACAGAGTATAGATTATTTCACAAATTAGCTGACGAAACAATATATATGTATGTTTATAATTCATAGTCATATATGTCACGGATGTATTTTTCCAAAAGGTCAAGCAGAGGTGTACACCCAAATCTAATTTAATTTATTAATACAGTAATATTATTCAGGGTCAGTGGCCGAAATAATATCCTACATTCTGATAAAAATTCATTCAATCAACATAACCGATTACACAATACTTATTTGAACACATATGAATAGTGTCCGTATAAAATTATAAAACAAAACTGTAAAAATACACAGAGAAGTCCTTTTAAAAAACAGATTTAAAAACTCTTTAAACAGTTTACCAATGCTTTAACCGACGATAACACGGAGGAGGTTCTCAAATCAACCAGTGTATTTCTTAGTCTAACTTGCTTAACAGTTATAAACTAATTGTTGAAACAAATACCTCTAATACGTATATATTTTTGGTGCTTTTTCGATTTGTATAAGTGACACAAGGTATCACAGAAGCTTTTTACAATCGACGATTCCACAGATATTCCAGTACGGTTCAATAATTCTGACTGTAGTGTGTACTGTGTATGCAAATAAAAATATGAGATTTAAAGAGCATATGTAGTTATGTAAGCTTAGCAGAAATGATCCATTCGGTTTATAAAGTTCACTGCAGCTGCACCTTTTTGTAAATTTTTATTTCTCCTGATATAATATGTCTTTTACAATTCATGAATCTTTCATTTAATAAAAAAAACCTTTAATCCATTGGTATTGTGGGAATGTCATAATTATGGAATGTGACATACTTCAACTATCTATTATAGTATACTTTATAGTATTAAACTTAGTATACTGGGCACCAGATTTGTGTCATTGTTACTTAGAATCGTGAGTGAAAGAGCTAGAAAAGCTAGTGTGATTTTTCCGAATTCCGTTATCGTGTCGTGACCGTCTCATCATCTCTAAAACGCTCTTTACTAAATAGATCAATTAAACTGGTTTAGAGTTAGATAATTTAATGAATATCATCTTTTTTCAACCGAACGAAATGGAAAGTGAATGCCAAGGTCAAAGGGTTTATATCACGTAAATCTTTATTGTTAGCGATGCATGGGTGCAATACATTAATTTATGGTTAAATTTCGAATTTTATACGTTAAGATAAGATAAGATAGAAACTGTTTACTGTGCATTATTGATAAATCTAATATATAAAATTCTCGTGTCGCGGTGTTTGTAATTAATCTCCTCCAAAACGGCTTGACCGATTCTCATGAAATTTTGTGTGCATATTGGGTAGGTTCGAGAATAGGACAACATCTATTTTTCATACCCCTAAATGTTAAGGGTAGTCACCCCTAATTTTTTTTTTTATTTTTAAGTAAAAAAAAATTCTTATGATATAATATTAAATAAATTTTTTTATGATACAGCATTAGAAAATACATACAACCCTGAATTTTCAACCCTCTACGATCAACACCTGTTTTTTAATAGCGATATTAGAATTTTTACTTTCATTGGTACAATTTTTTTAAAGTATTAAACCCATTGAAAATAGAAAGTGCGATTGTCATAATCGATTGTAATAATCGATTGCCGTCAAGTAGATGTCAAACTTTTTTTTATGGAATAGGGGGTTAACGAGCAGACGGGTCACCTGATGGTAAGTGACTACCTCCGCCCCTGGGCACCTGCAACTCGAGAGTCACAAGTGCCTTGCAGGCCTTTAAGATGGGAGTAGGAGAGGAGGGGAGATGGAGATTTAGGGGGGAAGATAGAGAGAGGGAAGGGTTAAGGCCACCGGTAACCTCACTCGCTTGGCGAAGTACAACGAAGCATTGCTTCACTGCATGCCTTCACTTTCTGTGAGGCCATGATATCACTCCTTTCGAGCCGGCCCATACGTGCCGAAGCATGGTTCTCCCACTGTTAAACTTTAAATATGTCAGTTAAGTTAATGAAGTACTTTGATTTAAGAAAATGAATGGTTGGTGTTTTGTTATTTTTATAGGCCGTCAATAGATCCATTCTTCTTTCAGTCATAGACCCCATCCCCACAATAAGTTAGTTATTTTTTATTTGACTACCAAAATATACATTAGAAATGATTAATATGGCAAAACAACGTGTGCCGGGTCAGCTAGTATTTTATATTTACTTGACCTGTATTTATCTAGCTATGTAACGGAATTTCGCAACGTAATTTTCACAAACGTAAATACGTCCGATTAACATGGAAATTTGCAAGTCCTGATCATGCTTTCAGCAACTAATAAATACTTTACAAGAGATTAGACATATGATTAGTTAATTTTTGCGTTGATCTGCCTTACAGAAACCGAGCTATTTTGTATTAGGTGACTTGAATGAAACGCAGATGTTCATGTCGATCATGGGCTCGTCCTAACCAGAGATCTTAAGTCTATCTAACCTTTCTTTTTGTGAGTGTGGATACCCCCTCCGGCCGTCGCCGGGGTTTTCGGTGGGGCGGTGTGTCGGAATCGAACCGATTAAAACCAAAACCATATGGTGTGCCGTACTGCGCCTTAAATAGGAGGGATCTGGAAACAGCTTTTATTAAGACATCCGGAACCCCCCTAGCGCCTGCCTAACAAAAACCTCTCAATTAGGCGATGTCCATGCACACGCGGACGGCGCCTCCTCGCAGGGGGCCTCTATAGCGGGTGGAGGTTAACCGAGAGCGTATGTTGAGCCGAGTCCTCAGTGTAGGCGCAGTGGTGACAGGCGGGACTAAATTCCCTTCTAGCAACCGAGTGCAGGTACTTTTCGAAGCAGCCGTGCCCGGAAAGAACCTGCGTCGGTCAGAAGGAAACAACCCGCGTGTACAGCCGTCTCGTAGCGAAGCTGGGTTCCCGTTCCTTTTCCGCCGCCTCTTTGGCGTATATCACCTCCTCGGTAAAAAGGAAAAGGCGGAGTCCCACGCTCTTTCGCTCACCATGCTGTCTAACGAGAGGCGTCCCACATCTATAGCTGTCTCGAGGTTGTCGCGCTGCTGGATCCACGCTGGACACTCCATTAGAGTATGGAGTGCAGTATTCTCGGGTCAGCCCCCGCAGTGATGGCACACAGGCGTTGACTACCAGCCTATGAGACACAGGTACTTTTCGAAGCAGCCGCACCTACTTCAGCCGATAAGTGAGGCTGCCATAACGCCAATTTAGCTATTCCTCCATGAATCGGCCTTACCGCCAGAATTGTGGCGTACGCTCCGCTTTTTTTGTCTTCGACCTAAGGCACAGCGTTATTTGGCCACAAACTAAGCATAGCTTGTACTATCATTTATAGAACAGTAATAAACACCTGCCCTGCGCTCGGTAATAAATAGTAATAAATTAAAAACTATGGTCATAATTATAAAAATATTGTTGACGTTTTGATTTTTTAGTAGACTTTTTTTTCTGAGATATTAAAACAAACAATAAAAGGCCGCATTACGAGCACAAAAACTGAAAGAGCAAAGCGTGTAACCTTTAACGTTATACAGTTTAACTTAAATAATTGAATGAAATAGCTCACGGCTCAATGCGTTGTAATTTATAATCACTAATAATTTAAAATAACTGAGGCTTTGCACAGATTCATATTATTATATTATTATCTAACTTTTGTAACAACAAACAATTATATCTAACTAATAGTATAAATGCGAATTTGAGTTTTATTTACTTGTTTGTTATGATCGTCATGAAATTTCCCCTACACGTTACAGGTACAGAAAAGAACATAGGACCTTTAGGGTTAAGCACTTAACTTACATAACAATTGCATTTTTTTTTTAAATAAAAGATATTGAAGAGGTTATTGTTTACCCGAAGATTATATACCATAATCATCATATTCCCGAATTTCATTTTTCATGTATTTTAGGGCAAATCATGTTTTGTTTGCCCTAAAAGACATATGACATACTTTTCATTGCCCGAAACTTAGATACCAAAAGATACGAGTGCCATACGTATTGTTTTTCATATTTTTAATTGCCATAATAATTATTAGACATAATATTTAAACGCCATAATGATTATTAGACATAATATTTAATCAATGAGATATTATCTAAGAAAGAAGAATATACAAAAAAAGAATTTTTGCGTGCTTTAGCATCAAATTTGTATTTGCACTAAAACAGAAATTGTACTAATTATAATTATATAGTATGATTATTAAACTTGTTTTTTAATTCTAATACCTACTCATTAGCTTTCTGGCTGTCGATGTCGATGGGTGTGTAATGTTTGGTGTAATAAGAATAAGAATAAATTGATTTATTCCTCTCTTTTAAGTTTAATGGTCACAGTTCTAACCTAACTCAAATGGCACCTAACCAAACTACTTATGGGTGGTTTATAAAAAAATAACCACGAAGGGGATGTCGGGGTCTATTCGCTCGCTTCCCTCGCTCAAACGACCCCGCCATTCCCTTCTAACCTAACCTATCCGAGTCGGGGTGCCCTAAAGTCCCGATTGCATCCAGTTTCTCCAGATATAACAACCGTTACACACCCAATGTCGATGGCAAATGATGTTATGGCATATGATAATTATGGCATGTGATAGTTAGGGCATGTGATAATTAGGGCATGTGATAATTAGGACATGTGATAATTAGGGCTTACAATGATTATGACAAATGATGTTATGGTAAGTGACTTTATGGGAAAAAAAAGCAAGCAAAAAAGCGGAAAAAGTAGGCAATTTAAAACGGTAGGTATCAATATTTTTGTAGGGAGTGATTTATCTGTTACGTAGTAACTACTTAGTAATCTGTGCCCAGACACAGAACAAAATTGATCTTGCTCATCACACAATTATTTGTCTTGGGTGGGAATCGACGACCACGATCTTAGGCTTAGCAGTCAGGGTCACTAACCATTAGACTAACAGGCCAGTCTTTGCAATGGCTTTCCTTTGCAAATAGATCTTTTCTGATACTTTTACACGTTGATTAGTTCTGTTAAGCTAGATGGTGCCGGCATTTCCTATGAGTAGCCTTGTGAAGAAACGCCAAAACAGACTCTAGGATCCAAGTCTACATAAACTCAAAATGTGCAAGTGCCATGTAGGCTTCCAGTGTGGCCCTTGTATGAGAAAACCATTTCAGTTTTGATCTGACCAGTCACGATATCCACTGGAATAGATAAGCCGGTAATCACCGAACTCAACCACATCTTGGGGAGCTCTACAACACCAACCGGTCCACCGCAGTAAACTGGTAGACTGTGAGGCACACAACAGTCTGTCAGAATGCTAGAAAGTAAGCTGAGAAGTACAGAAAAGATGCTGAAGGAAATGGTCACAGCTTGTTTATTTAGATCAAATAAAAACATTATATTAATTTACTCGTGGTTGTTTATTCCAGTATCCGTGGAAGGAATTTGTACAGCTTATTTTTTTTTTCTTTTAAGTATTAAGTAAGAATTAATTGACACCTCGATATTAATATTCATATCTATAGAATTCTATAAAGAGATGATAACCCGTCAGCGGCTGGCTATCGTCAAAAAAAAACTTGAAAAATACGAAAATGATCTGAAAAGAAGTTTGATATTTGACACTTCTTATCCAAAATTTAAACGACAGCGGAACGGAAGAGGGCCGGTACTCTTCCGTTTCACAGCAAAAGAGGCACCAGGCTCCGGAGAGCGCAGAATGATGTCCGACTTACATGACCGGTATCCTGGGGTAACGGGTGAGGCTGCCTGTTACTCTTGCAGAAGCAGGTCTGAGAGTGTCACGCAACGTGTTCCGCACGGGTCTCTCTAAAAAAGACGTCCCCATAAAACTAAAGAGTTAAATGTATGCT